>CM036314.1:28462582-29121307 GCA_020567845.1 Rhododendron henanense subsp. lingbaoense
ATCAATGCTACAATGGAAAAGTAATAAGGTAGTTTCATACTCAAACGGTGTCCATGAATATGTGTTTGTTGCATAGTGACACACTATTATTTTCCTAAATACCTAGGTTGTCGTGCATTCACCTTGATGGAGGTACTTCATCCCCATTGATACATGGACATTTAAAGCATTGGAAGACTTTTTCAGATGCACATTGAGGCGTATTTATTAGAGACGACTAGGCGTATTTTTTAGAGATGATTTTAGAAGCAGTTGAAGACTTTTTGAGAGGCATGTTGAAGACTTTTGAACTATGAAAGCAAAAACATTTTGTAAAGAAGACACCGTATTGGAATGACACTATTGTAAAGCCTTATTCCCATATTTGTTGCATAGGCAATGTCATGACACTTGCGATGTGAAGACACTCTTTTGTAAAGATATTGGCACTAATGATGGATTTATTGTTTTTTTTTTTTGTCACAGATTAGATTTAATCACTACATGGGGCTCTATGTTTTGTTATTGACTACACTTGCTTATTAGCCTTGATGTATTGGACCTTTATTGCATCTTTGGTTTTGGACCTTTATTGCATCTTCCCTACGTATTCTTAGGGTGTATAAGGCGTGTGTAGACACTATTTTATTTAATGGCACAAACTAGCACTCCTAATGATGTTCTACGCGTACTTAACCCCAGTGTTACCGCCGTGTCCCTCCCGTGTGACTCCCCAATGTGTCGGACACGGATACGGCAACCTCTTGGAGTGTTGAAATGTATGCTCAAAATCTAGAATAGTTACTATCTCAAATCGCTGAAAATCGTTCCAAATGCTGAACATGGATAGTGACTACTTGAATTTAATGATGAGAACCTAAAAGAGCTTCTCCAAGAGTTGCTTTGATGTGCAGTTGCTTAAAATTGCTAAAATCTGGAATAGTTATTGCTGAAAATCGTTCCAAATGCTGAACATGGAATAGTGACTACTTGAATTCAATGATTAGAACTTGAAGTACTTCTCCAAGAGCTGCTTTGATGTTTACCTGCTTAAAATTGCTAAAATCAACAATTTGTTGCTGGAATCACGTCTTGAAAAATGCTGAAGCTGTAAGTTGGAAGCTTGGAACTTGATTTTTGTTTGTTGGGAAAGATGTTTAAACCACAAGCATTTTGCAGGTTTAAGTTCTTTAATTTTCAGGATCTAGAAGATCGTAATAGCCTCAATCAGAGCATTCTAAGACGCCTATATCTCAGCACATGCTTAGACTTGGTGGTAATTCATTCTCAGACGTTCACAGTTCTGAGAAAACTCTCATACGTTCTCAGCACTATGAACATTCTCAACGCGCGTCTAGACTTAGAGGTAATTCATTCTCAAACATTTTAAGTTCTGAGAACATTCTTACATGTTCTCAGCACACACTTAGATTTAGTGGTACTTAAAAAGAGTGTTATACCTTAATGAAAAACTAAGGTACTCTCTCCGTCCCAAAAAGGATGAGAAATAAAGTGTGTACACTAAATATAAAATGAAAAGAATAGTTATATTGACCTTTGGGCGTAACCCAGTTGGTCGTGTAGCACCCTTTGGAAGTGTGAGGTCGTAGGTTCGATTTCTATGGATAGGAGATCAACCCCTTATGGTAATACTAACTTCTAACACCCCCACTAATCCCCGCTGATATATATAATTAACGTGACAAAAAATGAAAAGAAAAGAAAGGAATAGTTATATAACAAGTATTATTATTTTTATAATGGTGATCAATAAATAACGATAAAAATATAACTTCTTAGTAAATAAAGAAAATATATGGATAAACTTATACTCCCTCCGTCCCTTTTATTGTAATTCTAACTTATTAATGAGACGTCATCATTTTTTTTTTATCAACAATGAGACATCATCATTACCCCTTTCACATGAACTTTTACCTCCACTTTACAAATTTATCTTCCATTTTTTTCCATTAACTTTTTAAAAGGACAAAAGGATAATTGTACAAATTTTTACCCATTATCTTTTCAAAATAGACACTTATTAAGGGACAGTCCAAAATGGATATTGAACTCCCATGTAGGGACGAAGGGAGTAATTTCTTTAGTATAATAGTCAAATGTAAGGGTAAAAACAAATAGGTTCGCAGAGGGTAACGGGGCGGGGGTAATGTCATCCCGAACCCTACCCGACCTCAATTGGGTTTTCCTTATTCCTCATTTTCTCCCGAACCCACCTCGGTACCCAAAAAATTATCGAAAATCCGTCCCAATCGGGTTGGGTTCAAGGCCAGGCTGCCCCAATTGCCATCCCTAGTAGAGAGTTTGTGCGTACAGACTAAGTGTGATACAAAGATTACTGTTTGGGGGCCACTAAGTATATATAGATCCCACACAAACGATCTGTTAATTAAATTTAAAATAAATTTCCAAATGGCCATCCAAAAAATTAGCTCAATCGTATAGTTGTAAGTGTTTGACCCAATCTTCTAAATTTCATGCAGAATTCTAGATCTTAGAATCCGAACGAAAAGTTAGCACATTAGACTAAGCACTTATAGTTATCCAATTCAGTTGATTTTTTTTATTATGCAAAAAATATTTTAAAATTAATGAACAGATTGAATTGTTTGTGTGGCCGACCCCGGGTCGGCCCCACATATTGACCATGCACATTCCTGACTAGGCCCAAAGCATTTTATCTAAATTTTGACGACTTTGGGCCGAGAATTTTTTTTTGGGTAAATTACTTGGGCCGAGAATTGGATGGGGCTTCATTACGATACAGGCTTACAACTCCTTTTTTTTGGGGGGGGCTTAATAAAAATTAATAAGGAGGGCTTGAATATATTTTCGGAGCTTCTTTTTCAAGGGAAAATGACGGCCAATGACGTGTTTTAATAATTAATATCCACCAAGGACATTTTCAGCATTAACAAATGTTCTCAGCATGTCCTTGACGAATATTAATTATCAAAACACGTTCTGGACCGTCATTTTCCCCTTTTTTTCAAAGTATTTTTTTGGGCCGAAGACTGTGGGTTCTTGTGTGTTTATGGCTAGGGTGGACCTGTACATAGTATCTACTTCTTCTTCTTTTTTATAAAAACGGCGAAGAGAATTTCATTAATTATAAAAGATCAAATAGGAAATCAAAAACAGTACATAGAAGAAAAAAAATACATTGAATCAACCTCGAAGAGAACGATTACTCTTCTACTAGTGCTACTCGTATAAAGAAACTCTACATCCAAGCCGCTCAAATTTTTATTTAAAAAAAATGCCAAAGAACTATACGAAACGAGACACAAAATTGGTGGCATGCATGATGCCAACCAGGAAAAAAAACCAAAACAAAATGCTCCCCATCCCTATGCGCAGCCCATGAGTGCTCCACCGGCAATGCCCCTAAGATCAACCATCCTCTAAGAACATCACAATGGCCTAACCAAAATAGAATAATTAAAATTTGTCACATAATCACTTTTGGTTATTCATTTAAGGGATTGCTAAGGTTGGCAATGTAGAGGTCTACAAATGACATATTTAAAATTGGATAACCAAAACTCTTGCCACAACACCTTTTCAAACTACAACAAACTAAAACCTGCTAACATAGAAAACAGTTTTCAAACTAATAAAAAAATGTTTGTTAGAAAGAGAGAATCATTTAATTGTGAAAGAAAAATATTTCATTTTTAAGAAAAACTGCATTTTTAAACAGAAAATATTTATAAAAAAAACAGTTTTTAAAGACTATGTTTTAGTTTTTCAAAAAAAAAAAGTTTTGTGTAAAAACAATTTTCTGTGTAAATAAAGTTTTTAAAAAAAATTGAAAAAAAATAGTTTTTTTTTGGGGGGGGGAGGGAAAGATTTTTTTATAATGATGGGTTTATTTGATTGAAAAGAAACTATTGTGCGTACTAGGATTCTTGTTTATCTGTTGCCATCTTTGCTCGGATTTATTCTTTAAATGATTCCTTCTTTCGGCTGTCATAGTGCCTTAACATACCAAACTTCTGTTATTGGTTTCGTGATTCCTTGACCATTATTATTGTTAATTCATCAGTTTAATTTGTGGATGATTATTTTTTGTCTTTATTAAAAAAAATTGTATTTGTTAGTTTTGTGTATGTTTTTGTGGGTTATTGATTACTCTCGACGAGAAGAATCTAAAACGTGAAAATTTACTTTCAAAATTAATTAATTTTTTTTTGTAATAAAGACCAAAATAATCCAAAAATGTGTCAGTTTTGTATTATTGTTTTCTTTAATCAAAGAATTTTTAGTTTTGAACATAACTTCTTACTTTTTAGATGAACCAATAATCAAGATGAATCCCTCTGGTCAAGACGAACCAATAATCTACATACAAAAAAAGACTCAAAACTAACAAATGCAAAAAAATAATAATAATAAATTAATAAAGACAAAAGAAGTATTCTACGGGGTCGTTGTGATAACAACTTTATTTGTTAGGTTAAGGCATTGTAAATTTCATAATGACATTTATTTAGGTTAAGTTTTAGAGATATATTTTTTTTAAATTCAACTTTATTTGATTCTTCGTACATGTATGTTGAATTTTTTATGAATTTTGGAAAATTGAAGTAAGAAAAAATTGTTTGATATGAAGTACTTATTTTACATTAAATATATGTGTGTGCACATGGATTTGTCCCGTACATAACACGGATTTTACGCTAGAAAAACGTGGAGTATAATACTCCAGTTGTCATATAGTACTATAGTACGAGTCATCATTACTCTGGGCATAGACGTACGTGTCACAAAATCTCTTTGGGTCAGGAAAATATTTTACTGCTACTATGTTTTGTCTCTCTTGATCAGAATATATATGGTTGATATTCATCACTCTTGTGACCACTTGTAGTTTTTAATTAGTGAGTATACAGAGACCACTTCTCTCTCAATCAATATATTGAATGGCTATTTTTACGCCACACCATGCCTTCCCACTAACCCTTCAAACAGAAAGAAAGCAAAAAGTATAAAATAAAATCAACAACTCTTATTACTTCCGTTTTGGCCCTAATAATTCATTTTTTTTTAATTTTTTGTACTTTTTTGGTATTAGTTAGTTTTGCATCGATTTTTTATTTTATTTTATGATTATTGGTTCTTCTCGACGATATGAATCTAAAAAGTTAAATATTATGAGCAAAATACTTAAAAAGTTCAAGCAATTCCGAGCTTGATTTTGTTTAAGTGACTTGGCTTAATTTTTTGTCTTTATTCGAAAATAAAAAAACTTGCATTTGTCAGCTTTATGTAAAATTTTGGGAATTAGTGGTTTGTCTCGATGATAGGAATCGAAAAAGTAAAATTACGAACCCGATTTAAAATAATAAAGACAAAAAATTAAATATTATTAACCAAATTAAATTTTTTACTTTTTCGATTCATATCATCAGACAAACTAATAATTTACATAAAGCTGACAAATGCAAGTTTTTTTTTGGAATCAAAATAAAAAATAAAGCCAAGTCCCTTAAACATCAAGCTCGGAATCGCTTGAACTTTTTAAATATTTTGCTCATAATGTTTAACTCTTTAGATTTCCATCGTCAAAACGAACCAATAATCTTATAAAAACCAACACAAAACTAACTAGTACGAAAAAAAATAAGTAAAAATAATAATAAATGAATTATTTAGGCCAAAACGGAAGTAAGTTATAAAAAAGTTGTTGAAGCATTGATCGGGAGATTTAGCCAAAAGTTCCTCATATTTACATTTTTTGATCTTAAGGATAAACACCTTGTAATCAAATATAAGGATAAATGTGCTTATGAAATTGTCTAAAACTCTATGGTATCCTATGAAAGTACGTGCCTAAAATCCTAGGGTACCTATGAAAATGCCTAAAACTCTAGGATACCCTATATATAAAAGTACCTAAACCCTAAGGTACCTTATGAAAGTGCTTAAACCACTAAAATCCTATTCCATCTGTCATATTTTAAGTGTCCCGCTTCGTAACTCCAATTTACTAAGAAAACATTATCATTACATCTTTCATATCAACTTTTACCTCCACTTTTCCTACTTACCCTCTATGGAGATATCGTCATTACACTTTTACTCACTAACTTTTCAAAATGGAATCTACTTTTAAGGGCAAAATGGAAAATGTACTAATTTTACTCACTAACTTTACAAAATGGACAATTATTAAGGGATAGCTCAAAATGAAATACTGGACTTTAAAAATGAGATGGAGGGAATATAATAAGAAAATGTATCCTAAAATCTTATGGAAGTGCCTAAATATGTTTTGGCCTTATGACTAAAAAATTCAAAAAATTGAAGGAACTCTACTGAAAACTATTTTGTTGGCATCCTTCTCCTAAATGAAAACCATTTTACTTTCCTTATGACTAATTTTTCCTTTATTTTATTTTATACTCCGTGCTTAATCCTTTCTTTCCATTTGAAGGGTTAGTGGGACTTTCCATCATTGTGATTTGAATCCCCTTTTTTCTTTTTTTTTTCGTCAAACAATAGGATAAGATTTTATAAATGATACTCCCTCCGTCCCTTTATTACAGTCCAGTATTCCATTTTGGGCTGTCCCTTAATAAGTGTCCATTTTGTAAAGTTAGTGCGTAAAAGTTGGTGAATTGTCTATTTTGTCCCTAAAAGTAGATTCCATTTTGAAAAGTTAGTGAGTAAAAGTGTAATGATGATGGGTAAGTAGGGAAAGTATAGGAAAAAGTTGATATGAAAGGTAGAATAATGATGTCTTTTTAATAAGTTGGAGTTACGAAGCAGGACATTTAAAAAGGGACGGAGGGAGTACTAGTTAATACCACATGTGACGATCCGCATTAGCTAACCTACTTAACTCTTAACCTAATCACATGACTCAAAAGGTTAACCTCAAATTAATAGTAGTTGGTCGGCCTTTACTTATATATCACAACAAATTCTCTTAACCCACCAATGTGGGACTAAGAGTACGTTGGGGTCTCACAATCTCGCCCACTTGGCTACAACGTCTCCGTTGCACCACATGGTCCATCACTTCCACCTACCAAGCAATGTGTGACAAGTTCCGCCTAAGCACGTCAAGCACCTCGATCAAGCTCCTCACTTGCGGGACCCGCCTCACACTTTCGGTTGGTGTCGGCTCTAATACCACCTGTGATGATCTGCACCAGCTGACCTGCTTAATTCTTAGCCTAACCATGTGGCTCAAAAGGTTAACTTCAAGTTAATAGTAGCTGGTCAGCATTTACTTATATACCACAACGAATTCCCTTAACCCACCAATGTGGGACTAAGAGTTGGGGTCTCACAATAACGAAAAACATCAGAACGGAAATCCATCCCCATGGAAGGGAGATAGAAGCCACAAAGCAGACTAAACTCTTAATTCCTACAACCAACACTTCTCACAACTTGAAGAGCAAAACTATGAGCTACACAAAAGCCACTCCTCTTCGCAAAATCCACCACGACCGCATCAAACCTTCCAATGGAACGGAGGAATAGAGACATGTCCAAGAGATAGTAGAAGAGATCGTTGAGGAAAAACGGTAGCCAACACCCACAAGGGGGAGAGATTCACACAAAAGGAAAAAACAAAAAGCAAAAGAAAAAGAAAAAAATCCTCACAATCAACACCAAACCAATCTAGCACTCCCACTCTGGCAGACCAAGTGTGCTCAATGGACTCGATCAATCACATCTACAAGCTAATCCACAAACCCGAGACTCACCTCATGTGATGGAACATTGATGACTTTGTGAAATAAATGGCGGAGGCGATGCGGCAGTGGAGAAGACGAAAGGGTCAAGGCAGTTGGAAGCATAGGGGTAGGGTGAGCGTGGAGGACGGTGAAGGGAGGAGATAGATCTCCAATCAAACCCTTGGAGAGAATGCTCGAGTGGAGAGGAAATGATAGCCCTCCTCCGCCCCATTTAGGGTAGAAACCCTAGGGAGGAGGGAAGTAAAGCGGAAATATAATTTATTATCAAAATATATAGTCCCCCTCGAAATATAACTTGCCCCCCTACATTTTTTTTTGTTAAAAAAAGAGTGGGAGAAAGTGTTTAGTATTTTTTTTTTTTACCTACAGCTATAATTCCTGAGAATTTGGGTCTAAAATCTAATTATATTCCTGAGAATTGGGGGGCTAAAGCCTAATTTCAAAAGCAATATTTATATTTTTTGAGGGCTAAAGCCTAATTAAATTTCACCTTATATGATTTTACGGTAAAAGCTTTATGTGTCTAAGCATCTCGAGTTTCAAAATCTGTCCATGATTTTGGAGTTGAGTCAAGCGTTGGTGTAGACAGGATAGTCCAAGATATATCCTCCTATCGATAGGTTGATTCAGCTTATATTAATTTTATCCGTTTCAACAGCTATAACGGAATGTGCATTTTCTGCTATAAAATGTGTGAAGACAAGACTCCATAATAGAATGGAGGATGAGTTTTTAGCAAGTTTCTTGATCACTTATATCCAGGGCCGGCCCAAAGGTTTTGAGTGCCCAAGGCCAAATTTAAAAAAGTGTGCCCCTAATACTTAACAATTTTTATATCAACGATCAAAATACGAGAAAGCCAAACCAATATAAAGTTCTACTAATTATCACATACGAACACAAAATACAAAGTCTTCAAATAGACAAATACATATTATCTCAACAACGAATGAATATCACTTAAATACTACTCGTCTTGCATTTCTAGGAGCAAAAGTTCCTCATGACAAATTCCTTCACTTGAAATTTACATCTACGGAAACACAACCTAATAGTCTATGTGACCACCAAGAAAACTTGATAAGAAAATAAATGAAAATAGTACTACGTTGAGTCTCAACAAATTTAGACTTTTAAAAAGATGCATTTTTCCGTAAAAAGAATCAAATTTTTTTTCACAAATTAATAGATATCAATGAGTTCTTTTAAGTTGTGAAAAAATTTAAATCTTTTAACAAAAAAAATACATAGTATTTTTAAAGGACTAGGTTTGCGCAGCAAACATTTATTTAGGGACGGAGGGAGTAGTAATTAGTGAAGGAGAATATAGAGAATTGAACAAACAGATAAGATGAAGAAGAGGATGAGGGGGAGAAAATTGGAAAATATATTCTAGCTAGGAGTTTTTGAGGGAAATAAAAATAATTGAGCACTAGTTATACATTGAAAATTTAAAGTCAAAATTAAGCTGTAGCTAAAATTAAGAATCGGAAGAACAATAGGTCACGGACCAAAAAAAAAAAAAGAACAATAGGTCGTTGGTTACTATTTTTCAGATGAGAGAGAGTGTGTGTGTGTGAGTGTAATGGAAAAAAAGTGGGAGAGAGAGACACTGTAATGGAAAGAAGTCAAAAAACGTGGCAGAGCTGTGATTTTCTTTTTTTTCGAAAATGGACCAATTAGTTCTTTGATTTACAAAAATACCACCGAGTTTTTGGGTCATTTGAGTTTTTGGGCCTTTATTTGCATGTTGAATGGGCATTTTTTTTTATGGTATTAGGCTAAAAAAGAGTCCTAGTCAAACCCAAATATAAAAAAAATTGGAGTGCCCCAAAAATTGGACATTTTTGGGATGCCCAAGGCCCAGGCCTCTTGGGCCTTGGGGTTGGGCCGGCCCTGCTTATATCTAGCAAGATATTGCTCGAGGGTTTGACACGGACTCTATCATAGATGTTTTTAATGACATGAAAGAGCGTCGAGTATAGTTCAATGGTCTGATTTTAATAGATAGGATTAGGTAAACGTTAATACTTTTGCAATCTAAGTTGATATGAGAAACATTTTTTTTTAAAACTAGATATGAGAAATGTGTTTAGATATATATGTATTGGTGTTATTTTGTATTTTTTGGAGTTAGTAAAAACTCACATTATTGTGTCTTTTTTTTTAATCATTTTGATTGTGTATATTCTTGCCCCTACTACACAAAAATCCTGGCTCCGTCCCTAGTTCTGGCGTAAGAACTTGGAAACCTAGGCTTCATGTTTGATTATTGACTTCTTTTGGGAGAAGTAACAGTCCTTTTTGATGTATTCGGTTATTCTATGTGATAGGCAATGAAACTTTGACCATTTAAGAAAAACAAAATCAAAATGAAACACGGTACAAAATCAATTGTCTGATAATTCAATTAGAGCCACCACAAATTGGTCCTAATTAAATAGGTGGAATAAAGCAGCCATGAATATATGGGATTGATTTGAAGGCGAGCATAATACGCAATTTCCGTTAGTGTTGAAGGGATTGAGAAGATTAGGAGAATATGGTTCTTAATTTGGACCATTGAATGATTTTCATTGGCGAGGAAAAAATTCGCTCAATTTTTTTCCACAGCCGAAGCATGACGTTTTTTATTCTTTGGAGGTTTTGTCAAAAACCAGCTTTGCGGCTTGGGCTCCGTTTGTTTCGATATAAAATGTTTTACAATATAAAATTTTTTTCATGTAAATTTTTTTTTTTTTGAAAACAAACTTCAATTTTTTATTTTTTGGTGTTTTGTTGACAGTTGAAAATATTTTCAAAAATTGACAAAATAGTGTCGGGGGGGGGGCTTAATAGGTAGAGAGATCTGAGAATATTGGAATTAAACGTGGGTCAGGACCGACGATCGAGGAAACTGAGCAGTGAAAATTGCAATAGAGGGCAGCGGGTTCATTTTAGAAAATAACTTACGGAAGATTTAAGGGTGTAAAGCATTTTACCGAAAAACATTTTACACCCAAACAAACGGAGCCTTAATCTTAAATATTTTCAAAAACATATGGGTAAAAGTTTTTTTTTTTTTTTTTGAATTTTCTAATTCCTCTCGTCGAGATCAATCAATAATCACAAAATTTTGGTGCAAAATTAACAAATGTGATTATTTTTTGAATAAAAACAAATGCCCAAAAAGCTAATGAGCACCCGGCCTAAATTTAGATTTACTCATTACGATGACCCACAAGTTATATTTGTTTCCATGGTTGTTGGGGTTTGTTTTGTGACAAGTTAGTTGATTCCTTATCAACTAGCTTGGGGTCCTTCGCATAAGATTGTCGCTGGAATAGGTGTCAATCTCATTGGGATGTATTCTTGGCGTTGTGATCCCGCTTTTCTTTTCCTCTTTTTCTTGTACTTCCTTTCTCCTCTTAATAAAATTTTCTCCAAAATATTTGTCACATGAGAAAAAATTATTTCAGGACTAACCGGTAACACTCTATTACTAGGAAACACCCATGCTATGCACGATTTCAACAATGGATATTAAATTTAAAATCTTGAAATTTCATTTACAAAATGGATAGAAACAAAGTAACTTTAGTATGTGTTTATTACATTTACGCTTGTTGTCTTATGAGTATTTAATACTAATAACTACATGGATCATAGATCGAGCAAGGCAAAATAGGAGGAAGAAACAAATAGCAATCCACTGTTTTACATGGTTATAACATAGGCCCCGTTTCCACTAACAAAAATCACTAAAAATTTAACGCATTTTACCAATTTGTTTTCACTAACAAAAAACTTTCAGCATTTTACCATCTTGTTTCCACTAACAAAAAATTGTCAACTAACACTATTTTTAGACTCTAAAAAAGGGATGGAGGGAGTATTATCGATTGAGAGAGAAGTGCTCTCTTTATACTCACGGCTTGGGATCCCATCCGGTGTGAAAGTATCCAGTATTGTCCAGTTTGTGGTGAGGATGAACTCCATCCAACCACATTGAAATCAATGGCTATTTTTAGGCCACAACAAATTTTAATAAAATCCACAAAAGTGCACCATCCGCCGTAATGCAATAGTGCAGAAAAAGGGGATTCAAATCACAATGATGGAATTTTAATAAAATCCACAGAAGTGCATCATCCGCCATAATGCAATAGTGCACTATATGGCCCCGTTTGATAACCCTCCAAGGGGTTGGGATTGGATTGGTAGAGTGTTGGTATTATTAATACCTTGTTTGGTAACAAAAAATGGTTCGGACTAGTAGTCCGATGGGATTAAAAATCCGGGTAATAGGGGGTATTGCTAATACCCAGTGGGACTTGGTATTGAGGGGTATTAATAGTCCAATCCCAACTCCTTCACATTACCAATCCATTTTCATTACCAATTTCTTCTATCAATCCAATCCCATCATCTAATCCCATCTCAAACAAACATGATATTAATAATCCCATCATTTAATCTCATCCCAAACAAACATACTCATTATCAATCCCTTCTCATTATCAATCCCATCTCCTTACGAATCCCAATCCTCTTCCCAGAGAGATGAGTCTGCTCAATCACTGGCGGCCTAGTTCTTCGTTTTAAGGTTTGTCACGGTACTCTACTTGATTAGTAATTAGGACCCGGGGTGCCTGCCGAGCGGCACCCGCTCGGCACCCCTGCCGAGCGGCCAATCCGGCCGTCCATCTCGGAATCAACGGTCCGGATCGAAACATCTTTTTCCTTTTCCTTTTCTTTTTTTTAAAATTCATTCGGTACTTTTGCATCCGGGCCGTCCAAAACACTTTTGGACGGCCGAGATGCGCTCGGCACCCCTGCCAAGCACCCTTGCTTGGCAGGATCTCCCGATCCAGTAATTAGTGGCCGTTTGGCATCCAAATTCGGTGGTGTTCCACTTTAAGAAAAATTGCTTTTTTTCAAACGGAGGTAATTTCAAGTCCAAAAATCATGTATTTACGCAAATAATTTTCCTACCAATATGGATCTTGTTTGATAGATCTCATTAAGATCTTTTAAACGGTGCAAAAAAAATTGAAAAAATATTTTTCATTTTCATTATATTTGAGTTTGAAATTACATCCGTTTGAAAAAAAAAAACTTTTCCTTAAAGTGGAACACCACCAAAGATTCTCCATTTTGCATTATTGCATTATGGATGTTTGACAGCCATCAATAAGGATGCCTTTTCTCGACATACATTTTCAAAATCACATTTTAGAGCCACAATATGAGAATCAATTCTAGAGGAGTTTTTGTATTTTCATTTTGCATTTTGATTCTCTCTTACAGACGAAATGACCTAATTACCTTTGCCTATTTATTGGAAAACCATGATAATTAATCAATGGCAACATGGTAAAACTCTAATTTATAATCTATATTGAGGATTATTCTCTCAAACACTATGCAAAATTTATTATACCCGTATTTTCTAAACACTCTACCAATTCATAATCTATTCTGACCCACAATTCAAAAATTTACAATTCACAATTTAAAATGCAAATAAAATAGGTTCCCAAACATCCCCTAATTTTCTAAATGCCATGATTGTCAAACAACCAATAAAATATGGCAAAGCATTGAGGTCTTCAAAAAAGACATGGAACAAGAAAGAATATTGACAAACCAATAATAATATTTGTTTGTGGCAAAAAGTTTTTCCAGGAACAGAAAGAACCAAAATGCAGATAATGAACTCAAAGTTGTCATGACTCAACCAAATGTTTTTTTTTGAACTGTAAAAAGGGTAGAGGAGGGGGCGACCGGCGTAGCAACCTCCTTAGACGTGACCATAGGAGCTTCCAACCCGCTGTAAAATATCCGGTTCGAGCCATAGCTACTGTCCGTGAGGATATGCCGTCACCACAGCACCACCTAGGCGCACAGCTGACACATGGCCCTCCACGCGTCCCTCCAAGTACTCATATATATATTTTTGCAACTGGAGAGACTCGAACCCGAGTGCACGTGGAGGGAGAGGCACTTAAGCCCTATCACCTGTGTCAACTGGGCTACCACCCTGATGGTAACTCAACCAAATGTTGCCCTACCTTCCTTGTAGGCTTCAGAAAAGTGGATGGGACATTGCACTGGCATTTCATGTGATTTGTTGCCCATTTGTAATCATGTGTGACTCTGACTGTTTCATTATTACATTTTGTTGTTTCTTCGTGGTTTTTAATGGATGGCTATTATTCGTTTTTTGTTCGCTACTATCTTTGTTTTTTTTTGTTTTTTTCTTATCCGCAGTTCGCTACTACTCCCTCCGTTCCTTTTTAAGTATTCCGTTTCGTAACTCCAACTTATTAAAAAAATATCATCATTACACACATTTCACATCAATTTTTACCTCCACTTTCCCTACTTACCCTCTATGGAGACATCATTATTACACTTTTACTCACTAACTTTTCAAAATTAAATCTACTTTTAGGGGTAAAATGAAAAATATACCAACTTTTACCCACTAACTTTACAAAATGGACACTTATTAAGGGACAACCCAAAATGAAATACTGGACTTTAAAAGGGGGACGGAGGGAGTATCTTAGATGATTACAAAATTGAAGTTCATCAAAATAATTGCAGTAGCAGACTAGGTAGCGGGGTACCGAATGATGCGTAACGGACTAACGGTGTAGCCATTGTGATTATATTTTTAAAAATATTTGGCCCCTTAGCACCTGCAGCAGTCAAAAAATTAGATTCAAAGCGATAAATATGTTGGGAGTCTGATCTGTTTGAGATTCTTCTGAGTGCGCTTAGATGTTGGGGAATCCACGAAGTCCACGCCACATCATCTGGACCCAATATACAGTGAATGACTCATATCCACTTAAAAGACTAAGTCTTGTTAGTGATAAACCATCTAATTGAATATTAAAGTCCAATCTTTTTTTTATTTATTCGACGTGCGATTTAATTTTTCACAAATGTTCCTTACAACCCCTAATGTGAGAACCATGTATGCATCGGGCCATTTGCGGACACTGGATTCATAGTAATTAAAGGGATACCAAACCTCAAATATTCATAATTTAGCAACAAAATACCATGAAGCTCAAAAATTGAATTACATGAAGCTCATTTCTAGCTTGCACACGACAAAAATGACCAAAGTGTATTATACATGTCCTTTTCCACTTTCAAAAACAAAAATAAGTAAAACACTTCACAAAAATTCAAATTTATACCAACAGTGTAGCATAACCATTTGACCTATCAACACAATTTAGGCATCTTCAGTGAGAGAGAGAGAGAGAGAGAGAGAGAGAGGTGTACGTATTGTTTTCCCTTATTCTGATTCTGTTGAATTTTGTTGCCAACCTTTTTAGTGAGAGAGAGACAGAGAAAATGCGTTTGTATTTTTTTGAGAACAAAGTACATGTTCGACTCTACAACAATTTTACATACAAAACATAAAATGTACTAATACTACGAGCCCAGCTATTCGTCCCTATGAATCAGGGACAGAATCAGGATTTCTTCAACGCAGGGGCCGAACTATGAACAATAATTTTTGAAATTTCAAGATTCGGGAATCTAATAGTTTATTTGATTTGGGTTTTAAGGAGATTTTTTGGGTAATTAGTGGACAGAGATAAAAAGAAAAATAAGAGAAATAATTAAAGGGAAAACTGATTGGAGACTGTGCGTAGAGAGATGTTAGATTTTGGGACCCAAAACTAACATAGTCTAAAGTATTTAAATGTTTAAATGACAAAACAAGTGAAGTGGAGTGCAGGTGGTGCATCCCATATACTCCCATGCAAATAGAAAGGGTGCGATTCCCGAAAGCACCAATCCCCCTCCCTAAGTTCCCTAGGATAGAGTAGATTAGGTTTAACGAATAACATTAAAGTTATTTTAAAAAAAATAAATATATATTGTTAAAAAATATTTTTTTTAAATACCCAAAACTACGCGGGGGCCGTGGCCCCCATAAGCCCTCACATAGTTCCGTCTCTGCCCAAGCATACCCAAGGGTGGACCCACGTTGAGGCACGTGGGGTCACGTGCTCCCACGCCTTTTAAAAAAATATATAAATAAAAAATTTGATATAAATATATATAAGTTTCCTAAATTGGTACTCCCTCCGTCCCTTTTTAAATGTCCTGCTTCGTAACTCCAACTTATTAAAAAGACATCATCATTATACATTTCACATCAACTTTTTCCTCCACTTTTCCTACTTACCCATCATCATTACACTTTTACTCACTAACTTTTCAAAATGGAATCTACTTTTAGGGACAAAATAGACAATTCACCAACTTTTACCCACTAACTTTACAAAATGGACACTTATTAAGGGACAACCCAAAATGAAATACTGGACTGTAATAAAGGGACGGAGGGAGTACAAAACATTAGCGTGGTGGAGTGGTTAAATACATTTTCAAAAGCTCTAGGCACCTGGGTTCAATTCCCAGGTATGCCAACCCTTGTGTTTTTTTGTTTTTTTCTATTTTTGTTCTCTCTTTTCTTTATTTCTTTATTTTTGTTCTATCTCTTTTCTTTATTTCTTCATTTTTGTTCCACCTCTTTCTTTTATTTCTCTATTTTTGTCCTATCTCTATGTATTTTCCTCCCAATCCAAAATATTATGAAAATCAAATTACTAAATTCTTTAGTTTAGTTTCTATTAATCTTACGGTTGCCACCGCGATAGTTGAAAGAGTATTTTCAGACTTGAAGATTGTTAAAAATCAGTTGCAGAATAGAATGAGTGATCAATATTCAATGGTTGAGCGATAATTTAGTGGTATACATACAGAGAAATATTTTTCAAGATTGTGAATAATAGGTGCCCCCAGTATATGGAATTCCTGGGTCCGCCACTGAGCATACCTGAGAACTGAGATTGATATTCATCAACGGCACAAATTGCTGGAGGCACGGAGAAACAAAAGATCACTGCATCGGCATCTTGTAACCCCATCGCCATAGCCGGCCTCCACCAGCAACCAAGAATGTACAAACCTTGCCGTAAGGCCCAAAACCGGGAGCATCTGACACGCCCTAAATTTTTAACATAATTTAATGAGTATTTTTAGCAAAAGAAGCCCGCATAGCATAAGTAATATCCAAAATGATTTCCCACCTATTTAATTTACAAATCAAGTCCCCAAATTTCCAGATAATCAACATTGGCACATCGGCCCAAAAATAAGCTTAAATACGGATACGAACTAGTTGTTAAATTACAACGGTTTTTGTCAAAAGGAAATCAAGAAGAATTAGTTACAAAATCATCTTTAACAAAAATGAAAGATTACAAAGATGATTAAATAACTAAACAATGCTAGCTCTCAAAGTCTTCATATCCAAGCGTACAAAACATGCAAGCTATTGCCCGACGTTTGAACCTGAAAAGAAGGATTTTGTTGAGCTACACTAGCCCAATAAGAAATTCTCTACAAAATCTATATATGAATAAGATGATATGTAACGCCCCGATTTTTGGGAACATTAAATAAACATTTTATTGATAAAACCGAATGGAGTCTGGCTCGTTATTACAATAAAACTCCCACAAGAGTTCAATATTTACACAATGAAGGGGTTCTAGGGTTTCTAACTACAGCTCCGCCTGCTCCTCCATCCTAGCCAGCTCCTCAGCTCCAAAAGCCTCCAAGGTGTACTGTTCATCTTGATCATCTACAAAGTCTGACACATTATACCAGCGTCGCCACTAGTATAATATGTCAGGGTCACCAAAGGTAACACCATGAGTTACAAGAGCTCAGCAGAGTAAACCTATACCCACTAACCCTTATCTTACAAGTAGCAAGTCAATAAGCCATGATAGTAACCAAACTAACACATGTGCATTCAATAACTTTACATTTAGAGATGTACAATAACACATGCACATTCATTACTCGACTAGCGTAAGTGTCCGTGTCATCAGAGTTTCTCCTACGCAGTGTTTCGTAGACCGTTTCACCATTTCACTTTTCATTTCCAAACCAACATTTTGAAAATCACATTTTTAACACACCCAACCTCGGTTCCGCCGTTCCGGGTTCCCGAGTATCCTCACAATGGTTCCGCCGCACCGGGTTCCCATTGGCACACAAAAATATTGAATTTGGCATTGGCTCCTCTCCACTGATAACCAATCCACAATTCAAAACCCTCGGTTCCGCCGCTCTGGGTTCCCGAGTATCCACTCCATGGTTCCGCCACTCCGGGTTCCCATGGGAATTTTCGAAAATCATTAAAACAATTGTGTTGGCTCCTCTACGCGGATAACCAAACCACAATTCATCCCTCAGTTCCGCCGCTTCGGGTTCTCATTGGGCTTTTCACAAATATTTCTTTTACACACGCACACCACACAATGGGCAAGTCCGGCCACATTGTGGTTTCAAAACACACCTTGTCTTTAACACATCCTAGATGTCATGTTTCTACTTTCTCGTTTTTGTGTCTCGTTTTCATGCATAGACTCTGCGGCAGGACTTTCTTATGACAAAACCAGAAATCATTCATTGTAATCTTGAAACTAAACTAGCAAGATCATTCAACTCTATATTAGTTAACATGCTCACATTATCACATATCATGCTCAAATCACACTTAAGCATAACGCCACATGTACGGACGCCTTTAGAGTGGAAAACCACTTATGCTTTATCACACATCAAACAAGTAAGGCAAGTAATCATGTATACATGCACATAACCATCCTTAAGATCAAAATACGAATACTTCTAATCAAGCGTTAAATTCTTATCTTTCAAAAATCCGTTCTTTCCTTTTCGAGAAGTTCAAAACAACACATGTTTATTGTAGTAAAAGTCGATTATTCAACATGATTATACAATACGCATACGTTATATTTAGAGTTGGAAAGTATAGGAAAAATCTACATTCATTTCAACATACGCATATCATACGTTATACTTAGAGTTAAAAAGTATAGGAAAAATCTACATTTATACCATACATTATACTTTGAGTTAGAAGGTATAGGAAAAATCTACATTCATTTCAACATACGCATATCATACGTTATATTTAGAGTTAAAAAGTATAGGAAAAATCTACATTCATACCATACATTATACTTTGAGTTAGAAGGTATTGGAAAAATCTACCTTGATCCGAAACTAGTTGGGGCCGAT
Organism: Rhododendron henanense subsp. lingbaoense; assembly: GCA_020567845.1. Lineage (NCBI taxonomy): Eukaryota > Viridiplantae > Streptophyta > Magnoliopsida > Ericales > Ericaceae > Rhododendron > Rhododendron henanense. The sequence goes on from CM036314.1 coordinate 28,481,434, forward strand.
TAAGCGAGTTTGAAAATTCTACGGGCGGTGAAACTCACAAATTCGGACCAATTTTGGATGGCAGTATCTCGGTCAATATTTGGCCGAATATGATCGTTCTTGAGTCTAAATCGAAGCTCTAGAAGTGCCCTACAACTTTTGTGAAGAAAGTTGATCCTAGAAACTACTTTAGGTAGGAGAAAAATGGTGATAAAGGAAGAGACAGTATGCTGTCTGGAACTGGAAATCTGAGATTTTTACTGAACTTCGGATGTCAATATCTTTGTCATTTCTTGACCGATTGGGGTGGTTCTTGAGTCTAACTTGAAGATCTCGAAGTGCTCTATAACTTTCCCGAAGGGAGTTGGTTCTAAGGACTACCTTAAGCAGGAGAAAAATGAGAATTTGTGAAGGGCAGTAAGCTGTCTGGAAAATGAAAATGGTTTCTAGAGAGAAGTGAGAGCAAAGGAGTGAAGAATGGCTTGAAGTGAGCTTGCTATTTATAGGCCAAGGCATATCTCTCTCTCCCTCTCATCCGAAATCTCCCTCTCTCTCTCTCTCTCTCTCTCTCTCTATATCTCATTTTTTATTCACTTGCCAAGCTTGCTTGAAAGATCATGACCTAGTTCTAGGCTTGCATGGCTAGATTTAGTACTTTGGATTTGATTTGAAAAGATTTTGGTGGAAGGAAATCTAAGGTGACTTGTACAACAAATCTCCCTCTCTCTCTCTCTCGGCATTCTTCTCTCTCTCGGCAATTTCTCTCTCTCTCTCTCTCTCTCTCTCTCTCCTAGTACTAGTACATATATATATATATATATGTATTACTTCCATGTACAAATAAATAAAAGTACATAGGTACTATGTGATCTCACTAGATTTTCTAACCAAAATTCCTTATAAAAAAAATCTATTAGGCACATGTTTCATTTATATACTATATTATGTACTTAGGAAAATCCTAGGGCAATATATTATAAGGTACACACATATATATATCTTAAGTATACAAGCACATGGTGAATCTAGGAAATGACTAAATTAATAAATCTTAGTACTTTATTGGTAAAACTAACCTATTAACCAATGTATAAGGTTTTACCTAGCATTTATTGTCCAATGGACAAAGGGTGAGATAAGATAATACATATGTGTTCTTTGTAATAAATCTATATATATATATGTCCAAGCATATATATATATATATATATATATAAATAAGTACCATGCAATCTAGGTAGATTTCCAAATCAAAATTCCTCATTAAAATAGTCCAAATTGGCACATGTCTTATGGAATTTTATAATGTCAATGTACTTTGAAAATCTTAGTACAACTCTATGGTATATATATCTAGTATATCATCACATGGGAAATCTAGGAATTGATTAAATAAATAAACCCTAGTACTTGATGAAAGATTAACTCAATTATCCAATGGGTAATATTTCTCTTAACTTTTATTGACCAATGGTTAAAGAAGCAAAGTATTATATACTTTGAATAATATATATGTACTTTTAACATGTATATATATGACTATATATAACTATATATATGTACCTTTAACCAAATCTAGTAAAATACTCTAGGTAGAAATCTAGGTTTTCCTATTGTCCAATGGATGAAGATTTCCCTAACTTTTATCGTCCAATGGGTCAAGGATAACAAGTATGACTAGGCATATATATATATATATATATATGTGTGTGTGTGTGTGTGTGTGTGTGTGTGTGTGTATGTATATGTATCTAATAATAATAATCTAGGTCCAAAAGGTTTCATTAGGGTTAGGAGAAAGTAACTAGGTGAATTGGTAGTTAGGTTTTTGTGGGCAGCATGCCCTTGGAAAAATGATTCCGTTCCTTTTCGCCAAAGTGGCCCTTTTTGGATCGAGGGAGTGCGAGCGGAGAAGCAAGCGCTCGGAATACAGAGTCGCCACTCGGGTTTGAAGGTCCGACACCCAAGAAACCGTATTTCGCAGCACCTGCCGCGCTATTTGATTTGAAAAAGTTAAGGAAACCAGTCCGTCATAACCATATCTGGGTTCGGGATCCAGGTTACGAGAGGGGAAGGGTTTTAAGGCACCCCTCTCGCCCAATCCGGAGATCGGTCTCCACTTAGGCATTTTGGAAACATTGCGATTCTTCTTTTATTGATCAATTCACCTGCCGCGCTATTTGATTTGAGAAAGTTAAGGAAACCAGTCCGTCATAACCATATCTGGGTTCGGGAGCCAGGTTACGAGAGGGGAAGGGTTTTAAGGCACCCCTCTCGCCCAATCCGGAGATCGGTCTCCACTTAGGCATTTTGGAAACATTGCGATTCTTCTTTTATTGATCAATTTTAGCCAGTTAGGGCGGGGGAACAGTTAATCGGGGATTAAAACTGTAACACTTTGCAGGATGTGATAGATGAAATGGATGAGCAGTTAGTTTAGGATGAGAACAGATTGCTGTGGGAGTTTTAAACAGACTGGAAAGTCCCTGTCTTGGAGTGTTGTGCATAGGAAGAAACCAGTATGCACTGATCAAGTCAATGCACGCTGACCAAACCTACGTGCGCTACTACAAGACTTGCGCGTGCCAGTAAGCCTAAGCCCACAGCTCTTATTCTCAAACCCTCTGGGCTCTGGAAGGACCAGTGCACACCCAGGACAAACCAAGCAGTTTTATACAGTTATAATATACAGTTTAAAGGCTGAAAAGCCCAATAAATAAACAAAACACCCCATAAACGGTGTGTGGACAAAATAACAGCCTAAAACCAAGTTAACCATGCAAGGCCAGCCACTGGTCGGGGACAAACAGCCGCGCAAGGAAGTCAAACAGTCGCGCGACAGTGCGCCCTGGCGCGCGATGGTCGCGCCCTGGCGCGCTGGTCAACGCTACATTTGACCATCGCGCGCGAGTTTGGGTGCAACGGGTATGGGTCAATCTTCCAGTGTTTGGTTTTGCTCATCCTGGGTTCTGGAACAGGTCCAGAATGATCCCAGGGGTACTCCATAACAGCAGAAACACATATTTAACTAAGATTAACAGTTTAAACTAAGAAAATCAGTAAATTGGTTGTTAGCATGCTTGCAGAGTGATCTATATAAACAAAAGGACATAAAATAGTAGGAAACCAATCCCCACGCTGTCCAGCGCGCGCAGCAACAGAGTGTCGCGCGCGAGAGTGGGACCGTCGCGCGCTGGTTCCTACCATAACGGTTTTTGAAACCTTGCCAGCTTTAGGGCCAGGACTGGTATTGATTACCAGCCTTGACCCTGCCAGCCCCCCTCAGGGATCAGAACAGAGAACAGAACAAAGGTAAGCTATACCTTTGGTCTTTGAGTTTGAATGGTGTTTGAGCTTTGAATTGAGGTTAAGGTTGTTTGAGGTGTTTGAGTTGTTTTGAGTAATGGAGGAGAAAGAACAAGCTATGTTCTTGGGAGCTTAGGTTGTGACCCTTCACAAACCTTCGATTTAACTAACCAAAAACATCCACCAAAAACCAACCCTTAAAATGGAAGAACCATAGGGGTATTTATAAGGAGAGATAGAGGTAGGTTGGGGCTGCAAAGAGAGGAGTTCAGTCAGTCCACGAGGCTAGCTGAGAGTTGCATTGGTGGCCAAGCTTCCACCTCAAGAAAAGTAGGTGGGGACTGACCATCGCGCGATGGAGCCAGACTGTCGCGCGATGGTCAAAGGTCAAACTTTGTCCACCTGGCAGTTTGACCATCGCGCGATGGTTCCAGACTGTCGCGCGACGGTGCGCCCTGGCGCGCGATGATTGCGCCCTGGCGCACAATGGTTGCACCCTGGTGCGCGTCAGTAGGGTTTTTGGCTTTTGGAAGTGGCTTAGGCTAGATTAGGTTCAAGGATTTTTCAAATACTCAAAGCTCAAACACTCGACATTCCCGGGGTGTTCTTGATCTGTTTCATCATTTGAGAATTAAATACCGTAAGTAAACTAATCTGGAAGCCCAGATTGGGGTGTCTACAGTTTTCTCAAAGATCGGTTGGAATCTAACTAGACTTGCCAAGTAGGATTTCTAGCCAAGAAATGTAATTCTAAGACTTCTTCTTAATGACTAGGAGAATATACTAGACACTTGTCTTTAGAAAATGACTAGATGTAGACACCCTGTTCTGGACTGTCCAGATTAGTTTACTTACGATTTTTGATTCCCCAATGATGATTGAGGTCGAGAACATTCTGAGTTTGTTGGTGCATTTGAGGTTCGAGCGTCCCAAACCTCATCCAAATCCTTTTCAAACCCCCTTTCGAACCCTTCAAGCCAGAATCAAATGGCCACAGCAAAACCTTACCTGCTTACGCTGGTTCTATGTTGGCGTGCGCCGGTTAGCTGCCACGTGTCAGTCATCGACCGTTGACCCAGTTTTAACCGGCGCACGCAGGTAGAGAACTGGCACACGCCAGTCCAGCCCTGTCAAATCAACTTTATTCAGCAACGTGCACGAGACTTTTGTGCCACCCTGACGTGGGCTACAGCTCCCCTGATGATTACTTCGTCCAGAACCGTTCCCCCCTCTCTCCTACAAGATCCATCAACTAGTCTCATGCATTAAATGCATGGGAGGCTCCCTTAAGCCAAACAAGCCTTAGTGGCCAACTGATCCCAGCCTTCTTCAGTTGTCTTCTAGCCCTATAAATACCCCCCTTGCATTCATTTGCAAGGGGTTAGCACCATTAAGAGAGCCCAAGTCTTTTTCTCCTCCCTCTCTCTTGTTTTCTCTTGTTTTTCTTTCATTCATTGAAAGACTAAGCAAGGGAGCAATATTCCATAGTCCATAACACCCTCACACTCACCACTCAAGCCTCAAGCCTCAAGTTCAAACCATACATCAAGCTCTAGCAAAGGTACACCACATTTGTTACTGTTATCTGTTCTGACCCCTGAGGGGGGCTGGCGGGGTCAAGGCTGGTAATCTATACCAGTCCTGGCCCTAAAGCTGGCAAAGCTTCAAAGATCATTGCAGTGATAGGTGGCGCACGCCAGTACTCCAATGCCGTACGCCAGTAATGGCAATATGTGCACAACTGGCGTGGGGATCACCGATCATCTGTTTTCTGCTTTCCTTTGTCTTTGATCACCTTATTGCATGTTAATAACCAGTCTATTGCTTTCTGTATTTAGAACTGTGTAGCCATCTGTTTGTTTTTCCTGCTTAGTAAGGCCTCTGGGGTCATTCTGGTCCTGTTCCAGAGCCCAGATGGTGCAAAGCCAAAGCATTGGGTGAGAGATCAATTGGCGTACGGCCCCATACAACTGGTGTATAGTAGTTAGATCAACATCCAGTGGCTTGGCCCTTGCATGGATATCTGATCCAGGCCTCTTCCATTCCCCCACACTGTTTATGGGGTATTCTTTCCTTTTATTTCTTTAAATCCTCTCCACTGCTGTCTGTAACTGTATATTGTTGTTGATATAACTGCGTGGTTTGTCCTGGGTGTGCATTGGTCTATTCCAGAGCCCAGAGGGTTGGTTACAAGAGCTGTGAACTTAGATCTACCGGTGCACTCCAGTACTGGTCTGGCGCACACAGGTCATTTCTGCGTGCAGTGGCTTGGCCAGTGCATACAGGATCGTTCCTGCGTGTATCATTCTAAGTCAGGGTGTTCTAGTTTATCTAAGACATTCACAGGAGCTTGTTCTCAATCTATTATACTTGCTTAGATCAAACATCCACCACATTTTGTCATATAATGCAAACTTGTTACAGCTTTAATCCCCTTCAACTGTTCCCCCGCCCTAACTGGCTAAAAATGACTAACGAGAGAAAATTGCAAAGGTTTTACAAAATGCCCGAGTAGAGACCGATTTCCGGATTGGGCGAGAGGGGTGCCATAAAACCCTTCCCCTCTCGTAACCTGGCTCCCGAACCTCAGATATCGAAGGTGACGACGGTCCAGTCTACAAGCCTTTTTCAAAAAATCAAACAACGTAGCAAGCGTTTTTCAAGTTCGGTTCCTTGGGTACTTTCCGCGAAACCCGAGTGGCGACTCTGAATTGCAAAGCGTTTCGCCGCGCTTTCCGAGAAAAGGGCGCACCTGTTTTATATGCAAAAATGTAAAATTTTGGGGCGTGTGCCCACAGTGGCGACTCTGCTGGGGAATCATTGCATTAATCTACATTTGGATATTAATACATGAATGAACAATTTTTCAAAAGTCTGTCAAAATAGTACGCTCCGCGCTGCTGAAGAACGGGATGGTAACGTAACAGGATTCTACATCCGACCACTCCGACTGGGGCTTTTTACTATTGTTCTCCAGTGTAGTTTTTTTCCAAGTGTCGATTAATAAAAGTGAGCCAAGCTTCAAAAGGCATTTTTCAAAATGTTGCGTTTCTCTCTTACTCGATCATTCTTTTGCATTCTCCATTTGCATTGATGTTGGTCAGCCCCGTTGAGGTGTTTTGGGTAACCGGCACAGTTTACTGGAGCCCGGGGTCTTCGAACGCCCAACAACCTTGGACGATGATGAGTCGTATTACCGTTCGACCGTTGCTTTGCTATACGCGTTGCAACGGGAGGTATACTGCGGCTCTAGTCAGAGGAACCCCTTCAAACCAAAACCGGCCTCTACATGCGTACAAAGCACTAAAACCTTTCAACCTAAGACAGGAACCCACAGGGTAGGATTACTTGGATCTAACCCTCATAAACTGTCTATGTGTTACTGCTTTCCCTATCGCATGTCTGTACATACATTCATACCGTTTTGAGTAGGAGCATGCTAGGGCGGCTTTTAGGACGTCTCTCTTTCAAGCCCGTCTTATGCCTGCTAGGACGCTGCCTGGCCCGATGAATAGTCGTGCATCTTGATGGTGTACGTTTTCAATTTCAAAGTCCTTGGATCAACGAGACTTTGGGAAATCAAGACTTTCTAAGTCCTTGCCTAAACCCGACCGAGGTTTCAAACAGAAAAATTAGGAACAAGGGAGAGAATGCCGTGATACTTACACCACCCAGGTTAAGTGCTAAACACTTACACCGTTTTGGCTAAGTGGAGTGTTGCCACCTACACCGCCCCGGTCCCGGTATCACGTCATCTACACCGAGTTGTTCCGACCTCTAAAGTTGAAATCTCGAGAATGGAATAGTCAAAGACTTAGGCTGTTTTCACATCTCTTAGTGTTAGTCGATTCAAACAAGGATACACCGTCGAAAAGAGTTTTGAGGATTCTGGCAGCATCCAAACATCATGAGACGAGCTTGTCTGCTAGTTGTAGAGTCTAGGAGGACACCAACGACAACAGGTACATTGCATTCTTTCAAATAAAAAAACTGTTGCAGGGACACTTCCTGAGCCTTCGATTGCTTTACTGTCTAGCTTTGGGCGTTGCACCGTCAAGGAAAGTACCGAAAAGAAGAGCCAACCTGCTTGGGAGTGTCTGCCGGGGCTATTTCACTAGCACTTCCAAAGCCATATCACTTTCCTCGATCATCAATCCAAAATGGCAGCACAAACAGAGCTGGCTGAGATAAAGAAGGTTGTGGAAGAAATGAGCCAGAAGCTGGACAAACAAATGAATATCATCTAGGGGCTGGTTGACCTTTTTACCTCTACCCTGTCAAAATTGGATCTGGTGCTAAACGCTGCTAATGTCGGAGCCAAAGAACCTCCTCAGGCCCGCCACACCCCTACGGTCGGAATCAAGCCGTGCTCAAGAGACATGTTCAAAAGTCTGGCCGAGTTCCATGAGGTTAGAGATCACCCAAAGGAGGATGCTAAATCCCTGATCAAAGTCACCCCCAAAAGCAAAATAATGCACCCTGTTGAAGGCGCAGTGTTGTGCAAAGCAAGCAAAGGTTCCACCTTGAACCCTCAATCCCGTCGCCGGAGCCAGCCAAGGACCTTCTCATACTTATCCGCACCTCTGGCCCCAGTTTACGAGAAGCTTCTCGATGCCGGTTCTGTCAGGCCTCTAACCCCAACTCCACTGCCTAAGGTTCTCCCTGCTAGCCACAACCCTAATCACTTCTGCACCTACCATCAAACGCCTGGCCATTCCACCAATGCCTGTTTTCGCCTCCGACATGCCGTTCAAGATCTCATCGATAATGGCATCATTCCAGTCCCACTCCCATCAAAACCCGACGACATTCCCAGCTCCTTGCTTCAACTCAAGTCTGACCTTCTGGTTGGTCGGATATCTATCACCTCCACTCAAATCAACTCCACCTCCACTCAAGTCAACCCGAGCTCCACTATACTCAACCCTACCCTCTACATTATCCCAGAAAATCAACCCAATCCGATTGTATCCTCCTTGTCTGAACCCGAGGCCAGTCCAGTGGCCGCAGTTTGTGCAATTGAGGCTTTCTCTGCCAACACCTGGTCCGACAGTGATGAGGGGCTTGCAAAGGTAGAATTCAAGAGGGAGCTTATTCAAGTCAAGAAGCAGACTGACAGGCTGAGGATCATTGTTCAAGGGAGCACCGAGTAGGTTTGGTCAAAGAAGCTAAGGAAGCCGAAGTGCTGTTGCTTGGGCCTGACATCCTCTAGATCCTACCTCTCTGTGAGGAAGCCAAGGGTAACTCTAAAAGTTACGTTTCCGGATCATGTTTAACTTGCATTGACACTTTTGAGCCTGAGTTTGACACAGTGTCTGTCCGGTCATCTAAGTCTAGCTCTGAGTCGGAGTTTGTGCCTCTTGGCCCTCCATGTCGTAGCGTCTATTCTCAATTCAAGTCTTTTGCTACTTGGCAACCCCGAGGGGCTTTCTTTATGATGTGCATTATCTTATTTTTAAATGCTTCGCTGGCTTTTGAATAAACTGTGTCGACCCTGACGACGAAGGGATAGATTTCGATGGGGTCATCCCCAAGGAAATGTGTTCCCTCGCCGAAAGGGAAGACGAAAGGCATGCTCGGCTTATTAAAAGAAGAAGTAGTTGCAATAAACTTGAAAGATGGGGTAAACCCCCGAATGGTTCAAAATTGGCTCAACACTATCCCTAAAGGAGAATTACGCCTAGTCCGACAAGTTTAAAGAACTCGTCGACGTGCTGGTATGGTCTCACAAAGACACACCTGGCGTTGATCATGAGATAAGGAAACGTCAAATCCCCTGCTACCAGATGCCAAGCTAGAAAGCAAAAGCTCAGAAGGCTCCAGGCCTCGTACCATGTTCAAAACAGCGTCAGCGGCATTCCATCAAGCGCACATTAGAAAGGCGCAAAAGTGGCCTGGAGTAAGGCATTTCCAACCGAAGCAGTCAAGACCCTGTGTTATCAAAAGCCATTTTATCAGGGGCTGCAGCCAGAGTTTGTCGACCTCAACAGCAACAAAACTTTAATACCTTGGCCAACCTGGATCAATTCAATAGCCACTTTTCCCTGAGAGAAGCTCGTTGGGCCGAAAACCACAAGGGTGGCGGTGCCAAGCAAAAGTTAGAGCAAGCCTGCTAGACCGAAAACCTAAGGAGGCGGTCTAGGCAAAAATAAATAGGCAAAAAGTCGAAAGCTCGCTAGACCGAAAACCTAAAAATGCGGTACTAGGCAAAAATTAGAGCGTAAAAGGAGAGGCAAAAACACACGAGTGAACCTTGGCCTGAACTACGTTTTGACCTGATTCCCTAGAATGTGGGATACGTAGGCAGTCTCTCTTCAAGACTCAGTCATATTCTATCAATTGGATCCATGGTTGACTTTTTGGTACACATCAAGGGTCGAGAAGGGTCAAGTACGGGACAAGCTTCGTTGAAGAAACAGAAGGGGGAATCCTTTCGCCTTTCAATCTTATTTCAAACTACTACTTCAATTTCAAAGCTGAGCAAAAGCCCTAAAAAAATATATATATATTTGAAGCATAAAAAACAGAACGAAATGCTTACGAGATCCAACGGACCCACAGTTTATTCTAAGTTCAGCAAAGTTTAAATTGAGCAGCTACACCAGCTTTTCATTTACGCGCGCTTATTCAAAGCGACGCGTGTTGGTCTCAAACCTGTACGCGTCGTAGGCAGCAGTTGGCAGCCATCACGCCTAACAACGATTTTGAACCCCCGAGGGGTATTTCAAGTTAGAACCAAGGTTTCGGCACCTCGAAATTGGTTTTAAGGGCTTTTGCCAAGTTTTCTATACCGTGCACGTCATATGGCCTGATGTGACTGTGCGGGGGTGTCGGTTTCAGTCCGGGCCTATATGAGCCAACCCTTTGCGTCTTTTGTCCACCTTTGCGACATTTTTCTAGTTTTTCGGTCTATTGCCCATTCCGGGGCTTTCTTCTCTGTTTCGTTTATTCGTACAGGTCTTTGTACATATTTGACTGTGTGTTAGTGTCAGTTTCAGCTGTCTAGGGATATTTTAGATTTTGGCCTGTTAATGCCCAAAATTTCATTATTGCCCATGTGTCGGAGAGTCTGCATTGTATCCTAGGACTCTTCTTCCTCATTCTTCCGAGCTAGACAGTCTATACGTGTGCATATGTCTGTGTGTCGACTCGATTCGCTCGTCAATGCAAGTTGGATATTAGCGGTTGGTTTATGCTCTCTTTCCAATGAACCGAGAATAATGCAACTTTTACAGCGCCGCTACGGCATCCACAGTCCAAGCAGCAAGTCATCAAGTACAGAGGGACACATTGGCCCAATACGAAAGCAAGTCAAACGAATCATAGGATGCTCTGACCACCTCAAAAGTTATCTACCTGGACACGCAGGCCCGTAGCTCAAATCAAAGCAGTAAAGCAAAAACGAGGCTCGGTGGTAGCCCTCAATCGTCAAAACTGTCTTGGTCGTCGTTTGTGTCGTCCTTTCCCTAGGGGCCGCCCTTAGCTTGCACCTCCATATTCAATTTGTGCATTCAATTTAGTATACATGTCATTGCATATTGTATATCAAATGCTGAAAGCAGGAAAAGACTATAAGGTACCAAAGCGCGCCTATTCAGTATCGAAAGCAGCACGTATTCAGGATTTTGGAATTCGTACCTGGGATCAAGTCACTATTAGGACTGGAGCCGGAACTGCTGCTTTGGGATAGTGCAATTGCAAAAGGGGGGTGCCGCATGCCGTTCTCCCTATTTGTTTATCCATGGCAAATGTCAAACACACAGCCTCTCTGTTCTACTCCAAGCAGTCTCTAACAATGGTTTGCCCATCCCGAACGGCTGCCTCTACTTCAGTCCAGCTTTCAGCACAACTTCCAGCAACCTTGTTGCTTTGTCTCAGATGGTCCTTGATAAGGAGATTGGCTCTGATTCCCAACAGATGGAATTTAACCTGCCTGACGCGACCTACCCGTGATTGCTGGAACTATCTGTGTCATGGTTAGCTTTAACCTCAACGACAGTCAGTCCTATCCAACCTCAACGACAGCCAGCCTTGTCCAAATTCAACCGACGTTCAGCCATGTCGTCCTTTTCAATCCATCAACGACGATAAGCCATATAGTCCTTTTCAATCCATCAACGGCGATAAGCCATGTCGTCCTTTTCAATCCATCAACGACGATCAGCCATGTCGTCCTTTCAATCCATCACTGACGTTCAGCCATGTCGTCCTTTTTCAATCTTTCAGCGACGATCAGAATATCGTCAGTTCACTCCCTCAACGATGGTTCCCGAGTCGTCCTCAATGATGACCCACCGTCCCAACTCAACGATGGTTCCCGAGTCATCCTCAATGATGGCCCACCGTCCCAACTCAACGATGGTCTGTATCATCCTCAATGATGATCCACCATCCAATTCCAAATTCAACGACGGTCTGTCCGTCCAATTTCAAATCAACGACGGTCTGCCCGTCCAATCTCAACCATTAGCGCATCTTCCAGCGGTCTTATTGCTCTGTATCGGATGGTCCCTGATAAGGAGATTGGCTCTGATTCCCGACAGATGGAATTTAACCTACCTGACGCGACCTACCCGTGATTGTTGGAGTTCTTTGTGCCAAGGGTAGTTCGATCCCCAGCAATGACAGCCCGTCCTGCCCAATTCAACGACGGTTTGTCCGTCCAATTCCGATTCAACGATGGTTCGCCCGTCCAATTTCAAATCAACGACGGTCTGTCCGTCCAAACTTCCAATCAACGACGGTCTGTCTGTCCAATTCAACCGTTAGCGCATCTTCCAGCGATCTTATTGCTCTGTCTCGGATGGTCCCTGATAAGGAGATTGGCTCTGATTCCCGATAGATGGAATTTAACCTACCTGATGCGACCTACCCGTGATTTGTTGGAACTCTTTGTGACGAAGAAGGTTCGGTCCCCAACAGCGTTCATCGTTCTGCAATTAAACCATTTCCCCAAGCAGAGTCAAATCAACGACGGTCTGTCCGTCCAACTTCCAATCAAAAGACGGTCTGTCCGTCCAACTTCCAATCAACGACGGTCTGCCCGTCCAAAATCAAATCAACGACGGTCTGTCCGCCCAACTCCAAATCAACGACGATCTGTCTGTCCAATCTCAAATCAACGACGGTCTGTCCGTCCAATTCCAATCAACGACGGTCTATCCGTCCAACTTCCAGTTCAACCGTCAGCACATTTTTCAGCAGTCTTATTGCTCTGTCTCGGATGGTCCCTGATAAGGAGATTGGCTCTGATTCCCAACAGATGGAATTTAACCTACCTGACGCGATCTACCCGTGATTGTTGGAGTTTTTTGTACCAAGGAAGGTTTGATCCCTAACGGCAATGATTTATCCGCGGCTGATTATTCACCAGGAGACTCACCATTCAACGATGGTCCACCCATCCCCGTTTCTCAATAGAGTTCAAACTCTCTTTCAACGATCTTGAGATGGTCCGCCCGTCTTCGATCTCTCAATGGACGGTATTTTTAAATACATGTCCACTTTTTCTATTTCCTCTGGACGGCCTAGATGGGTGTTTAGAAAACCTTTGACGTTACATGTACCAAGTCAATGGTGCTCCAAGTGCCGTCAAAGGGGGGCTACTGTAAACACCCTATTCTGGACTGTCCAGATAAGTTTACTTACGGTCTTTGATTCCCCAATGATGATTGAGGTCGAGAACATTCTGAGTTTGTTGGTGCATTTGAGGTTCGAGCGTCCCAAACCTCGTCCAAATCCTTTTCGAACCCCCTTTCGAACCCTTCAAGCCAGAATCAAATGGCCATAGCAAAACCTTACCTGCTTACGCTGGTTCTATGCTGGCGTGCGCTGGTTAGCTGCCACGTGTCAGTCATCGACCGTTGACCCAGTTTTAACCGGCGCACGCAGGTAGAGAATTGGCGCACGCCAGTCCAGCCCTGTCAAATCAACTTTATTCAGCAATGTGCGCGGGACTTTTGTGCTACCCTGACGTGGGCTACAGCTCCCCTGATGATTACTTCGTCCAGAACCGTTCCCCCCTCTCTCCTACAAGATCCATCAACTAGTCCCATGCATTAAATGCATGGGAGGCTCCCTTAAGCCAAACAAGCCTTAGTGGCCAACTGATCCCAGCCTTCTTCAGTTGTCTTCTAGCCCTATAAATACCCCCCCTTGCATTCATTTGCAAGGGGTTAGCACCATTAAGAGAGCCCAAGTCTTTTTCTCCTCCCTCTCTCTTGTTTTCTCTTGTTTTTCTTTCATTCATTGAAAGACTAAGCAAGGGAGCAATATTCCACAGTCCATAACACCCTCACACTCACCACTCAAGCCTCAAGCCTCAAGTTCAAACCATACATCAAGCTCTAGCAAAGGTACACCACATTTGTTACTGTTATCTGTTCTGACCCCTGAGGGGGCTGGCGGTGTCAAGGCTGGTAATCTATACCAGTCCTGGCCCTAAAGCTGGCAAAGCTTCAAAGATCGTTGCAGTGATAGGTGGCGCACGCCAGTACTCCAATGCCGTATGCCAGTAATGGCAATATGTGCACAACTGGCGTGGGGATCACTGATCATCTGTTTTCTGCTTTCCTTTGTCTTTGATCACCTTATTGCATGTTAATAACCAGTCTATTGCTTTCTGTATTTAGAACTGTGTAGCCATCTGTTTGTTTTTCCTGCTTAGTAAGGCCTCTGGGGTCATTCTGGTCCTGTTCCAGAGCCCAGATGGTGCAAAGCCAAAGCATTGGGTGAGAGATCAATTGGCGTACGGCCCCATACAACTGGCGTACGGTAGTTAGATCAACATCCAGTGGCTTGGCCCTTGCATGGATCTCTGATCCAGGCCTCTTCCATTCCCCCACACTGTTTATGGGGTATTCTTTCCTTTTATTTCTTTAGATCCTCTCCCCTGCTGTCTGTAATTGTATATTGTTCTTGATATAACTGCGTGGTTTGTCCTGGGTGTGCATTGGTCCATTCCAGAGCCCGGAGAGTTGGTTACAAGAGCTGTGAACTTAGATCTACCGGCGCACGCCAGTACTGGTGTGCCGCACACAGGTCATTTCTGCATGCAGTGGCTTGGCCAGTGCATACAGGATCGTTCCTGCGTGTATCATTCTAAGGTGACGACGGTCCAGTCTACAAGCCTTTTTCAAAAAATCAAACAACGTAGCAAGCGTTTTTCTCAAGTTCGGTTCCTTGGGTACTTTCCGCGAAACCCGAATGGCGACTCTGAATTGCAAAGCGTTTCGCTACGCTTTCCGAGAAAAGGGCGCACCTATTTTATATGCAAAAATATAAAATTTTGGGGCGTGTGCCCACACTAGATTGCTCGGAGTGAAGAAAATCTAATTATGACGGATTATCTAAAAAAGAAATTTTAAAATTCAATTTTTTTAACGAAATTTTTATTTACCAAAAATCAGGGTCATTACAACCTATCCCCCTTAAAATAATTTCATCCTCAAAATTGGTGCGTGGCTACGGATTCGACTTAGTCGCTATACTGGTCCTTGAATCATCGTCCATCCCCCTTAAAAATAGCAGCAGGTCACCATCAATCCTTTACATGTTTTGTTACTCGAATTAAGCCTCATCACTTACTTAACAAGATAGGGTTGGAGTTGCTTCAGCCGTCGAACAGCTTGCCACGTTGTCGACTTATGTTAAAGTTTCCATTGTAAATACCAATGCCAAATGCAAAACTTCTACCAAGTCATCATGCGGACCCATGTCTCCCAAATGTTTCCTTATCACGACCCTTCTTTACGAATAACGCCGGCACTCCCCAGGGTGGCGTACTTGGCCTAATAAACTCCTTGTCCAATAGATCGTGCAATTGGGTCTCGAGCTCCTTCAGTGCTGCAGGGGCCATTCGGTACGGTTCTATAGAGATTGGTGCCGTTCTCGGTTGGAGTTCTATAGAGAAATCTATCTCTCTCTAAGGTGGTAAGCTAGGAAGTTCTTCAGGGAAAACATCGGCGTATTCACACACGATGTGTGGTAATCCCACTTCCATTCTATCGGCTCCTTCCAATTGGAGGCTAGCTAGCCATCCAAACAGTTGGTTCCGTCACCTAGATCTTTTCGTTGTCGGACTCGCTGTCTGTCTATCCCCCTTAAAAATAGACACGAGTCCCTCCTAGGGTATAAGCTGTTGCCATCTTTTGGTGGCAGTCTAGGACCGTTCGATAGCCAGTCCATCCCTAGCATTACGTCGAAATCTGTCATGTCGATCACTCTAAGATCGCAGGTCAGGCGCAGGTTGGCTACTTCTAGTTCGCACTCTCTACATACTAGATTGACAGTTATTCTTTCCCCCAATGGTGATGATACTTTCGTACTTGTACTTAGGGGTTTTGTTTCTAGTGCTAGCACGGTTACGCAGGTAATGAATGTGATACTTCAGAGTCATACAAAGCTTGTACGCAGGTACTATAGTGGCGTACCTTGGATCACAGAGGGATCCTGCTCTTGTTCCTCAGCCTGCAGCGCAAAGATACGCCCTCCAGTGCCTTGCTGGGTTCCCATGGGCTGCCTTCCTTTGTTTTGCCCATTTTGCTGCTGCGATAGGTCTCCAAGGTTCTGCTTCACAAAATCGGCCTGTCCAAGTTGTTGGGCTTTCTGATTTTCAAAGCTCTCATTCTTTTCTTTTTGAAGTTGGGGGCAGTCGCACTTATAGTGACCCATAGCCTGGCAGTTGAAGCACTGAACTGTCGCTATGTCTCGACCACCTCTCTTTGGTTCGCCACTTCCGGGGATAGCAGTCCTCCAGGGTTGGTTGCTTTGAGGTGGGTTAGAGGGCTTGGTGAAGTAGGGTCTGTGGTTGTTATTGGACGGTTGGGTTCGACTAGGTCCACCAGCGTTGCCGGTTGCCTTCCTCCAACGGGTTTTAAAGTCTGCCTCCTCGCTCTCTAGCCGGAGCGCACACTTTACCACCCCAGCATAGGTGGTGAAAGCCTGAGCTACCACAGCCCTTCGAGCGGTTGTCAGCCCCCACTCGAACCTTCTCGCCTTCTTATCTTCAGTTGCTACAGCGGTTGGGGCGTAACGGGATAATTCCTCAAATTTGGCTGCGTACTGGGTAACGGTCATCGTTTCTTGTTTCAGATTCATGAACTCTTGTTCCTTGGCTAGGCGAAGGGGCGTGGGAAAGTATTTGTCAAGAAACAAGGTTTCAAACTCAGCGAAGGTCATGGTGGCTATGGCATGGGTTGCCTCTATCAGATCCCACCAATAGCGGGCTTCTTCCTTCAGTTGGTAAGTGGCTAGGGCTACACGATCCCCGTTCTGGGTGATCCTTAAGGTGTCAAGGATCACCTTGGTTTCCTTCAGCCATGTCTCAGCCACAGTGGGGTTGGTATCTCCGTGGAAGGTCGGGGGTCGGCGTTTGCAGAATTCGTTCATCGCTCGAGTTCGGGTCATTGGTTCGTCTTCACGGTTTTTGTTTTGATGGTTGGCGTTCAAAGCGGCTATAAACGCTTGCATGACTTGGGCTAGGTCGGGGTTAGTGTTAGATGATTCTCCGTTTTCGTATCCTAATCCGCGGCGCGTGTTTACCATTTACGAGTAAAATTTAAAGGGGTTTTTAGTCTACTTAAACGTTTTTCTTTTATAAAGGTTTTTCCTCCTAAGGTTAAAAACAGTAAATTAAATAGTATGCAACAGTACTCTTTTAAATAAAGTGAATTTTTCATAGATAAACCAAGGATTACAATCAGAAGCATAGAGTTCTACTACAAAAGACAAGTAGAGACACGAGATTCTTCCTAGTACAAGTTGAAACGGTCCTACATACTCCTACGTGGTCCGATTTGCCTTAGTGTACCACAAGTGCGACTACGACTCTCGGGACCTTATTCTAATACTACTACACTGCTGCTACTCCACTCTAGCTAACAGGTTGACTAGGCGGTTTATCTACAAGGAAAGATTTTAACCTCAAGTGGTAGCGTCTTTAAGACAAGGGTTTTCCTAACTCTAAGGAACTTTGAGTTTTTAAATTCCACATTCGATCCTTGATTTAAGTCATCATCCAATTGTTCGGGAATTCCCAGCTCGGTGGTACTGCCAATTTCCACATCTTGCTTCAATCCGAAGATTGTGTTGTCAAAATTCCACCCAATTTGGGACGGTAAACTTAAACTCAATTCACGTTTATGCAACGGTCAAACTATCTTATGGTCTACCTATTATACCCATGGCCGAGTGTTGAGCCTAGAGCTCTGATACCATTCTGTAACGCCCCGATTTTTGGGAAAGTTAAATAAACATTTTATTGATAAAACTAAATGGAGTCTGGCTCGTTATTACAACAAAACTCCCACAAGAGTTCAATATTTACACAATGAAGGGGTTCTAGGGTTCCTAACTACAGCTCCGCCTGCTCCTCCATCCTAGCCAGCTCCTCAGCTCCAAAAGCCTCCAAGGTGTACTGTTCATCTTGATCATCTACAAAGTCTGACACATTTTATCAGCGTTGCCACTAGTATAATATGTCAGGGTCACCAAAGGTAACACCATGAGTTACAAGAGCTCAGCAGAGTAAACCTATACCCACTAACCCTTATCTTACAAGTAGCAAGTCAATAAGCCATGATAGTAACCAAACTAACACATGTGCATTCAATAACTTCACATTTAGAGATGTACAATAACACATGCACATTCATTACTCGACTAGCGTAAGTGTCCGTGTCATCAGAGTTTCTCCTACGCAGCGTTTCGTAGACCGTGTCACCATTTCACTTTTCATTTCCAAACCAACATTTTGAAAATCACATTTTTAACACACCCAACCTCGGTTCCGCCGTTCCGGGTTCCCGAGTATCCTCACAATAGTTCCACCACACCGGGTTCCCATTGGAATTTTCAAAAATCATTAAAACAATTGCGTTGGCTCCTCTCCGTGGATAACCAAACCACAATTCATCCCTCGGTTCCGCCGCTCCAAGTTCCCGAGTATTCCCACAATGATTTCGCCGCTCCGGGTTCTCATTGGGCTTTTCACGAATCTTTCTTTTACACACGCACACCACACAATGGGCAAATCCGGCCACATTGTGGTTTCAAAACACACCTTGTCTTTAACACAACCTAGATGTCATGTTTCTACTTTCTCGTTTTTGTGTCTCGTTTTCATGCATAGACTCCGCGGCAGGACTTTCTTATGACAAAACCATAAATCATTAATTGTAATCTTGAAACTAAACTAGCAAGATCATTCAACTCTATATTAGTTAACATGCTCACATTATCACATATCATGCTCAAATCACACTTAAGCATAATGCCACATGTATGGACGCCTTTGGAGTGGAAAACCACTTATGCTTTGTCACACATCAAACAAGTAAGGCAAGTAATCATGTATACATGCACATAACCATCCTTAAGATCAAAATACAAATACTTCTAATCAAGCGTTAAATTCTTATCTTTCAAAAATCTGTTCTTTCCTTTTCGAGAAGTTCAAAACAACACATGTTTATTGTAGTAAAAGTCGATTATTTAACATGATTATACAATACGCATACGTTATATTTAGAGTTGGAAAGTATAGGAAAAATCTACATTCATTTCAACATATGCATATCATACGTTATACTTAGAGTTAAAAAGTATAGGAAAAATCTACATTCATACCATACATTATACTTTGAGTTAGAAGATATAGGAAAATCTACATTCATTTCAACATACGCATATCATACGTTATACTTAGAGTTAAAAAGTATAGGAAAAATCTACATTCATACCATACATTATACTTTGAGTTAGAAGGTATAGGAAAAATCTACATTCATTTCAACATACGCATATCATACGTTATACTTAGAGTTAAAAAGTATAGGAAAAATCTACATTCATACCATACATTATACTTTGAGTTAGAAGGTATAGGAAAAATCTACCTTGATCCGAAACTAGTCGGGGCCGATTAAGCTAGTTGGAAAATTCTACGGGCGGTGAAACTTACAAATTCGGACCAACTTTGGATGGCAGTATCTCGGTCAATATTTGGCCGAATATGATCATTCTTAAGTCGAAATCGAAGCTCTAGAAGTGCCCTACAACTTTTGTGAAGCAAGTTGATCCTAGAAACTACTTTAGGTAGGTGACAAATGGTGATAAAGGAAGAGACAGTATGATGTCTGGAACTGGAAATCCGAGATTTTTACTGAACTTCGGATGTCAATATCTTTGTCATTTCTTGACCGATTGGGGTGGTTCTTGTGTCTAACTTGAAGATCTCGAAGTGCTCTATAACTTTCCCGAAAGGAGTTGGTTCTAAGGACTACCTTAAGCAGGAGAAAAATGAGAATTTGTGAAGGGCAGTAAGCTGTCTCGAAAATGAAAATGGTTTCTAGAGAGAAGTGAGAGCAAATGAGTGAAGGTGTGAGAATGGCTTGAAGTGAGCTTGCTATTTATACGCCAAGGCATATATCTCTCTCCCTCTCTCCCTCTCATCCGAAATCTCCCTCTCTCTCTCTCTCTATATCTCATTTTTTATTCACTTGCCAAGCTTGCTTGAAAGATCATGGCCTAGTTCTAGGCTTGCATGGCTAGATTTAGTACTTTGGATTTGATTTGGAAAGATTTTGGTGGAAGGAAATAAGGTGACTTGTGCAACAATCTCCCTCTCCCTCTCTCTCTCTCTCTCTCTCTCTCTCTCTCTCTCTCTCCTAGTACTAGTACATATATATATATATACTTCCATGTACAAATAAATAAAAGTACATATGTTCTATGTGATCTCACTAGATTTTCTAACCAAAATTCCTTATAAAAAAAACCTATTAGGCACATGTTTCATTTTTTTACTATATTATGTACGTAGAAAAATCCTAGGGCAATATATTATAAGGTACACACATATATATATCTTAAGTATACAAGCACATGGTGAATCTAGGAAATGACTAAATTAATAAACCTTAGTACTTTATTGGTAAAACTAACCTATTAACCAATGGATAAAATTTTCCCTATCATTTATTGTCCAATGGACAAAGGGTGAGATTAGATAATACATATGTGTCCTTTGTAATATATCTACATATATGTCCAAGTATATAAATAAATAAGTACCATGCAATCTAGGTAGATTTCCAAATCAAAATTCCCCATTAAAATTGTCCAAATTGGCACATGTCTTATTGAATTTTATAATGTCAATGTACTTTGAAAATCTTAGTACAAATCTATGGTATATATATCTAGTATATCATCACATGGGAAATCTAGGAATTGATTAAATAAATAAACCCTAGTACTTGATGAAAGACTAACTCTATTATCCAATGGGTAATATTTCTCCTAACTTTTATTGACCAATGGTTAAAGAAGCAAAGTATTATATACTTTGAATAATATATATGTACTTTTAACATGTGTATATATGACTATATATAACTATATATATGTACCTTTAACCAAATCTAGTAAAATACTCTAGGTAGAAATCTAGGTTTTTCTATTGTCTAATGGATAAAGATTTCCCTAACTTTTATCGTACAATGGGTCAAGGATAACAAGTATGACTAGGCATATATATATGTGTATGTATATGTATCTAATAATAATAATCTAGGTCCAAAAGGTTTCATTACGGTTAGGAGAAAGTAACTAGGTGAATTGGTAGTTAGGTTTTCTGAAAGATCGATTGGAATCTAACTAAACTTGCCAAGTAGGATTTTTAGTCAAGAAATGTAATTCTAAGACTTCTTCTTAATGACTAGGAGATTATACTAGACACTTGTCTTTAGAAATTGACTAGATTGCTCGGAGTGAAGAAAATCTAATTATGACGGATTATCAAAAAAGAAATTTTAATGTAACGCCCCCAATCTTGGGTACGTTAATTAATCATTTTTATTGATAAAACTAACAGAGTCTGGCTCATTATTACATCATGATTCTCACAAGGGTACATTTATTCAATCAAAGGAGGGTACTAAGGTTCCTATCTACAGCTCCGCCTGCTCTTCCATCACAGCCAGCTCCTCGGCTCCAAAAGCCTCCAAAGTGTCCAGCTCACCCTGTTCATCTATAAGGTCTGACAAATTATATCGGCGTCGCCACCAATATAATATGTCAGGGTCACCAAAGGCATCACCGTGAGCTACAGAAGCTTAATAGAATAGACCATACCCACTAACCCTTAACTTATAACAAAAAGGCATATAGACAATTACACATGCTTATTCAACAACATAATTAGCAATGACACATCCACATTCGCTATCTTTCTATCGTTGGTGTCATGATTTTCTATGTTTCTCCTACGCGACTCATCGTAGACCATGTCACCAATTTCCATTTACAAAACCAAATCAACATTTCAAAAATTCGTTTTTGTCTCACCCAACCTCGGTTCCGCCGTTTCGGGTTCCCGAGTATCCTCACAATGGTTCCGCCGTCCCGAGTTCCCATTGGCACATATTAGCATTGGCTCCTCTCCACGGATAACCAAGCCACACACCCAACCTCGGTTCCGCCGTTCCGGTCTCCCGAGTATCCTCACAATGGTTCCGCCGTCCCGGGTCCCATTGGCACACACACACACACACACAACTCACATAATGACTACCACATTGGTCATTATGTAGTTTCAAAAATATTTTACCAAGGCAACGCCTTTAAACACAACCTAGGTGTCATGTTTCTAACTTTCTCAATTCTTGTGTCTCGTTCTCATGCATAGACTCCGCGGCAGGACTTTCTTATGACAAAATCACAAATCATTCATTGTAATCTTTAAACTAAACTAACAAAATCATTCAACTCTATATTAGTAGCATGCTCATTTTATCACATCATCATGCTCAACATTTAATCATACAAAGTAAAGCATAGTGCCACATGGACGGACACCTTTGGAGTGGTAAACCACTTATGCTTTATCAGCAATAAGTAAGACAAGTAATCACATATACATGCTCATAATCATTCTAAAATCAAAATAGGAATACTTAAAGTTTAGGAGGTATAGGAAAAATTCTACATGATCATACGTAAATCTATACTTAAAATTTGAGTGTATTGAATAATCTACATTTGATTCAACAACATATCTATACTTAGAGATAGAGGTTAAGATCTATCTACCGTTCTTCTTGGCGGTAGGGCAGCTACGGAAAGTAAGTCGGCTAACGGACGGAGTAACTTCCTACGGTAAGCTTCTGGTAGCTTCGAAAGAGAAACGTTTCTCTCGAAACTAGATCTTGACTAACACTACTAAACTTTTTGGATCAAAAGGGTGGTTGAGTGGCGGTTTAGTGGCGGCCTTGGATGAGTTTCTGAAAGAACTTGGGAAGAACTTCAAGAACAAGCAAGAACAAGCAAAGAACAAGCAAGAACAAGCAAGAACACTAGACTTTCTAGAGAGAGAAGTTGAAGTATGAGAGGTGTGAGTTGAATGGTGAGAATGGGGTCCTACTTATAGGCAAAACCTTGTCTCTCTCTCCTCCCTCTTGGCCGGCCTCTCTCTCTCTCTTTGTCCAATGGATTTTGCTCCAATATCTTGTCATTTCAATCCTTGAAAGCACACAAAGATTTTCTCCTTTCTTTACTTCCATTCTAGGACAAGTTTAGGTTATTCTAATGGGTTTCTAGTCTTGTCTGGTACTTAGGAGATTGGCTTGGATATGAAAGTGTAAGAAAGACTAGATTTGGTGGTACTTGATGATGTAAGAAGTTGGCCAAAAAAGGTTGACTAGATTGGGTGAGTACACTTGCACACACATCACTCTTTCTCTCTCTCCCTCTCCCTCTCCCTCTCCCTCTCCCGGCCTCTCTCTTTCGGCCATCTCTCTCCCTCTCTCTCTCTCTCTCTCTCTCTCTCTCTTTCTCTTCCTAGTACAATGGATATATATATATATATATATAAGGACAAAGGTTGGTGGTTTGACTTGAGAAAGTATAAGGATTGTGTTGTAAGGATGTAAGAATTTCATGTACTTCCAATATCTACCTCACGTCTTCCACATCTCTCCTTCTACAAGTACAAGTACTTATATAGTTGTATATCTAGGGTTTGGTAGAGGAAAGTCTAAGGTACTTGTACATCAATTTCCTTCTCTCTCTCTCTCTCCTATCTCTCTCTCGGCCTCTCTCCCTCTCCCTCTCTTGGCTTTCTCTCTCTCTCTCTCTCTCTCTCTCTCTCTCTCCTATCTCCCACCCTTGTTTAATATATAAGTATGAAAGTAGGTCAAAGTATACAAAGTACACAAGTACTACAAGATCTTCCTAGACTTCTAAGTCAAAATTCTCTATTAAACAATGTCAAATTGGCACATGTCTTGATATAAAACTATATTAGGGTACATAGAATCCTAGGGTAGATATCCATATCTATTTCTTTAATCCTTTAGGCACATTGTAGACACCCCAATCCGAACCTCGAAGGGTCTTTGTCCACTCTGATGATGAAATAAAGGAAACGGAACCTTTGCGAGCTTGAATAAAGGATTCCCTCAGCCCCAAACAAATCCTCAGCCCAAATAAACCAAAAGCCCAGAGAAAGCCCAAAAGCCCTGGACTGGACCTGGAATGCCGCACGGGACACTCCTACATCGCATGGTACATCCAAAGCTGAAAGGCCGCACGTGATCATGGGGTTAGCCGCACGACATTTCATGAAAAGTACTGACTGGCTCAGAAAGCTGTCGGCCACGCCTATTTGAGCCACAGCTGCAAAATGGCTCAGCCGAAAACACACTTTTGGCCCGCCCAGAAAATACCTCCAACATTTGAAATTCAAAATCCATGGCTCTTGCCTATAAATACACCCCTCCACTCAAGAGAAAAGGGCCCTTGATCACCATTATACCCTTTCTCTCTCTTCTTGCTTTCATACCCATTTCCCACTTCAAAGTCTTGAGAATGTTGCTTTCAAAAGACATTCTCTAGGCCTTTTGCTCCATTTTTCTCCTCACCATCAAAGTTAGTCCCTTACTAACTTTGAGACCCCAACTACCCAATACACTCATCTACTACACACATCCATACTCCTCTTTTCTTCACCAACCTTGCCGACGTCCGTCCACCAACATCAATCTTCATTCAAGCTCAAGATCAAAGGTAACAACCAAGTTTCCTTGGGCTAAGCTCCGCCCTGGCCCTGAGGGGACCCTTCTATCGTCAAGCTTAGCCCCTTTTGGTTAAGATCTGGCCTAAAAAATATTTTTACAAAGCAAAACAAGCCCTCTGTGCTGGGTAAGCTATGCCGCGCGGCGTTTTGAAGCGTCGCACGGCATAGTAGACTCATACGCATGACATTTCAGTTAAATGCTGTTTTCTCGTTCAAACTGTTTGGATCATGATCGTCTGTTGCTAGATCTGTTTTCATACACCAATAAGCAGTCTCGGAATGAGACCATATCTACAATCCATGTTTTATTACCATGAGTAAACTATCAAACTTTTCGAATGAACAAATGTATCAAAAGTGGTTTTCTACTTGTGGCTTGGAGGAATGGTACGAGATGATCTGACGGCTGTGAGTTTTCTGATATTTTGAAGAAACACCGTGCGTCGTACTGAGTACGCCGTGTGAGGCTTTGAAAAACAACAAAAGCCTAATAACAGGATCAGAACCACGCACGGCATATCAGAAAGTCGTGCGCCATATAGCGGTATGCCGTGTAGCAGAAGATGGTGATCCAGACAGCTTGTTTGAACGCTTTCCTTATTTATATCTTTGTCACATCATCTTTCATCATTTTTGTACAATAAGCACCACGCGCACGACAATGTGATATACTTCATCTTGTTACCCTTTCCCCATATGTGTTTTTGAGATTTTCCAAACGGTATTAAATCCCCCATTTAAAATGTTTAGTAGAGACCGGTTTTTACCGGGCGAGCGGGGTGC
Source organism: Rhododendron henanense subsp. lingbaoense (assembly GCA_020567845.1). Taxonomy (NCBI): domain Eukaryota; kingdom Viridiplantae; phylum Streptophyta; class Magnoliopsida; order Ericales; family Ericaceae; genus Rhododendron; species Rhododendron henanense. Next base: position 28,506,578 of record CM036314.1, read on the forward strand.
TTTTTCAACAAAACCTTCCCCGCTCGTAACGTGGCTCCCGGATCCAAAATCTCAACGTTTTCGCTAGACCAAAAGCCTTTCTTTTCAAAACAAACTCTCGGTTTCTCGGATCATCCATCTCAAAAATCTGGGTGGCGACTCTTCGAACGCACGCCGAGCGCGCGGGAGCCCACACACATGGTAGATCTAGGAAGCAAATAAACTAATAAAGCCTAGTACTTTGGCTTGACTTGACCTTATTATCCAATGAATAACAATTCTCCTAACATTTATTATCCAATGGTCAAAGATGGAAAGTACTATACTTGTATAATATATATATATATATATATATATATATATTGACACATGGTGAATCTATTAAACTAATGGATCTTGTACTTGATAGCAAGACTAATCCTATTGACCAATGGGTGATATTTTTCCAAACTTCTATGAACCAATGGATAAAGGAGTAAAGTATTATACTAGAATAATATATGTATATACTTTCAAGCATGTGTATATAAGCCTATATATAATTATATAAGTGTACTTTGAACAAATCTAATAAGATATTTTAGGTGGAAATCCTATTGTCCAATGGATAAAGATTTCCCTAACTTTTATCATCCAATGGGTAAAGGTCAAGGATGACTTTGGTCTAAAGGGTTCCTTTAGGTTTGGAAATGTTCAGAAGGTTCAACTAGGGTTGGGAGTGTAATTGGTAGTTAGGTTTCCTCAATGAATCGATTAGAAGCTAACTAGGCTTGCTAAGTAAGATTTCTAGCCAAGAAATGTAGTTCTAAGACTTTATCTTAATAGTTAGGAAAATAAACCAGACACTTATCTTTAGAAAATGACCTTATTGCCTGGAGTGAAGGATCATGACGGATTACCAAGAATGACTCAAGGTTTTATAAGGGATTTATAAACCATTCAAGAATAATTAAAGACTTTTCGAATTTAACAACGAAATTTTTATTTAGTAAAAATAAGAGTTGTTACATTTAAAATTCAAAATTTTTAACGAAATTTTTATTTACCAAAAATCAGGGTCATTACATGATAAGCATGGACACGGTGAATCAAGCTAAATGGCAAATCTCTTTGAATAAAATAAACTATCAACAATTCTAAGTCATTGGAATACAAGGAATAGGCACTCATTAGTAAATCCTACAACGATACTTACCAACACCATTTCCTAGTATGGAAGCAATCTCACGCACTAATACACCCACATTCACACACACACCTCCCACAGAATTTCCACCTCAAGTGATTCTGTATTTCCACCCCTTGCGATTCTGTATTTTCACCCCTTGCGTTACAGTAAACCCTTCTCCATACAATCATGTATTTTCACCCTTTGCGTTACAGTGAACTCCACACTAACTGTAATGCCCCGATTTTTCAAATAATTTTCGGAGGCAATAAATAATAAAATTTTATTGAAATAACTCTAGTGCGACTCTAGTCTTGATACATATCCCAAGCATACTCGATCTCTGTCCCTGGTATTTTTCCTGTGTCCGACTGCTCCTCCATTGAATCCTGCACTCTCTGGCAAATTGATCGCTGCCCAAGTATCCTCGTTGCCCTAGGTTTCCTACCTCGTATAGGAAACTCGGAATATCGTGGATTCTCGTTCCCTTATCAATTCGTTACTTTAGTCCTTTTAGGACTCTTTTCCATAGCCGGTCGAACATCCCATTCCCGTAGGGAATCTCTCCCGGATCCTATTTTCTTGAGATCTTATTCCTTTACGGAATTCAACCATTCTGGAGCTTTCCAGAATGTTCCTTGCATTTTAGGCCACTTTCCCAGAATTCTCTTCCTGTTCAGCCCTCTTGTTGCCGAACAGACTACTTGGACTAATGAATTCACATGTCACCGTTCTTTTATCAATCTCTTGATCCAATAATCTTCTCATGTTTACTGGACTTTGACCTTGTACAGTCTTCCTTGACCAATGACTTTCCATGTCGTTGGTCCTTCTCGTCGACCACCGCCTTGCACGGCGACCGCCCTTTTCGTATTTATACCATGGTTGCACGCACTTCGTATTCGGGCCTTCTTTATGTCTGTTCAGGAATACTTTCCTACAAGTAGAATAATCCAACCCAACTCCCCTTTTACTTTACAGCAAGCAAGCAATCAAAATATTATCAATGCAGAAGAATTAAACGGAAATTTCACACAAAATCGGTTTATTACTATCCATTAGCCTGGCGTGTGATCTAAGATCTCATCCGTGTGATCCTTCCTCCCAAACCGCTAGCCATGTCCTGTCCCATGAGCTCACTTTCTCTTGCTGTCGCAGATTGCACCCAAGTTATGTACTCAGGTGTATCCCTCTCATTACAAACAAGGAAAGCTTATCATGCCCGAACCATAACTAGGGTTCGCGTATTCTAAGATCTTTCCACAAGATCAACCGCTAATCATGCCCTGTCCCATGAGTTCACTTCCTTTTGTTGTCGCGGATTGCACCCAAGTTATGTACCCAACATGTATCCCTCTCAATACAAACAAAGGGAAAGCTTATCATGCCCAAATCATGACTAGGGTTCGCCTATCACCACTTCATAATCACCACTGGACTCCCGCCAGTCAATTCAAATCATCACTGGACTACCCGCCAGTTTATCAATTCACATCTCACAATCCGCCTGCAGGCCATCTCTAACCTCATAGAACATTCCAATTTATCCATTACCTAGCACCGTTTAGGTGAATTCTATTCGCAAACCAACCCATGTCTCTAGGGTCCAATCTAGCATATAAATCAAGAGTTGGAGCAAATATACAAATAACCACAATGATAATTGAAATAAACAATAAGCGTAGAAATCACATAACTTTTTATGAATGGACCGTTGCCCTTAATCTTGTATGGCCAAGAAGTTAAATTTGATACAAGAAATTTTATCTAATAAAATTTTATTAATAAAATAAGTCTAGGCTTGTGTTAGTCTATTTTATTCTGTTAACAAGTATCAATTTAAAACCGAGGCTATACTAGTAACCAAAAAATACGTTGTCGGGCCGGTACAGGAACCTTATTTAATTATAGGACTAAACCGTAATTCTATTAACATTATTTGGGCCAAAATTATACATTAGAAAGTTAAAAGGGGTTTTGAGAGAGGAACTTAATATATGTTGGGCCGATTTGTAAGCTTTAATAACTTATGGACCAAAATCAATACACTAGATAAGCTAAGGGGGGTTAACTCTAGTTTCAGTGTTATTCTTTTTTTTTTTTAAATTCCCACGATTATTTACAGTGGGTTTTCGAAACAGGAACCGAGCAACACCATCTTCAGCCGCGCGACGTCAGGTTGGATTTCTTTCATCCCGGAACGTTAAACACCAGTGCGTAATCACATACTATACTTAGGAGAAGGTATGGGAGGGATTATAATACCTCGAATTTGATCGAAAAATACGGTGAACGGTTTTGGTGAATTTTGGCCGAACGGAGAAGACAACCGGAACGATAGATTTTAATTTGGGACTGACTTCAGACAAGTGGGTGACGTTGTTGGGATGCTTCGGAACTTGGTGGGCGCGGTGTGAACTGAATTCGGGTTCAGGTGAATGCGAACCGGAAACCCACCTCACTTTCTTTTCTTTTCCTTTTTTTTCTCGACGGCGGAGCTTGAACTCCCACTATATATATATTTTTTTCAATGGCGGTGGTTTTGGTGTTGTTATTTTCGGAGGGAGGGAGAGGTATTTATAGAGATAGGGTGGAGTGGGAAGCAAGGAGGAAGAGGATAACGGTGGCAATTGAGTGTTTGGAAAAGATAGAAATAGGGGGGATGTTTGACTTGGTGTGGGGAGCAAGGGAGAGAGAGAGGGAGAGGGAGAGACGGTAGAGAGATGTGAGAGAGTTGGTTGGTGGTGGTGAAAAATGTTAAGGTGCATATGGAACACCAAGGTGTACATATACATATGGAGTACAATTTATAATTAATTAACTAACTTAATAAAGAAATAATTTTTGTATAAAATTATAATTTAACTTATTAAAATTTTCGGAACATTATAACATATGGGTTAAAAAAAATTATTGACAGATACTAGTCAGTTTAATTATTTAATAAAATTCAAAATATAAAATTTTAATCGAAAAAAAGGGCAAAAATTAGGGTCGTTACAACCTGCCCCTCTTAATAGAATTTTGTCCTCGAAATTAGGGTGTAAGTTCTGGTGGAAACAGACGAGGGTAGTTGGCGTGCAAAGTTTAGGCTCGTTCCCAAGTTGATTCCTCAATTCCTCGATGTCGCCAAAGTACTCGGACAAGTTGAATGGATATGCCTCATATACATTTCTTTCTATGATCCTGGATCTCCACTGGTTGTTCTTCCAAAGTGGTGTCCTTGTTAAGTTCGACGTGTTCCCAATTATTGATGTAGGAGATGTATTTTCGGAGCATAGATACGTGGAACACGTTGTGGACTCGCTCCAGTTGCGGCGGCAATGCCAAACGATATGCTACTTTCCCAATCTTCTCCAAAATTTCAAAAGGTCCAATGTAGCGCAATGATAGTTTTCATTTCTTTCCAAATCGAATAATTCCCCGTCATGGCCGGATTTTGAGGAACACATGCTCTCCAGTCTAAAAGGTCAGCGGTCTGGTCCTCTTGTCAGCATAACTCTGTTGTCGACTTTGCGCAGCCAGAAGTCATTGGCGAATGGTCTTGACCTTTTATGTTGTCTTTCGAACCAACTCTAGTCCTAATAGGCTCGCTTCTCCCAATTTAGTGCAACAAATCGGCGATCGACAGGGTCGCCCATACAAGCTTCGTATGGTGCCGTTTCCATGTTGGATTGATAGTTTGTTGTTGTAGGCAAACTCGACTAGAGGCGGATGCCACTCCTAGCTTCCTTTAAAGTCTAGGACACAGGCACGAAGCATGTCTTTTAAGATTTGTATCGTCCTTTCGGATTGTTTGTCTATTTGTGGGTGGAAGGTGGTGCTGAGATGAAAATCGGTCCCTAATGCTTTTTGTAGGTTATCCAAAAAAGTCGACGTGAATCTCGATCACATACAATGGATACGGGTACACCGTGTAACCGCATGATTTCTCGAATGTAGAGTCGGCTGAAAGTGTCCATTGAATCCGTCATACGTATTGGTAAAAAGGGTGTGGATTTAGTCAAACGGTTGACTATCACCTAAATAGCAGTGTTCGATTGTGGGGACCTAGGCAGTCCTGTCTCAAAATCCTTGGTGATGTGTTCTCCTTTCCATCCGGGTATAGGTAATGGTTGTAAGGTCCCACCAGGCTTCTGATGTTCTATTTTTTTTTTACTTGTTGGCAGGTGAGACACATCTAAACGTATTCGGCCACGTCTTTCTTGATATCACCTCACTAGTATTGTCGGCTGAGGTCTTGGCACATCTTGGTGCTCCCAGGGTGGACGGCGAATTTGGAATTATGAAACTCAGTACTGCTTTTCGAAGGGTACCGATGTCTAGTAAAAAAAAAAACTTCTTTCCTGGAAGCGAAGGCTCTTATCAATGTGGATTGTCCATCTGGCTGCTGCTTTTCCAGTTGATAGTTGATATCTTCTATGGTTGGCTGCAGCTTGAATATGCTAATGGCTTCCATCATCTTCTATTCTCTTATACCTAAACTAGCCACTTGTCCTCAGTTCTTGCGACTTAGTGCATCAACGACCACGTTTGCCTTTCCTCGAACTGCTCTCCGTATAGATAATGTCGCCAAGAGTTTAAGGCGAACACTTACTACTGCCAACTCCAAATAGTGAGTTGGATAGTTCCTTTCAGGCAGCCTCAATTGTCAGAATCTCTATGCGATGACCTTTCCATCTTGCATGAGCATAGCTCCCAATCCTTGGATGTGTCGCGGTACCCTGTATACCCCACGTCTCATTCGGGAATGATCAATAAAGGGGCGCTGGTCAATCTCTTCTTAAGTTCTTGGAACGATTTCTTACATGCTTCATTCCACTCGAACCTAACCCCTTTTTGGGTCAGTCGTGTCAATGGTTTTCCCAAGATGGAGAAATCTTGAATGAATCTTCTGTAGTAACCAGCTAATCCCAAGAAAACTTCTTATCTTGAACACTATTGAAGGTCTTTTCCAGTCCATGATCGCTTCTACCTTACTGTCATCTACTGAGATTCCTTTCTCTGACACTACGTGTCCTAGGAATTTGACTTCTTTCATCTAGAATTTGCTCTTGCTAGCTTTTCCGTACAAATGATTGTCTCGGAGTACTTGAAAGACCATTCTCAAGTGGTTTTTGTGTTCTTTCTTAGTTGGAGAGTATACAAGAATGTTATCAATGAACACTACCACAAACTTGTCCTAGTATGGTGTGAAAATCTTGGTGATCAGACACATGAAAACGGCGAGGGCATTGGTTAGTCTGAACAGCATGACTACAAACTCGTAGTGTGTGTGGAATGCCGTCTTTCGATATGTCACAATCTCTGATTCGTAATTGATGGTATCCGGATCTTAGATCAATCTTCGAGAAATAAGTATCGGAAGAGAGTATCGGTTCTTGATTTGTGACTTTATTGAGTTGGCGGTAGTTGATACAAAGTCGGAGCATTTCTTCTTTCTTCTTGAAAAATAGGGCTGGGGCTCCCCACGGTGAAGTACATGGTCGGATAAGACCCTTTCCTAAAAGTTCTTGTAGCTGTGTTTTCACTTCTCGTAGTTCTGTCGGAGCCATGGGAATTTGGGCCGTACCGGGCTGTAACTCGACGGTAAAATCCATTTCTCTTGGCGGCGGTAATCCTAGCAATTCCTCAGGGAACATGTCCTCGTAGTCGCAAACAATGTGAGGAAGACCCAACTCAATACGATCTGTTTCTTCCGACTTGAGCGCTAACCATCCAAAGAGCTTATTATGCTACCTCATTTTGTACGCGTTGGGTGCAGCAAGGTCTTGTCTACCCCCCTTAAATGAGTAAGACCTCACTTGCAAAAAATGATTTTTTTTTCGCTTCTCTTATCACAATTGACAAAGTGCGATGGGCTAATAGCCAACCATTGACGTCAAAGTCAATTCCTAAGAATCACAAGCCAAACGTAGGCCTAAGACTCCTTCTATTATAATCTATCCATCTTTAGGGATGAGGGGTGTACGGAACTTGAGGTTGGAGTGTAGGTGAAGTCGTAGTAGTAATCGCTCATATGAGTTGCATAACCTAGCTAATACTCCGTATTGCGTTGGGATTTGAGTTGGCATTGATCTCGGAATTCACATAATCATTGTTGTCGACATAGGCTACGTTGTCGTTGGCATCAGGGCTACGCGTATAGTCCTTGTTGGTGGGATCGACAAAATGACCGTAGAGAATGATGTTGTTGACCTTTTGTGCAAATATTGTAACGACTGCTCCACGGGGTTAGGTTTAGGGTCTTAAGGTTTCTAAATATCTGGTTCTCAAAAGGGAGTGCGTGCAACAACGTTCTCTCACTGATCCTTCTCTATTTGATCTATTTTCGATCGTTATCTACCAAGAGAAAGGAAATTCTTCTTCGATGGGTACTCTATTTACTGAGTAGCCTCCTTCGACGGTACCTTTTCCTTTATTGTCGAGATTTGTCTCTCTGTCTTCTTGGTACTGGGATTCTTCATCTCGTTTGATCAGCCAACCAATTATAAAAGGAACGGCTCCTCTACGCTTCCTTCTGATCGGAGTCAATGTTGATTTCATAACTCCTCGGAGTCTGAGTTGCGGCAGGTAAATAAATATTTATATGATATACTTAGGTAGGATATATCATGGTTTAGAGAAATAGTAGATATGGTAAAACGTTTAGCTGCTTGGATTTACGCTCTCAGAATGTGGTCTACCTAATCTACCCAAGTTCAAGTGTTGAACCTATGCTCTGATACCATTTGTAATGCCCCGATATTTCAAATAATTTTCGAAGGCAATAAATAATAAAATTTTATTGAAATAACTCCAGTGCGACTCTAGTCTTGATACATATCCCAAGCATACTCGATCTCTGCCCCGGGTATTTCTCCTGTGTCCGACTGCTCCTCCATTGAATCCTGCACCCTCTGGCAAATTGATCGCCGAAGCGACCGATTTACCAGGACACAGACGTATCCGTGAGTGATAAATCACCCAGTAGAATAATCCAACCCAACTACCCCTCTTACTTTACAGCAAGCAAGCAATCAAAATAATATCAATGCAGAAGAATTAAACAAAAATTTCACACAAAATCGGTTTATTACTATCCATTAGCCTGGCGTGTGATCTAAGATTTCATCCACGAGATCCTTCCTCTCCAACCGCTAGCCATGTCCTATCCCATGAGCTCACTTTCTCTTGCTGTCACGGATTGCACCCAAGTTATGTAATCAGGTGTATCCCTCTCATTACAACCAAGGAAAGCTTATCATGCCCGAACCATAACTAGGGTTCGCGTATTCTAAGATCTTTCCACAAGATCAACCGCTAATCATGCCCTGTCCCATGAGTTCACTTCCTTTTTTTGTCGCGGATTGCACCCAAGTTATGTACCCGGCGTGTATCCCTCTCAATACAAACAAAGGGAAAGCTTATCATGCCCGAATCATGACTAGGGTTTGCCTATCACCACTTCATAATCACCACTGGACTCCCGGCCGCCAGTCAATTCAAATCATCACTGGACTACCCGCCAGTTTATCAATTCACATCTCACAATCTGCCTACAGGCCATCTCTAACCTCATAAAACATTCCAATTTATCCATTACCTAGCACCGTCTAAGTGAATTCTATTCGCAAACCAACCAATGTCTCTAGGGTCCAATCTAGCATATAAATCAAGAGTTGGAGCAAATATACAAATAACCACAATGATAATTGAAATAAACAATAAGCGTAGAAATCACGTAACTTTTTATAAATGGGCCATTGCCCTTAATCTTGTATGGCCAAGAAGTTAAATTTGATACAAGAAATTTTATCTAATAAAATTTTATTAAAAAAATATGTCTAGGCTTGTGTTAGTCTATTTTATTCTATTAACAAGTATCAATTTAAAACCAAGATTATACTAGTAACCGAAAAATACGTTGTCGGGCCGGTACAGTAACCTTATTTAATTATAGGACTAAACCGTAATTCTATTAACATTATTTGGGCCAAAATTATACATTAGAAAGTTAAAAGGGGTTTTGAGTGAGGAACTTAATATAAGTTGGGCCGATATGTAAGCTTTAATAACTTCTGGACCAAAATCAATACACTAGATAAGCTAAGGGGGGTTAACTCTAGTTTCAGTGTTATTCTTATTTTTTTTTAAATTCCCACGATTATGTACAGTGGGTTTTCGAAACAGGAACCGAGCAACACCATCTTCAGCCGCGTGACGTCGGGTTGGATTTCTTTCATCCCGGAACGTTAGGCAACAGTACGTAATCACATACTATACTTAGGAGAAGGTATGGGAGGGATTATAATACCTCGAATTTGATCGAAAAATACGGCGAACGGTTTCGGTGAATTTTGGCCGAACGGAGAAGACGACCGGAACGATAGATTTTAATTTAGGACTGACTTCAGACAAGTGGGTGACGTTGTTGGGATGCTTCGGAACTTGGTGGGCGCGGTGTGAACCGAATTCGGGTTCGGGTGAATGCGAACCGGAAACCCACCTCAATTTCTTTTCTTTTCTTTTCTTATTTTTTTTTTCTCGACGGGAGAGCTCGAACTCCCACTATATATATATTTTTTTCAGTGGCGGTGGTTTTGGTGTTGTTATTTCCGGAAAGAGGGAGAGGTATTTTTAGAGATGGGGTGGAGTGGGAAGCAAGGAGGGAGAGGATAAGGGTGGCAATTGAATGTTTGGAAAAGATAGAAATAGGGGTGATGTTTGACTTTGTGTGGGGAGCAAGTAAGGGAGGGAGGGAGAGAGAGAAAGGGAGAGACGACAGAGAGATGTGAGAGAGTTGGTTGGAGGTGATGAAAAATGTTAAGGTGCATGTGGAACACCAAGACGTACATATACATATGGAATTTTTAAACAATTCGATTTAAACTAATATAGAGTACAATTTATAATTAACTAACTAACTTAATAAAGAAATAATTTTTGTATAAAATTATAATTTAACTTACTAAAATTTTCGGATCATTATAACATATGGGTTAAAAAAATTATTGACATATACTAGTCAGTTTAATTATTTAATAAAATTCAAGATATAAAATTTTAATCGAAAAAAATGGCGAAAATTAGGGTCGTTACACTAACACTTCACAATGGCAACCACAACATTATCACATTTAACATCCAAAACCATCGGTTCACTCTACACACCAATATTAACTAACTGTAGACACCTCCCAAACGGGGTATCGCCATACAGATTGATCACGTTGTGTTTGCTCGATTTGGTTGCTCACTTCATAAACCAAAATCATGGACATCCCCATGGCTAGGAACGTCGCCACATGATAAAAGTTATCATCAAATAGAGTCGCCACCCAGTTTATTAAAGCTGGGAAAATAGATAGAGATTCTGGATACGGGAGCCAAAAGTACAATGAGGGGAAGGTGTTAGGCACCCCTCTTTGCCCAGTCGTGAGACTGGCCCATAATCATTCAACATAAGACGTATAGATGCTTTGTTTAATCCTAGCACATAGTCTGTTTAATTACTCCTTTAAACAGTAAGCAAAGTGAGCCAGTGCGATAATCGAAGCATGCATCAGAAAGCAGATGAAGCAAACAAAATGTCCCAGGGAGATGGATCTCGCGGCCGGTGAATAGATGTCACGGCCGAGAGATCCTCCTGGTTTGATGTACCGGCCGAGGGATCGAAGCCCCGGTCGGTGTTCTTCCTCACACCAGACAGAAATATTAACAATTAATTAAAATGCTACGATTAGTAAAAGTGATAGTAAATATAAACAAACCAGAGGCCGTTGGGCCTCACCACCTTGATCCCTCAATTGCTTGATTGCTTTGGATTGGGTGTGATTGATTGATTGCTCGATCGAGAACCCTAGAGTTAGGGTTTGAATTTCGGGGTTTGATCGCCGGATTGACGGCTGCCTTCGGAAGGTTAGGGCTTTTGGAGTATGGGATTGAGGGAGTATTTCTGCAGAGTTTCGAGGTTTGATTGAGTGTGTGGGTATCTCAATTTCTGTGTGTCAATTTTGGAACCCAAAGGCCCCCTTTATATAGGCATAGGGATGACTCACTCCGGCCAATCAAATCACGAGATGGCAATTGCAATTGCAATGCATCTCTAACTCTACGTCGTGATCTCCGAACGTAGCCCGAACGCATCGGAAAGGTAGTGTAGTTGGATCAAACCAAACGTCTGACAGAACGTTCCAGAGTCTGGAAAAAGGTCGATCTGGCGGCCGAGCAAAGGATGTCGCGGCCGTGAAATGGATGTCTCGGCCGAAGGATAGATCTTGCGGTCGAGAGATTGATCTCTCAGGGAGATTTTGCTGGCAACAGGTTGCTCGGGCGAGGGTTTGATGTTATGGCCGTTAGATCGATATTACGGCCGTCAGATGGATTCTCCTAGACTTCTGTATTTCTGTCTGAAAGGCTGTATGGCTTTGAATTGGGTCCTCTAAATGGTCAAAGTTCTCACCGAAAGTCCTAAGGTCCTCAAAGAAGCAATCATCAATCATTGTATCCATTTCATTATCGGGATTGTCCCAAGGTGGGACTTGAAATAATCGTTAGGCCAAATTGGGGTGTCTACAGATGCCCCTCTTTGACTGAACTCAGACGGATCGCGAGACATGTTTGAGTAAGAGTCAAAGCTGTAAAAAGCAACTCAATTTGGTCCAACCACTATTCCAAGGGGTTTTTGAAAAAGGTTTTGTTATGGTCGGGCCGGGAGGCTGCCTACGTATTCCACAAGGGAAATTCAGACCAACCGTAGTTTGGGCAATAAAGAAAAGTAAAAAGTTTGGAGGGTTAGAGACAGAAGACGTACCTTAGGGCTTAAAAAGCCGTAGTGCAACGTACCTAGACTGAGCCAGGGTTTTGGCGGAAGATAGTTGAAGGAGCGCAGGGCTGCCTGGGGAGTTTTTGCGGAGAGCTTCCTTAGTTATTTTGGGGTAGATCAGTACACTGCAGGTGCGTTTGCCTTTCTTGATCATCCTTACTTTGACTGAAAGGAGGTCGGTAGAGTAACCTATCCTTACGAATGGGCTGGAAGGAATTGATGTAGTGGGGTGGAATCCAAACCATCTGCTGGGGATGAATTGGACGCCGGTTGTTTTTGAGATGTAGGGGAGGCGCAGGGCCAGTATCTAGAGCACGGAGCTTTGGTGATGAGGGAACCGAGGCACAGAGCCGGTTGTAGTCACGAGGCGAGAGCCTGGAGAGAGATGGAATCGAGGCGTAGAGCCTGTTGCAATCTTGAGGCGAAGGCCTGAGGAGATTGCATAGGACCGAAGCGCGGAGCTGGTGTTGATCATAAGGCGAGAGCCTGAGGTGGTTGATAGGACCGAAGCGCGGAGCTGGTGTTGATTATAAGGCGAGAGCCTGAGGTGATTGCCAGGACCGAAGCGCGGAGCTGGTGTTTGATCATAAGGCGAGAGCCTGAGGTGGTTGATAGGACCGAAGCGCGGAGCTGATGTTGATTATAAGGCGAGAGCCTGAGGTGACTAGATTGAGGCGTGGAGCCTGCTGCGGTTATGAGGCGAAGGCCTTGAGGTGAGCTTAGAGCTTGACGTGATGAACCGAAGCGCGGAGCTGGTATAAGGCAAGAGCCTGAGGTGTCAGAGCTTTGACGTGATGAACCGAAGCGCGGAGCTGGTATAAGGCAAGAGCCTGAGGTGTCAGAGCTTTGAGCTTGACGTGATGAACCGAAGCGTAGAGCTGGTTGCATTCTGATGGTCTGTGCGCGGAGCTTTCTCATCATAAGTATTGGCGTGGAGCCAAAAGATCGAGGCGTTGGGCCGATCAACAAAACCGAGGCATAGTGCCGGTTGATTGCAGGGTTGACCTGTTTCATGAGAGATATGCAGAGTGTATATGTGTGATGATGGTTGTTAGATGTGAACAAATGTGATGCAGACTCGATGTGAAAATGTTGATGCAAATGTGCACGGGCCCGTGCGTGTGTGTTTGTTTTAAGCTTAGAGCTTCTATCAAGTTCCGGACTTGAGCATTCAGAGCGTAGAGCTCGAGCATTCGGACGGCAGAATCCGAGCATTCAAAGTACAGGCTTTGAGCGTCCAGTACACAGTGGTTGGGCATCCAAGCGTAGAGCTTGAGCATTCAAGTGTATAACTTGAGCATCCAGTACACAGTGGTTGGGCATCCAAGCGTAGGGCTTGAGCATTCAAAAATGTTAGATTTTTGAGCATTCAGACGTAGAGCCTGAGAATAGATGTCTTGATTGTTGGGGCGACTTAGAGCCTGTTGCTTGTTTACGGCTTCGAGCCAATTTGAGATGATGAACACAGGCTTCGAGCCTGTTAAGAACTTGATTGTGTACGGCTTCGAGCCAATTGAGACAATGGGCTTAGAGCCGCTGGGTTGGTTGTTACGGCTTCGAGCCAGTTGAGATAATGATACAGGCTTCGAACCTGTTGAAGTAATGGGCTTCAAGCCGCTGAGACTGCTTGTGTACGGCTTTGAGCCAGTTGAGATGGTGGGCTTGGAGCCGCTAAGTTGATGAGTATTCCATCTTCCATCTTCCACGGGGTTTGATTGGTTCCTTATGCTTGGGATGTTTCCAAGGCTAGTTTTGAGTATGCTCGGGATTGCCTCCAAGGCTAGATTTCACATGCTCGGGACTGTCCCCAAGGCTAGTTCTTGAATATGCTCGGGATTGCCCCCAAGGCTAGTTCTTGAATATGCTCGGGATTGCCCCCAAGGCTAGATTCCATATGCTCGGGGTTGTCCCCAAGGCTAGTCCTTGACCATATTCCAATTTGTTAGGGAGATTTCCATTACCTCCACTACTGGGAGTGCCTTCCGGAGGCCAAACGCCTTCTAGCGACTCAAATGTCTTCTAGTGGCTAAATGTTTTCTGCAAGCTGGCAACGCTTTCTGGAAGCTAGCAACATAAACGCCTCTTGGAGGGTGCATTGAGTGGAAGCCGCAGGATTGTTTTGCTGGCCTGCTGAGCGCGAGGTTGTGCACATGGCGTGACATAGAGCTGTTGAGGTGTGGGCGTAGAGCCGCTGAGCAGCACTTGAGCGTCCTCAATGTTTCGATAAGCTTCCTGAAAAGTAAAAGGTTTACTTTAGTTCGGAGTTTTAATTTGTATGATTTAAGAGTGAGTTTTTTTTTGTTTTGATTTGCGGGATGAGATCCCTCTTAGCCAGGGGCGTGAATGAGAAGGACCCGTGGTTGGGTCGAAGTTGTTCTGTTTAAAGAAGCTAAGATAACTGTGCCCCCTGTTTAGGCAATGCATGCTTTTTAAACGTCGATTCGATGCCCCTAGCTTTTATTAGTTTATGCAATCGTGAGATTAACTCCCTTTTTGTCCTTGGCAGAGAAATAGGAGACTGGAGGCTCGCGGTGGAGGCAAAGAGGTGCACAAGTGGTTTGTGACGTTGCCGGAGCAGACTCGGGAGTTAGTACACGCTGCTGGTCTTGAGCCGTCTATTTTGGGCCTCAATCTTCCGAAGATGGATTGGTCGTTGATGACCTCGCTGGTTGAAAGGTGGTGGGATACTCCCAATACGTTCCACTTTCCTTCTGTTGGCGAGATGACGATCGCGCCAGGTGATTTTTCTTTGCTTACTGGCCTATGAGTAGGTGGAGCTCCTCTTTGGGTTAACCCTAGGCTTTGGGAGCGAGTAGGGGATTTGGAGTGGTTCTTGGGCAAGGTGCCCCCTCTTCACTCGCGTGGTCATGTTGACGTCTCTTGGCTGATCAAGACTTTTATGAAAGTTGATATCTTGACTCAGGTGAGTGTTGAGTAGTTGACACGAGCCTTTCTTCTCTACCTCGTTAGGCAAACGTTTGTTTATCAACAAGGATAGTTCAATGCATAGGCCGTCTAGCCCCTTTGCAGTATTTGGAGGCTGTTTGGGAGCTTGATTAGGGAGCATCTGCCTTGGCCACCTTGTATGGCCTCCTTAGGGCTTGTTCACGGGACAGGACTCTTGGTGGTCACTATCGGGTACTTGAAGTATATCCTTCTTCTTTTCTTGTTGTGATTTTTCCCTTGCTACGAGCGATGGTTGGTGGGGCAATGGAAGCCACGGTTGCCAGTTTTGAGCCTTGGCGACAAGTTTTGGACCGATTGACGGTTGACCAGGTACCCCTTGCATTCCTTGTCTTCAGATCTCCATTCCTCTGTGCTGTGGCTGATTTAGACTTTGTTTGTAGGCGAGGTTCGACCCTCGGAGTGGTGTATCAGAGGACACCCCTCTTGCGCGTTCCAGGGTTCTAGATTGTACTCGTAGCCTGGTACTTATGTGATCGAGTGGCCAGCCAGTGGCGCCCGCGTGCTGAGGATCTTCAGTTTGTTCCTCCTCCTCCTTCGGCGTTGATGAGATCTACTTCTTCGATGTCTAAAGTAGACTTGGAGAATGCTTAGATCAGAGACTAGGCGGGTTTCCTTCTTTAGGCAGGTGACTGTATGGAGTACTGCCATTTTTCCTTGGTTCTGCCTGCTGTTCCTTCATTTGCTCCTGTTTGGCCACGGGCCCTTTCCTTTGTCTCCTTCCATTCTGATGACAGAGAAGAGAAGCGCTTGGTGCTTGCCCCTTTTTTTGTATTCTTTTCCTTGTAGCTTGAGGTTGAATGAGCACCAACTGTCAGTGGGGAGGATAACCAACAATCCCCTTCTTTGTCTCAGAGATTGTCTTGAAGACGTTGTCACGACCAGCTTTAGGATTTTCTTTTTCCTTCCTGTTCATGGTTAGTAAAGGAAGAAGCAGAAACTGTATTTGTATAGTGAAAGCAACCACAGTGATGATTTCGTAGGCAAGCTTTTGTTCATGAAATGAGAAATGCTTTTTATGCCCCTAGATGTCTTGAGTTTGCATGCGATAGTCAGAACATGGCTTTTTGAACAAGTATCTGCTGATAGACAGTAATTTGTGTGAAAATGAAATACTGGCCGAAGAATTGATTATTCGGCTGAAAAATTGATATTGTGGCCAATGTATAGATTCTTCGGCCGTTACTTTGATTTTCCAAAGGTAGATTTTGTTTTGGCCAAGTGGCATCCTCTTTTCTCTTCCTTCTTATGCTTGGTTTTGATTTTCTTGCCTTTTCCTTTTGCCATGTTCCATAGTCCGATTGCCAAACTCGAGAGTTTTCGAGGTATCCTGCTCATTGTGTTAATGACCTTCAGGTTAGAGAGGATGAGCAATAATTCTTGTGTCTATCGCTATTGCCAATTCTTCGAGAAAAGCATACTCATCTTTTGCGAGCTCAATACGCAGGGTTAGCTATGCCTATCATTGAGTACAAATTTGTTGATGTTTTTCCTTCTCTCCAAATGTTTGGGCCGCATCTCAGGCCTTTTACGTAGTTCCAAAATCATCACCTTTGAGATTGAGTTTTCACTCTTGGTTTTTCTTCTCACATGCTCTTGATTTTGCCTAGGTTACCTAATGGAGGTTGAGTCCCTAGCGAGCTTTTCTTTGAATGCCTTAACTTTTGCCTAGGCTGCATTTTTGCATTTTCTTGCCCTAGCAGGCCTTGCTCTTACTTTTGCTTGGGTTTTCAGGTTACCCAACGAGCACTTCTCTCAAAAGGGTTTCTGCGTCTCGGAGAGGAATTTGATGGAGATATTTTTCTAAATCTCCGTTGTGTTTGTACCTTCATAATGAGTGAGCTAACCCTAAGTGTTCTCGCGGAGATAGTGTCTTCTTTCTAAGTTTTGACAAAAACCTAGTTTCTTAAGCAACAAGAGTTCATCCTTTCCTTCCCTTTTGTCAGCGACACAAGGAACTTGATTCCTTGAAATTTTCTTTGTTTGGCAAAGAGACTATAGTGTTTGGCAATTGCAATTTAGGAAGTAAATCATTGAATAAGCATAGTCTAGAGGATGAATTCACTTAGCAGAAATTAAATGCCCAAGCAGGGGCTCAAAACATGTTTTAGCTTGATAAAAGCAATGTTTAATGTTCTTTGCCATGTTGTGACTTCTTAGCTACTGTAGCATTTCGAGGTTGTTTTCAAAACCTTTGCCTTTTTGCAACTTTATACTCTTTTCCACCCTCTTCTTTGCCAAACAGGGCCTTTGAACTGGATCCATCTTCACTGCTTGTACGGTGACTACCACTTTGAGACATGAGTAGTCCCCAAATGTAAATGTCAGTCTGGGTTTTCATCACCTCTTCTTCCTCCTTATTGATTGTGTAGTCGTCAGCTATTTCCACTTGATTGAATAGTGATGCTAAGGAGATTCCATCGAGTGGATCATTGTATTCTCCTTCCATTTCGTCAAAGTCATTTTCCCCTTTGCTTGTTCTTCTTCATTACTTTTGTCAGACATGTCGGGATCGATCACTTCCGATTGATCGGACTCATTGTTTTCTTCCTCCTCCATCATGAAACATTCATCCTCCTCTGGGAAGGTAAAGGTTGGCTTGGCTTGATTGTTTTGGACAATGTGTTGGCCAGGACTGTATGTGGGGTTGTGAGATAGGTTTATGAGATCAATGTTTTGGGGTGGTGGTTCAGCATTGTGAGTAGGAAGTGGATTGGATTGCACATCAGGTTTTGGAAGTTTTATAGTTCGGCTATCAATGAGATCTTGCATGCGGTTATCTGTTTCATGCCTAGGGTGTTGGTGGTAGGCGCACTGTTTGTTAGGATCATGGTTTGGGCCATAGAGTGGCTGAGGAAGTGGTTTGTTTAAAGGTTTGAGATGCCCCTAACGGCTCAGTTTGGCTGAGACTTGAGATGAGGTCATATAGAGAGGGTCAAAGTTGCGACCGGGGCGATTTTGAGCTTCGGGATGAGCTAATTTGAAAAGGGTCTTATGGTAAGGTTTGAGTTAAGGGTGTTGACAGAGGCAGAAGATGTACGGGTTGGGAAGGTTTTTCTTGGGTGGAGGAGTTTCTTCTTTCCCAATGAGGCCTAACTTGATCCCCTCTTCAATCTGCAGCCCAGTAGCATGCAGGCGCTTGAAATCAGTGATAGCCTGAGTGTAAATGTGCGTGAGGTACTTGGGCTGCAAACTCTTGACAACTATTCTCACTTAATCTTCCTCAGAGGGGCGTTTCTTCATCTTGGCGGCTTTTTCTCTCTATCTAGCCATAAAGGTTGCAAAGTCCTTGTTTGACTCCTGCTTAGTCATTTCCAAATCTCGAGTTGTTAATTCAATTTGGACGTTGTATGCATATTGCTTGACAGAAGCATTGGCAATTTCTGTCCAAGTATGATAGTGCACAAACTCCAAAGTGAGAAGCCAATCGAGAGCGCTTTCAGTAAGAGTCCTTTGAAATAACTGAACAATGAGCTCATCATTCAAGCCATTGGCTTCAGAGTGTTGATGACATGGCGGACATGGCTAGTGGGATTGCCAGTTCCATTGAACTTCTCAGGTAGTTGAGAATCTGGAAAAAGGCAGAGTCCTTCAAAATCCAGAATTGGTCCCCTTGTGAACGGGCCAGAGCATGTTTGATCTCCTTGACTTGTTTGGCCAATTCGGGGTTTTCTGCCAATACCACTTCTTGAGGATTCTCATCTTCCACCGATTTCTCTTCGTCCTCAGCATCTCTTGCTGCTTTCTCTACTAGTAAGGTAGCGACTTTGAGCTTGGTGATCAGCAAAGATGGTGTCATTATCTGCCATGAGAATGGGAGGATTACTTGATGAAGCTTAGGATTTGGTAGATGATTGAGTTTGTTGAGGAGATGACCGCGAAGTCCCTGAAAGTGATTGAGACCATTGCAGTGTGTTTTGGCCGGTGAGGGTGACAGACAGGATAGCTGCAAAGACCTCTGTTTGGCGTAACTTCAGGTGTTGTAAGAGTATAAAATTGGCTGTGGTTGCTTCTTTGTTTTACTTATTGTGTCTGCTTTGAAGAGTAGAGTACCTGTAAGTCAGTACTTGGCTTGTGTAGGGTTAGGATTTGGGCTGAAAATCCCAACCCTTCTGCACAGAAAAAGTTATTTACAACAACAGATGATACAAGGTGTGAGGAAGAACTTGGAAGTGAAAATGCAAGTAGGTTCCTAGCCTGTAGGGAGTCTTAGTTTGATAAGTTCTATGGCTTTCTAAAACATGCAAGGTTTTGGTAGTCTCAGGGTGCTCCGTTGTCAAAGGGCACCAATCCTCTCACCAGCCCATCATAGGCGGTGATTGGGTGATTCCCTTTTTGATATACCACTAGGTACGAGTGACTGTGGAGTTTGCTGGAACCCCCAACATAGCCCGTGTCATGCCGGGATATCAGGTGAACTCAACGGGTTGCCCGCTCGATGCATATGATAAATGAATTAAACAAGGCATGTATTAGTCTTATGTTGAACTTTTTGGTTATGGCTCTCATGTCCCCAGCAGAGTCGCCAAAAACTGTAGACACCTCCCAAACGGGGCATCGCCATACAGATTGATCACGTTGTGTTTGCTCGATTTGGTTGCTCACTTCATAAACCAAAATCATGGACATCCCCATGGCTAGGAACGTCGCCACATGATAAAGGTTATCATCAAATAGAGTCGCCACCCAGTTTATTAAAGCTGGGAAAATAGATAGAGATTCTGGATACGGGAGCCAAAAGTACAATGAGGGGAAGGTGTTAGGCACCCCTCTTTGCCCAGTCGTGAGACTGGCCCATAATCATTCAACATAAGACGTATAGATGCTTTGTTTAATCCTAGCACATAGTCTGTTTAATTACTCCTTTAAACAGTAAGCAAAGTGAGCCAGTGCGATAATCGAAGCATGCATCAGAAAGCAGATGAAGCAAACAAAATGTCCCAGGGAGATGGATCTCGCGGCCGGTGAATAGATGTCACGGCCGAGAGATCCTCCTGGTTTGATGTACCGGCCGAGGGATCGAAGCCCCGGTCGGTGTTCTTCCTCACACCAGACAGAAATATTAACAATTAATTAAAATGCTACGATTAGTAAAAGTGATAGTAAATA
The DNA here is from genome assembly GCA_020567845.1 of Rhododendron henanense subsp. lingbaoense. Taxonomy (NCBI): domain Eukaryota; kingdom Viridiplantae; phylum Streptophyta; class Magnoliopsida; order Ericales; family Ericaceae; genus Rhododendron; species Rhododendron henanense. The sequence goes on from CM036314.1 coordinate 28,526,605, forward strand.
TAAACAAACCAGAGGCCGTTGGGCCTCACCACCTTGATCCCTCAATTGCTTGATTGCTTTGGATTGGGTGTGATTGATTGATTGCTCGATCGAGAACCCTAGAGTTAGGGTTTGAACTTCGGGGTTTGATCGCCGGATTGACGGCTGCCTTCGGAAGGTTAGGGCTTTTGGAGTATGGGATTGAGGGAGTATTTCTGCAGAGTTTCGAGGTTTGATTGAGTGTGTGGGTATCTCAATTTCTGTGTGTCAATTTTGGAACCCAAAGGCCCCCTTTATATAGGCATAGGGATGACTCACTCCGGCCAATCAAATCACGAGATGGCAATTGCAATTGCAATGCATCTCTAACTCTACGTCGTGATCTCCGAACGTAGCCCGAACGCATCGGAAAGGTAGTGTAGTTGGATCAAACCAAACGTCTGACAGAACGTTCCAGAGTCTGGAAAAAGGTCGATCTGGCGGCCGAGCAAAGGATGTCGCGGCCGTGAAATGGATGTCTCGGCCGAAGGATAGATCTTGCGGCCGAGAGATTGATCTCTCAGGGAGATTTTGCTGGCAACAGGTTGCTCGGGCGAGGGTTTGATGTTATGGCCGTTAGATCGATATTACGGCCGTCAGATGGATTCTCCTAGGCTTCTGTATTTCTGTCTGAAAGGCTGTATGGCTTTGAATTGGTCCTCTAAATGGTCAAAGTTCTCACCGAAAGTCCTAAGGTCCTCAAAGAAGCAATCATCAATCATTGTATCCATTTCATCATCGGGATTGTCCCAAGGTGGGACTTGAAATAATCGTTAGGCCAAATTGGGGTGTCTACACTAACACATCACAATTAACTCATGGCCTCATGGGTCACAATAATCAATACAAAAACACCACATTTCAAAGAATATAAATCCTCAAATCCTAAAGTGTTCCACCCGAACCATGTATAGCATTAAAACCCTAGCATCACACGAAAATTACCACAAAACATGTAGAGAAATAGAGAAATCCCTACCAAAATGGGTTTTGAGCAAAACCCTAGGAGAATCGAGTGGATTGAACCCAAATCTTCAAAGACAAGCTCCTCTCAAGCTTTGCTACAAGATCTAGAGTAGATATAATCCCAAAAACAAGATAAACAAGCATGGATCAACAAGTGATTGAGAGGAGAGAGAGAAAAACGTGATTGAGAGCGAAAAGTGAGAGCAAGAACACAAAATGTCACGCCCTCGATTTTCAACATAAATAAATAAACCATTTGGTAAATAATCCTCGCGTATGACTAATAATACCCAAAATGAGCTTTCCCACCTGTTTAATTACAAACAAAGTCCCCAAGTTCAATAAGTTATACATCCTTGGCACCGAGGCCCAAATTTAATTAAATACAAGTACGGATGTTTAAGATATTACAAACCCTTGTCAAAAGATAGTTCAAGAGTGAAATTAGTTACAGAGCCATCTTCAAACAAAAGGAAGTCTATTACAAAGATGAATAAGTAACTAAGATATGGTTAGCTTCCAAAATCTTCGTATTCGAGCACCCCAACACAAGGAATCTATTGCCCGATGTTTGAACCTGAAAAGAAGGATTTTGTTGAGCTACACTAGACCAGTAGGAAATTCTCTACAAAATCTATATGCAATGAAATGGTATGCATGACAGAGGCGAATCAAATTGGGCAATAATTCTAACGAATGCACATCAACACCCTTATTTCAATGTCCTAACAATTTCCAATTTCGAACCTATGCGAACATACACACACACTTCTCCCAACAAGCTACCACCCCTTGCGTAATTGTGTTTCCACCCCTTGCGTCACAATAAACTCCACCCCTTGCGAACCGTGTGTTCCCACCCCTTGCGTCACACTAAATCCACCATTTCCACTTCACAACAACAATAACCACATTACCGTCACAATGGAATTCAATGCCATGAACTCGTTTCACACACACCGAAATATCTAACACAACACGTATAGGTCATAGATCATAACACTAGTTACCACAATACCAATATCAATGATTATGCATTTCCTCATGTCATATAACATTCTAATCAACCAAGAATGGCATATAGACACCTAAATCGCACATAATCACCGCAAAACATGTAGAGGAAGAGAGAAATCCCTACCAAAGTGGGTTTTGAGCAAAACCCTAGGTCTACCGAAAGGAATACGTCCAAATCTTCAAAGACAAGCCTCACCCAAGCTTGGATATACAAGATCTAGAGCAAATAAAGCCCCAAAACATGATTAACAAGCAATATCAACAAATAATCAAGAGGGGAGAGAGAAAAACGTGGGTAGGGACCAAGGAGAGGGAACAAGAACATAAAACTCACCATTGGTTCACCAAATGCAAGAATCTTGTGATTTTGAAGTTGGAAACCCTTGGATCTTGAAGATTTGAGGTTGAAATCAAGGGTTTTGGTTGAGATTGGAGGTGGGTAGGTGAGAGGGGGTGTTTCCTGGGGTGTTTCGTGGGTTTTAGAGTGAGAAATGACCAAGTGGGGGTATTTATAGAAGTCCAAAAAGCGTGCTGAAAATTGCAGAAAAACGCAGCAGGTATCGGTACTGGGCGACTTCCGGTACCGGTACTGGAGTCTTCAAAAAGCCAAATTGAACAATGACTGGACAGTAGGTACCGGTACTAGTACCGGTACCAGCTAGGCAGAAAACGAAATTTTTGCAACGTAATCCGGAACGAACCCAACTTGACACCAACACTTCCCAACAATAATACAACATCAAAACATACATTGTACCACACTCCGAGAGTCCAATACACAACCAAATACGTATCCGTACACTCCTTCAAACAAATACACACTTAAATACTTAAAATGATTCTTTTATGCATTAAACGATACCCGAAATTAAGCAATCTGTTTTGCAGGTCGTTTATCGAGCACACCAGAAAATGACTCATCAACTACATCCTTAAAGTGCATTAGTATAATATAAAATACCCTCTTAATGGATGAGCTCAAAGGTATTTTATAAATCTTCATGCCGAAGACAGACAGTTAATATCAAAAAGAGGGAAGGTGGGCAAATAGGAAGATTGCGCAAGGATTCATGGCCAATGATAAAAGTCTGGGAATAAAGAGATGGTTCATTCCTATAAGTCGATGGCAATTGACGGCTACATTATATCTTTTAACATGGGTTTGCTTTTTTAGAGAGTTGGGCGATCTTGTTTATGGTTTTTGTAGTACTAGCGATTCTGTGATTGGTCCTTCACCGTAGGGAATGACTCTGAATTGCAGTGTCAGGGTACGTAATGGTATCGATGAAATGATCACATATCGACCGATATTGGCAGAAACGTAGATAAATAACAATATCTAAGGTGCGTAAGAAATATTTAAGGGCCCACTTAGTCACATTGTGATTAATGGAAGTGTAGAAACTTTTGGCTTTTCCACCTACATCATTATACTAGTTTAATTAGTTTCCTTGATGGAAGGAAACTAGAAGGTCTTAAGGAGAGATATAGGGTCCCTAACCTAGCATCTATATAAGCCTATGATATCCATCAATCAAGGCAACTCAAGACATGCATAGGTTGGAAGACACCTAAATTTAGAGTGTGTGTTACACTTGAACAACAATGGCTATAGGTTAGTACAATCTTAGTTTTCGCTATGTACACCTGTAACGCCCCGATTTTCGGACACGTTGATTAAATCCTTTTTAATGGATTTAATAATTCATATAACTGATTTAAGAAATAAAATTTTATCAAACAGAGTTTAGCAACGGAAATCTCAAATACTAAATTCAAAACTACTTAATTGTCTTACAACTCAACAAAAATAAAACAAAATTTGACAAATACGATAACACTTTTGAAAATTTAAATAATAGTATTTCAAATTAACAGAGCTTCTAAGGGTAAGACATCCAAGACTCGACAAACTCCATTTCCTCAACTGGGAGGTCCTCACTCTGGTACGCATCGTCTTGAAGAGGATTCTGTTAAATCCTCGGTCTCCGGATTACCTGACATGAAACACCAGCCCAACAGCACTATGATGAGTTTTGAAACTCAGTAGATAATCTCAACCCTACTAACTCCTTACTCTACAGTTAGCAGTTCAACAATATAATAATTTACAATACACAGAAGGTACAGAATAATAGCACATCGTCTTTTTCTTTACTATCCATCAACTTACATGAAATCTAAGGATTCTCTCCACGAGATTCTTTCCTCCCACATCCTCCAACTTTGACCGTCCCATGGAATAACTCTCCCTTTATTTGTCCTGCACCAGGGTTCTAAGCAAATACTACTAAATTATGTACTCTGTCTGGATTCGCCTACAATCATAATAAAGGAATAGCTCACCATGACAACTCAGCATTAGGGGTCGCACTATCTCATTGCCAGGATCCTTTACTGTCTCCCAACTCTACACACTAAGTACTTTACCGTACCCCTAATCTACACACTGGTACTATACCGTATTCAAGGATCCTTTACCATTTCCCAAAATACTGTACCCGAAATCCTTTACCATCCTTCACACACACACTGGGTACTGTACCGCATTTAGGATCCTTTACCGTATCCCAAATCCTGTACTCGGAGTCCTTTACTGTCCTCCACACACTCTGAGTACTTTACCGTACTCGGGGTTCTTTACCGTTCCTCAACTCAACTAAAGGTACTTTACCGTACTATGATCCTTTACCGGCACCCAATATCCTCAATCAACTTTTCCATTTTATCCTTTACTTAAACATCGTCTACGCATTCACTACTCGAAACCATCCCATGAACCTAAGTCCATTCTAGCACGTACAACATGAAATAATCAATAACAACTCAAACAAGATACATTTCAATGAGACAACAATATAATAATTGATAGGTGCAAATAATTAAACACATAAGGGATTTGGATTGGGCCAATGCCTTTCGGATTGTTAAAAATTCCTTATCGTACACGTAGTCAGTTATAATATTAACTTGTGATAATCAACGAATTGTTTCATAGACCCTAAAGTGTTTTTAGTAATCTCTAATAATAATAATAAAATGCCACATGTAGCTAGATGAGCTTTTCAGGCTTCCAGGTGTAATCTAATGACTTTAGAGAATTAATTTCAGTTGTACTGACTTTTTGTAGTAACCAAGTATAACCTAACAGATTTTCAAAGTGGTCTAATAAGTTATGTAGATCTAGAGTTTAAGTGAATAGTTTAGCTTTTAACTTTTATCCATAATTTTTGGAAGCCTAGATATATTGATGTCAACTTACAGTAATTTAGTGAATACTTAAGTTCAGGGCTAATAGCTTTAAAATTTTACTATTAACTAGTTTTGTATATTAGCTTAGAATAGTTATTGATTCCCATTTATCTATTCGCATCATTTCAACTAAGTTATCTACCCTCTTTTTTTTTTATAAAAGTATTTATCGTAAATGTTACTCCAATAGTTTTCCATTTTATTTTATTTTAGTCTTACCTTTATATGTAGAAATAGTTTGGTATCATAAGTGTATGGTTCTCACTTTGTAGTTAAAAATATATATATGCAGTTAGTTGTTACTATTATTAACTTCAATCTAACTAATCTAATCATATACGTATATTTTTTTTAGGGACTTATTTAACATTTAGCTAACATCTATACATTCCAGAACACTTAAAAAAAATGTTGTCATGTATTTTACATTTGCAATCGTTCAAAGCTTGTTCTACCATAACAAGACAAATATATACAGTGGGATGAAACCCCTGTTTGAGGTTAACTTGTAAACCATTTGGGTTAAATCCGTAAGCATACAAAGTCTAGGGGTTATAGTGTAATAACAACTTAGTCTCAAAACAAATCCAGTAACAAAAAAAAAAAAAAAAACCGGAAACATAGTACTGCCTTTGTTCTTTTTATTTCGACATGGAATCCGATTCTCATCCCTTCTAAGCATTTAAACTAACACATGGGAGTAAAAATATATTTAGGGGAAAGTAGGGAAGCGATTATTCTACCTTGGTTCCGACCGAATAAGTGGTTAATAGGTTCGGACTGTTTTGGATGGCTTCAGAAAAATCATAGTAGACTACGGACCAACTGGATGCGGGGCTGTATTTTGGGTAATTGGGCCGGGATTGGTTTGGAGGCGCTCGGTGTCATGCTAGAGTTGGTGTAGCGCGGATTTGTGCTCGGATGAGTGCAGAATCGGAATCCACTTTGTATTCTCTCTCCAGACCTCCATGAAAGCTTGAGGTTTTCTCTCTCTATTTCTCTACTGATTTCCAGCAGTAGTTGGTGTGTTTTTATTTTGCAGGGATATAAAAGTGGGGGTAGTTGGAGTGTGGGAGGATAAGTACAGAGGTGGTAGAGTGTGGGAGGGAAGTAAAGAGTTAGTTCGAATAGAATTCTAGTTAGGTTTAGATAGGGATGATAAGAGATGAGGATTGTGGGAACAAAATTCCATAATTTGTAGGATGATTACTAGTATCTATAATATCTATAATATAGATATAAGATACGCATATATAGTTACCAGTTGAATTAAAATTTTGCTAAACTAATTTTATTCACGAAAAATTAATCTAGGTTCTAGTTTAATCTAATTATACTTTTAAATAATTAATCGATTACGATAGACTATTTGATTAAAAATAATTTCTTCATTCGAAAAAAATAGGGCAAAAATCCGGGTCTTTACAACACCGGTATGTGTATTATTTATCTTACATGTGGTATTAGAGCAACCCTCTAGTTCATGTTGTTTAGTTTCGGATTTGATGCGGCTACCCACATATTTTATTCTAAAACTTTAGGATTTGCAGATGCATGCACCGAATGGGTTGTTAAGCGATGACAGTACCTTTCTATTCACTAAATATGTGCATCATTAACACATGAATGCTAGGCATCATTCTGAGGAACATTGTTTGGTGTTTCTTTGGCATCTAGTGAATAATTCAATAAAACAAAGATTTCTCTATATCCGTCACTTTGTGAATCCATGCATGGAAGCAGTTTTCACATCACATAGTGTATTGGATACATCATCTAAGGAAAAGCATAATGTCGTTATGTGCTATATATTCTGTGGTTGATACATGCATGAATTTGGATTTGGTGTTACTTAAACCCAATCTTTGTCTCAGGAAGTTGAACTAAAGTTTTTGTGCTCCAGTGATAATCAGTTATAATCAAGTGACTTGGTTGAATAATTACTCTTTGATCTCACAAAGGACATGCATGAACATGAAGTTATATTTGGCTATTCGTTTGCCTTTGCAAGACTTGTTCCTCTAACCTTTTGATTAAGAGGTTGATGCGTGAGTATGTCACATTAAGGATAATTTGATGCCAATTTAAAGGTTATTGTGCATTACTATTATTTGAGAATAGCCACAACATCTTAAATAATTGTGATGTGTGATTTCAGTATATAGGTATTCACATCTAGAATTGATTATGAGTATAATTGTACGACTATATATTTGTCATTTATCCTCGCAATTAAATTAACAAAATTAATTATTTTTACGCACAGGGAGATAATTACTTTTGTTAATTTAGTTTGGGACTAATGTAGTACATTCTGCATCAAAACGGAAGCATGTTGTGTCACATACAGTGTGGTCATTAGACTACATATCTTTGTGTGGCATAACTTCCATTGAGTTTGAATTAGTAAAATTAATTATTTTTGCCCACAGAAGAATAATTAGTTCTATTAATTTGTTTGAAAAAATTTCTCCGTTCACAAGTGAAGGAATTTTTATTCTGATGTTCAAAATTTGCTAGTCTTGTTATTGTTGCAGTAGAGTCGATTCAGTGCGTATTGCAGCCTTTGCCCAAAAGGAGGTTTGAATTTACTTTATTTCAGGTAAATATTAGCATAAAAGTACGTTGAAGTTAAATCATGAAAATAAAAATTCAATCCTGCGAGGAGGTTGTTATTTTTTGTAAATTCACGCGTGATGCACCTCTACCCACAGGAAGGTTAGAATTTACAAGTAAATTGAGAGTCATTATTTCTAGATTGTTGTAACCATGCATTCATACTACTCTTAAAGTTGCTTCTTGTATTCCACTACCAATTGTGAAAATTTTATTGATTGCTTGGAATGTATTCTAGTATGGGTGTATGGATCGTGATTTTGCGCTATGTGGATAAAGCACCATACCCACATAATTAAGTTCCTGCGCTAGATTAAAATTTGAACATTAATAGTGGGAGAGTTAGTCCCTTGAGCTTAATGTTCAAAGTAAGAGTATTTGGAGTTCCATTGATGTCGTTAATGGTTAACATTTTCTAAAGATCCAATAATGTTTTGGCTAGCACCCAAAAAAATAGCCATTTTGTTTATAAGTAGAAGAAAAGCATGCTTCTTAAAGTTAGTGGGAGCGGATACATTTTCTAGGCTATATGGATATTGGTTAAGGGTTTACTGGGCCAATATCCAAGTGAGCATGATATGAAGTACTAGAATGCTACAAATAAAGGTTATGAGGTACCTATAAAGAACCAAGAATTTTTAAGTTGATTTACATGCATCCCAATCATGTCTTAAGTTGCTATTTTCTATGAATGTAGAAATTAGTGGGAGCTATGCATGAAACTACATAGCATGTAATAAAAGGTCTCATATTATATTGAGACCATTACTAAGTTTTTTCGGCTATAATTTCTTCTCTAAGATAAAGATAAAGGCCAAACAAAACAAAATATCGATGCAAAGTACCTCGTAAGGAGAGAGACTAATATTAAACACAATTTGTGTCCATTGAGCATAAGTCTAGAGCTAATTCTTGCCGGCAAAACAGTATGTGTCATGTTGTGAATATATGACATGTTAGCTCATTTTATAATGTACGTTTTCTCTCATTTGTTGCTCAATTAGGATTTGGACACACTATGAGTGTTCTTAGAGAATAGAGACGTACATGTGCACATAAGGTAAGAAGTATGTATAAAGTTTATCCGTTGGGGTAAATAAAGAGGACCCTAAATGACTACTAGTTAGTCATTTATCAAGTTTATCTTATTCGGTCTTATCTGGTACTCGTAGAAAAGTGTCACACATTGTAATACATGGAAGGGAATGTCTATTAGTTTCAGCACTACTGCTATGATTCATGTTTGATATTTTCTAATGGAGTAAAAGGTTTTAAAAACTTTAAGTTATGGCCAATTTCAGTTGTATGGCCATATAAAGTATTTATCGCCCAATACAGTATAAAAGTGTCTCGTGGGCCAGTGGGAGAATGTAAGAAATATTTAAGGGCCCACATAGTCACATTGTGATTAATGAAAGTGTAGAAGCTTTTGGCTTTCCCACCTACATCATTATACTAGTTTAATTAGTTTCCTTGATGGAAGGAAACTAGAAGGTCTTAAGGAGAGATATAGGGTCCCTAACCTAGCATCTATATAAGCCTATGATATCCATCAATCAAGGCAACTCAAGACATGCATAGGTTGGAAGACACCTAAATCTAGAGTGTGTGTTACACTTGAACAACAATGACTATAGGTTCGTACGATCTTAGTTTCCGATGCGTACACCGGTATGTGTATTATTTATCTTACATGTGGTATCAAAGCAACCCTCTAGTTCATGTTGTTTAGTTTCGAATTTGATGCGGCTACCCACATATTTTATTCTAAAACTTTAGGATTTGCAGATGCATGCACCGAATGGGTTGTTAAGCGATGACAGTACCTTTCTATTCACTAAATATGTGCATCATTAACACATGAATGCTAGGCATCATTCTGATGGAACATTGTTTGGTGTTTCTTTGGCATCTAGTGAATAATTCAATAAAACAAAGATTTCTCTATATCCGTCACTTTGTGAATCCATGCATGGAAGCAGTTTTCACATCACATAGTGTATTGGATACATCATCTAAGGAAAAGCATAATGTCGTTATGTGCTATATATTCTGTGGTTGATACATGCATGAATTTGGATTTGGTGTTACTTAAACCCAATCTTTGTCTCAGGAAGTTGAACTAAAGTTTTTGTGCTCCAGTGATAATCAGTTATAATCAAGTGACTTGGTTGAATAATTACTCTTTGATCTCACAAAGGACATGCATGAACATGAAGTTATATTTGGCTATTCGTTTGCCTTTGCAAGATTTGTTCCTCTAACCTTTTGATTAAGAGGTTGATGTGTGAGTATGTCACATTAAGGATAATTTGATGCCAATTTAAAGGTTATTGTGGATTACTATTATTTGAGAATAGCCACAGCATCTTAGATAATTGTGATGTGTGATTTCAGTTTATAGGTATTCACATCTGGAATTGATTATGAGTATAATTGTATGACTATATATTTGTCATCTACCCTCGCAATTAAATTAACAAAATTAATTATTTTTACGGCACAGGGAGATAATTACTTTTGTTAATTTAGTTTGGTACTAATGTAGTACATTCTGCATCAAAATGGAAGCATGTTGTGTCACATACAGTGTGGTCATTAGACTACATATCTTTGTGTGGCATATCTACCATTGAGTTTGAATTAGTAAAATTAATTATTTTTGCCCACAGAAGAATAATTAGTTCTATTAATTCGTTTATGAGAGCCGAATCGATGGTATCTTGGCGGCATCTTGTGGGATCTGGTAGCTCATGGGTGTCGCGGCGGCGTAGGCTGTCTAGTTCATGGTCTAGGTGGGTGACTGTGGCGGCAACGACGGGTGGTGGCGGTGAACTGATCCAGTGTTGTTTGGGTGTTTGGGCTTAGGGTTGGGTTTGACCCATTTGGGCCTTGCCTTTGATTTGGGCTCAATTGTATATGTGGGTTTTTTGGCCTTTGTGGTGTTTTGAGCTTTATTGTTTAATAATCTGGGAATTTTGAGGCCCATAGGGTGTTTTGGGATTTGTCCCAACAGGTGTTTTTCATCCAATTTTTTGTTGGATTCCCCTTCCCCCTCCCCCAACTTGATGTACCATTTGTCAAGTTTTTTACTATAACTTTATTGCTTATCAAAAAAAAATTGATATGATTAGTACCCGTCGATATTTAAAAACCTTAGGTAGAGTTTAGGTCAGCACATAACTCCTTAAGTAATACTCCCTCCGTCCCCTTTTAAGAGTTCAATATTTTATTTTAAGTTGTCCCCTTAATAAGTGTTTATTTTGTAAAGTTAGTGGGTAAAAGTATTTTCAAGTGAACGAAATTATTTTTCTCATATAGAAATTTATAAGAAAGAGAGAGGAAGTAATGCTAACAGGGAAGGAATGCTAAGGAGAAATGCGAAGACAATAGAGATGGTGACAAGAAGCGGCTTCAAAAGCATGACCCACGAGTTTTGTTTTATTACATAATACAATGACCATTTCAATCTTTCATCACTTCCATCACATGGTCATTAAAGAACAGAGACCGGCTTGATTAAAGATTTTGGTCTAGACACTTTATGAGGGTAAATTCTATGGTATCGCCCGAGCAAAAACGGCCTACCATATCTCCCTAATGAGTAGACCATATAGCGTCACCAACGGAAAAATGACCTGTTAGAACGGTCATCCCAATAGATCACCACCATTAGTATATATGATCATAACCACAAGAAGGCATAGCATAGTCCAAAAACAGCATTACACTTTGTACCATATAGACATACTAATATGGAATTTAAGGGTGTAACATTAGTATAGCGTTTACCATTTTGAGGTTTAATAATAATCTAACATTTACCACAAAATGGCGATAACAACAAACAAGACAACGAATTGGGATAACATAAGTCATAACATTTGGTCGTGGCCGGTTAGCCAAAAAGCGGTATACCATAAATCATATAAATCCTAACATGAAAAACAAAAAATTAACGGCATGACACTAAAACACAAATGGTGTATGAGATTTTAAGCAACCGAACAGTAGAGTAGAGATATGATGTACTCAAATAAATAGTGATAAAATTTGATGAAAGATTAAGGGAAATGGTTTTGCCACTCCCTTTTTTGTTAACGCCACTCCCCTGCAAGTATATTTTTGCACCAAAAATACACTTGCAGGGGAGTGGCGTTAACAAAAAAATGAGTGACAAAATCAACAACCAAGATTAATTACTTAACAAAACCAAAAAGAGTCATGAATAAACATCCTAGTCGTGTGGCACTTAAAATTAGTTGACTCTGATCGGGGCAGGGGGCAATTTGGGCATGAGACAAAATTTACATTACTTGCACGTTACTATTTAAGAAGTAATTTTCGAACCCTAAATCCTAAAAAAGCTTTATCCTACACACATTGATGCTTCAAACTTGGAAAGAAATTTTTGATGCCCCAATTTTAAAAAAGCTTCAAAAAGTAGTTTGAACTGTATTGGAGATGACTTAATATGTTAGAATCATTCAGTTTATGGTAAGATGATTTACTCTTTCGACTCGACAAGTACACATGACATGAGTATTTTTCTTTTCCAAAGGAGATTTTGTTTTTGGTCTTCAGATATAGAGAATTTGGATAGGTACGTAGGAAGGGAAAAGGATAGTTATCCCTTTCTCAATTCAGTCTTCATGCCATGCCATAATACGGAGAAGGAGAAGGATGGTGCATGGTGAAGACAGGAGTTAGGACACTAGTTGTCGTTGCTGTTGGGGCACTGATCGAATAACCTCGCCAGTAAGTGATTCTGCCACAAAATTGGCAATAGTACTACTCCATTTATCATTCTTTAATTAATTGATCAATTTATTCCTTGTCATTTAATCCCCTTTTTATAGGTAAAAAATGAGACAAGTTGAAGTTGCATGCATGATTAGTTTTTTACTTGTGGCGGACTAGTACGTACCACTTATCCAGTGCAGTGGGATCAAATTAGTTCGGCCGGCCGGCCAGTACATAATTGTCTTTAATTTTCTCCCTTGTTTAATTGGAAGGCATGCGCGCAAGATCTAAATTGATGTCACGGAACCGACCGCAGATTTCCTATTTTATTTTCCACTAAGCGAATTAAAGTGATACTCATAAGATGCTATATATGCAAAGGAAATAATAAGTTAACAAAAGGTTGATCGATCATTTGATTAGATAGTTGGAATCCCTTCAACTTGTTTCCAAGAATGTTGAGATTCTGTTTATAAGTCTTTTCCTTTCTTTTTCTTTTTTTTGTACCGTTAGATATTATTGATGGAAAAAGGTGTCTAGAACCTTAAGGAGTAGTTAATTAAATACGATCCACATGCATGTAAAGGGGAGAAAGAGAGACATATTTTATCAATCTAGAAACTGTAAACAATATATATATATATTGTTTCCGAAACTTCACTTTATGTGACAACTAGAAGAGTTAGAGGAAAGACTTACAGATCGAGGCTAGCTAGTATTAAATACTTTTTTTCATAAGACAGATATTTGTTGGAATATATTCATTTAGAATTGGTAATAATGTTAGGTACATCGATAACACAAATTACGGTATTAGGTACATGAACAGTTTTGTATCTTGGTATATGTGTCTGATTAGTGTCTGTGTATGTTTGATGTATGTGTAGGGCCCTCGGTTAACATCTCGGTAACCGGGCTACATATTCCAAACCAGTGGCAAGGATCCGGACCGCAGTCTGATAACGAAGTCCCCTTCGGTATCCGCCTCGGGGACAGCTCGATCTTCGGTTGTATCCGGCCTCGGGGCTATCATCATCCATCCCTATTGCACCGGTGCTTCCAGAAGTCAGAAGAAGCGGTTACTGCAAGTGGGACCCGTGAGGATCATGCTTCTCACACAGCTGGCATAATCATTGGGATCTGCCCCATGTGCTCCGTAACCGTCTCGCCCCCTACGACATACGTGACGTCGCCCGAGGCGGTTACCCGAGCGTACCCTCCACGCGCTGGCTTGGAAATCAAGTAAACCTAGGTCTATAAATACAAAGAGACACACCTGAAAGAGATACGCAATACTTTCCTAACCCTAGACCTAAACACTACCCCTGAGATCTAACTTGATCGTCGGAGGGTCACTGGGCAATACAAGCCCTAGTGACTTGTTGCAGGTCCAGCGGCGGAAGCACGGAGCTGTGAAAGAAGGATCCTAACCAGAGCCATGGTCAAAGTCCCGATAAATCGAACCCCTACAATTGGCGACTCTGCTGGGGACCTAGCGGTTCTTCATCCAATCACTTTCTTCCTCATAAAAGCTCCGTTCAAAGCTCTTCAACCTAGCCATGGTGGAAGTCGACGATCCACATCGTAGCGAGACCACCTACGGCCTCGGCAATCTCGGGGACCAGAACCTGACCGCCGGCGGACCAGGCGCCCTTGGGAAGGCCCACATGTCCGTCGGAATCGGGGCCGAAACTTCGACTCCGGAGGCAGGGGCTCCCGCTGAACTCCAGACCTACATCCGCCACCTGGAGCGGAAGATCGACGACCTGGCGACGGTCGTGGAGCGCGATAGGAACGTCCGGGACGAGTTGGCGGAGATCAAACACCTCATCCAAATCTCCCCATCTCATTCCTCCGGAAGCCGCGGCGGAAGAAGAAGCCATCACAGCCCTCCCCGCAGCCGCGACGGAGGCCACTTGGTCGAACACCAATCCCGCCCCTCAGCTAAGGACCGCCTCGAACCACCAGGGGAGGGTCGTAACGAAAAGGATGCTGAACGAAGGGGACGCTCCCGCTCCCCTAATCCAAGGGGTCCTCGCAGGAAGCAAACCGCCTTCGAGAGGCTTGGTGGCGGAAGCGTCTCCGCCTCCTCCACCCACCCAATCAGATCCAAGGAGCGCCGCCGTGAGCCCACCCCGAGTTTTGCCAATGAGGACAACGCCCTCCTAGAATTCCAAACAAAAGGGTACCGTGAGCGCCTTACGGGCGCTCGGTCAAAAAGTCCATTCGTCCAGCATCCTAAAGAAAAAGGTGGCGGAAGTCAGGTCACTGAGCGCCTCGAGCCTTACGCCCGAGATAGCTACAAGAAGCACCGGTACGAGCGATCTCCTCAACGGTCAGGGAACTCCCAACCGAAGCGGAAGGAGTATGAAAGACCGGACCGATCGTTGCCGAAGAAGCGTACCGCGACCGGGGGTCCAGACGGTCTCGACCGTTCGATCCAACCCCACCGAGACGCCCGACTTGAGAGACTCACGACCTCCCCATTCACTAGGGAGATCGACTCGGTCACTCCCCCGAAGGGCTTCACCCAACCCAAATTTGCAAAATACGACGGTAAAACCGAGGCATACACTCATTTGGTCCAGTACAAACTCGTTATGTCTTTCTTCCTTCGCAAAGAGCCTTCGGATGACGCCTTCCTCTGTAAGGTCTTCCCCGCAAGCCTCGGCAACTTAGGCCTAACTTGGTTCAACCAACTTCCCTCCAGGTCAATCTCCTCTTTCGATTCTCTCTGCGACGCTTTCATGGCTCGGTTTGTCACGAGCAACAAACACGAGAAGGAGATCGACTCTCTTCTCGCTCTACGCAAGCGGCCCGACGAAACGCTCCGCCAATACGCCGGTCGCTATTGGGAACTGTTCAACGAAATCGAAGGTTGCGACGGCGTCATCTCCGCCCGCAGTTTCAAGCTCGGTCTCACCGCCCAAGACGAACAAGTTTACGACGATCTCGCTCGCCACAAGCCCAATTCCATGAAGGACCTCATGACTCGCATCAAGGGATGGTGCCAGCTTATTGAAACCAAAGCAGAAAGGGGCATGGGGAAGCCTACGAGCTCCAAGACACCGCCCACCTCGGTGTCTGCTTCGGCTCCCGCCTCGGGACCAACACCAAAGAAGCAGGTCAACCACATCAAATAGTCTCTGAGAAAAGGACCAAAGCCAGGAGACTTCAACGCTGAGAAGACCGTCTTTACCGTCCCTATCTACAGGATTATCGACCAAGTGAAGGACCAACCCTTTTTCTCATTCCCTAACCAAAAGCTCGGTACCGAGAACGGGAAAATCAAAAACCCGATAGTCCGATGTAGTTACCACAACGAGCAGGGTCATTTTACCACTACTTGCAGACCCTTCAAGGCCTACTTGGAGCAGCTTGTCGCTGGTGGCCATCTCAACAACCTCATTGACCATGAGAAAACGAGGGCTCGGGCACAGAATGCCGAAACCAGAACCGAAGAGGAAATCCAGACGATTCACGTCATCCACGGCCCTCTCAACCTCGAAGCCTCCCGTATAATCCGCGCCGAATTAAACGACGCTTCCTCTTCTAAACAGGTCATGCTTGACGGTCCCGAAGCCAAACGCCCCCGGACCGACGATGGATCCAAATGGACAATCACATTCACCGAAAAGGACCTCGCGCGCGTCCAACTACCTCACAACGACGCCCTCGTGGTCACGCTGCGCATCGGCACCTTCAACGTCCGACGCGTCCTCGTGGATCAGGGGAGCTCAGCCGAGGTCATGTACTACTCTTTGTTTAAAGATTTGAAGCTCTCAGACGCCGATCTTCGTCCCTCTGAAGTCCCCCTCATAGGCTTCAACGGGGCTTCGGTCTGGCCCCTCGGTTTGATCACCCTTCCCGTCCGCTCCGGATCGGTCGTACTCAACATGGAATTCGTCGTGGTGGATGTCCCAAGCCCTATAACGCCATCGTTGGCCGCACCTAGCTCCATAAGTTAAAGGCCATAGCCTCCACTTATCACCAAGTGGTCTGGTTCATCGGTGCTAACGGATGACAGGAAGACCTGTATGGAGACCAAACCGCCGCCAAACGCTATTACGTCACCGCGGTCCGAAGTAGCAAACAGACGTCCAGGGTGAACTTCATCGAAGTACCGCAGGCTCCGGTTCTTGAAGACGTCGGTAGGCCTGCCGACGAGAAGGCGATTGAGGATCTTGTCACCGTCCCTATAACCAAAGATGGTTCCCGTTTCTTCCTTGTCGGTTCCTCACTCTCTGACACCGAACGGAATGACATGGTGAACTTCCTCAAGAACAACATAGAGGTTTTCGCGTGGACCCCTTATGAAATGCCCGGGGTCGATCCAAAGTTCATTTGCCACGAGCTCAACATCGACAAAACCAGGCGCCCGGTCGTACAAAAGGCAAGGCGGTCCTCCCCGGTCCATTCCGAGGCCGTCATCGAAGAGGTCAACCGACTCTTAAACGCAGGAGCCATACGGGAAGTTCAATACCCTAAATGGTTGGCCAACACTGTAGTAGTCAAAAAGAAGAACGGTAAATGGCGGGTTTGTGTTGACTATTCTAACCTCAACGACGCCTGCCCGAAGGATTTCTTCCCCCTCCCTCGAATAGACCAGCTCATAGACGCCACAGCTGGCCATGACCGACTCAGCTTCATTGATGCTTACCGGGGCTACCATCAAATCGCTATGAGCGACGGCGACGTCGAGAATACGGCCTTCATCACCCCCCACGATATCTTCGGTTATCTCGTCATGCCCTTCGGCCTCAAAAACGCCGGAGCAACCTTTCAGCGAATGATAACCAAGATGTTTGAGCGTCTGTTGGGGGACACCATGATGGCCTATATCGATGACATGGTGGTCAAGAGCATGATGGCCGGCGACCATCTCACTCACTTCGCTGAGGCCTTCGAGATCCTCAAGAAACACAAGCTTCGCCTCAATGCCAAGAAGTGCGCCTTCGGGGTAAGCTCCGGGAAGTTCCTCGGACACCTCGTCTCCCGACGCGGTATTGAAGCCGACCCTGCACAGCTCGTGGCGATCGAAAAACTCTAGGCCCCTCACAACGAAAAGGATGTCCAACGCCTAACCGGCATGGCCGCTGCCCTAAACAGATTCATCAGTCTCTCCTCCGACAAGTGCCAGCCATTCTTTGCCCTCCTCAAAGGGAGCCGACGCGGTTTCAACTGGACCGAAGAGTGTGACCGAGCCCTACAGCTGCTGAAGGCCTACCTCTCCGAGGCCCCTCTCCTCGTCACACCTCGGGATCAGGAGGACCTGTTCATATATCTCGCCGTGTCCACTCATGCAATAAGTTCGGTCCTCGTCCGACAGGAGGGACGCGACCATCAGCCCATTTACTACTCCAGCAAGACAATGACGCCCGCCGAGACGCGCTATCTTCCTCTGGAAAAGCTCGTTCTCGCCCTCGTCTCCGCATCTCGGAAGCTTGCCCCATACTTCCAATCCCACCGCATCATTGTTCTAACCGAGTACCCTCTCAAGTCACTCCTCCGGAAGGCGGACCTCTCCAACCGAATCTCCCAGTGGGCCGTCGAGCTCGCCAACTATGAAATTCACTATCAACTGAGGACGGCGATAAAAGCCCAGGCCCTCGCCGACTTCATCGCCGAGCTCACTCCGGCCGACATCCTCGCCTCAACTCCAGCCCCCCGCCCCGAAGCCGTTCTCCAATCAAACCCCAGCACCGCCTGGAAACTCTTCCATGGCGATGTGTGGAAGATGTATGTTGATGGCGCCTCAAATAGCCGAGGCGCCGGGGCTGGGATCGTACTCCTCTCTCCCTCCGGTGTCTTACATGAAAGCTCTCTTTCTATCAACTTCCCGGCCTCAAACAACGAGGCTGAATATGAGGCACTCATCTCCGGACTCAAAACCGCCGAAGCCCTCGGTATCGAGGAACTTGTTATCTACAGCGACTCGCAGTTGGTGGTCAACCAGCTTTTCGAGGAGTATGACGACCAAATGCGCACCTACCTAAGCTCCGCTGTTCGGCTTCTCAAGAGCTTCAGGGCCATTCGCGTCGAACACATTCCAAGAGAACAGAATGCTCACGCCGACGCCCTCGCCGGACTCGCTTCAGCCTGTGCTGCTTCGGAACATCGCTCTATCTCCTTTAGCTCCATTAACAAACCTAGCTTTGAGCTCGAGGTATTAAGCCATGAGATACTAAATGTGGAGCTCGGTCCAAGCTGGATGGATGAGATCATTAGTTACCTACGAGATGACACACTCCCAACCAACAAAAAGGAAGCCCACCGACTCCGCAACAAGGCCGCCCTTTTCTGGCTCATCCAAACGGGAAGCTTTACCGAAGGTCGTTCACCGGCCCATACTTATTGGTTGCACACCCCCACCAGGTCCCCGGGATCATTGAAGAGCTCCACGCCGGTGATAGCGGTTGCCACTCCGGTGGACGCTCCCTCGCCCACCGAGCCATTACTCAAGGATATTGGTGGCCAATGATGAAGAAAGACTCCGAAGAGTTCGTGAAGCATTGTCGGAAATGTCAAATGTTCGCTCCCATTATTCATCAGCCGGCTCGGGACCTCAGCCCCCTCACTAGCCCATGGTCTTTCTCTCAGTGGGGCATGGATATCGTCGGTAAGCTCCCCGTCGCTCCAGGAGGATTTAAGTTCCTCCTAACCGCCACCGACTATTTTTCTAAATGGGTCGAGGCCGAACCACTGGTTACCGTTGAGGAATCGGACATTATTCGTTTTGTTTGGCGAAATATAATTTCTCGCTTCGGTGTACCCTTCGCCATCATTACCGACAACGACAGCCAGTTTACCGGACAAAGATATCGGGCACTCTTTGACGAGTTTGGCATCAAATGGGACACTTCTACTCCGTACTACCCCCAGGGCAACGGGCAAGCCGAAACTGCAAACAAAGCAATCTCATCAGGACTGAAGCGTCGGCTCGAATCACGCCGGGGCAAGTGGGCCGAGGAGCTTCTTTGGGTGCTCTGGGGCTACCGAACAACGCCTCGGCGATCCACCGGCCGGACCCCATTCTCCTTGGCATTTGGAATGGAAGCTATAACCCCCCTCCAGGTCAGGCTCCCGACAATCCGAACAGAAAATTATGACGAATCGGTGAACGATGAGAATATTGCTGCAGACCTCGATCTGGCCGAGGAAGAGCGGGAGAACGCAAAAATCAAGCTGGCATCCTATCAGCAGGAGGTTGCCAAAGGTTACAACCGAAGCATCCGTCTTCGGTCATTCAAACCAGACGACCTTGTCTGGAAGAAGGTGGTGGACAAGTCCAAGAAGAGGAAACTGATGCCTAATTGGGAAGGTGCCTAATTGGGAAGGCCCTTTCCGAGTCCTAAAGTATCTCGGCTCGGGAAACTATAAGCTGAAGAAATTAGATGGTTCCCCAATTGCCAAGACCTGGAATGCTAATAACTTGAAGAAGTTTTATGGGTATCCAGGCTTCGGTCATTTGGACTTGTTTATTTGCAAGGTTTTCGTTTTTTGTCAAAGTTTGATGGAAACCAACCTACTTTTGTAATGGCTTGATTCCACCCCAATTTTAATGAGAATTTCTTGTTTATCACTACTGTCTAATCTTGTCATTTACTCTTCGTACTCGGTTCGCCGTTGCATGAACCGTTTTATCCTGATTTCAGGGACTGTCCTCCATGGGATATTCCCCGGGCAGATCCCTCACCAAGTCACCACGACCTCCTCGGTCGTTCGGACTTTCGGACGCTGGCGTTAAAAACACTCGGTATTCTTCCCGAGCCCCTTACACCGACCTTCCAATAAGTCATACACTATTTAGATTCGCTACGTCCCGAAGCCATGGCCGACCTCATCTCCACTTCAGGACCCTAGCCCTAATCTAAACAGCCACCTTACCACGATGAGTTTGCTTCGGTCTACTCCCTTAGGTTCGGAGTAAATTAAACCAAAGCGGGGGCATGCAAAATTCAAAAATTGCTAACTACTTCGCTTCGTCTTAACTTACTCGATCCTATATGTCTTAACTTACTCCCTTAGGTTCGGAGTAGATTTTTGAGATCTCCTCGGTTAGTGCTTCGGTTAAAATCTGTCGATACTTCACAGCATTTCAACAGAAGCAGGGGCAAGAGGCACCCTCCGGTCACAAGTATAAAGCCATTCAAGCATCTCAAAAATAACCAAGGCATGAATTGGAAGAAACTATTCATTCAAGAAGCAACGAAATGAATTGCAAAGTTAAACTCCTAGGTTAAACTGCTACTTCCAATCAGGCTTCGGTTTTGTGTTCGGTGCCCGTTAAGAAAAATCATTTACAAACCCTGGAGCGGTAAATTCCAAATGTTCAGAACCGTCCAGCCAAGTGGGAAATAAAAGAAAAGATAAAAAATCCTAAGTGCTGGGGGGATGGGGGGTCTGGACCACATCTCCGGTTGAAGCGACGACGGCAGGAGCGGTCTGAATACCCGCCTCAGGATTTGGAACCTGCCCGTCCTCCTCTTCCTCCTCGGGCATAACAGTCTCCTCGGGGGGCACCTCGGGTAGGACCCGGAGTTCAGAATCGGCTGGGAGATCAAACTTCTTCAAAAGAGCCTCATGGCCAAACCGAAGCCCATCCAAGAAGCGATCCCTGTACAGCTCGGCTTCAATCTCCCGAACCTGCTTCTTATACTCCACCCCGGCTGCGGCCCAGCCTTCATCAAAGCCTTTGTTCACAGCAACCTCAACCTCGCGAGCCCGGGTGGCCCTTAGGGTGGTTACGTTCTCGTCAGCTTTTGCAACTCGGGCCTCAGCAGCCACCCTCTCCCTGTCGCACCTCTGGAAATCCGCAACATAAAGATCACAGGTTTCCTGAGCCATCCTCAAATCATCCTCCCTCAGCTCAAGGGCCTTCTTCAGCTCCTCAATCTCTTGCTCCTGAGCTTTGCATCGGTCTTTGAGTACCAAAGCCCGAGCACCAGCTTGCAAGTAACAAACCGAAGAAGAATCACGAGTGTGGACTCTTAGCCAACAGCAATAAGTGAAAAGTAACAACTTACAGTAAAAAGGGCATGCGCTATCTCCCCGGTGATGTCCTCGGTCAACCCCTGGACAGCCTTGGCGTCCCTGGGAAGAATACAGCCTCGGAGCATTCCGAACGCTGTACCGAGGTTCGACACGCTGTCCGCATGGTGAATCAGGCAGCCGGCATAGTGGCGAAATTCCAGGGTCCAGGGAAGGTCCTTCGGATGGACCCAGGTCCCCTCTTCTCTCTCAGCAGACTCCTGATCCTGCTCCTCCACCCGTTCCTCCTCCTCGGTGATCCGGATTGTTTCCTTCTCCTTACCTCGGGCGTCACCTCCCCCCTCACGCCGAGCCTTTTTTTCCGGGGGCTCCTACGGGGAAACGGGGATCACCCCCGAGGTCCCGGCACCAGGTGTACCGGTAACAGAACCTCGGCCTCGGCCCTTCGGCCTCTGACGTCTGAGGTTCAACACCTCGCGAGCTCCGGGGCCCGTCATTTCTTCGCTCAGTCCGGTCCTCTCGGGCGTCTCTCGGTCAATTGCCTCTCTTAAAACACCTTGAGGCTCGGAGCTGCTGCCCTCGGTGCCAAGAGCGCTTCCTCTGCCCCCTCTCCCCGCTCCTCCGCCTCCCCTTCGACCTCCTCATCGGCCTCCTCGTCCTGTCCTCGGGACCCCTTGCTTCCTCGGTTTCTTCTTTAAGTAGCTGATATATGAGGGGACATAACCGAGGAGCTGAGGGGCATACCGGCTGGTGATTGGGATTGCGTAGGTGGCAGTTATCCGAGCTCAGATGGCCCTTTCCCGAAACTCCTGAACGATGCCTTCGGCTGCAAAGAGGTATCAGAACAAGATCAATGCAAGTACACAGATATAGCATAAATCTACCGAAGAGTAATCTACCGAAGAACAATTTACCGACCAGGAGCTCCAGTCCCAAACTGAACTCTGGTGGTTGTATCTATGCTCTCTCCGGGCCCGAACATGAAGTTCCCGGTGACCGAGACATAGATACTCGCCCACTCCTCGGAGTCTGGCAGATGGTCGATCAAGAATGTGTCATACCCCGTCCGGCAGGAAAGATAGTACCGATCGCTCTCTCGGTCAACTCCTACCACGTAGACTCCGAAGAGCTCTTCAAGCCCGAAGATCAGGTTAAACTGTCTTCTCAACTCAATAATGCTGGTGATGATTCGGTAAGAGTTCACCGTGAGCTGAGAAGAGGTAAGGCTGAGGGTCCGGAGCACACGACAGACAAACTGGTGAAGCGGGAACCTGATTCCACCTTCGATGATAGCCATCAGGGGGAAGATCAGCACCCCTGGGCGATGCAGAAGGTTTTTGGGGTCGGAGTCTGGGAGCAACCGGACCTCAACGTTAGGAGGGATACTGTAAACCCTCTTGAACTCGGCATAAGCGGCCGGGGCTCCGGTAAAATACTTGTTTCGGAAGGGGCAGGGCCTCATTGGTCTTCGGCGCCCCCTTACCTCCTCGGGCGAATTTGCAAACGGCCCTGGTCCATGCTCCGAAGTACTTGGGCCATCCATTTCCCAAGGATCAAGGGAAGTAATCTCTCGCAGAGTTCGGTTAGGGTTGACCGGCTCGATATAATCAATTGGGACCCGGTAAAATCTCTCGCTCCAAAGCTCTTGAAAAATGGCTTCGACCAAGGAGTCGTCAGAACTATTGGAGCTGTCCGAGGAGGATTCAATGACCATTCGCCCCCACCTAACAAGAAGAGAATGTGCAAAAGCCCGTTAGCTATATGCCTAGGGGAAAGCGAAAAAATCTAGTGCTCGGGACAGAATGGTCATTACTCCTCGGGGATTCATGGCCTTGGTCCTTTTCAGAACCTTGGTTCGCGGAAATCATCCGCGTGGTCTCAAAGTCTCTCCTATGGCATGAAAGTTGAAGATAGGCTTCGGTAAGATTTTAGGCCTCAGGAAGAGTTTGGGGCTCGGGAAGAACATGAACAGCGGCAGGAAACGCCAGCGCCGCCGCGAACCAGACGACGGCGGGCGGCGTCTCCGCCTCAATGCACGTCGAAAATGGTAGAAAAGCTTGAAGAAATCAACGAAACTTGAAGATTAACGAGTGAAGATCAACATACCAGGGTCTCGTGTGAAGATTCGCTGTCAAAGCGCTCGAAATCACGATCAAAGTCTGGGTTGAGCGGGAAGCAGCGGTTCGACGTCGTCAGAAGGGAGGATAGCGTCCTCTCTCTCCTGTCAACCTATTTATAATGGAACGTACGAAGGGTCGCGCGGGAAACGAAGCATCGTGCACCGGGCCGTTGGATCTCTGGCACGTGTTCCCATCGGATGGTCAACAACCAAGGGTCTGTACCGAGGCCAGACGCGCCGCCCACCGAGCCATTCACGCACTAACACGTGTCCCTGAAGGGACATTTCGTACCAATCATCTGACATGTCACGTGCCGAGACGACGCATGATGTCACCCACTTCGGCGATGATCGACACGTGGCTTCGGTATCGCATCTGTTAAGAGCCCGGTTACACCAACCCACGAGAGAAGTCAACTCCCCGATGCTTGGGGGTGGCGCTCAGGAAGTTGAGGGGCTATTGTAGGGCCCTCGGTTAACATCTCGGTAACCGGGCTACATATTCCAAACCAGTGGCAAGGATCCGGACCGCAGTCTGATAACGAAGTCCCCTTCGGTATCCGCCTCGGGGACAGCTCGATCTTCGGTTGTATCCGGCCTCGGGGCTATCATCATCCATCCCTATTGCACCGGTGCTTCCAGAAGCATCAGAAGAAGCGGTTATTGCAAGTGGGACCCGTGAGGATCATGCTTCTCACACAGCTGGCATAATCATTGGGATCTGCCCCATGTGCTCCGTAACTGTCTCGCCCCCTACAACATACGTGACGTCGCCCGAGGCGGTTACCCGAGCGTACCCTCCACGCGCTGGCTTGGAAATCAAGTAAACCTAGGTCTATAAATACAAATAGACACACCTGAAAGAGGTACGCAATACTTTCCTAACCCTAGACCTAAACACTACCCCTGAGATTTAACTTGATCGTCGGATGGTCATTGGGCAATACAAGCCCTAGTGACTTGTTGCAGGTCCAGCGGCGGAAGCACGGAGCTGTGAAAGAAGGATCCTAACCAGAGCCACAGTCAAGGTCCCGATAAATCGAACCCCTACAGTATGTTCAAAGTACACATGTTTTGTATCTTGGCGTGTGTGTCTCGATCAATGTCTGTGTGTGTATGGAGTCTAAGGGTCAAGAGTCATTAGTGTTATTCATGTATGGAGTCTAAGTGTCATACTTGAATCTATTTATTATCTAGGTTTGCGTATTTGACTAGATACGCGATAGGAGAGTCCTATAAATTCTACAAGTGTTTAAGTCAGTTTGTAATATCTCAGTTAACTTGAAAAAACATATAAAGAGTATATTGTCGAATGTTTAGGCACGCGTGCTCTTTGGGAGCTCTGTACATCTCCATTTATGTTCTTATTATCTCCTACAAACACTTATGTCACCCTTGGATTAATTAGTTTGGTTACCGAGTATTAATTCCAACATATTCTACTGTGCTCCCCAAAAATAACAAATCATCATTTGCTCTTGTTCTTTTGTTTTTCTACTTCACCATTTTACTGTGCTTAGATTCCTTGGACATCTATTTCCCTAGAGAAAAACGATCAGGCAGACATATATAAGCAACACTATAGTAATTATTAATATATATTCTGATGCACGACGAACTAGACACCGTACAGTACCACTGGCCCAATGACGGGAAAATTTGACTCTTAATATGCTCGGAAGATACAAGGGATGGTTTTCTTACTATCTCATGAAGGGAGGGACATATTTAGGGCCCGTTTGATAAACCTCCAGGGGGTTGGGATTGGATTACCAATTCCAAGGGATTATTAATAATGTGTTTGGTAACCCAAAATGGATTGGGATTATTAGTCCTTAGGACTAGCAAGGTGGGTATTAGGGGGGATTGAGAAGGGCCTCTCCCACTTGGTATTAACAATCCAATCCCATCATTGCCAATGCACAAATACGAAAATAGCCTTTACCAATCCCATTTCTTTACCAATCCTATCTTATGTGAAACAAACATAATATTAATAATCCCATCATCTAATCTCATCTCAAACAAACATACTCATCACCAATCTCATCTCCTTACCAATCCCTTCTCTTTACGAATCACAATCCTAATCTCATCTCCTTACGAATCCCAACCAATATCTATCACTATTATCAAACGGGGCCTAGAGACTTGTTAGTAGTTGATCAGAAGAGAGCAACAGGCAGAAGACATTCCCATCCTCTTCGCTTTTCCAAAAGTACTTTCCCTTTCACCTCTGACCCCCCCCCCCCCCCCCTCTCTCTCTCTCTAACCTCTGATAACCCTCTTCTAGGTTTCCGCTGAGGGGAGCGGCGCCTTCTCATCCTCCCCCAGGGCTTCTTTCTCTATCCCTTCGCTTTCCCCCCTCCCTCCCTCATTTCCCCTTCTTCCTCCCTTTCCACCTTTGGATTTTGGCTAGGGTCGCGATGTTGGTTGCGGCCGTTCTATGCCTAACAGCTTGTCGATCTACCTATCGACTCTCACGGGAGACATCTTTGTTGGAAGATTCTTAGTTTTCGGCCTAACGGCCAGTGTTTGTTGCAGGTCTGGTGGTGGGGCTTTGCAGTGTTTTTAGGCGGCGGCAATGGTTGGTCATGGGTGGCGGTCTCACTTCGTCAGGAGGTGTCCGATCGTCGTTGGTGGTATTTTTTGGATCGGCTGGTGCTCTGTGTTTTGAGGTGCAGCGACTGATGTGTGGATCGCCGGCTTTGGGTGGTTGTGGTTGTCCTCGGATGGTTGCGAAAGCTGCGTTTTGGTCTCCTGACCAGATGGTTCGTAGGAAGTTTTTGGGGTGTGGATCCGGCAGCTGTGGACTCTTCCTTTTCGTCGGACTCTATCTTGGAGGTATCCCGGTGGGTCGTTTGGTCGGCGTTTGGATCAGCTCGTGCTCTTTTTTGGAGGTGCAGCGATTGGTGACGGCTAGCTCCTCGGTGGTGGGTGTTGTTTGCTCTGCCAGTGGTGGTTCGATGGGTGGCGGCGAGTTGCTTGGTCGGACTGTGTTAGGGTTTAGGTGCCTTTTTTTGGGCTTTGATTTGGTGTTGGAATGTGTTGGGCCCTTTTGGTTTAGGGTTGCTGGTTAGGTTTGTTTTGGTTTGGGTTGGCTCCTTACCAACCTTTGTGGTTTTTTTTTTTAAGGGTTTTCCTCCTAGTTTGGGCTCAGCCTGTTGGGCCTTAATCAGTCTCCTCTGTGTAATTAGGAGAAGAGGGTTTTGAGTAGTCAGGCCGGAGTACTCAAGCCCCTATTATCTCTATTCTTCGTGTTATGAGTTAATGAAATTTCTTTTTTTTGATAAAAAAAGAGAGCAACAGACAGAGTGTGACTATTGGTGTTAACTAGTGCAAGGAACGGGTAAAACAAGAAAAATAGTTTGAGGCCTTGTGACCATCAAAATATTTCAATAAACCTTTATAGTAAATTTTTGGAAAGTGGACATGTTATCCGATCAATAAAGCTATAGGTAAATGCTTCGTTCGTCGATATATATCAAATATGATCACCCCAAGCGTAGGGTAAAAACGTCATTTGAAGCATAATAATCCGGAAGACTGGGATCGTACCCACGGGAATAATTAATACGGCTTGATTGGATTTGTAGAAGTAAGCAAGGGTTTTCGACTTTTAGACAGCCAACTTTGTTTTACTTTGCGATGGAAATAAAAAGGGCTAAATTAAAAGCGAATTAACTAGGATAAAAAGCAGATTAGGTCTAGGAATAACTAACACCCACAACTCGAGTAAAATTACGTTTTTCACCCGATTACACGGTTTAAGATACTCAATTAAAGGTTCTTAACTCGGAAGATAAGATGGTTCGATTACCAAGCTAGCTCTAGAATTTATTTAGCAAACACCTCGAGCGACAGAGCTCTAAGCATCATGTGTGGTAAGTAGGCGATGCTCTTACCTACACATGATCAAAGAGGTTAACACCTTAGCAATTTGACAAATAAATCCGAACTACACATCGATTTTCGAACCAAATATTCAAACTTTATTGGTGAAAAATGCAATTTTTACTCAAGCCATGAGGTGCTAATCGCCCAATGACCTAACCTTGGAAAACTACTCATACATATCTAAAAAGATAAGAGCAAGAAAAAATCTAGCTAACATATTTGAAATAACAACACTCGAAGAAAACTAGATAATAAGATAGATCGGAAGATTGTTTACAACTTTAATGAAAGAGAAAATAGCAAAAACTAATTAACAAAAGCTGGAAATTAAAAAGTAAGTGCTGGAAAATGAAGAACAAAATGAAGAACAAAAAGCAATTCAAAATCTAGATCTAGATCTAAAAAGATGCAATACAAAAATCTGTTTGTACAATGATATAACGCCTATTTATAGGCTCTAAGGTACGCGCACGGAATATCTCAAAAGATGCTCCAAAGATTCCCTCCGAAGCCCTTGGTACCGATAGCAAATGACTTAAGTTGTTGTGCTAAGGGGTTCGGTACCGATAGATATTAAAAAGGGGTACCGATGCCGAGCTTAACTTGACTGCCTTCATAAACCACTCGGTACCAATGGATTAAAACCCATGGTCCGATACCGAGCACCTATCTCCAGCAACTTGGTCATGATCCTTGCCTTGTCCGATTCGAGCCGTTGGATCACCTTCGGGTCTTTGAATCTTGACGCCTAGATTTTGGTGACTTCGTTCTTGGCCGTCTTTGAACCTTGAGTGCCTTGTCAAGCTTTGGTCTTCAAAATTCCTGCTTGAACGATTTTCTACAAAACGAAACTAGAATACCTTACGAGCAAAAGCAATTAAAAATAAGTAAATTAACGAAGAAATTAGACTAAAACTAGAGATTTAGCGCACCCTATATTGCATTATCGGGTGCTTATCAGTACATATGAGTTTGTACATATCATGTACATATGAGTTTTGTAGGACCCACCTCGGGTCCTACAAAAATGATTCGAACTACCTATTATTTTTAAAATATTTTTTATGGAGCTTTGTAAAAAATCAGCTCAATCCGATATCGGTAAGAATTTTTTCTGAATTTGTGGGGCTAATTAAACTACTTAACTGCTCAATTTCGCTCTTACAAATTTGGAAAAAGTCCTTAGCGATATCGGGTTGAGTTGATTTTTTACAGGATTCCATAAAAAATTGTTTTAAAAATAATGGGCCGTTCGAATTATCTTTGTGGGACTCAAGATGAGCCTCACAAAATCCATATGTATATAGTATGTACACTGCATATGTACACATATCAGTACTCTCGTCCAATACCCCTCATTGGTGTGATACGTGTAGGCTTAGTTCCAGGCCACCTGCTAGCAAGAGCAAGGATAAGCTTTGCATGTGCCAAGTCTTTGAGGACATGGATACGAGAAGGCCAGAAGGGGGAATAAAATTGAGAATCTTACTTTCAATGAAAATTGCTTTGATTTTGAGTATCGTATCCTTCAATACTACAGAGGCCCCGTTTCAGCTAAATTACGAGTTGTACAAAAAAAAAAAAAAAATCTTTTTTTATTTTGTTCTTATTTAATTTTTTTTGCTCTTGTTAGTTTTGCGTCAAATTTTTATATATTATTGGTTCGTCTCGATGAGAAGAATTGAAAGAGTAAAAGAAAGAAATGAAAAGTTCCTCTAAGGTAAGACCACCCAGCCGCATTGGGGTGGTGAAACCCAAGGAGAGGGAGGGAAGAAGGAAAAGAGAAAGCAGCTGGAGATTTTATATTTTTTTTTTTTGGTCAATGAAATGGTTGACCTGCCTTATGTTTGAGGCCAATGATTGAGCTTCTATAATTAAAACGTTATGTAAGTAATAATTTTTCTTATGTTTGAGGATAAGGGGTAGTCTTTTAACAGAAAATTAGCTCCTTCCATGGTATTTGTTTTTTGAATTTCGCATTACAGAGAATGTTTTGAGAATGCATATTACATTAATCAAAATACATATGCACACTTAAGCCTCTAAACATAGATTTGTATTTCATTGCAACTTAATTTCCTTTGTTACATATATTTTAATGAATTGTTGCAATAGGATATATAGGAAAAAGTATCAAACCCGCATCGCGCGCATGTGCAAAAACCCTCTTGTTTTTTATCTGAAACTTTTTGTTTTCTGAAAGATACACGTGGTTTCGCTTCTAAATTAAGCTTGGGATTTGGGTCTATCAAACCAAAAGCAGCTTTTTCTTATTATACATTTTGACTGTCGAAAGATCCCAAGGCATATAGAACCATAAATTATTTTGGTTAAATAATTATATTACTATTTGTAGCTATGCCAACCACGTACGTACATTTACTTTCGGCCTTGCAGGGTTCTCCTTTTCTTACACTATTTTATAATAATGAGATGCTATAAAAAAAAATGCTTATTCCTGGCCTGCCTGTTTTTCTACTCTTTTTCACTTCACACTTATCTTCGTCTTTTGTTGGGTGGGCTAGATATATACTCCATGAATCACATAAAAAATATATAAATATATTCTCGTTGCTGATATTTTGTTGTGGTAAGTTAATTAATTTTCTATTGCCAATTGCATGTCTCATCATTTCACTTAGGAATGCCTAAAGTGAATTAGCTGATCGAAGCAGGCATTGGATGCTAACCATTCATGATTTGACACCAATTAATTACTTTTAGACTATATATGCAGTATATGCTGATCAACTGAATCAGATGCACAGACAAATTTTAGTTTTATACTACTCTTTTATTTGTCTCGATGACAGAGAAATTTGAGGTATTCAACATTTCATCCAAAATCTAGACACACTTCAATAAGAGAATGAGGGTAAGGCATAATTTCAATCTGAACATATATTAATATTGGTCCATATTTTTATATTTGTTGGTTTCTAAAAAAAAAATTGAAAAAAGTTGACCATAAACCAAAAATATTTAGTGAATGCAAAAAAAGAAAAGGAAAGAAAACTGATTAAAAGAAAATCTGAATACAATCCAAACACAAACGAGCTTCTATATATATTTGTATATGCCTCCATTAGGTTGTGAAACAAACTAGCCTAATTTTTAAAATGAAAAATAATTTTTAACAGTCCCATTTTTAATCTAAATGCACTTTTTTTCTGTGGTTATTACTTGTGTGAAATTTTAAAAACTATCTTTCATAAAAAAAAAATCTACACAAGAAAAGCATCGATCTTTTTGTATCTCCATATGAATAAATAAACATATGAATCAATCAAGGGAGGACAATTGGATCACAAGAGGTGTGAAATACAATACCTGAAAGTTTAAAGTTTTACGCCACATTGTAAATATCCTACAATTGTTCTCTCCGACTGGATAACGCAAGAAAGAGGATACATTCTCTAGTGAGATGTCAAATATATATGCCTAGGGAAAAAAAGTAGGAGTAATTTGTAACGACCCTGAT
Source organism: Rhododendron henanense subsp. lingbaoense (assembly GCA_020567845.1). NCBI lineage: Eukaryota > Viridiplantae > Streptophyta > Magnoliopsida > Ericales > Ericaceae > Rhododendron > Rhododendron henanense. The sequence goes on from CM036314.1 coordinate 28,557,705, forward strand.
TTTTGGTAAATAAAAATTTCGTTAAATATTTGAATTTTATTTTAATTACTTGGATTGCTTTTCAAATATCCTTTTAATTTCTAATAATCCGTCATAATTAGATTTGAGACTTATAAAATTATATCTTTTCGCATCGGACAATATAGTCATTTCTAAAGACAAGTATGCCTATAAAAGCACTTGTATATTTTCCTAGTATTTGAAATAAGGTCTTAAAATTATATTTCTTGGCTAGAAATCCTACGTGGCATGTAGAATTAATTTTCAACCGATTAGTTAACAAACCAAACTACCGATTCACCTAGTTACATTTCCCTAACCTTAGATGAACCTTTTTGACCATCTTTGAGCCTTATGAACCCCTTACTAGCCTATTAAACCAATAGACCATTAGAAGTAATCATTTTACCTTATGTTTTGTCATTTCAAGCCATATGTGTCATTTCTTCCTTGACCTTTGGATAATAATTGTTAGGGGAAATTTTACCCCTTGGGTAATAAAAAAAATTAGTCATGGCCTAATCTCATCCTTTTGCTTCCAAGAGAAGTAAATCTAGCATTGCCATGCATGCAAGCCTAGAAGTCAATTAGCCCTAATCCTATTTACCTTCCAAAGCTATTTTTTTAGATTCTTAAGTACATAGATAACCATATCTATAGGTATATATATCTCATAGCCTATTACAAACAAGTTTATAATATTAGGTAGGGCTGCTCGCGGTCCGGTTCGGTTCGGATTTCTAGGAATCCGAAGACCGAACCGCTAGTTACGGTTTTTATAAAATGAAATCCGTGTCCGGACCAAAAGTCCTACGGTTCGGTTTTTACAAAATAAAATCCGATCCGTGACTCGCAGATCGGTTACGGTTTTGTCCACGGATTTTAACAAAAATAAAGCTTAAGCATATATCCCACACTAAAAGGGAAGAATGTTACATTCAAAATTAAGTTTAACACCACCAGAAAATACTTGTTACATAAACTACCAAAAACCTATTTTAAAAATCAAATTCAAAAGAATCTAAACACTAGTAGAATTGTATCATTATAGTACATAACATTAAAAAAATGAAAAAGAAACGAACTAGTGAAACTCAACTAGGGTTACCCGTTATTTATATGAAAACACTATAATTTACTCCTTATATTTTATGTACATCTACATTATATCCCATTATTAAGATAAAATATTAAAATTGGTAGAAAAAAGTGTTAACATTACTAACAATTTATTATATAAATACACATATATATTTATATATATTATTTATATAAAATAAATATATCACGGTTCGGTTAATCCACGGTTTTGTAATGAAAATCCGTGGACCGAACCGCGAGTCACGGTTTTCTAATTTTTCAATCCGTGTCCGGACCATTAATCCACGGACAAAATCCAAAAGGTACGGATCGGTTCGGTCCGGACCGGTTTCACGGTTCACCGGATTTTTTGAGCAGCCCTAATATTAGGTGTGCACTTTCTAGGAAAGTAAGATTCACCTATAATCATTGCACTTCTTAGTCTTTCTCTATATAGGTATATATATATATATATAGTACTTGGTTCTAAGAGAGAGAGAGAGAAAAAGCCGAGAGAGGAGAAAGAGGAGAGGGCCGGTTGGGAGAGAGAGAGAGATGGAGTATGTGCATGAGTTTGCACACTTGAACAAGCTACCAAAGCCATAAAACCCTTCATGATTACCTAAGTTATGGCCTAAAAAGGTTTGGCATGGCCTTGGCATGATTAAAGGAGTGATTGGACAATACAATGGAGCAAAAAGATAAAAGAAAAAGGGAGAGAGAGAGGCCGGCTAGGAGAGGGGGAGAGAGAGGCCGAATGGGAGGGAGAGAAAGTGAAGTGTGTGCTTGTGTTTGGATACTCCCACAAGCTACCTAATAGCCCATAAGCCTAAACCCCATGTGACAACCATTTCTAGTCTTCCAAAATACAATCTAGCCTTGCCACTTGTCCAAAAACCCCTCATGATAACCTAAGCCCTAACCAAAAAATGGAAGCACCATGCTTGGCATGCTTTCAAGCATGATGTGACAAGACAATGAGAAGGAGGAGAGAGGGGAGATTTTCGGCCAAGAGGGGAGAGAGAGAGAGCCGAGAGAGTGAGGGAGGGAGTGAGGTGTGTGCTTGTGTGTTGGACACCCCATCAAGCTACAAGCTTAGCCTTAGGCCTATTACTTACTTTCCAACCCATTTCTAGTCTTTCAAAGCACAACCTAGCCAATGAGTAGATTCTTCCTTGCAAGCCAACCCATTCTAGGACAAGACAAGGCCATGAACCCTCCATAATAACCTAGGTTTTAGCCTTAAGCCTAAAGGGTTGGACATGACAAGTCATGGCATGCTTTCAAAGCCATACCTTTCAAAGATTGTCCCTTGGACAATAATTGTTAGGGAAAAATTTATCCCTTGGATAATAAGCCAAGTTTTTGCTATAAATAGCACCCCACCTTTGCCATTCAACTCACACCTTCACCCATTCAACTTCTCTCTCTAGAAAATCTAGTATTCTTACTTTGTTCTTGAAGTTCTTCCTTTGTTCTTGAGTTCTTCAAGAAACTCATCCTAAGCCGCCACTAGACCGCCACTCAACCACCCTTCGATCCATAAAAAGTTAGGAAGTTAGTCAAGAACTAGTTTCGAGAGAAACCTTTCTCTTTCGAAGCTACCGGAAGCTCACCGTAGGAAGTTACTCCGTTCGACGTACTTACTTTTTTTTCGTAGCCGCCCTACCGCCAAGAAGAACGGTAGATTTTTCCTATCTACTTTCCCTAAGTATAAATAGAAATGTGTTTATTACTTGTATCGCTTGAAATGCATGAGAACTTGAAAAGTGTTTTACTAAAGGAAATGAAAAGAAAGGGGAGTATGTTGAAAATATCGACTTTATTTTCCAAATAAACATGTGTTGTTTTGAACTCCCTTAAAAGAAAGAAAGAACGGATTTTTGAATTATGAACATGATAAGAAGTAATTGTATTTTGATTTTAAGGATGGTTATGAGCATGTATATGTGAATACTTGGATTACTTGTTTAATGTGTGACAAAGCATAAGTGGTTTTCCACTCCAAAGGTGTCCGTCCATGTGGCACTATGCTTTAGATTGTATGCTAAATATTTACGCATGATTACGTGAGTTAAGGATAAAGATGAGCATGCTAAGTAATATAGAGTTGGATGATCTTGCTAGTTTAGTTTCAAGATTACAATGAATGATTTATGATTTAAAGTCCTGCCGCGGAGTCTATGCATGATAACGAGACACGAGAATCAAGGAAAATAGAAACATGACACCTAGGGTGTGTTAATGACAAGGTGTGTTTTGAAAAGGAGAAAAAGTTTTGAAACCGCAATGTGGCCGGACTTGCCCATTGTGTGGTGTGCGTGTGTAAAGAAAGATTTGTGAAAAACCCAATCAGAACCCGGAGCGGCGGAATCATTGTGGGGATACTCGGGAACCCGGAGCAGCGGAACCGAGGGATGAATTGTGGTTTGGTTATCCGTGGAGAGGAGCCAACGCAATTGTTTTAATGATTTTTGAAATTTCCCATGGGAACTCGGAGCGGCAGAACCATGGTGAGGATACTCGAAAACCCGGAGCGGCGGAACCGAGGGTTTGAATTGTGGATTGGTTATCCGTGGAGAGGAGCCAATGCCAAATTCAATGTTTTTGTGTGCCAATGGGAACCCGGTGCGGCGGAACCATTGTGAGGATACTCGGGAACCCGGAACGGCGGAACCAAGGTTGGGTGTGTTAAAATACTTTTCGAAATGTTGATTTGGTAAATGAAAAAGTGAAAAATGATGACACGGTCTACGAAATGCTGCGTAGGAGAAACTCTGATGTCACGGACACAACGATCGTTAATAATGAATGTGGATGTGTCATTGTTAACTGTTTTATTTGATAAGCATGTACTATGTAGATAACGTTATATGTATGATTTATTATTTGTAAGTTATGGGTTAGCGGGTATGGGATTATTCTGCTGAGCTTTTGTAGCTCATGGTGTTACCTTTGGTGACCCTGACATATTATATCGGTGGCGACACTGGTATAATGTGTCAGACTTTGTAGATGATCAAGGTGAGCTATACACCTTGGAGGCCTTTGGAGCAGGAGAGCTGGCTAGGATGGAAGAGCAGGCGGAGCTGTAGTTAGGAACCCTAGTTCCCCTCCTTTTGTTGAATAAAAGTACTCTTGTGAGAATTATGATGTAATAATGAGCCAGACTCTATCTAGATTTTCAATAAAATTGTCCTTTTAACGTACCCGAAAATTGGGGGCGTTACATAATTATTTAGTTCTCCTGCAAATTAAAGAGTGTTTCTGTTATTGGTTTTTCCTTCCTCGTATGGGACTATTTCTTGAATCGTTGCTAATGTTTGGCTTCAGATTTCTTGTGTCTATGGACCCTTTACCGATAATTTGGAGGAATGGTATGAATGGCTTTACAGCAAGGGTCAACCACTCGAAGGCGAACTCGGGGGGTTATTTTTTGAATGTATTAATTGTTGTTATCCTTTGGAAGATATGCTTAGCTATCTAGGAATAGGAAAGTTTTTGATAATATTGATACTAATCCGAATGAGATGTGTTCTAGTAGTCATATTTTTGTGAATGAATTTGTGCATAGTATTCAGTCCATCTCATGTACTAGCTCAAGACCGGTAAGATTTGTTTCATGGACATTCGCTGGTACTGGCAGACTGAAACTGAACACTGATGGCAGCAGCAAAGGTAATCCGGGACCAACTGGCTATGGTGGAGTTTTCAGGGAGGAGAGAGGGCTTAATTGGATCCTTGGTTTCTTTGGAAATCTTGAAGACCGTACAAGTTTGGAAGCGGAGCTTTGGGGGTAGTTCAGGGGGCTCGAAATGATCCAACAACAAGGGATGGATGCTATGGATGTGAAGTCGGACTCAACCGCGGCTATTGATTTGATTATTGGGGAACAACCTGAGAATTCACCCCACACAGTGCTCATCAAAGAATGTAAAGCCCTCATGGATATAACAGGATGCACCCTGAGGCACACGCTTAGAGAGGGAAATAAGGTGGCAGATCGATAGGCTTGCCAACATGGGAGTAGATCAAGAGGACTATATGGTGTCGCATATTATCCCTCCCTTCGGATGACATTATCTCACTCTTGGAAACGGATATGAGAGGAGTGGCTTTTGAGAGAGTGTAGTTGTGTTTTACTTTCCTTAGTACCAAAAAAAATAATATGTAATAGACCTAATTTAGTTTTTTCGGACCATACATGATTGAGTCGCGTGCAGTTATTGTAACTCTTTGAATGTATATAGCTATCCTAAGACTTTTTTTCGTCAATCAATATAAGAAATCATTTATAAAGTACAAAAGTACAGACCTGTGATATTATATCAATTATGAGAGTCCATGAAACACAAAGTCCATCAACTCAACCAATACAAAAAATAAGCTCATTATAGGATTGGAACAAAGAAAGAAATGAAAAGCTCCACTAAGGAAAAAAAAACACCCACACACAAGTGAAGAGATACGAACTCCTGATCTTCTAGTTTGCAAGAGCCCTGACCAACTAATTTCCAATCATCCTGATTTTTGAGTAATGACGATAAGCATATCGAGGGCTACACCCACAAATTGAGTTGAGAATAAGTTCCTCTATCTTTGATGCCACGATGGCATTGAATAAATTCTGTAAGGAATTTTAATTTGAAGAGATTGGTTGAATTGAAAGAGGAGGAAATCGTGGATAGGGGGAATGCCTCAAATAAGTATCCAGAATCGAAAGAGGGAGATGATTATGATAGTTTGTCCTTGGAGTTTTAGCACTCTTTTGTTTGGTGTCTAAGATTTTGGTGCGGTGTGTTTGGTGTTTCTTTGGGTTCTCGGTGTGTTTCGGGCTTTTCAGTTTGGTTTTTGTTGTCTGTTTTTCCAAGTGGGAGGTCAATCTTAGGTGGTTCGTCTTTGTTTTTTTGGTGTTTGTAGTTGGGTTTTCCTCGGATTTTCTCTTGTTGTTTTGGCTTTTCCTGCTGTTTTGGTTGGCTTCTTGCCGTCCTTTTTTGGTCTTGGGTGGTGTCACGCCCTCAATTTTTAACATAATTATAAATTATTTCCATAAATAAGACCTCACAAATATCCCGTACGAAACCCAAAAGATTACATAATTTCCATTCCCATAATAAAACTTCCAAGTCCATAAGATTTCCAAATATTACATTACCGGCTCAACGGCCCTAAATTAACATAAGTATCAAGTGTCAATAGAGAGTTAAGGGTTACAATATTCCAAGTCAAAAGAATTACAATTTAGTTACAGATGCATCTTTCAAAAGAAATTAACAAAGATGAATGAGTAACTCCTTTGGTAAGCTTTCAAAAGTAATGTCCACACTCCAAGCACTCTAGGCATGCAAGCTATGGATCCGGGTTAGCACCTGAAAATATTATAAGGCTTGAGCTACACTAGCCTAGTAGAAAAGTCTACGCAAACTCTATATGCAAATGAGCTAGACGAAAGAACAATTGATGGCAAATCAATGGAGGAAGCACAGCTATCATGATCAAGTGTTCCAATATCTCCAATCCTTCTTTTATTCAAACTCATAACTCATACTCGTTCAATTTGTGTCTCAACATATCGTAACCTTTGTGTGTCTGAGCCGAATCTCCTGCCGGGCCAGTTGTGAGATCCGATATCCCCTGCCAACCGCCCACCTTGTAGGTTAGGCCTTGAGTGTTCAATATGAGCATTAGCTCCTGCCGGGCCAATTATGGGATCCCAATATCCCCTGTCAGGCACCCACCCGTCGATGGGCCCCGAGTGTACGCGTGTCGTTCACATACTCAAGTGTACCGTTCATACAAACATCGTGCAAAAAACTCATACTTATCATGTCATAATTCCACAAATTTGAACAAATCCAATATATATTTCTCATTGATCAAAAAGACATGCATGATTGCCTAAACTCTTATTATATATGATAAAATAATCATACAAACTCATTGAAATGGCTTAAGGCTTTGGAAAGGTGAAATTGCAACGACACATGAAGATTAAGCATTTGACTGGTGGTCTACCGGTAGGAGACAGGGGGGCTACCGAAACAAACCGGAAACAGTGGGTACAAAGTTTTGGCTTGCAAGAGTTCTACCGGTAGATGGGACAATGGTATCGGTAGAGTTCGAGAAAAATTTATAATCCTACCGGTAGGGAATAAGTCCTACCGATACAAACACAAAGCATTGGGTACACATTGTCACGACGACGATGTTCTACCGGTAGAAAAACCATCCTACCGGTAGGGATCCGGATTTTCTGGCGATTTTTCACCACTTGACAGATTCTGATCCAATCCGAATAACAACCAAAACAAGTTTGAATAAGGCATAGAAACACTCAAATAACATATAAAGAAAGGTAGAATTCCCTACCTCGAGTTGGAAGGCGAAACCCAAGAGTTTTGAACGAGCCTTAGCTTCCGGAACCTCAAAATCAATTGAATACTCCTCTCCGAACTAAATACAAGCTCAAAATCACATATGGAGGGTGGAATGAAGGTCAATCTTTATGGGTTTTGAGTTTGGAGTTGAAATTTGAGAGTGAGAGGGAGAGAGATGGAGAAAGCCGAGAGAGGGAGAAGAACGGGAGAGAGAGAATGAGATGGAAAGCAAAAATGGGAAATAAAATCCCTTGGTACACACACTTATACACATAGGTACAATATTACCCCAACACCCACGGTTTTCAAATTCTCGCACATTTGACCCACAACCACAATTTCCACACTAATCCATCACTTATCTCTTTATAAAACATTAAAATTAAATAATGGAAATTTACGGGTCTCTACATTCTACCCTCCTTATAGAAATTTTGTCCTCGAAATTTAAATAACCATGCTCACTAAGCCATGCATTTCATAGATATGCAACAAGTATAACCTTCAACATTATGCACATGTTAAACATTAGACACTTCAATCTCAAGTACTCACATTGGTATTTATGCCGGAAACAAGTGCGGATACTTCTCTCTAACCTCATCTTCCCTTTCCCACGTCGACTCCTCGCTACCCTGACTTCTCCACAAGACTCGTACCAATGGTATTGTCTTACTCCTCAACACATGATCGCGCGAATCTAGGATACGGACCGGTTCTTCCCCATAAGACGCATCGGCCTCTAACTCAAGTTCGGACCACTCTAACACATGCGACAGATCCGGTTCGTATTTCCTTAACATAGACACGTGAAACACGTCGTGTATGCCCGATAACCTTGGTGGCAAAGCCAAACGATACGCAACCTCCCCAACCTTCTCAATGATGTCGAACGGCCCGATATAACACGGCGAAAGCTTTCCTTTTTTCCCAAAACGAGACAAACCTCTATGCGGCGATAATTTGAGGAATACATGATCCCCCTCTTCAAATGACAACGGACGATGACGACGATCGTCATAACTCTTTTGTCTACTTTGCGCGGTCAACAATCTTTGGCGAATCACCTTAACTTGTTCAGTTGTTCTCTCTTGAGCTTCCTTAAGGCGTTGACGAATTTCTTTTATGCTCTCGAAGGTCTCCTTGATCATATCCGGCCCTACTAGCGTAGCCTCTCCTAACTCGGTCCAACACACAGGCGATCGACACGGTCTCCCATACAAAGCCTCATACGGTGCCATTTTCGATACTAGATTGATAGCTATTGTTGTACGCGAACTTGATTAACGGCAAATGATCCTCCCAACTAACCCGGAAGTCCATCACATAAGCCCGAAGCATATCTTCCAGAATTTGAATCGTTCTCTCGGATTGCCCATCGGTTTGAGGATGATACGCGGTACTAACAAAAGTTTTGTGCCCAAAGCGGCTTGCAAACTCTACCAAAAATGCGCGGTAAACCTCGGATCACGATCGGACACGATGGATATGGGAATCCCATGAAGGCGAATAATCTCCCGAATATACAAACGGCTAAGCGTATCCACGGAATCGGTAACCTGAATAGGTAAGAAATGAGCGGTCTTGGTCAAACGATCCACGATTACCCAAATAGCGTCATGCCCCCTCGGCGATCTCGGTAAACCCGTAACGAAATCCATGGTCACATTCTCCCACTTCCATTCGGCTACTGGCAATGGTTGTAACTCCCCCGCGGGTCGTTGATGTTCGGCTTCTACTTGTTGGCACGTGAGACACTTAGACACGAAAATCACAATATCCCTCTTCATTCTGGACCACCAAAATTGTCTACGCAAGTCATAATACATTTTTGTTCCTCCTGGATGAACGGCTAATGGAGAATGGTGAAACTCTCATAAGATTTCTTCCCGATATGAAATGGGTACAAATAACTTTCCTTGATAGCGCAAGCTTTGATCGGCATGTATCATCCACCCTTCTTGAGCATTTCCACTAAGGAATCTAGTACGAAGTTCCTCCGCTTCCTCATCGTGTTGTTGAGCTTCAATTACTCAAATCGATAAAGCCGATTGCACCGTCAAGTTACACAACGTGACCCCTTCCCGAATATCCTCGAAATGCGAAGCACAAAAGCCCAAATCATTCATCATTTTCCACTCGTGGATAGCTAGACTTGCTAGGTGTGTCGATTTTCTACTCAACGCATCCACCACGACGTTCGCTTTCCCCGGGTGATAGTGCAATTCGAAATCATAATCCTCCAAGTGCTCCATCCAATGGCGTTGATGTAGGTTAAGTTCTTTTTGAGAGAACAAGTATTTCAAGCATTTGTGATCGGAAAAGACTTCAAATTTTTCACCATATAAATAGTGGCACCAACTTTTCAAAGCAAATACGACGGCCGCAAGTTCTAGATCATGTGTCGGGTAATTTCGCTCGTGCGTTTTCAACTGCCGTGACCCATACACTACTACTCGCCCCGCTTGCATCAACACGCATCCCAACCCTTCCTTAGACGCAACACAATACACAGAGTAGCCAACTCCACGTTCGGGCACAATCAAAACCGGCGCGGTAGTCAATCGCTTCTTTAACTCCTGAAAAGCTGCCTCACACGAGTCACTCCAAACAAAATGGGTTCCCTTACGCGTCAATCTAGTCATCGGTGCCGCTAAACAAGAGAAGTCAAGAACGAAACAGCGGTAGTACCCGGCCAAACCCAAGAAACTACAGATTTCAAACACATTTTTCGGTCGCTGCCAATTCATAACCAACTCTATCTTTCCCGAATCAACAGACACTCCACCTTTCGAAACCACATGACCCAAAAATTTGACTTCAGATAACCAAAACTCACACTTACTAAGTTTAGCGTACAAACGGTGCTCTCTTAAGAGTTCAAGAACAATGGTAAGATGAGATTAGTGTTCCTCCTCCATAGGCGAATAGATCAAGATATCATCCACGAATACGACCACAAAACGATCAAGGTACGCACGAAAAATACGATTCATTAGGTCCATGAAAGTAGCTGGAGCATTCGTCAGTCCGAAAGGCATAACAACGAATTCATAATGACCGTAACGAGTACGGAATGCGGTTTTTGGAATGTCTTCCCTCCGAACCCTCAACTGATGATAGCCAGACCTCAAGTCAATTTTAGAAAAAACAAGTTGCACCCCGAAGTTGATCAAACAAATCATCGATTCTCGGCATGGGATACTTGTTCTTAATGGTGACTCGGTTTAGCTTACGATAGTCTATACACAAACAGAGTGAACCATCATTCTTTTGCGCTAAAAGGGTTGGTGCTCCCCACGGAGACATATTTGGACGAATGAACCCTAAGTTCTCCAATTCTTGCAACTGAGTTTTTAACTCTCTCAATTCGGCGGGCGCGAAACGATACGGGGGTACGGAGATATGAGCGGTACCGGGAAGTAAATCAATAGTGAACTCAATCTCTCGCTTGGGAGGTAAACCAGGTAATTCTTCCGGAAACACATCCGGGAAGTCGCAAACCACTAAGGGTAACTCCCCACGCACGGAGGTATCCTCGCCTAACGTCAAACTCACCAACAATGAATAAACCGACTCTAGCTCACGAGGCCCACACAAATACGGTTCCAACGGTTCCCGACGCTCCCCAAAGAATTCGAAACAAGGACCCTCGGGTGGACAAATACGAACTAGACGCTTGAAACAATCAATAGTAGCATGAAACATGGATAGCCAATCCATCCTAGAATAAGATCAAATCCCGACATTCCTAAGACAATGAAGTCAAACACGAAGCAACAATCACGAATAACCAACTCACAATCTCGACAAATACGATCAAGAGGCGTTCTACCCTCTAAGGGTGTCTCGACAAACAAAGGAGGGCTAATATTTTTCGTTTTCAATTCCAAGCACACACAAATGATGCAGTAATGAAAGAATGCGATGCTCCAGAATCAAAGAGGACTTTAGCGAATGAGTTGAATAAAAGAAATGTACCCCTCACAACAGAAGTCTCCGGAGCCTGAGTAAAGGTAGGTGGAATAGCAGAAGTGATGTTGTAAACTCGCCCCTGGGTACCCTGACCTTGCACAAAACCTCCCCTCTGACCGGAACCCTGAGTGGGTGCGGAAGAACTCACTCCCTTATTAATTCCGGAATTCTGAACCGACGTAGTCTGGCGGATGTGAAGCTGTTGCTACCTCTGAGTGCCCCTAAACTGCTGGCCCACATTATGCCCCGTTCCCGACTGTTGAACGGAACCTGACTCACTACGCACTCCCGACCCCTGAGGACAATTCCTATCAAGATGATCGATCTTCCAACAAACATAGCAAGCTTTTAAGAGGTGCGGACACTGAGCACGAATGTGTCAGATTGGTTGCATTTGTAGCACACGGGTTGAGGTCTAGACAAAGCACCCCGAGTCCCCAAAGAAGAAGGCGGTGACCTAAGGTTCGACGAACTACCCTGTGGTGCCTGAGATGGTTCCCTTGGCCTTTTCCTCCCCTGACTCCCAAAGCTCCCCGACGAAGAACTCACACTCATGATTGGTTGTCTCGGTTCCCAAACTCCCCTATTCCATTGCTCTTCTTTCGGTATCTCAATACTCCTCGCACACTCAACTACCTCGGCATATTTCGTGTTGCGTTGCACCATTACCATCCTCCTTACGGTATTATGCAGCCCTTTCTCAAAGCATCTACATTTTCTCTCCTCCGTCGCCACCAACTCTGGCGCAAAATAAGATAAGGATTGAAACTTCTGTGCGTACTCCGACATGGTCATGCTTCCTTGCTCTAACTTCTTAAATTGATCCCTCAGATTTTCACGTGAAGTTTCCGGAAAGTACTGCTCCTTAAAAAGCACCTCAAACTCAGCCCATGTCAAATTCTCAACATCCTGTTCATTTGCTTGAGCCGCAGTCCTTGTTGTTCTCCTCGCATCCTTCCTTAACTCTAGGACAGATTCCCACCACTCGCCGGTCTCCCGACCAACTGAACAGCCACAATACCTACTCTGATGTTGCTCTAAAGAGTTTACGAATTTGAGCTAGCCAGTGGTCAGCCACCAAAGGGTCGCTACTGGTCCCATTGAACACCGATGGATTCCTACGGCTAAACTCTCGCATCGCCACCATGGCTCGATCCTCAGCATTCTCTCTAGGAGCTTGGTTTAAAAGATTTGCAGCCGTAAGTGCTGCGAGGAGATCCCTAGCAAACTGATTCTAAGCATGAGGTACTCCTGCACCTCAACCGGCCCCAGCCCCCGGATTCCCACCTGGGTTCTCCCCAAGCTAACTAACCTCATCCTCAAGAGGTATCCCACGGCCACGACCACCCCGGTTTCCAGCCCCACCTCGTCTATCACGCGTCATCAAAGGCATCTTACTACATGATATAAGAAAGAAAAACTATTAACCACAACATTATTACTGTGAGGTCAAGCCCCCAACTTTCCAACACAAGTTAATAACTCTATACCACTCTACGATAATGAGAATGCAATGCCAAGTGGTCACATGAATGTTAGTCACATATGCATGCACAAGTTATGTTAGAAGGCGCAACATTTTGAACCCATGAGGCGAAACGCCTTCCCACGGTCTCTAGGTGTTCTAAACCTATGCTCTAATACCAAGTTGTCACGCCCTCAATTTTTAACATAATTATAAATGATTTCCATAAATAAGACCTCACAAATATCCCGTACGAAACCCAAAAGATTACATAATTTCCATTCCCATGACAAAACTTCCAAGTCTATAAGATTTCCAAATATTATATCACCGGCTCAATGACCCCAAATTAACATAAGTATCAAGTGTCAATAGAGAGTTAAGGGTTACAATATTTCAAGTCAAAAGAATTTCAATTTAGTTACAAATGCATCTTTCAAAAGAAATTAACAAAGATGAATGAGTAACTCCTTTGGTTAGCTTTCAAAAGTAATGTCCACACTCCAAGCACTCCAGACATGCAAGCTATGGTTCCGGGTTAGCACCTGAAAATATTATAAGGCTTGAGCTATACTAGCCCAGTAGAAAAGTCTATGCAAACTCTATATGCAAATGAGCAAGACGAAAGAACAATTGATGGAAAATCAAATGACAATGGAGGAAGCACAGCTATCATGATCAAGTGTCCCAATATCTCCAATCCTTCTTTTATTCAAACTCATAAGTCATACTCGTTCAATTTGTGTCTCAACATATCGTAACCTTTGTGTGTCTGAGCCGAATCTCCTGCCGAGCCAGTTGTGGGATCCCGATATCCCCTGCCAAGTGCCCACCTTGTAGGTTAGGCCTTGAGTGTTCAATATGAGCATTAGCTCCTGCCGGGCCAATTATGGGATCCTGATATCCCCTGCCAAGCACCCATTCATCGATGGGCCTCGAGTGTACGCGTGTCGTTCACATACTCAAGTGTACCGTTCATACAAACATCGTGCAAGAAACTCATACTTATCATGTCATAGTTCCACAAATTTGAACAAATCCAATATATATTTCTCATTGATCAAAAAGACATGCATGATTGCCCAAACTCTTATTATATATGATAAAATAATCATACAAACTCATTGAAATGGCTTAAGGCTTTGGAAAGGTGAAATTGCAACGACACAGGAAGATTAAGCATTTGACTGGAGGTCTACCGGTAGGGGACAGGGGGGCTACCGGTACAAACCGAAAACAGTGGGTACAAAGTTTTGGCTTGCAAGAGTTCTACCGGTAGATGGGAAAATGGTATCGGTAGAGTCCGAGAAAAATTTGTAATCCTACCGGTAGGGAATAAGTCCTATCGGTACAAACACAAAGCAGTGGGTACACATTGTCACGACGACGATGTTCTACCGGTAGGATGTTATCCGGATTTTCTGGCAATTTTTCACCACTTGACAGATTCTGATCCAATCCGAATAACAACCAAAACAAGTTCGAATAAGGCATAGAAACACTCAAATAACATATAAAGAGAGGTAGAATTCACTACCTCGAGTCGGAAGGCGAAACCCAAGCGTTTTGAACGAGCCCTAGCTTCCGAAACCTCAAAATCAATTGAATACTCCTCTCCGAGCTAAACCCAACTAAATACAAGCTCAAAATCACATACGGAGGGTGGAATGAAGGTCAATCTTTATGGGTTTTGAGTTTGGCGTTGAAATTTGAGAGTGAGAGGGAGAGAGATGGAGAGAGCCGAGAGAGGGAGAAGAACGGGAGAGAGAAAATGAGATGGAAAGCAAAAATGGGAAATAAAATCCCCTGGTACACACACTTATACACATAGGAACAATATTACCCCACACCCACGGTTTTCAAATTCTCGCACATTTGACCGGCCACAACCATAATTTCCACACTAATCCATCACTTATCCCTTTATAAAACATTAAAATTAAATAAAGGAAATTTACGGGTCTCTACAGGTGGCGTTTCTGCCGGTGTGCCCTTGCTCCGTTTAATCTTTGTAATCCTTTGCATTGATTAATAAAATTCTTTTGCTGAGCAAAAAACAAAAAAAAAATTCGTAAGCTCGATTGCGTGTTGGAAATATGACTGTTGGATCATTTAATTTTTTTAATAATTTCTGATTGATAGTACCAAGACGGAAAGAAAAAATAGTTTAATTAATGCAGTAAAGTTAGAATATTAGGGAGTCTGATGCAATGTGCTATTAAAAAAGTGACTAGCTAAAGTAGAAAAGTAGTTTTTGAGGTTAAATTGGTCCAAAATTTACTGAGGCTGATGAGGATGCTATTACCCTGTTAATACCTGCTACTGCCACTATTTTTCTCTTATGTAATTCTGAATACAATCCATTAAAAATACATCCCATTTCACGTTACACCCCACAAAAATTTTAGTACTTTCACCTAATTTCTAAATGCAACCCAAAACGATAATTAAAAAAAAAAAACCCTTCCCAACATACCCTTCCTTCCTCACAACCAAATTTTATTTACCAAAAATACCCTAGGCCCAAATAACACTGATTGAAAAATATCCCCTCCCCTTCCCCCTTTCCCTTTTGTTGGTCCAAAAGCAACTTAAGAGGGGGTGAATTGGGTTCTCAATAACTATAACAGATTAAAAACGAAGTGCAAGATAGAATCAAATCGATTTAATATAGCAGGATTGAACAGACTCAAAATAGTAAGCAAACTGGTAAACTTAACAGACGAAGCAAGCTTAAAACCAGAAACAATAGCACAAACAAAGAACTAATTATTAACAGATTTCTAGGACTTATAAATGAAACTAATCAACTTATTATGCAAGCTATTTTACCCCAAGTTTTATTTCAAAGATATATCAATTTATTTACGCAATATAGCTATGCACAACGGAAAGTAAAAGAGTAAGGGAAAGAGAAATCAAATACGATAATTTTTTAATTGTCCACAACTTAATGGCCTATTTCACTCTCCAAGTGTCCTACACGAGAATTGTTGCACTATCTCCAATAGTTGTTACAAACCTCTAGCTTCGCGGGTGCTAGAGAACGTTATAGTGAGCGAGTACTCCGAATCCACTCCCAACTAGCTAAGACTCCGGCACTAGTCACACCTAAAACCCAAATAATTTTTCTATCCAAAAATCACTCACAAAAATGGGATACGATTTCAGAAGAAGTGTGTGAAATCCTTTTTACAATTGGGTTCAAAGACAACACTCATACTAGTGTAAGAATATTCAAGATGAGGCTTTGAATTTTACTAACAGATTTTCAAAAGTATGCTCAAAGCAGTTTGCTTCAAGAATGGTGTGTGTGTGTCTGCACTTGTCCTTCTCTTTATAATCTTTGAACACCCAATTGAACGTTGGAGTTTTCTTCACCTAGCCGTTGCAAGGAATCAGCTCTTATAGTATTTGCTCATTCCTTCAATCTCTATATTTCTAGCAACAAGATTTCCTATTTCCTTTATAGGAAGATATTTTCTTTAATCTCTTTCCTTCTTCAATCTTTAATAGAGCCGATTCCCCTTTCATTATTCAGCGACAATTTTCCTTTGCTTTGATAGCTTCCATTGCCGTTCTTGCTTTAATGGTAGAATTAGCCCAACAAAATATAAATATATTATTCCAATGAAGCCCAATAGACTAATTAATGTATGTTTGTTATTAGTATCAAAAATCTAAAACCTTGGGGCTAACAACCATCACCACCTCCCCTCCAACAAATCATCACCAGCACCACCCCTGCCACGACCACCATCGAAGGGCCTCCCCCTACCTCTCTGCAGTAGTGCAGCACCATAGCACCGCCACCATTTTCGTCATGTTCTTCTCTGAGTTTTTTTTTTTTTTTTTAAATCTCTTTATGTTATGTATTTCAAACACTAACATCAACAATATTTAGGTAACATCAAACTCGATATGTGCTAAAATTTAACCCTAAAATGAAAGTGGGAACCTAAAATCTCAAATTAAAATGAAGAACAATGTATCCCATATCCAGTTGAAAAACTGCTACCAAAATCAGAAGTCAACTTCCGAGTTCAGTCACTTTTATAGGAAGTTGATTCCAAATTGATCAAATGAATTCAGAAGTTCAGTTATGAATCTTGTTCGGAATTTAAGTTCCTTCGGAGGCATCACAACATTGGTGCGCGCCTTCGGAAGTTAATTTCTGAACTATAGGGCTGTAATCGGAAGTAATTAACTTCTGAATTACTGGCTGTTACTATAGGGGTTCGATTTGACGGGATCCTGACCGTGGTTCGGATCTGGCTCCTTCCTTCGCCGTTTCATGCTCCGGCCGCTTGACCTTCAACAAGTCACAAGGGCAGTGGTTGCCCAGTGACCTTCAGACGATCAAGTTAGATGTAGGGAGAAGTGTATAGGACTAGGGTTATGGTAGAATGGCATACCTCTCTAGGTTAGTATTCCTTTGTATTTATAGACCTTAGTTTGCTTGGCCTCCAAGCTAGCGCATGGAGGGTACGTTCGGGTAACCGCCTCGGGCGACGTCATATGTCACGTAGGGGATAAGGCGGTTACGAAGCACATGGCCAGGTCAGACCCTATTGATGATCACTCTTGTGACACAACCGCATGGGGCCCTCCAGGAGTAACCGCCTTCCTCCAAGCGGCCTCGGGGAGTCGGGGTCGGGTATGCTCCGCGTCCTTAAATAGCGACAAAGCCCCGACCGAAGCCTCCTTCCCTAGCAACGTACCGAGGAAAGCGCCTCAATCCTCAATCCTTGGTAGAACATGGCTCGGTCCTTCTCCCGAACCCCTGTTCCAGAGCCACTACAGTTACTTAGAAGTTATCTTCCAATTTTTTTTCCGGGACTGCATATTCGACCATGTCATGAAAGAGATCTGGGAAAAAAATTAGTGTGAAAAACTTACCTCTTCACATGTATTTGGGTCTGAAATGACAATGTCCGTTGCACCAATTCCTTGTGGAGAGCCTTCGCAAGAGGGACCAGGAAGGATGCAGGATGATATGTTGTTTTTAGAAATTAGAACGATAAATTAGTTATTTTCACAATAGGGCTATTTAGTCTTGAAATTGTCATTTTTAAAGGGGTTGTATTGGACGTTTTGTCGTTGTATTTAGAATTATAACTCATAATGGTTATAGGAGTTAGATCGTGGTTATGGGTTCCATTGGGTTTGGTCTAGTGTTTCGAATCCATTCTTTTCAATATAAAAATATTTTGATTGAGCACTTAATCATGTCTGATCGAGCTGATTTTTGGTATCTATTTGACAATCTCTGCAAAGTGAACATTCCTTTCATCGGAGTGAGACCGAAGTGGGCCACACTTGCGGGGGACAGCACGGTGCTTCCTTTTTGAGGGACAGCATCAACCCATGAGTGGAAAAGAAAGCATGAACTAATGTAAAAGCGTCTTCGAAATACATCTTAATCCTCTAAAATCGGAAGCGATGCTTGAGAGTGCGATAACAGTGCAAGAATTAAAGGCAGAAACGTGGGGCCCTTTTGCAAGATTACGTGACTAAAGGGTCTGGCCTGGCCCACGGGCAAAACTGCCTACTTCAACTCTATAAATGGCGGATCTACTTTTGGCATATGTTAAAATAAAGCAGAGTTATAAATTGACAAACTACTACTACAAGTTAAAGGACAACAATATGTGGGGTCAAATTGCTTGCCTTATTAATCTCATCGACAAATCTTTTCATAGTGTCTTCGCATAACTTGCACCGACAAAAATACCGACATGAGAGAGAGAGAGAGAGAGAGAGAGAGAGGCGGTGAGGGAGGGGCGGTGAATTCGTCCTTATAAAGATGAACGTAATCAGCACGACTGCACTAGATATACAAAAGTGGGCTTCAATGCATTTAGATAGAGATCTGCTTGGATTGAAAGTTGAAACATACCACAAAATTTTGCCAAGTGGTAAGAGCTCGTGTTAGAGGGCGCATCCATTTTTGTACCCAAATTAGGAAAAGTAGTATTAACTTGCATAATTTTATAGACGGAGTATAATAAATTGAGCTTCTTTTTTTTGGTAAATAAATGATATTGGCACTCTAAAAATTGATGCAGACACTTCAAAATCAGTGTAATTCCAAAACCACTTTCTTTTGTTTTTCCTTTTTTTTTACATAATCAAAAGCAAATGATTGCATTTCATGGAAAGCCATCCGGCAAACTATAGCACAATCAAACTCTCTTCAACTGAAATTCGGAGATAGTGGAGTCCGCGATGAGACACTAATTTTAGTGTTTAATATCAAGTGGGAGCCACCTCAACTTTCAAATATAGAAACTTATTACTCCATATATTAAGGTGATTTGATTAATTATTTACTGGTATGCAAATAAATTACTACTTTGTCCAAATATATAAGGCAGAAATTGCAATTTAAAAATCACCGGTTCCGATAAAAAAAATATATCTCAACGACTTTATTTGAATACCACAAGAGAATTGGAACAAGCTTTCATTCTTTTTAACAAAAAATAATGCCCACAACAAAGTCTAATTACTAGTACTATATGATTTTAGACCTGATCCTTTCCCTCACACTTTTTTTTTTTTGGCTAAGCAAAATTTTTTTATTAATTTTTATAAATGATTACAAAGATTAAACGGAATAAGGGCATACCGGCATAAGTCACCCAAGACTACCAAAAAGATAGCAAGATGCCAACCAAAACAACAAAAAAGCTAAGAAAACCTAACAAGAACATCCCGAAAACCTAAGCGAAAAACTCCAAAACAAACCTCAAAACTCATAGCTCCACATAAAGCTACAACAAACCGAAGCGAGATTCCGAAGTAAACCGAAGGATTGACTTCAAAACCTAACAAAAACTCACTAAAACCTTAGGCACCAAACAAAGGAAGCTAAAACTCCAAAGAGATAGAAGCAATGTCCTTCCAATCAGAAATGTCTCCCTCTTCTAACTCCGCGTACTTCTTCAAGGCATTCCCCCTATCTGCAATTTCTTCCTCTTCCATCTCAACCAATCTCTTCAAATTAAAGTTTCTCCCTCCTACAATTTTAATTCCCAATTGAGCGCCAAAGTCCAAAGTCTTACTAGCATTCTTGTACGCTTGTATGCACAATTGTACGCACAATTGCAACAAAATAAGTAGATTTTCATTAAATAGTGTTATACTCTCGTGTTCAAATCCTGACACTACAAGAAAAAGTATATACGGTGACAAAAACGTGGTGACGAAATTAAATTTCGTTGCTAAATGAAATTTGTCACTGTTTTGGTAATGATGAAGCGGTTTTGAGTCACCTCCGGAGGAGGCGTTCCTCAACCGTCCATCTGATTCTTCAGCGGATGAAACGGCTTCTCGTGTGCTCAATCTGTGACCTGCGAAATAGAAATGGTAAACTATGGGCACCGGCGTGGCTGTCGCCATCGCCCCTCCGATGCCTAAGTCAGTCGATTTGCCTTAGCTAAATAGTAGAATTGATTGTGTGTTAATTGCGTACCTTTGTGATATGGAGGTGTGATCCTTATATAGGCATCTTGGGAGGAATCCCTTAGGATTGGGACTCTTAAGTCTTATCCGCTTGTGGCGGATATAGATAGGTGTTTGGAGTGTCCTCCTCACCTTAGGACTCCCCTGATTCTTATCAGGTTTGAGGAGTCCATTCACCTTTGGACTCTTGCACCTGCTTATCAGGTTAAGAGTCCTTATGGTGCTGGGACCTCTTGGGCTTATCCGCACATGATGGAAATAGGATGGAGTGTCCTCCTTACCTAAGACTTCTTTGGCCCTTATCAGGTTTGAGGAGTCCCTTCACCTTTGGACTCTTGCACCTGCTTATCAGGTTAAGAGTCCTCATGGTAGATGAATCTCTGTGATTATCCTCTAAGACTCGCGGCCTAATCTCTTGGGACGAGATAAGGTCCTGGGTGTTCTATGAGTCTCATAGACTGTACGAACTTCTGTCGTGGAGTGTTTTATAAGTCTCTGGCTGTAGGTTCGTCATACTTGCCGAGCTCACCTGGTGAGCTGAGCTCGGTATTCTCTTATGAGCTGTGCTTGTGAGTTGGCCTCCGTCCTTGGACTGGTTTAATAGCGGCTAGCTCTTATAGGCTAGATTTCATGTTCTTGGGACTCTAGTTTGAGCCCTTAGGGCTGTGCTCGTGAGCTCTTTGGTTTGGGCTGACCTTTGCCCCTGGGCTGATCATTGAGCTCAGCTCTTCAAGCAAAGCTCCGCGTCACTTAGGTCCCCTACATGGCCCTTCGTGTTGTGCTGGGCTTCCTGGCTTGGGCTGACCTTAGGAGGTTATTTCCTACTTATCAGGTAACTTCTGCGACGAAATTATTTCATCACCAATTATACCTATTTAGCGACAAAAAAGATATTTTCGTCACCAAAGGTACCCATTTGGCGATAAAAATAAAATTTTCGTCGCTGAAAGCGTAAAAAAGGAGACGAAATTATTTTTCGTCGCAGAAGATAACTATTGGGTGATGAAAAAAATATTTCATCGCCAAATTGGTCCCATTTGGCTTCATCACCAATTTGTTATCTTTGGCACCGAAAAATAATTTCGTATTTTTTCACGTTTTCAGCAACGAAAATTTTATTTCGTCGCTAAATGGGTACCTTTGGTGATGAAATTTATAAATTGCGTTTTGTCATAAAATATATTTCGTGCATAACTCTTTACTTAGAACTCCGATTGAGATAATATAAATTGGATTTGAACAATAACACAAAGGGCTACAACTTTTATGTTTATCAAAATTGCTAATTTTAATGTTTAAAGGTTAAAAATGCCGTTCAAAATATATCTTAATGTTAAATGTATGTGTTATATATTAGATATTTCAAATATATATTGAAAAGTGTGTGTGATGCAGTTGGTTGAAACTTGTGTGCAAAACCTAGAAGAATCAGGGTTTGAAACCTAATAGGAGCAAGAAAGTGTGATTTTTTCCCACATATGAGAATGTCTTTTGCGAATATCAATCGTCACTGATATTGGCGACAAAAAATTTCATCACCGATGGGTTGCCTTTGATAACGGATTTTTTCGTCACCAAGGGAATAATTTGTGACGAAATTTTTTGTCGTCAAAAAGCACGATAGGTGACGAAGAAAATTTCTGTAACGCCCCGAAAATTCGGAGACATTAAAAAAATAATAAAAAGGTTATTTCCACAAAAGAAATTCATAGATTTACTACGTCACCATTTCAAAAGCGTATGTCATTATATTACAACCGTTTCGAATAAATCAAAATATTACAATTTCCCAAATAAATTTAGAAGCTTCCAAAATAGAGTCAACTTAAATTAATCAGAGCGACTATGCGCACAGAAACCAAGATTTTCAGCTTCTTCCTCAATAGGATTGAACTCGATCGAATCGTATGATACTTCTGTTCCGTCTTCGGTACCTGGCGTTCGAGTTACCAGGGCAACATAGTACCATGAGCGATGACGCTCAGCAGCCAAACTCCACCCGAACCCATAACTTACCAGCAATAGGAATATAATTGGTACGCATTAAAAATAACATCAAAAGAGAGCAATCAACTTTTCTTTCATTACTATCCTTTAACCTATGTGAGATCTCGGATCTTATCCACAGATCCGTTCCTACCCATAACCTCTGGCGCAAACACTGGTGTGGTCCGACTCCCCTTTTCCAGATCCGGATGAAAGACACCTAAGTTATGTACTCGGGTACCCCATCCGCGACCATAAGCTTGGATAAAACTTCCCGGGTGCGCACGCGAGCACACTCTGTCCCAGTTTGTGACACAAGCACAATACCATCCTTATGTCCCGTCCCAACATCCGAGAGCCGACCACCACCATGCCGTACCCAGGGTTTCGTAAATCAACACTTTCAACAAATCACCACCAATCATCCATCAACAATACATCACCACGGGTTCCAAACCAGGATTTCCCGGAATCCAAAATCACATCCTCTCACGTTATCCATTTTCTATTACACCTACTTTCACGTCTAATATGTTAAATCCGCACATCGCAACCAACCCTGGGAACCCATTTGTCCAATCTATCAGTACAACAACATTTCACAAGTTTGACATTATCACGATACAGGCTAACATGCTAATAATGTTTAATCGAACGATAAAATTTATTTCGCTATAGAACTAATCATGCTATAAAAATAATCATGCGATGCCACTAATAATGCCATAAAAATAATCATGCGATTCAACTAATATTGCCGTATAAATAATCATGTGATAAAATTAATCTTGCGAGAAAAATAAATTAAGCGGTTCCTTTATTTTCTCTTTTCTTCATCAAAACTAAAGTCTACGTTTATTCTTAATCGTCGCGGAGTATTGTCAGTACTAATATAATTCATGATCACAATAAAAACTAGGATTTAACCAAAACTAATTAACTTGGGGTTTATAGTATTAGCCTTTAATACTCAAGGGTTGGATTTATAAGCTAACAAACTTGAGGTACCAAACTGTAATTAATCCAAAGAAACTTAAAATTTCCAGCGGCTATGGAAATCGGCAAAACAGGGGAGTTTCCACCGGATTTCGACGGGCCACGTCGGGTTCGCAAACAACCGCATCGATTACTAGTATTAACAAATATACACAGTAATATATGTAGGGAGGCAAGTTTCGAACTACCTCTCGTCCGGCAAAACAAGTTTCGGAGTGATTCGGTGGCGGGTCGGAGCGACGGCGGAGCTCGGCGGTGAGGTGAGGTGAGCTTGAGCTTCGGGCAGAGCTCGGCTGGAGGAGATGACGGTGGTGCTGACTGGTGGTGGTGGCCGGTTGGTGATATCCGGTGGGATGGCCGGCTGCCTTCTCCCTCTCTCTCTCTCTCTCTCTCGGGCTGCTGGGAAACAGGAAGAAGAAATGGGAGTATATAATGGGTTTATATTTTTGGACGGAGGGTAAAAACCTATGGGCATGGATGTGTTGTCGTATTGGGAGGGTTTTAAGGAGGAAAATAGGGGATTTTGTCTCTTCCTTTTCAGCCGAGAATTATAAAAATGGGGAAGGGTTGGGTTTGAAGAAAATGTTCCGGTGCACACATGCACAAACTAGTAAAATCACTCGCCTGTGCGCACACGATTAGTTACGGAAATAAAATTGGTGTGACGTCGTAAATAATTTTTCGCATTAAATAAACTAACGAGCAAAATAATATTTTTGGTTTTGATATCGATTAATATTTATTAAAAATAACGGGTCTTTACAATTTCGTCACCAAGTCATTTTTCCATGACAATTTTTTTGTCATCAAAAGGCACTATAGGTGACGGAAAATAGATTTTGTCACCATATGGGAATCCCTCGACAACCTTTAATCGACAAATTTTTTTTTGCCATCTATATTATTTGTAATGAAAAACATACAATCTATGACGATTTTCATTCGTCAGCCAATGTAATTTTGACCCTGAAGGGCCCAGCTTAATAGACATATATTTTTTTATCAGAATCTATACTTACTACTCCCTCCGTCCCTAAAAGTTTGGCCCTTTGGTGCTTTTTCTTGTCCCATAAAATTTGCCTACTTTGAAAAGTCAAAAGCAAAATTTGGTGGATGCCCCATTTTACCCTTTCTTTTTGCATGTGAAACAACCAATTCAAATAGATGAAGTATATCTTTAAAAAAAAAAAAAGATGAAGTACACTTTTCAGACTGATGGCGCCAAACCATTTGCGTCAGAGCCAAAATTTAGGCCACCAAATTTCAAATATTCAAGTACTGGTCATAGTACACAGGGGTATTTTTGGAAGGTTTGCATTTTCATTGTACATCAAATTTCTTTTCTTAAAAGTTGGAATTCCCAAAAGTGACAAACTTTTAGGGACGGAGGGAGTATATCATAAGGTTTTTACTTTTTAATTCATTACATTTGTACACTAAAATGATTCTTTAGGCTCCTTCAACAATCACATGCTTATTTTTTATTTATGAAAGAAATAGAGAAATGAGAATATAAGATAGCCGATTTTTTATCGAATTGAACCAAAATTATTAAGATTGTAAATACCTATACAATAATAATTATCAATAATATTCAAAATTAGGTATTGATGAAGCAGTTTTGAATCTGGCACGGACCTGATCCTGCAAAACAAAGCTGAAGCTAGAGTCACCGGTGTGGTGGCGTGCCAACCACCCTCCGATGCCTAAGTCAGTATAGAACTTGTTATTCGGTATGAGAATTCAGGTTCTCGGTTGTCAGTGGTGCGTACCTTTATTGGAGTTCTACTGTTACTTTTATAGGCATTTGATAGGAGGTTGAGTCCTAATAGGACTGCATTCCGGGGATTTTGGATTGCTTTAACGAGGTGGGTGGAGTCCTGCCTTAGCTGGAACTCCACGAGCATCCTGTTTTTATATGGAATCCTTATCCGATGATAATAATGATTATGATTGGCAATTTGCGCTTATCTTACCGGCTCCTCTTCCTTTATCCCGTAGGATTTAGGCTTATCAGAGCGGTATCTTGATGGGAATGAGTATATTCCGTGAATATTACTTATCCTGTCTTAGCTTAGTGTCAAAGCTGGTCCTTAGACCTTATTCCAGCCCCGTCTCATGGGCGTAGCTGGCATCCTCTTACCTTGCTGCAGGTGGTGCTCTCCTGGGGAGCTTGGGCGAAGCTGACTTCTACTCCCCAGGTCCGCACTTCTTATTGAGCTGGCTTTACTAGATTTTATCCTACTTATCAGGTACTCCCCTGTTTCCAAGCTCCAGCTCTTGGTCGGAGGTTAGAAACATAGTCCAGACCTGTGAGGCGGTTGCCGCTCTTTCTCTTCTTTTGGGGGTTTTAAATGCGTATTGCATCGTGGGACAGGTGTCAAAATCCTTGCAATTCCGGTGCTCAGAGGTGGACGACGAAGATTCAGGAGCTTTTATCGGGATTGATGCTTTGGCGCTTAGGCTTACCCCTGTTCTGATCAAACTCTTTCAGAAAGGCATTAGAATCATCCCAGGCGACTTCTTGTGTGAAACCTCTCTTCTTCGTTTCTCCTTCGTCGTCGTGTTAGAGCCCGTCTCTCCTATGTACGTTTTCCTCTTCTTGCTGTTCTTTTCTTTCTTTTCATGTTAGGTTCTCCCTTTCCTGGTGTAGAGATTTTGAGCCCAGAGTGGGCTACTTTAGGGGAGTTTATCTAAGCTAGATTAGCTGGTTTCGCCTCCGCCAACCCTATTTCTCCTGTTATAGAAGACTTCGCCCCTTATTCTATTGTGCTCCAAGACAGGGTCTTTCGAGATCTCTTTGGTTTATTAGTTTCCTCACACCCACGATCATCCATTGTAACCCTAATGTCGGAGAATATTATCGATTTCCCCTCGATTCTCCAAGTTGAAGAGTCGTCAGTGGACGAAGAGGTCCCGTTGCGTCGTAGTAATGTGGCCAGGGCCCCGTTGCATGTGGGTCATTCTAGTGGTGTTAAGCCCTTATCTCCTCCGTTGTCTTCGAAGGGTCCCCGTAGGGTTCCAAGCTTTTCTGCTTCTACCATCCCTTCCACAATCACGAGCGAGGAGTTAGCCGTTCTTAGGGTTAGGTTTTCGATCCCATCTTCTGTAACCCTTAGGAAGCCCTTTGAGTCTGAGCGAGCCTGTTCTTTCGTTGAAAACGAAACATGCATTTATGTTGGAGCTTTAGAAGGGGGGCTTCGTTTGCCCTTTCCTGCCGTGGCTAGGGAGGTACTGAGTTTCTTGGGTTTGGCTCCTGGCCAAATTGTTCCCAACTCATGGCGTTTACTGATTGGCTGTGCTGCTCTTTGGGGAGCCATGTCAGATGGTCTTACGTCGTTGACAAAAGGGCCCTTTCTTAATCAGTTCCAAATAAAAGAGGCTCTTGGGGGTGTAGGATGGTATTACTTTACAAAAAGACCTGGCGGAGGAGAGTTGGTCACCGATCTCCCCAATGTTCATAAGAATTGGAAGGATAAATTTTTATTCGTTGGGGGAGATGGATGGGAACTCGAATTGGGAGGTTGGGTCCTATACACAGCATGTCCCCAATAGATGGGGGGAACCTATTGCCAGTTGTAAGCCATGGCTTTCCTTTACCTTCTTGAATATTACCAGAATTTCTTTATTCTCAAGGGTTTCTGTCTTATGTTTTTGTGCAGCTCGTGCTTTATATCCTTTGACCCTGTCACAGAGGCAGAACTGAAGTTGGCCCGGAGCTACGAAATCCATAGCTGGGGGTTGCTTGTGACTCCGGAGTCTTTGGCTACTTATCTGTTGGGTCCAGAAACATCTCGTGAGGCCTTAGCTCTTTCGAGAGGTATTCCCAGTTTTTGTTTAGGTATCGAATTGCCCGCTGACATTTCTTATTGCTCTCCTTTCATTTCTTTTCAGAAGAAGAAGGAGAAGACAAAGAAATGGCACGAAAGATGGATAAAAACCTGCTGGCCCAATTGAAGGCTGAGAGGGTGAAGCAATCATCTGGAGGCGTAGCTCCAAAAAGGAAGAGCTCTCGTCTCCAGAAGGAGCTGAATGTTGATAGTTTCTTGGATGCTGACCTCTCAAAGGACCCTGCTCTTGACTTAGTGGTTGAGCCGCTTGAAGTGGATGGTGCTGAGAAATTGAAGAGAAAGGCAAAAGGTATGACTGTGGAGGGTACCCCTTCCACCAAGAAAACAAAAGTTGATGTTGGTCCTTCCACATTGGCTAATTTCCAAGAAGCTCTGGAGCGTGCTTCTGGATTGCTCTGTGCAGCTGATAATGACTCAATGGCGGAGATGTCTCTCCAGGCGGTGGGGGAACTTATGTTGGTTGAGTTGGCCATGGTGGGCTTTCCCTTCTATATTTTTTGACAACTCGTTTTTCTGGTTGTTTCTTCATTAATCATTTCTCTCTTATTGCAGGCCACAGCTCGTGGCCGGTATCTTGTTTCCCAAAGCCTTGGTTTAAGGAAACAAGTGGTTACACTCTCAGAGACCAACGTGAGGCTCTCTAGACAAAGTGCTTCCATGGCTGCAGAGCTTCGGAAGGTGACAACCGAGAGGGACACTGCCTTGAAGTCAAAGAGAGGTTTGGAGGAGGAGAGAGATACCGCCGTGGCGACTGCTCAAAGTTTGGAGCTGAAGATTCTTGACTGGGATAAGGAGATGGAGAAGTGTAAAACCACGAGCTTGGGGATGCTGGAGAAGGTGAAGAATGCTCGTAGAGATGCCATTGAACTCTTCCTGTAGCCTCCTGAGTATCATCAAGATATTACCCAGCAATATTTTGACGGGTTCGAGGCCATGAGGAGTCGCGCAGCCTTAGCTTTCCCAAACTTGGATTTTTCCAAGTTTGAAGTTGATGATGAGGAAGGCCCCTCATGCCTCGATGGGGGACAGAAGGAGGAAGATGTAGGCGATGATGCGGCATCCAAAGATACATCTATTCCGAGCTCTTCCCTTGCATCCCTTCTCCAAACTCCTGAAAAAGTCTCTCTTCCTCTCGAAGCTTCAACCCCAGCTGCAACACCTCTTGGCCCATCATCTGGTGATGGGCAAGCCGTTTGATAATTCCTCCCTGGGCCTTTGGATGGCCTTTCAGACACTCATAATTGATTTGGGTCTATAACTAACACTTTTTAAATACTGTCGTACTTTTAACTGTGCTGGTTCGGGAGTGGCCTGTCGGTTTGGCCTTAAATCCCTTTTTGGTTGGAAAACTTGTGTTGATGACCGTTGGGGGTGATCTAAGTGAGATCACATTTTTGGGCCTTCATAAAGGCTATCTGCTTGAAATCATGACAAGTGCAGGTTTTGACGAAAAATGCTTCTTGTTATGGCAGTTTCTGATGGCCTTTGTGCACATTATGCATACTGGCTTTGTGGGCTTTGCCAATTCTTGCCCTTATTATTGCTGTGTCAAACACTTGTGTCTTAGTATCTTTGTAGTACCAAATTATGCAGCTAGAAATTTTATTCTAAGCTTGTTTGATTTGCATAGACGTGCTACGTCTATGTTGGGAATTTTATTTTTCCCTCGTTTTGTCTTCTCTGCATAGTTATACTACGTCTCTTACTCCCCGAAGTGTGTAAAATGCTTGCGTCCAAGCAATTTAAGACACTTATTTAAGTTTTCCCTTAGGTTTTTACTGGGTGAGTTATAATTCCGTAAATTGCATAGTTGTGCTACGTCTGTTGAGCTTGGAAATTTTTCCTAAGCTGTTTAATCAATGTATAGCTGTGCTACGTCTGTTGAGCTTGGAAATTTTTCCTAAGCTATTTAATTGATGCATAGCTGTGCTACGTCTGTTGAGCTTGGAAATTTTTCCTAAGCTGTTTAATTGATGCATAGCTGTGCTACGTCTGTTGAGCTTGGAAATTTTTCCTAAGCTGTTTAATCGATGCATAGCTGTGCTACGTCTGTTTGAGCTTGGAAATTTTTCCTAAGCTGTTTAATCGATGCATAGTTGTGCTAGTTTGAGCTTGGAAATTTTTCCTAAGCTGTTTAATCGATGCATAGCTGTGCTACGTCTGTTGAGCTTGGAAATTTTTCCTAAGCTATTTAATCGATGCATAGCTGTGCTACGTCTGTTGAGCTTGGAAATTTTTCCTAAGCTGTTTAATCGATGCATAGCTGTGCTACGTCTATTGAGCTTGGAAATTTTTCCTAAGCTGTTTAATCGATGCATAGCTGTGCTACGTCTGTTGTTTGTTCGTGTCCGAATAATTAATGTGCTTACTTTGATTACCCCGTAGGATATCTCTCAGGTCTGATAATTACTTCCTTGGAATATCATAATTTCTCATGACGTGAGAGGGTGAATTGCAGAGTCCAAATCGTCTGCATTTAATCGTAAGTTATCGTTTCAACTGCTCGAGGTAATGGGGTTTGTAACTTCCCATTATACTAAGCGGTTAAGGGGGCGATTTTAATTGCAAGTTTGATTGTGATCGTGCTGATTGGTTCAGCATGCGGTTAGTGAACCGCCCATTTGTGCTATAAATATCAGTAGATGTTTAGAGATTACTCCCCATTCCACAATCAAATTCAAGTTGCTAATGGCAAGTAGCGATCGTATCACCGAGTTATGACAGGAGCTGCAGAGCCTGAAGGCAGCCATTACTGGGCTGTCTTCGAAGATGGAGGCCATGGCGGAATCCATTTTTGTCATGGAGAAGACGGTCCGCATGGTGCTGATAGCCAACTGGGAACAGTTGGAGGCTTTTCGAGGGCAACCAGCGCCACCAGTTCCTTCCCCTCCGAGGGAGGGGGGTAGTGACTAGGTTGCAACTTTGTGGGTTTACCCACAAAGTTTTTATGTAAAAGTTGTCCACATCCCTTGGGGTGTGGATTTATTAATAAAAATTTTGATAATTTTATCTTTCTGTTGTCTCTCCATTTCATGCATACAGGAAAATTAAGCCATATCGTGCATATTGGAAACATAAACAAACATCCCTCGTGAGGAATTTTATTGGCCACTAGGGCTAGCAAACGGAAAGAACACATGGTTCTAATTAGAACAACTTGATTGCTAAAGTTTTATTGAAAACAGAGAGTTTCCTAAAAACAGAAATAAACTTCCTAGAAATGGAAATAAATTTGGATTGCAAACACCTACTTGTAGTACTTCTTTAGATGCTCTGCGTTCCATGAGTTTGGTAGCTCTTTTCCCCTTAGGGTTGCGAGTCTGTATGCACCAACTTTAATATGGTGCAAAACCTGGTAGGGTCCCTCCCAATTTGGGCCGAGCTTGCCTACCTTCCTTCCCGTAAGATCAACTTCCCTTAGGACCAGATCTCCAGCTCGAAAATCCCTTGGCCTGACCTGTGCTTCGTGGTACTTGACCATTCTCTGCTGGTAGAGGGCCAGCTTAGCCATGGATGTGTAGACACCCCAATTTGGACTTCTCGAACTTCCTTGATTCGTGGCCCGGAGGCTCCCCGATGATGAATTTGGATTAAACAAGCCTCAAACCATGTGAAACTTTGCTTCTTGAATGACTTTGAAAAGGACAAAAAAAATGGTCAAAATCATTTCCAAGCGCTTGGGAGCAGTCCCAAGCGCTCCAAACCATTTTCTAAAAGCACTGGCTTGGCTCACTCTCGAGCGCTCGAGAGTGAAGTCCCTAGCGCTCGAGACCACTCTCGAGCGCTCGAGTCTTTTGGGTTGCCCAATGGATGATGAGATCTCCCACTACCCATGCTATCCATCATTGCAGTCACCATGAGCCGGCTGAGGCTTGAGTCAACACTCAACCTCAGTCAGAAGGAGTCAGAGCCAGCAGATTTTCCCCCAACCAAATGTTTTAGTTCAAATTCATTTCATGTTGCAAACTATAGGTTATCTTGGCTTATATATACAACTGATTTCAGCTGAGAAGGGGGCTTGGAGACCACGAAAATTCCCTCTCTCTAGAACCACTCTCCTCTCTCTCTTGCTCAAGGCAAAGGTTTTCCAAACTCAAACTCACTTTTCAAACTTCAAAAGCTTTCAAAAATCATCAAGGAAAATGCAGGAAATCCAAAACACTCCAAGCTTCTGATTTCTTGTATTCTTCTCTCTTCATCC
This sequence comes from Rhododendron henanense subsp. lingbaoense, assembly GCA_020567845.1. NCBI lineage: Eukaryota > Viridiplantae > Streptophyta > Magnoliopsida > Ericales > Ericaceae > Rhododendron > Rhododendron henanense. Next base: position 28,589,103 of record CM036314.1, read on the forward strand.
ACATTTCAAAGCTATTCAAAGAGCAAAGTTCCAACAAAAGGTAGAGATCTTTACCTTCAATCTCAAACCAAATAGGCTGTTTTTCCCTTCTGAGGGGGGGTCTCTCAGCCTGACCCAGTCTTCTATACTGGGTGCAAGGTTGGGGGACCTCAGTGTAAAAGCAAGAGCAATGGGGTACAAAAAAACGTTTTATCAAAACCCTTACTGGAAACACTCTCGAGCACTCGAGAGTTCTCCCGAGCGCTCGGGACTGTTCCCAGTTTCATGCATGGTTCTTTGTCATACAGTAGGCTGGGAATGAGGTGCAATCTTAAGTGAAATGGTTTTATTTGGGCATGCAGACATAGGAAATCATTTTCCATAAAACAGAAGTGTATCTTACAAATTTCATGTAAGAACAGGTTTTCCAAAGTCAAAAATAAGATTTTCTCTTGTTAAAGACCTAGACAGGTGTGACTGCATGATAAAATGATTTCATTTTCCATTTGAGAGCAAGCTGTCGTGTAGCTCACTCCCAAGCGCTCTGAACCGTTCCCGAGCGCTCGGGAGTGCATGCATGCTATTGCATTCCATTTCCCCAATCTGCTGTGTTCTCTGATTTCTGCATGCATAAATGTACCTATTTGCTCATTTAAAGCTGTAGACCTAATTTTACAATGGCAAGGACGCACGATCTGAGAGATTGAGGGCCCATCGCAGTCTCTCAAGTCCTCTGTTGAGCCCATATTGTGTTTATACACATTTCAAATTCCAGTTTTACATTATATCCTGTCAGTGCTAACAAAGTTTTGCAAGATCAGAGTGTCAGCACTCCCAAGCGCTCGGGACCATTCCCGAGCGCTCGAGAGTGAATACAGTAACAGGGCTGCATTTTCAGTTATCTTGTATTTTGCATGGCCATTTCACCCTCTACTGTACACATGCACCAGTATACACTTCTTATGTGTTATAATTGTGGATAATTGCTAGTTGTTTTAATGAAACAAAATCCCTTTTGAAAAATCCCACAAACGTTTAGTAGAGACCGATTTCGAATCGGGCGAGGGGGTGCCGTAAAACCATTCCCCCCTCGTAACATGGCTTCCGGACCCTTGAAACTGATCTTTGGTTTTCAACTTCAAATCAATCATTTTCAAAACGGTTTCTCGGGTGATATACCATAAATCCGGGTGGCGACTCTTTCAACTCTTCAAACCATATTTTTCTCGAAACGAAAATATATTTTTCGGGCTGGTAGCCCACAGTGGTGACTCTGCTGGGGATGTTTAATTGATACTTGAGGAAAAGTTGGCATGTTCCCAAAACGGCCCGCTTTCCTTGAATATCAATTAAATTTGTGAGCCAAGCTTGAAAAACGTTTGTGGGATTTTCAAAGGGATTTTGTTTCATTGTCTATTTCTTGTATATATCTTGTGCAGCCTCGCTGTTGTGTTTCGGCAATCTTACCCGGCTTGCCGGTGATGGGGAATCCCGGAATGCTCAGCAATCCTCGACCGTGATGAGTCATCCCTACCGTTTGTACCATTATTGGGTGTACGCTCAATAGTGGGAGGTATACTTTGACTCTAGTCCGGGGAACCCTTTTCAAGCCAAAACCGGCCTTTGTACATGCTTAGCAAGCCATAGATCCTTCCAAACTAGGACAGGGACCCGCAGGGTAGGATTATATGCTATATCCTACCTACATGTTACTGCTTTTTGCATCTCACCATGCATCTCATTCATGTCATGCCATCATGCTGTCTGTTCAATTTCAAGTCATGTGTTCTTAGACTCGATCGCGCGGTCTGTAGAAGGTTGCCGAGGCCCAATGAAGAGTCGTGCACCCCTAGTGTACGTTGTCTAAACTACATGAGTCCTTAGAACAATGAGACTTCGGGAAATCAGAATATACTAAGTCCTTGACTAATGCCTAATCGAAAATTCAACGGAGAATAAGGAATAACAAGGAAACGACGCCGTGATGCCACTTTACTTACACCACTCTGGCTAATGGCACCATGTCACTGACACCACTCTGGTTGTGGTATCACGTCGTTTATATTAAGTTATTCCAAGTTCAAAATTGAAACTTCAAATGAGGACTAGTTGAATACTTAGTTCGTTTTGACATCTCTTAGAATTTGTCGTTCTGAACAAAGGATACGTATACCCTAAAAGAATTCTAAGGAATTAGGCAATCTTCGAAAGACCATGATCTTATCCCGCTTGCGCATCGCACCTTGCATCTTATGCCGTCCGTTCGCTTTCGTATCGCGTATAGAACTCTTAGACTCGCTCGCGCAGCCTGTTTAGGATTGCCTGGACCGATGATGAGTCGTACTTTTAAAAGAGCACGTTGTCGGAATTAATTAGTCCTTGGAACGACGAGGTTTTGGGGATATCAAAATTCATTAAGTCTTCAATACATTTTTCAATCATGGATTCAACGAAAATTAACAAAACAATTAGGCTACAATGTCGTGATACCCACACCACCTAGGTTATAGTGCGAAGTCACTTACACCGCTTAGGCTAATGGTGCCACGCCACTTACGCCGCCCCAGTTACGGTATCATGCCATTTACGCTAAACGGTCTTTGAAACCAGAACAGAAATTTTGAGAGAAAAATGTTAAAGACTTAATTTGTCTTGATATCTCCCAAATCTTGTCATTCCTAATCAAAGGACACACACTCAAAACAATCTCTGAGGACTAAGGCAATCCTTCATAGGATGTCATTTCTTGAGTCAGGGTCTAGGAGACCATAAATCCATGGAGTTTGGGATAACTCCGGTGTTCGCCGTGCCCGAACGGCTCCCTCTAGTTCAATCTAGCCTTAAGTGCATCTTCCAGCAGTCTTATTGCTCTGTCACGGATGGTCTTAGATAAGGAGATTGGCTCTGATTCCCAACGTGAGGAATTAAACCTGCCTGACAACGACCTACCCGTGACTGTTGGAACTATCTGTAAAGTTCGATCCCTTGAGTCGACGATGACAACACGTCAATAACAATTCTTTTATTCAACATGCATTTTTCAATAAATCATAACAGGGGCACGTTCTGAGCTCGCTTTTTGCTTTACTGTCAGCACTGGGCTACCCATCCTACAACAAAACCATACCCTCATAAACTCAGACTTTGTGGGAAGATATGGAACAGCCGGTGGAAAATTTGAATGAGGAACATCTGAACGGGGAACAGCCAGCAGGGATTCTGAACGAGTTTGATCAAATTCGAACCTCTATCCGACAGATGGATGAACGAACAGACAACTAGATTACCCAGTTGATGCTTATGATAATCAGGGTTGCCAGACAATTTCCACCTCCACAAAACCCAGAAACACCCCTCGAAAATAATCATGAACCACCCTCTGAACCAAACTCCCAAAGCCCAGAAATGGCCACCATCGAAGCCAAATTATCCCAACTTGAGCTGTCCTTAGCCAGAAGCGAAAGAATCACCTCAATTGGTTTTGACTTCGACGAACTCTGCCTTTTCCCGAATGCCAGACTACCCAGGAAATTCAAGCCAATCGACTTCGCTAAGTTTGACGGAACCGGTGATCCAAAAGCACACTTGACCAGTTACATTGGGGCACTTTCCATGTGGGGCTTGGAGAAAGACGCCATGGCCCAAATGTTTTCTCAAACACTGGTTGGACATGCCTTGCGCTGGTTCACTGCCTTGGAAGTGACAAAGAAGAAATCTTGGGAAGACATCTGTGAGGCTTTCGTGGCCCAGTTTGACTATAACATCCAACTTGAGGTCACCACTCAAGAGTTGGAATCAATAAAGATGGAACCGAAGGAGTCTTTTATGGATTTTGTTCGAAGATGGAGAGCAAAGGCTGTTCAGATGAAGGACAAACCCTCGGAGAAAGATCAAATTCGGATGATTGTCCGAAACCTCCAGCCCGCACTTGCCAGGCACATGATCCTAGCTCAAGCCTCTTCCAACTTCAAGACATTCTTTGAAACAGGCCTGGCCGTCGAAGAAGCTGTTCAGTTGGGCATCCTCGAAAATGTTGATTCCTTCCCAGAGACAGAAAATGTAGACCCCGACAGCAGCAACATGTTGTATGGTTACACCGACTTGCCATCTGACCCTACACATACCGACCATGTCCGGACCGAGCCCGTTAGCCAGATCGTTGCTCAAGCCACCAAGCCTAAACAACCTCGTGTCTTTTCCGAGTTTTTTGTACCACTATCCATGGTATTTGAAAGACTTGTCTAAAGCGGAACCGTCAAGCCACTCCTGCCAACTCCCCTACCTCAAAAGCTCCCAGCCTACCACAACCCAAATGCCTTCTGCGCCTTCCATCAAATGCCCGGTCACGCTACCAATGACTGTCACCGTCTCCGTCACAAGATCCAAGACTTAATCGACGACGGAACCATCCCAGTGCCGGACCTCAGATCTGGAGGAGGGTTTTGAGTGCAGTCCATGAATGGAATTACTCACGAGTTTGGAAAACTTTTGAGTTTCGAGTCGAGTCTTTTTCAAGTCAATTTCGAGTCAATTTGTATCTCGAGTCTTTCATACTTTTGTGTCTGTATGTTTTCAAGTTCAAGTTTGTACTCAAAAAAGACAAAAAAAGAAAAAAACCAAAAAGAGAGTCAGTTTGTAGTCCTGGACTACATTATGACCTGATTCCTTTGCAAGAAGGATACGTAGGCAGCCTCATCCTAAGGCCCGGTCATGTTCATTTGAGTCAAAATTTGGTCACAATCTTTCGAGTCAATCCTTCGTCGGTCAGTCCCGTCTTTCGGAGTCAATCTCAAGCTTGTGTCGAAATTGTGATAATAAACTTGTATTTTGTGATAATCCCTTAACTTGGAATTGTTTTTCACCATCAATTGAGGAATCAAGACACGAGATACTTTGCCCTTGCAAGAAGGAGAATTTCATGGGACCACTCCCTGACGCCGTCAAGAAGCAACGCCTTGGCCTGAGAAAAAGCTCGCTAGATCAAAACCTCAAAATATGATCTAGGCAAAAGTTAGAGCACACAAATCTCTTAACTTGCATCTAGGATCCAATTATCAAGTTGTGCAATTCAAAATGAAGAAAGGCATTCTTTTCTTTTATCACATGCTTGAAGATATATATCCATTGATAACCCCCTTTAAGCCTAAATCAATTTCTTTGAAAGAACCCAGCTAGGCAGCTATCCCCCACACCGGGGTGAAATGAAGAGGACAAATGTGCCAAACACATGGTTATCATCGGCGCATCAGAATTCAAAGCGTGAAAATACATGGGCACAATGAGATGCAAAACATCGAAAAAGAATCAGAGAAAGCTCAGAATCAACGAGAGTGCCAAACACATCGGCACAACAAAGTGCGAAGCAAATAAGGCGCCCGTCAAAAGCAAAAGGGCACAAAAATATTCAAGATGGCTGCTAGCTCTCGAAACCCAAAGAAAATGAAAGTTTTTGAGCCTATTATCCTTTCTTTGCTAAGCCAAACCTTGGCCACGTTACAACCCGGATAAAGTCCTTTCAGATTGGAAAACACAACTTGATAACAAAAATCCTAGGCAATAGGAGAAAACAAGAAGGAGGGGCAAGGCATTTTGTGAATCTCGCAAAATCCAAGCTGGGGCATTTGCAAAATCCATGGGTTCTCATCAGCAATCTGGGGCACAGTTCATTGTAAAAATTCTCGTGTTTTGACAAAACAAGAATGAGTATCAGTTGATGGAGCTAAAACAATTTCAAAACCCCGAATGGGAAAATCATCAAAACTTGATTTTATCATGACAATTTCAAACATCAATTGTGGGGCATGCTTGTCATTTTTCAAACCCTCAAATAATCAAGCTTCTTGTCTAGTCAAATCAAACTCCTCGTCGAGTCAAGATCATCATTGAGAGTCAATCCTCTGATAAAGGGTCTTTCTTGTCTTTTGAGTTATCTAGGCCTTGTCCAAATTCACACAAGGTCATTGAGGCCTCAACTCGTGAGAGAAACTTCAATACATGGAAGAACTCGCGCTTGCACTTGTGATAAAACTGGTTGCCGAAACTATCAGTGGAATCAAAGAAAAGAATCAAAACTAAGGCCTGTCACTCACGGGGGCACATCAGCCCAATGTCATCAATCACGGCAAGCATACAGCCAACCTCAAGACTAGAGCATGAATGGTATAAACTCAAGCCCTGATCAAGGTCAAACTCAAGCCAACCCCCGTTCAAGCCCTGGATCCAACTCGAACCCAATTTCCATCCCAAATCCCAAAATCCTGACAATACCGGTCCGCTGGCCAAAAACAGTAAAGCAGAAAGGGTACTCGGACATGTCCATTGTTGTTTTTCAAAACTAAAAATCATCAGTGTTGTCAAAAGTCGAAACACGGGTCTCACTTTCTAACCTCGACCTCTCACGGTCGCCTTCATCTTCGTCAACATGACTGCTTGACATGCTGCCATAAATTTGGCACCGTCCTAAGGGACACCCTTTAGTTTCTTCCGCTGCCATAAATTTGGCACCGTCCTAAGGGACACCCCTCAGTTTCTCCGCTGTCATAAATTTGGCACCGTCCTAAGGGACATCATTCAATCATCCGCTGCCATAAATTTGGTACCGTCCTAAGGGACACCCCTTAGTTTCTCCGCTGCCATAAATTTGGCACCGTCCTAAGGGACACCCTTTAGTTTCTTCCTGCCATAAATTTGGCACCGTCCTAAGGGACACCCTTTAGTTTCTTCCTGCCATAAATTTGGCACCGTCCTGTTGGACACCCTCTAGTCTCTTCCTGCCATAAATTTGGCACCGTCCTAAGGGACACCCTTTAATCTCTTCCCGCCATAAATTTGGCACCGTCCTAAGGGACACCCTTTAATCATCCGCTGCCATAAATTTGGCACCGTCCTAAGGGACACTTTTTAGTCTCTTCCCGCCATAAATTTGGCACCATCCTGTTGGACACCCTCCAGTCTCTTCCTGCCATAAATTTGTCACCGTCCTGTTGGACACCCTCCAGTCTCTTCCTGCCATAAATTTGGCGCTGTCCTGAGAGACACCCTTTAATCTCAAATTCAAGCTTCCTTCAAAATTCAAGCTTCTTTCAAAATTCAAGCTTTTCAAATTCAAGCTTCCTTCAAAATTCAAGCTTTTCAAATTCAAGTCTCTTCGCCACCCTTTAATCTCATCCCGCCATTGTTTTGGCACCGTTCTGAGGTACACCTTTCTATCATTTGCTTGCATGTCTGCATGTTTGCATTTGCCCCGAAGAACTACGCTGGTCTGATCCCTGCAGAAAAGGGTACGTAGGCAGCTCGGAAGAGCACGACCTCATGCATCGAATGCTTGTACATCTTTACTTGCATTTGATTTTGAATCAAGGATTTGATTTGGCTCGAATTGGGCTGTCTCAATCTTTGGACGGCACTCGTATCCAGACATGATGTCGAGCGTCGCCCAAAGAGGGGCAACTGTAGACACCCCAATTTGGACTTCTCAAACTTCCTTGATTCGTGGCCCGGAGGCTCCTCGATGATGAATTTGGATTAAACAAGCCTCGAACCATGTGAAACTTTGCTTCTTGAAGGACTTTGAAAAGGACAAAAAAAATGGTCAAAATCATTTCCAAGCGCTTGGGAGCAGTCCCAAGCGCTCCAAACCATTTTCTAAAAGCACTGGCTTGGCACACTCTCGAGCGCTCGAGAGTGAAGTCCCAAACGCTCGAGACCACTCTCGAGCGCTCGAGTCTTCTGGGCTGCCCAATGGATGATGAGATCTCCCACTACCCATGCTATCCATCATTGCAGTCACCATGAGCCGGCTGAGGCTTGAGTCAACACTCAACCTCAGTCAGAAGGAGTCAGAGCCAGCAGATTTTCCCCCAACCAAATGTTTTAGTTCAAATTCATTTCATGTTGCGAACTATAGGTTATCTTGGCCTATATATACAACTGATTTCAGCTGAGAAGGGGGCTTGGAGACCACGAAAATTCCCTCTCTCTAAAACCACTCTCCTCTCTCTCTTGCTCAAGGCAAAGGTTTTCCAAACTCAAACTCACTTTTCAAACTTCAAAAGCTTTCAAAAATCATCAAGGAAAATGCAGGAAATCCAGAACACTCCAAGCTTCTGATTTCTTGTATTCTTCTCTCTTCATCCACATTTCAAAGCTATTCAAAGAGCAAAGTTCCAACAAAAGGTAGAGATCTTTACCTTCAATCTCAAACCAAAGAGGCTGTTTTTCCCTTCAATCTCAATCTCAAAAATCTCTCAGCCTGACCCAGTCTTCTATACTGGGTGCAAGGTTGGGGGACCTCAGTGTAAAAGCAAGAGCAATGGGGTACAAAAAAATGTTTTATCAAAACCCTTACTGGAAACACTCTCGAGCGCTCGAGAGTTCTCCCGAGCGCTCGGGACTATTCCCAGTTTCATGCATGGTTCTTTGTCATACAGTAGGCAGGGAATGAGGTGCAGTCTTAAGTGAAATGGTTTTATTTGGGCATGCAGACATAGGAAATCATTTTCCATAAAACAGAAGTGTATCTTACAAATTTCATGTAAGAACAGGTTTTCCAAAGTCAAAAATAAGATTTTCTCTTGTTAAAGACCGAGACAGGTGTGACTGCATGATAAAATGATTTCATTTTCCATTTGAGAGCAAGCTGTCGTGTAGCTCACTCCCAAGCGCTCTGAACCGTTCCCGAGCGCTCGGGAGTGCATGCATGCTATTGCATTCCATTTCCCCAGTCTGCTGTGTTCTCTGATTTCTGCATGCATAAATGTACCTATTTGCTCATTTAAAGCTGTAGACCTAATTTTACAATGGCAAGGACGCACGATCTGAGAGATTGAGGGCCCATCGTAGTCTCTCAAGTCCTCTGTTGAGCCCATATTGTGTTTATACACATTTCAAATTCCAGTTTTACATTATATCCTGTCAGTGCTAACAAAGTTTTGCAGGATCAGAGTGTCAGCACTCCCAAGCGCTCGGGACCATTCCCGAGCGCTCGAGAGTGAATACAGTAACAGGGCTGCATTTTCAGTTATCTTGTATTTTGCATGGCCATTTCACCCTCTACTGTACACATGCACCAGTATACACTTCTTATGTGTTATAATTGTGGATAATTGCTAGTTGTTTTAATGAAACAAAATCCCTTTTGAAAAATCCCACAAACGTTTAGTAGAGACCGATTTCGAATCGGGCGAGGGGGGTGCCGTAAAACCCTTTCTCCCCTCGTAACATGGCTTCCGGACCCTTGAAACTGATCTCTGGTTTTCAACTTCAAATCAATCATTTTCAAAACGGTTTCTCGGGTGATATACCATAAATCCGGGGTGGCAACTCTTTCAACTCTTCAAACCATATTTTTCTCGAAACGGAAATATATTTTTTGGGCTGGTTGCCCATAGGATGTTTCTCTCGTCTCTTCTAAAAGGTCCAGCTCAGCCCTGAGATCTTCTTGGTTCTTCTGGGCGTCCGTGCTTACGGTTCTGTAGTTGAGAAGTTCAACTTCAATTGGGACTACCGCTTCGGCCCCAAATGCAAGAGAATATGGAGTTTCCCCAGTTACTGTTCGGGGCGTTGTAAGATAGGCCCATAGTACGTTGTAAAGTTCGTCTGGCAAAGCTCCTTTGGCTTCTCGAAGCCTTTTCTTGATTCCTTTTTTGATTGTTCGATTTGTAACTTCCACCTGGCCGTTTGCCTTTGGGTGAGCCTTTGAGGCATAATGTACATGTATTCCCTTGGAAATACAGTACTCCTTGAGCTGGGCATTGTCGAATTGCTTCCCTCGATCAGTGACTATCACTCGTGGTAATCCAAATCGACTTATAATGAATTTTCACAAGAAGTCGATCGTAACCTCTGCTGTGATTGTGGCCAGTGCCTTAGCTTCAACCCATTTTGTAAAGTAATCTACAGCTACAATGGCATGCTGGACCTGGCCTGCCGCCATTGGAAGTGGACCAATCAGGTCTATTCCCCACTGGGCGAATGGCCAGGGTCCTTTCATAGGAGTTAAGACTGTGGGCGATGCATGGATGATGTTAGCAAAGCACTGGCACTTCTCACATTTTTGGACCATAGAGTTGCAATCCTTCTGCATGCTTGGCCAATAATATCCCAACCTAAGGAGTTTGTAGGATAACATGCGGCCACCTTGGTGATCCCCACATACTCCTTGGTGGACCTCTTCCATAGCCCTTGTAGACTCCGGCGTGGTCAAGCACCTAAGGTATGGTAGTGAGAAGCTTCTTCTATAGAGCACATCTCCCATCATCAGGTACTTTGCAGCTCTGATTTTGAGTTGCCTAGCTTTGATATTATCATCTGGTAGTGTCCCATTCGTTATGTAGTCGACTATGGGACCTGTCCATGAGTTGTTGTAGTCGATAGCTTGTATCTGTACGTCCATGGCAAAGATACTAGGCAGCTCTAAGTATCGTATCGGTGCGTTTGGTAGGATTGCACCCTCTTTGGCCGTGGCCAGCTTTGACAAGTAATCAGCTTCAATGTTCTCCTCCCTTGGGATTCGGACAATGCTAAAGCTTTGTAGCTTTGCAATTTGGGCTTTTACCTTATCCAAGTACTTCTGCATTATTTCTTCCTTCACAGTATATTCCCCTAGGACTTGTCCTACTACCAGCTGTGAATCACTTTTGGCCAACACATGGTTAGCACCGACGGCCTTAGCCAGGTCCAAACCAACTACGAGAGCTTCATATTCAGCCTCGTTGTTGGTTGCTTTGAACTCAAACCTGAGCGCGTAGCTTAGGCGTTGCCCCTTTGGGGAAGTTAGAACTAAACCAGCTCCACTTGCTTCTCTGGTTGTTGATCCATCCACCTATAGGATCCAAGGTTTAGGTTCTTCCTTGGGGAGCTCCTCTGGTTCTGGATACGTGTATTCCACAAGGAAATCTGCAAGTACTTGAGCCTTAATGGCGATTCGAGGCTTGTATTCTATATCAAATTCGCCAAGCTCTATCAACCATTGAATTAGCCGGCCTGAAGTCTCTGGGCAGTGGAGAATTCTTCGAAGTGGCTGATCCGTTAGTACCTTGATTGAATGAACTTGGAAATATGGCCGTAGCCTTCTAGCAGCTATTACCATAGCAAAGGCTATCTTTTCAGCTCTGGGGTATCTCAGCTCAGCTCCTCGCAACACCCTGCTGATGTAGTACACTGGGAGCTGCGTTCCCTACTCCTCCCTTACCAAAACTGCACTGACAGCGTGGGGGGAGACAGCAAGGTATAAGAATAGAACCTCTCCTTCTTGAGTCCTACTAAGCAGTGGTGGGGACGTCAAGTATTCCTTCAGTTGGTTGAAAGCTGCTTCTTCTGTAGTAGTCCATTCGAAGGCTTTTTTCAAAACCTTAAAGAATGTTTGGCAATTATCAGTTGCTCGTGAGATGAATCTGCTTAGAGCTGCAACTCGTCCTGTTAGCTTCTGGACCTCCTTAATGTTCTGGGGTGACTTCATAGTGAGTATGGCCTGAATCTTCTCAAGGTTTGCTTCGATTCCTCTTTGGGATACCATGAAGCCTAGGAATTTTCCTGAGGAGATTCCAAAAGCGCATTTTGTTGAGTTGAGCTTCATCTTGTATTTTCTGAGGACATGAAAAGTTTCTTCCAAATCCGCTATATGATCCCGTGCCTTGGCACTTTTGACCAGCATGTCATCCACGTATACTTTCTACGTTGCGCCCAATCTGTTGCTTGAACATTTTGTTGACCAGCCTTTGGTAGTTGACCAGCCTTTGGTATGTTGCCCCTGCGTTCTTAAGACCAAAGGGCATCACTTTGTAGCAATATAGTCCCCGATCGGTGATGAACGAAGTTTTCTCTTGGTCTTCTTCATGCATTTGGATTTGATTATATCCTGAAAATGCATCCATGAAGGTGAGGAGCTCGTGCCCAGCTGTAGAATCCACCAAGGAGTCAATCATTGGCAGAGGAAAGCTATCCTTTGGACATGCTTTATTGAGGTCTGTGAAGTCTACACACATTCTCCATTTGCCATTGTCCTTCTTAACCATAACCACGTTGGCTAGCCAATCGGGATAGAGAACTTCACGGACGGATTTTGCTTGTATGAGCTTTTCTACTTCTTTGGCCGCGGCCTCATTTCGTTCTGGAGCGAAAGTTCTCTTCTTCTGCTTGACAGGGCGAATGGTGGGATCCACATTGAGCTTGTGAGATATGACCCTTGGGTCAATCCCGGGTATGTCCTCGTGGGACCATGCAAAGACATCTCTGTTCTTTCTCAGGAATTGCAACAGCTCCGTTCTTGCTACTGAGCTCAACCCTGTTCCGATCCTTACTGTTTTTCCAGGTTGCCCTGGTTCCAGGAGCTCCTCCACAAGTTCTTCCACTGGCTCTCCGTGTTAGAGCTTCTCTTCATCTCGAGTGTCTAGACTTTCTACATTCATGGTAATGTTAGCCCCCCTGAGTGAGGTGACATAACATTCCTGTGCTGCTTTCTGATCTCCTCTGACGCTAGCAACTCCTTCCGGTGTTGGAAACTTTATCATCAAATGATGTGTGGAGATTATCGCTCCGATTTTATTCAGAGTTGTTCTCCCCAGTATCGCATTGTATGCTGAAGGACAGTCAACTACTATGAAATCCACCATGCGTGTAATTTGACTTCCTTCTTCCCCCATGGTAATTGGCAGGGCTATTTGACCAGTTGGATAAACGGGCGTACCTACAAATCCAACTAGTGGGGATGTCATGGGCCTTAGCCTTTCTCGTCTCACTTTTAGTTGGTCATACGCATGGAGATAGAGGATGTCAGCTGAGCTTCCACTGTCAATCAGTACCCTACGTGTGAGGTAGTTTGCTATGACAATGGTTATAACCAGTGGGTCATCATGAGGGATCTGGACCCCCTTGATATCTTCCTCTGAGAAAATGATGGGTATTTCCTCCTTTTTCTGGAATTTGTTTGGACGGCAACCCGTATTGACCTCCAGGTATTCCTCCGTTCTCAGTTTTTTGAGGTGCACTTTTCTAGCGTTGCTAGATTCCCCTCCTCCGGCAAATCCTCCATGGATGACCTTGATCTCTCCAATAGGACCTGACCGATGTGTGGTGCCATCTCTACCCTCTTTGTTGGTATCTTCTCTTCTGGATGGTTTTTGGTGCTTCTTCGTCACAAAACATTGAAGCCTCCCTCTTTGAATCAGGTCTTCAATTTGCTGTTTTAGGTCAATACAATCGTCGGTGTTGTGACCGTGGTCTTTATGGAATCTGCAGTATTTGTCTTTAGCCCTCCTATTGGGATCAGTCCTCAAATTTCCAAGCCACTTGAGGTCCGGATAATCCTGTAGGTTGCTAAGGATTTGCTCTGTCGTAGCTATGAGCGGTGTAAACTGCTTGTACCGGCCTTGGGGTGGTCCTCCCGCTCCTCCTCGTTTCGGGGAGGATCTCGAGTCCACTTTCTTGTTCTTTGGTTCCCCTCCTGTCTTGCGAGTGGATTCTCTCTTCTTCCTATCGGGGGGAGGAAACTCACCAACCTGTGATGGCCCTGCTTGGGGATCAGAGCCATCACATGTGCGCCTTGCGTAAACGGCTTCCTCTGCATTCATATATTTCTATGCTCTGAGCATAAGTTTTGCTAAAGTTTTGGGTGGCTCTTGAGATAAGAGGTATAAAAACTGTCCTGAATACAGTCCAGCTATATACACAGTTATGCTCACGCTGTCGTCAGCTTCGTCAATCTGAACCACCTCTTTGTTGAATCTGGTGGTGTACTCTTTTAACGATTCCCATCTTCCTTGTTTCACCATCAAGAGGTGTGTTGCTGGTTTGCCATAGCGTTGACCAGCAATGAAGTAGCTTACGAAGCTCGTGCTAAGTTCTTTGAAACTACGTATGCTTCCTAGTGGGAGTTTATTAAACCATGCTCGAGCACTTCCTTTGAGAGTGACAAGGAATGCCCGACACATTACCTCATCCGGTACTGCTTGTAAATGCATCAGGGATTTATACGTCTCTAGATGGTCCAACGGGTCCGTGGAACCATTGAATGTCTCCAGATGGGGCATCTTGAATTTTCTGGGGAGCGGTAACCCCATGACTTCAGACGTAAAAGGTGAATCCTGTAGACACCTCCCAAACGGGGCATCGCCATACAGATTGATCACGTTTGTTTGCTCGATTGGTTGCTTGCTTCGTAAACCAAAATCATGGACATTCCCATGGCTAGAAACATCGCCACATGATAGCGGTTATCATCAAAACATAGTCGCCACCTAGTTTATTAAAACTAGGAAAACAGATAGAGATTCTGGATACGGGAGCCAAAAGTACAATAAGGGGAAGGTGTTAGGCACCCCTCTTTGCCCAGTCGTGAGACTGGCCCATAATCATTCAACATAAGACATATAGATGCTTTGTTTAATTCCAACACATAGTCTGTTTATTTATTCCTTTAAACAGTAAGCAAAGTGAGCCAGTGCGATAAATAAGCATGCATCAGAAAGCAGAAAAGCAAACAAAACTGTCCCAGGAAATCGATTACTCGGCCGGTGAATGGATGTCACGGCCGAGTAATCACACTGGTTTTATATACCGGCCGAGGGATCGAGGCCCCGGTCAGTGTTCTTCCTCACACCAGACGGAAAGATTAATAGATGATCAAATCGCTACGGTTAGTCAAAAATACAGTAAATAAGACAAACCAGAGGCTGTTGGGCCTCACCACCTTGATCCCTCAGTTGCTTGATTGCTTTGGATTGGGCGTGATTGACTGATTGCTTGATTGAAAACCCTAGGGTTAGGGTTTGAACTTCAGGGTTTGATCGCCGGATTGACGGCTGCCTTCGGGAGGTTAGGGCTTTTGAAGTATGGGATTGAGAGAGTATTTGTGCAGAGTTTTGAGGCTTGAAAGAGTGTGGAAGTATATCAATTTTGGAGCCCAAAGGCTCCTTTATATAGGCATAGGGATGACTCACTCCGGCCAATCGCAATGCACGATAAAAATTGGAGTTAGAGTGTGATTCTAACTCTCCATGGCAATCCTCTAACGTAGCCCGAACGCATCGGGAAGGTAGTGTAATCGGATCAAACGTCTGACAGAACACGTTCCAGAGTCTGGAAAAAGGTCGATCTGGCGGCCGAGTAAAGGATATCACGACCGAGGAATGGATGTCTCGGCCGAAGGATTGATCTTGCGGCCGAGGGATTGATCTCTCAGGGAGATTTTGCTAGCAACAGGTTGCTCGGGTGAGGAAATGATGTAAGGGCCGTGGGATCGATGTCACGGCCGACAGATGGATTCTCCTAGGCTTCTGTATTTCTGTCTGAAAGGCTGTATGGCTTTGAATTGGGTCCTCTAAGTGGCTCAAAGTTCTTACCGAAAGTCCTAAGGTCCTCAAGGAAGCAATCAGCAATCACTGTATCCATTTCATCATCGGGATGGTCCCAAGGTGGGACTTGAAATAATCGTTAGGCCAAATTGGGGTGTCTACAAATCCGTGTTCTTTACCAATTCTTCCACCGTAGCGGGAGTTTGTGCTTTGATATATTTCATTAATCCGTCAATCTGGTCTTGCATCTTGTGCAAAGCCTCTTGGTCATGGGGAAACCTCTCTGTGGGCGGTTTACCACCCTTCCTTCGATTTTGGCTTTCGTTTTCGCTGGATTCGCCTTTTTCTCTGTCATCCTCTTCATCCAGTCGAGTATGTCGTAAATTTAAAATGCTTGGTTCGGAGATTTGCCTTCGCAAGTCCGCGTTTTCCTGCATCGCAGTTTGTAACCCTTGGGTTAACGTCTTTATCTGCTCCTGCATCTGAGCAAACGCCTCGAGGGTCATCTGATCAGCCCCGATTCTGAGTGCTGCGGCGGCTTTGGCTGCTTCCGCCGCCTTGGCCGCTTTTCGGCGGCTAGGGCGGCCTTGGCCGCTTCAGCGGCCTTGGTAGCCTTGGCTACAACGACAGCTTTGGTGGCGTCGTCGACGCCCAATTGTGGGGGGTCTGAAGCCATCGTCATTTTGTTCGATCGAGTCTCTACCATACAAAACTGTTCACCATAAGGAAAAAGTCGTTTCCCACAGACGGCGCCAGCTGATGAAGCAGTTTTGAATCCAGCACGAACCTGATCCTGCAAAACAAAGCTGAAGCTAGAGTCACCGGTGTGGTGGCGTGCCAACCACCCTCTGATGCCTAAGTCAGTATAGAACTTGTTATTCGGTATGAGAATTCAGGTTCTCGGTTGTCAGTGGTGCGTACCTTTATTGGAGTTCTACCGTTACTTTTATAGGCATTTGATAGGAGGTTGAGTCCTAATAGGACTGCATTCCGGGGATTTTGGATTGCTTTAACGAGGTGGGTGGAGTCCTGCCTTAACTGGAACTCCACGAGCATCCTGTTTTTATATGGAATCCTTATCCGATGATAATAATGATTATGATTGGCAATTTACGCTTATCTTACCGGCTCCTCTTCCTTTATTCCGTAGGATTTAGGCTTATCAGAGCGGTATCTTGATGGGAATGAGTATATTCCATGAATATTACTTATCCTGTCTTAGCTTAGTGTCAAAGCTGGTCCTTAGACCTTATTCCAGCCCCGTCTCATGGGCCTAGCTGGCATCCTCTTACCTTGCTGCAGGTGGTGCTCTCCTGGGGAGTTTGGGCGAAGCTGACTTCTACTCCCCAGGTCCGCACTTCTTATTGAGCTGACTTTACCAGATTTTATCCTACTTATCAGGTATATATAAAAAAATTAAAACTCGAACGCTCAAGGAGCCGGGGCCGGGCCCAGGGCATAGCTCGGCCCCTGACCATAGTTTCATGTCTTGCTCATATATTTTCTAATATGCTGTCATTTGAATGGTTAACTACTGTATTACGCGTCACACAAGTACTTCATAACTATCTCATGGGGAACTTCAATAGGGATCCTTCCCTATAAAATACTTAAGTCCTCATCCTAGAAGGTTTGAAAACTTATCTATTCATCCTCAAATTCAAATAAATCCTAAACTACCCGTTCTCTCTCATAATTTTTGAAATCTTTTACTCTCTTTATCTTTCCTAATTTATCTCATTCTCTCTCCTAATCTTCTCTCTCAAATTTTCTCTCACCTAAAATTTAAAAACAACATTTAAAAAATAAAACTAACATCTACCATAAATTTGAAAATGAATATTCGTAAAATTGTGCTGATGAAACTACAGTAAACCGAAATCATGACAAAATTTGGAGAAATCAAAACACACATACCAAAATCATGACAAAATTTGTGGAATAACCATAAAACATAAAAAAATATGAACACATATCATAAAATCAACCCCGATGAAACTACAATAAACAGAAATCATGACAAAATTTGGAGAAATCGTAACACATTCATCGAAGTCATGACAAAAAGTAGTGGCTTATCCGCCGGGATACGTATTTATTTTCAAATATGATGAATTCATAACAAATATGATTAATTTACACTCGAAATCAAAAAAATTGAAACGATAATTACAAATATACACTTTAGAATTAATATTGTACTGCCTATGGAAACGATAACCACAAATATATACTTTAGAATTATCATCATGTATTTGTAGACACCCTATTCTGGACTATCCAGATTAGTTTACTTACGGTCTTTGATTCCCCGATGATGATTAAGGTCAAGAACATCCCGAGTTTGTGAATGAGTTTGAGCTTTGAGCGTCCTGAACCTCATCCGAACCCTTTTTCAAAACCTTGTCGAAACCTCAAAGCCAGAACCAAATGGCCTCAACAAAACCCTACTGGAGTACGCTGGTTCTTGACTAGCGTGCGCTGGAAGCACTGCCACGTGTCAGTCATCGCCAGTTACTGGCGCACGCCACTCAACAAGCGGCGTACGCCAGTCAATGCCAGTCAAATCAACTTTATTCAGCCAGAAGCGCGGGACTTTTGGCAACCACCCGACGTCAGCCACAGTTCCCCCTGATGATTATATCGTCCAGGGCTGTCCCCCTTCTTCCTACACCACCTTTCAAGAGGAGTCCCATGCATTTAATGCATGGGAGGCTCCCCTTGCCTTGCCACCCCAAACAAGCCTTAAGGGCAAGCTGATTTCAGTCTCTCTCACCACCATAAATACCCCCCTTGCATTCATTTGCAAGGGGTTAAGCTCATTAAGAAGCCATCTCTCCTATTTTCCTTCTCTTGCTTCCTTGTTTTCTTTCTTCTTCCATAGAAAGAACAAGCAAGGTGCACTTCTCCACAGTCCATAACCCACACTACTCATCCTTCATTCACCACCACCTTCAAGCTCAAGATCAAACCCATTTCAAACTCACAAGCAAAGGTATACCACCTTTTGCTTCTGTTTTCTGTTCTGACCCCTGAGGGGGGCTGGCAGGGTCAAGGCTGGTAATCTATACCAATCCTGGCCCTAATGCTGGCAAGGTTTCAAAACTGTGTACAAAGATCAGTGGCGCGCGCCAGTAGTTTAAGCCGTACGCCAGTCATGGTAGTACGTGCAAAACTGGCGTGGGGATCATGGATCATTGTTTTCTTTACTTTATTATTGTCTGATCACCCTGATGCATGCTAAAACCAGTCTATTGCTTTCTGTATTTTAGAACTGCTTTCTCTTCCATCTGTATCTTTGTGTAGTAGGGCCTCTGGGATCACTCTGGTCATGTTCAAGAGCCCAGATGATGCAAAGACAAAGCATTGGAACAAATGGACAACTGGCGTACGGCCATATACTACTGGCGTACGGTAGTGGTTCAGCTTCCAGTGGCTTGGCCCTTGCATGGATCTTCCATTCAGGCCTCTGATCATTCTCCCCTCACTGTTTAAGGGGTTTTCTGTCAATTTGGTGGCTTCTTAGCCCTTTATTCTGTCTGTAATAGCTTAGTAATCAACATAAACTGTGTGGTTTGTTCCTGGGTGTGCACCGGTCCCTTCCAGAGCCCAGAGGGTTGAGAACAGAAACTGTGGTCTTAGGCTCACCGGCGCACGCCAGTTGTGGGGGTGGCGCACGCAGGTCATGGCTGCATGCAGTGGTTTGGCCAGTGCATGCAGACTTGCTTCTGTGTGCACCACTGCACAAACGGCGTGCACTAGTTTGTCTAAAACGTCCACAGCAGCTTGTTCTCAATCTATTATACTTGCTTAGATCAAACATCAAATTTCATCAACATACATCACACTTTTTGTATATAATTGCAAACTTATTTACAGTTTTAATCCCCGTTAACTGCTCCCCGCCCTAACTGGCTAAAAAAATGATCAAATAAAGAGAGAAATGCAAATGTTTTTATAAAATGCCTAAGTAGAGACCGATCTCCGGATTGGGCGAGGGGGGGTGCCATAAAACCCTTCCCCTCTCGTAACCTGGCTACCAAACCTTAGATGTCGAAAGGTGACGACGGTCCAGTCTACAAAAGCCTTTTTCAAATTCAAATAAACGTAATCCAAACGTTTTGTAAAAACACGGTTTCTTGGGTACTCTCCGCAAAACCCGAGTGGCGACTCTGAACTGCGAAGCGTTTCGCCGCGCTTTCCGCAAGATAGGGCGCACCTGGAATTTTATGCTTAAAACATGGGATTTTTGGGGCGTGTGCCCACAGTATTAAAAATTGATCATGTTTTTCATAAAAACAATTATTTTCATGATTAATTGCACAAATCAATCATGCATAAATTGGAATAAATCATCCATTATTTTCATGGATTATTTATACAAATTGATCATAAAACTTGAATAATCCATAAATAAATAAAAAGATTAACTATTACCCAATCCATGGAAATTATTAGAATGAAAGAGTACATAGAGGATAATGCCGACGAGATTGGCGATTGCGTCTTTGAAGGAGGCTCTGGCAGATTATACGATAATGGGGCCTTTTATATTCCCCGGCGTCTTTGACGGCATAATGGGGCATCTTTGACGGTATAATTGTCACGCTCTCGATTTTAAACGTAAATATATAAACCATTTTGATAAAAGATCCTCGCATAAGATAGATAATACCCAAAATGAGTTTCCCACCTACTTAATTACAAATCAAGTCCCCAAGTTTCCAAATAATCAACATTGGCACACCGGCCCGAATTAACTTAAATACAGCTACGAACAGGTTATTAAATTACAAACGGTTTAGTCAAAAGAAATTAAGATGAATTAGTTACAAAATCATCTTTAACAAAAGTAGGTGATTTACAAAGATGATTAATGCTGTGTTTGGTTTGGTTTTTGAAATTTTTTCTAAAAAATAGTAGAGGTAATAAGTGGAGAGAGATAGAGAGAGAAATGTTAGAAGTAGGAGGAATCTATGGGGAATTTTTCGAAAAATTCTTTTTGAAAAGCAAATAGAACACAGCATAAATAATTAGACTTCGTTAGCTTCCAAAATTGTCTTCCACACTGAGCATACGATGCAATGCAAGCTACTGCCTGGCATTAGAACCTGAAAAGAAGGATTTTGTTGAGCTACACTAGCCCAGTAGGAAATTCTCTACAAAATTTATATGTAATGAGATGATAAGCATGAATACGGCGAATCAAGTAAAATGGCAAATCCAAACAATGCATGCCAACACTCTTTACAAGTGTCATAGCAATCCTCATACACATACACACACGCACACACACACACACTTCTTCCAACGAATTTCCACCCCTTGCGAATTGTGTTTCCACCCCTTGATCACAATAGACTCTACCCCTTGCAATTTTGTGTTTCCACCCATTGCGTCACAATAAACTCTACAATCGCTTCACAACGACAACCACACTATCATCACAGTCAATACCGAAGCCATAACTCATTTCACACACACACCGACATTATCTAATACGTCACAAATAGCTCACGAATCATAACAATCAAGACCACTATACCATTTTCAAAAGAATAAGTAATTCTCAATGCCACAAAATATTCCATTCGATCATATATAGCAAACAAACACCCATATCAACTTAATCACCACAAAACATGTAGAGGAAGAGAGAAATCCCTACCTAAGTGGGTTTTGAGCAAAACCCTAGGTCTACCGAGAGCTATATACTTGAATCCACCAAAAACAAGCTCCACCCAAGCTTGGCTATAAGATCTAGAGTAAATAAATCCAAAAACAAGATAAACAAGCAAAGATCAACAAGTAGTTGAGAGGAGAGAGAGAAAAATGTGGTAGAGTGTCAAGGAGTGAGAGCAAGAACACAAAACTCGCCCTTTGTTCACCAAATGCAAGATTCAAGTGATTTTGAGATAGGAATCCTTTAGATCTTGAAGATTTGAGGTTGAAATCAAGAATTTGGGTGAGATTGGAGTGGGGTAGGTGAGAGGGGGTGTTTCCAGGTCTGGTTTATGGGTTTGGGGGTGAAAAAAATGGTAGGATGGGGTGTATTTATAGTGAGTTGAAATGCATGCTGAAAAATCAGAAAAATCACAGCGGGTACCGGTACTGGGCGATTCCCAATACCGGTACTGGAACCTTCAAAATGTCAATTTGGCCAAGTTCTGTACACTTGGTACCGGTACTGGGCAAGAGGCAGTACCGGTACTGGCTAGACAGAAAAGTGAAATTTTCCAATAGACACCGAATCGAACCCAACTTGATACCAACACTTCTAAACAATATTTACTACATCAAAACTCACATTTTACTATTCTCCGAGTGTCCGATACACAACCGTAAACGTATCTCCGTACACCCCCACAAACAAACGCACAACTTTATTAATAATACGATTCTTTTACGCATTAAACGATTTTCGAAATTATAATAATTTACGGGTCTCTACATTCTATCCTCCTTAAAGAAATTTCGTCCCAAAATTTACAATTCATGTCAAATAAACTCATGCATCAAGTAAACATGCTCATACCACAACACGTATGATCAAACAACAAGCTAACAATTATATAGTCGGAATTTGGGACTCACATTGATTCAATTCGAAAATAATTGCGGATACTTCCCACGTCGACTCTTCTTTTCCGAGATTACTCCAAAGAACTCGCACCAACGGAATAGTCTTGCCACTCAAAACTTGGTCACGTGAATCTAGGATATGTATCGGCTCCTCCCCATAAGATGCATCGGCTTCCAAGTACTCCAATTCAGACCACTCGAGGACATGTGACGGATCCGGCTCGTACTTCCGCAACATTGATACGTGAAACACGTCATGAACGCCTGATGGCTTTAGTGGTAAGGCCAATCGATACGCAACTTCTCCAATTTTCTCGAAAATATCAAACGGTCCGATAAAACGCGGTGAAAGCTTACCCTTTTGCCCAAAACGAGACAATCCCCGACGCAGTGACACCTTAAGGAAAACATGATCCCCCACTTCAAATAATAACGGTCGGCGACGACATTGGCATAACTTTTTTGCCTACTTTGCGCGGTTAACAATCCTTGATGAATCACTTTGACTTGCTCGGTGGTTCTCTTTTGTGCTACAAGAAGACGTTGACGAATCGCTCTCATGCTCTCGGAGGTTTCTTTGATCAAATCCGGCCCAACTAATGTAGCTTCGCCCAACTCAATCCAACAAACGGGTGATCGACACGGTCTCCCATACAAAGCTTCATACGGTGCCATCTCGATACTAGATTGGTAGCTATTGTTATACGCGAATTCGACTAATGGTAGGTGATCTTCCCAATTTCCCCGAAAATCCATAACGCAAGCCCGAAGCATGTCTTCTAAAATTTGGATCGTTCTCTCGGATTGCCTATCCATTTGAGGATGATACGCGGTTCTAAATAAAATATTTGTGCCAAGAGCAGCCTGCAGACTTTGCCAAAAACGCGCGGTAAACTTTGGATCTCGATCTAACATGATAGAAACAGGAATCCCATGAAGACGAATAATCTCACGGATGTATAAACGGCTAAGCATATCAATCGAATCCGAAACCAGAATCGGTAAAAAGTGCGCTGACTTGGACAATCGATCAACTATCACCCAAATGGCATCATGCCCCCTCGGCGACCTCGATAAGCCGGTAACGAAATCCATTGTCACGTTCTCCCACTTCCATTCGGCCACTAGAAAAGGCTGTAACTCCCCCGCGGGTCGTTGATGTTCGGTTTTGACTTGTTGGCACGTAAGGCATTTGGATATGAGGACGACGACGTCTTTCTTCATTCCCGGCCACCAAAACTGTCTACGCAAGTCATGATACATTTTTGTTCCTCTTGGATGCACAGCTAACGATGAATGGTGAAATTCTCTCAATATTTCCTCCCGACACGAAATGGGTACGAACAATTTTCCTTGGTATCGCAAACCTTGATCGGTATGAATCATCCACCCTTCTTGGGCATTTTCGCTAAGAAACTTGGCGCGAAACTCTCCTGCTTCTTCATCTTGCTGTTGGGCCTCAATTACTCGAGTTGACAAGGTTGAATGAACAGTTAAGTTGCCTAAGGTGACTCCCTCTCAAACTTCCTCGAAATGCAATGCGTACGAACCCAAGTCTTTCATCGTTTTCCACTCATGGATAGCTATACTCGCAAGGTGTGTTGATTTTCTGCTTAACGCATCTGCAACCACGTTCGCCTTTCTCGGGTGATATTGCAATTCGAAATCATAATCTTCTAGGTGCTCCATTCAACGGCATTGTCGCAAATTAAGTTCCTTTTGAGAAAAAAAGTACTCCCTCCGTCCCAATTTACTTGTCTCAGTTCTATTCTAACTGGATAAAAAAACTAGTTATATCTTTAAATTGGTAATGAATTTTATATCCAATATGGATCTTGTTTGATAGATCTCGATTTGTTCTATAATACAATGTTTTCAAAATCACCTAAAACATTATAAATTACAAGATATAATCAATTGAAAAGTGGCACGAACTCCCAAAAGTGACAATTAAATTGGGACGGAGGTAGTACTTTAGACTCTTATGATCGGAAAATACCTCAAATCTCTCACCGTATAAATAATGACTCCAACTCTTCAAGGCGAAGACGATGGCCGCGAGTTCTAAGTCATGGGTAGGGTAGTTTCGCTCGTGAGTTTTCAATTGTCGCAATCCATACGCCACCACTCGCCCTAATTGCATCAATACACACCCTAATCCCTCTTTCGAAGCGTCACAATACACGGAATTACCGACTCCTCATTCGGGTACAACCAAAACCGGCACGGTAGTCAACCTTCTCTTCAATTCCTCGAAGGCCTTCTCACATGCATCATTCCAAACAAAGCGAGTTCCCTTATGAGTCAATTTGGTCATCGGAGCCGCTAGACGAGAGAAATCAAGGACAAAACGACGGTAATACCCGGCCAAGCCCAAGAAACTACGAATCTCAAACACACTCTTCGGTCGCTGCCAATTCATTACGGACTCTATCTTTCCCGGATCAACGGGCACCCCATCCTTCGACACGACGTGACCCAAAAATTTGACTTCGGACAACCAAAATTCACACTTGCTAAGCTTGGCATACAAATGGTGTTCTCTCAAGAGTTCAAGAACGATAGAAATGTGAGATTGGTGTTCCTCTTCCGAAGGTGAGCAGATAAGGATATCGTCCACAAAAATGACCACGAAACGATCAAGATAGGCACGAAAGATACGGTTCATTAAGTCCATGAAGGTCGCCAGTGCATTCCGTCAATCCAAAGGGCATAACAACGAACTCGTAGTGGCTGTAACGAGTACGAAAAGCGGTTATAGGAATGTCTTCCCTCTGGACCCTCAATTGATGATAACCTGACCTCAAATCGATCTTAGAAAAACAAGTTGCGCCTCGAAGTTGGTCAAACAAATCGTCGATTCTAGGCATTGGATACTTATTCTTAATGGTGACACGGTTTAATTTACGATAATCAATACATAGGCGAAGCGACCCATCTTTCTTCTGAGCAAACAAGGCCGGTGCTCCCCACGGTGATGTACTCGGACGGATAAACCCCAAACTCTCCAATTCTTGCAATTGAGTCTTCAATTCTCTTAACTCAGCAGGCGCGAAGCGATAAGGAGGCACAGAAATAGGAGCGGTACCAGGAAGCAAATCAATGGTGAATTCAATCTCTCTCTCGGGTGGTAAACTAGGTAACTCCTTCGGAAACACGTCCGGAAAATCGCAAACAACAAGGGGCAACTCCCCACGAGTGGACACATCCTCATCTAAGGCCAAACTCGCTAATAAGGCATACATTGACTCCTGCTCCCGAGACCCACACAAATACAGCTCTAACGGTTCCCAACGCTCCCTGAAGAACTCAAAATAAGCACCCCCAGGCGGACAAATACGGACTCGACGCTTGAAGCAATCTATGGTAGCGTAAAACATAGACAACCAATCCATTCCCACTATAAGATCGAACCCCGACATATTCAACACAATGAAGTCAAAGGTAAAACGACGATCTCAAATGATAAGCTCACAATCTCGACAAATACAATCTAATGGTGATCTGCCCCCAATGGGTGTCTCAACAAATAAAGGAGGATTGATACTTTCAATTTTCAGTTCCAATGCACGAGCAAAAGATGCAGCAATGAATGAATGCGATGCTCCAGAATCAAATAGCACTCTAGCAAAGGAGTTAAATAATAGAAATGTACCCCTCACAACCGAAGTTTTCGGGGCTTGAGAAGTAACAGGAGGTGGTGGAGGCGGAATAGCTGAAGTGATAGCAAAAGCTCTTCCCTGAGTCATCTGACTCTGAACATGTCCACCCCGTTGACCGGAACCCTGAGTAGGCGTCGAAGAACTCGCTCCTCTCTCAACCTAAGATCCTTGAGCTAACGTAGTCTAACGGAAGTGAGGCTATTGCTGCCTCTGAGTACCTCGAAATGATTGCCGACTGGAACTCTGACCACCCCTCAGTTGCTGCACCGAACCAGACTCGCTTCGTGTCCTTTCCCCATGCGGACAATTCCTTGCAAAATGACCGGCTTTCCCACAAATAAAGCACACGTACCCAAAAGCCGAGGACACTGAGCACAAATGTGCCCCACTTGACCACACTTGTGACACACAATCGGAGGCCTATTTGAAACTCCCCGAGTCCCAAACGACGAAGAAGATGGAGGCCTAAAGTTTGACGGACCCTGCGAAGCTGTAAATTGATCTTGTTGCCTCTTCCTGCCTTGACTGCCAAAACTTCCTAAAGAAGAGCTCACACCCCCTACTGGTTGCCTCGGTTCCCAAGCCTTAGGATTTTGTGGTGCCTCTTTAGGTGTCTCGATACTCCTCGCACACTCTACGACCTCAGAAAAGTTCCCTTAGTGTTGTGCCACAACGAACTTCTTCACGGTGTCGTGCAAGCCCCTTTCGAACCGTCGACATATCCTTTCTTCAGTTGCCACCAATTCCGGCGCAAAACGGGACAAAGATTAAAACTTCAAAGCGTACTCCGACATGGACATATTCCCCTGTTCTAACTTTTCAAACTCATCCCTCAGTTGGTCTCTGTCACGTCCTCAATTTTCAACATAATTAACAATACCATTTGAAATACAAAATCCTTTCAATCGTACGTACATTACCCCAAAATACAATACAGTTTCTGATTCTTCAAATTGGTCTACATATACAGTCTTCCAAATTAGGAATTTCATAACAAAGCGGTTTGTTTTACAAGAATAATTAAGTACTCTCCAAAATAGCTTTACTCGATAATGTCAGCATACACTCCAAGCACTCCATGACTATGACCTGAAATGGTAGGTTGAGCAAACACGCGCCCAGTAGAGAAATCTATACTCAAACTATATGAAAATGCGAAGAAACATGCACCAAGAGTGAGTGAATTTCAATAAGTGAACACGAGAAACAAGGGTTTACCACAATGAACAAGCAGATTACGACTACGGGGTTCTAGACGTCTTATAAGCATTCCTAGCTATTCATATATCAAATTAGCAACATTAATAAATTCGCATTAGTATACATCATCCAATAATCAATCCTCAATCCTCAATCATCTCATCGTTCTCGTACACTACCACAATCTTTCTCGTTTCCACTTCGTTCATCATCGAACGCCTTTTTCCCATAAAACTTTCCCTTCTGCTTTTAAAAAAAATGTAAAGTAGTACGAAACCAGATCAAGCTCCGTTGATTCGAGCTTGAATACCGGAGTCCATTGATTTGTGCCCAAATACCGGAAACCGTTAATTCGCTCAAGAATACCGGAGGATTTTTAATCAAAATCCTTTTCTTTTCAATAAACATGATTAAAAGCCAATCTTTCATCCTTTTTCCAATAATCACACGTTATTTCACATGTCATCATTTATGGTTTTTGCATGTATCGCTCGTGGTCCAGTCATATCACCGAATGTCCATGGTGATACCCGCTCATTTGCATGGTCCGGTCATCTCACCGAATGGTGATACCTGTTCATTTTATTTGATCTGCAGATCTTTTCGTCTCACCGAATGTCCATGGTGATCCCAAAAGTGTCCATTCCGGTCGTCTCACCACCAAGTGGCGATACCCGTAGTGTCAAGTTTTCATTAACAACATACCACAATTTCATGTTATATTCATGTGTCAATCGGTCATTCACTTTTTAATGCATTCAAACAATCAACCATATCATGACATTGACTAATAAATGAGTACACACATTTCCCTTAAGTATATCATTACATACTACACAACGTATTGAACTCATGCGTAACTTTACGATGCACTTGCCATTTGCCTCTACTCGAGAATCGCATAGAACGAGCGCCGAAGGAATTTAGAGAAGATCAACAAGACGAATCATGAGGATACAAGTTATCCTATTATCACTCGGACTATTAGACAGGCCCACGTCAACCAAACCATCCACCCCATGATATACCGTTCATAGCCTACGATATTCGATAACAACTCTACGGCATGTTTTCCATCTCACCAATCACCACGTTAGGTCATAGCACTTAACAAGTCCATATCGTCCATTGGGACGTGTCACAACATCTACTACAATCTACCAAATGCATAAATAATGTACGAGTGCCATATTCACTTAATTCGATGTTTTCCTTTATTACAACGAGAGCCAAAGGAGTGGGTATGATCAACGAATCATTGAAACGCAAGCAATCAACCTTAGAGATGATTTGAAGGTGTTTAAAAGGTATTAGAAGTGATCAGGGGTCCAAACCATGAAAGGAGAAACTTTTCAGAAATTTTCAATCTAGTACATGTAGCAGTTAAGGGCGTTACATGTACCCAGCGAACAGAACATGAAATTTGGGTTTTGGTACATGTAGCAGTTAAGGGTGCTACATGTAGCCAGCGAATAGAAGATACAATCCGAGTTTGGTACATGTAGCAGTTAAGGGCGCTACATGTAGACAATGAACGAAATCTGAGTTTGGTATATGTACCAGGGTAAACACTGGTACATGTAGTACCTGGGTTTTTTTGCATGATTTTGACAGCTTTCAAGGGCAAACACAAGGCTTCCAAACAACGATCCAAAGCAAGTTTTGGACACCGAATCAACTCATAAACATATAGAGAAAGTTAGAAATCCCTACCTCAAGTTGAAGAACGAAACCCCAAGAGAGATCGAGCCATGGCTTCCAAAATCAACACCGAGAGCAATACACCCCCACTGAGCTCTAGCCAACGAAGCACGAGCCCCACAACACGCGTAGAAGATGGATTGGAGGTTGGTTTGTGTGGGTTTGGAGTTGTTTTGGTGGAATCTTGAGTGAGAGAGCAATAGAGTGAGAGAGAGCCGAGAGAGAAAAGAACGTGGGAGATAGAGAGAGAGTGGAGTTGGATTTTTAATCTCCTACATACACATCTCTCTATATATACTCACACACACACACAAATTACACTTGCACTCCCTCCACTAAGAATCCCTTCACCTTAATCCTCGAATCAAATAATCTTGTCATCTATCATATTTAATCTACAATTTACCATTTATTAAACATAGGGATTATTAAAAAATAATATAAAAAAAAAATTACGGGTCTCTACAGTCTCGGCTAGTTTCCGGAAAATATTGCTCCTCGAAGAGCACTTCAAACTCGGCCCAAGTTAAGTTTTCCACATCCGGCTCATTCGCTTGAGCCACAATCCTTGCCGCTCTCCTCGCATCTTTCCTCGATTCTAAAACTGACTCCCACCACTCATTCGCTTCCCCAGTAAATTGAACGGCCACAATGTTGACTCACAAGTCATCCTCCGTGATTCCCAGAGCCCTGAAAAGTTTTCGGATTTGAGCTAGCCAATGATTGGCTACAAGAGGGTCACTGCTCGACCCATCGAACGTTGGTGGATTTCTACGACTAAATTCTCTCATTGCCGACAAAGCACGACTATCTGCACCTTCCCTAGGAGTTGGGTTTAAAAGGTTCGCGGTCGCGAGAGCCGCAACGAAGTCCCGAGCAAAGGGATTTTGAACGATCGGTACTTCCTCTCCTTGACCACATCTGGCCCCTTCCCCCGGATTCCCACTTAGATTTTCCCCTAGCTGGCTAACCTCGTCCTCAATTGGCACCCCTCGGCCACGACCACCCCAACTTTCGGCCTCACCAGCTCTAGCACGCATTCTCGGAGGCATCTTACTACAAGTTATAAGAAAGAAAGGTTCATCAATATCAACATCATTCAATGAGGTCTAAGCCCCCAACCATCCCAACACGGGTCAAAGCAACTCTATGCCACTCTACCATATTGAAATGCAATGCCAAGTAATGTCAATTCACACAAGCATACATATGACATGCAAGAAGACGTGACATTTTGAACCCATGAGACTAGAAGTCTCCCCACGGTCTCAAAGTATTCAAACCTAGATGCTCTGATACCAATTTGTCACGCCCTTGATTTTAAATGTAAATATATAAACCATTTTGATAAAAGATCCTTGCATAAGATAGATAATACCCAAAATGAGTTTCCCACCTACTTATTTACAAATCAAGTCCCCAAGTTTCCAAATAATCAACATTGGCACACCGGCCCGAATTAACTTAAATACAGCTACGAACAGGTTATAAAATTACAAACGGTTTTGTCAAAAGAAATCAAGATGAATTAGTTACAAAATCATCTTTAACAAAAGTAGGTGATTTACAAAGATGATTAAATAACTAGACTTCGTTAGCTTCCAAAATTGTCTTCCACACTGAGCATACGATGCAATGCAAGCTACTGCCCCGCATTAGGACCTAAAAAGAAGGATTTTGTTGAGCTACACTAGCCCAGTAGGAAATTCTCTACAAAATCTATATGTAATGAGATGATAAGCATGAATACGGTGAATCAAGTAAAATGGCAAATCCAAACAATGCACGCCAACACCCTATACAAGTGTCATAGCAATTCTCATACACATACACACACGCACACACACACTTCTTCCAACGAATTTCCACCCCTTGCGAATTGTGTTTCCACCCCTTGCATCACAATAGACTCTACCCTTTGCGATTTTGTGTTCCCACCCCTTGCGTCACAATAAACTCCACAATCGCTTCACAACGACAACCACACTATCATCACAGTCAATACCGAAGCCATAACTCATTTCACACACACACTGACATTATCTAATATGTCACAAATAGCTCACGGATCATAACAATCAAGACCACTATACCACTTTCAAAAGAATAAGTAATTCTCAATGCCACAAAATATTCCATTCAATCATATATAGCAAACAAACACCCATATCACACTTAATCACCACAAAACATGTAGAAGAATAGAGAAATCTCTACCTAAGTGGGTTTTGAGCAAAACCCTAGGTCTACCGAGAGCTATATGCTTAAAGCCACCAAAAACAAGATAAACAAGCAAAGATCAACAAGTAATTGAGAGGAGAGAGAGACAAATGTGGTAGAGTGTCAAGGAATGAGAGCAAGAACACAAAACTCACTCTTTGTTCACCAAATGCAATATTCAAGTGATTTTGAGGTAGGAATCCTTTAGATCTTGAAGATTTGAGGTTGAAATCAAGAGTTTTGGGTGAGATTGAAGTGGGGTAGGTGAGGGGGGATGTTTCCAGGTCTGGTTCGTGGGTTGGGGGGTGAAAAAAATGGTAAATGGGGGTATTTATAGTGAGCTATGTGTGCTAAAAAATCAAAAAAATCACAGCGGGTATCGGTACTGGGCGATTCCCAGTACCGGTACTGGAACCTTCAAAATGTCAATTTGGCCAAGTTCTGGACACTGGGTACCGGTACTGGGCAAGAGGCAATACCAGTACTGGCTAGACAGAAAAGTGAAATTTTCCAACGGACACCGAATCGAACCCAACTTGATACCAACACTTCCAAACAACATTACAACATCAAAACTCACATTTTACTATTCTCCGAGTGTTCAATACACAACCATAAACGTATCTCCATACACCCCCACAAACAAACGCACAACTTTATTAATAATACGATTCTTTTACGCATTAAACGATTTCCAAAATTATAATAATTTTCGGGTCTCTTCAATAATGAAGCACAGCGAGAACAATGCCAACGAGATCGGCGAAGGTGTTTTTGTAGGAGGCTCCAGCGGGCTTGATGAATCCAAACTCGTCGGCGATTTCATTGGCGACACAGACGACGATTGAGACAACAGATCCAATAAAGATGTTGCGGCGTCGGAGGAAAGGGTAGCGGGTTTTGGCCAGAAGCGAGGAGAGAGAAGAGGTTAGTAAGGGAGAAGCACAAGAGGACAAATAGAATTTGTCTGGGGCAACCAGTCATCCCCTTTCCTCATTCTCCATGAGAGAGAGTGGAGAGAGTGTAAGGTATAATTTTGAGATACAAGGAGTTAATTGTAACGCCCCGATTTTTGGGAACGTTAAATAAAAATTTTATTAATAAAACCAAATGGAGTCTGGATCGTTATTACAACAAAACTCCCACAAGAGTTCAATGTTTACACAAATGAAGGGGTTCTAGGGTTCCTAACTACAGCTCCGCCTGCTCCTCCATCCTAGCCAGCTCCTCAGCTCCAAAAGCCTCCAAGGCGTACTGTTCATCTTGATCATCTACAAAATCTGACACATTATACCAGCGTCGCCACCAGTATAATATGTTAAGGTCACCAAAGGTAACACCATGAGCTACAAGAGCTCAGCAGATTAAACCTATACCCACTAACCCTTATCTTACAAGTAGCAAGTCAATGAGCCATGATACATGATAGTAACCAAACTAACACATGCATTCAATAACTTCACATTTAGAGATGTACAGTAACACATGCACATTCATTTCTCGACTAGCGTAAGTGTCCGTGTCATCAGAGTTTCTCCTACGCAGCGTTTCGTAGACCGTGTCACCATTTCACTTTTCATTCATCAAATCAAACATTTCAAAAATTGTTTTAACACACCTAACCTTGGTTCCACCGTTCCGGGTTCCCGAGTATCCTCACAATGGTTCCGCCGCACCGGGTTCCCATTGGCACACAATAGCATTGGCTCCTCTCCACGGATAACCAAGCCACAAACCTCACAATGGTTCCGCTGTTCCGGATTCCATTGGAACACACACAGCCTCACAATGGTTCCGCCGCTCCGGATTCCCATTGGAACACACACAGCCTCACAATGGTTCCGCCGCTACGGATCCCCATTGGAACACACACTTCCTCACAATGGTTCCGCCGCTACGGATTCCTATTGGAACACACACAACCTCACAATGGTTCCGCCATTCCGGATTCTATTAGAACACACACACCCACACATAATGGCTACCACGTCCAGCCATTATGCAGTTTCAAAAAAATATTTTTACCAAGTCAACACGTCTTTTCATTAAACACACCCTAGGTGTCATGTTTCTAACTTTCTCGGTTTCTGTGTCTCGTTCTCATGCATAGACTCCGCGGCAGAACTTCTTATGACAAAATCATAAATCATTCATTATAATCTTGAAACTAAACTAGCAAAATCATTCAACTCTATATTAGATAGCATGCTCACATTATCACCTCATCATGCTCAATATTTAATCACACAAAGTAAAGCATAGTGCCACATGGACGGACACCTTTGGAGTGGTAAACCACTTATGCTTTACCAAACAAGTAAGACAAGTAAACACATACGCATACTCATAACCATTCTAAGATCAAAATACGAATACTTAAAGTTGGGTCAAAAACATTATCTTTCAAAATTCGTTCTTCCTTTTCAAAATTTCAAAACAACACATGTTATTGAGATTCTACGTAGAGATATTCTACATGATCATACAACTATCTACACTTAGGATTAGAGTGTGTGGAATAATCTACTATACTTAGAGATAGGGGTTAAGATTTATCTACCGTTCTTCTTGGCGATTGGTCGGTTTTTGAGAATCGGTCGTCGATTTTGCGAATCGGCGGCATAACGGCTCCGGCTTGCTTCGAAAGGAAAAGAGATGGACTTTCTCTTCCTAGAAAAAAACTTTGCTAACTAAACTAGGCTACTTTAAAGATCTAGGGGTGGTTTTGGAGGTGGTTTGGTGGTAGCTCTCAAGAACTTCAAGAACTTGAAAGAACTTGAACTTTGGAACAAAGAAAGTTTAGAAATTTTAGAGAGAAGTTGGAGCAATGCTTGAAGGTGTGAGTTTAAGCTTGAATGAGCTTGCTATTTATAGGCCAAGCATGCCCTCTCTCCCTCTCTCACCCGAAATCTCCCTCTCTCTCCATATCTCATTTTTTAATCACTTTGTCAAGCTTTCTTTGAAAGATCAAGACCTAGTTCTAGGCTTGCATGGCTAGATTTATGTCGACAGCATGCCCTTCGGAGGGGAAAAAGGATTTCGTTCCTCCCCCTGCCGTTTGCGGCCCTTTTTTGGAAATCAAGGGAGCGCGAGCGCCGGTGGCAAGCGCTCAAAAATACAGAGTCGCCACTTGAGTTTTGAAGGTCCGACACTCAAGGAACCGTATTTCGAAGCACCTGCCGCGCTGTTTGATTTGAAAAAGTGAAGGAAACCAGTCCGTCATAACCATATCTGGGTTCGGGAGCCAGGTTACGAGAGGGGAAGGGTTTTATGGCACCCCTCTCGCCCAATCCGGAGATCAGTCTCTACTTAGGCATTTTGAAAACATTGCGATTCTTCTTTTATTAATCGATTTTAGCCAATTAGGGCGGGGGAACAGTTAATCGGGGATTAAAACTGTAACATGTTTGCAGGATGTGATCAAATAGCATGGATGGATGAAATACTATGGAAATAAATGGGATAAAATTTAACCCTCTGATCAGAACATCAAAACTGCACAAAGTTTGAATATGCCAAGCACAATGGCCAACTTGCATGCATGGATCTATGTACATGCAAGCAGACCATCGCGCGACATACTCGAACCGTCGCGTGAGAGTTCATAACTCACCACAGGTCAAATTTCATCCCCTTCTGGGCTCTGGAAGGACCAGTGCTCACCCAGGGGGCAAACCAAGCAGTTTATATGTACTGGAAGTAAATAATTATTACAAATTGCTTCAAACAGGAGCCAAATGAAATGAAATACAACCCCTAAACAGAGGGGGTATCAAAACAGAGGCTAAGGCCTAGTTGCCCATGCAAGGGCAGTCTCTGGAAATCAGAGAACCATCGCGGGACAGTGTGAAAGACTCGCGCGATGCTCCTGACTAGACTTCCAGGAATTGCTTTGCATGCTTGGGGCCCTGAGACATGTTCAGGTGCAACCCAAGGGCATTCCAAACCAACTAAAATAGCAAGCTAAGCTACTGTATTTATTTTTGCATGCATCACAGTGATTTAATACCTAAAATGCTTCAAAATAATTATAAGTATGAAATGAGCACAAAAGGACCAGCATCCCATCCCCACGTGGACCAATCTCATGCAGACAGAACTGTCGCGCGAGTGTTCGGGTCCATCGCGCGCGGGTTTGCTTGGCCACGGCTTTTGAAACCTTGCTAGCTTTAGGGCCAAGACTGGTATTGATTACCAGCCTTGACCCTGCCAGCCCCCCTCAGGGATCAGAACAGAGTAGAACAAAGGTAAGCTATACCTTTGGTT
This sequence comes from Rhododendron henanense subsp. lingbaoense, assembly GCA_020567845.1. Classification (NCBI taxonomy): domain Eukaryota; kingdom Viridiplantae; phylum Streptophyta; class Magnoliopsida; order Ericales; family Ericaceae; genus Rhododendron; species Rhododendron henanense. Next base: position 28,624,003 of record CM036314.1, read on the forward strand.
GAGTTTGAAAGAGTGCTTGAGCTTTGAGTTGAGTTGAAGTTGAATGCTTTTGAATGGTAGAAACAAGGTGTGAAAATTAGGTGTAAGATTTTGTAACCTTTTTCCAACCCAAGGTGTATGGATTTTTCCAACCCTTTATGTTGGAATTTTTTGAACCCTTAAAAAGATGAACATGGGGGGGTATTTATAGGGCAAGACCCTTCCATTAATGGAAACTATTCCATTAGTAGAAACTATTCCATTAATGGAAATTATTCCATTAATGGAAAACATTCCATTAAAGGAAAGATTCTAGAAACATTCCAATAAAGGAATCCATCTAGAAACCTTCCAGGAATGGAAAGCTTCTAGAAACCTTCCAAAAATAGAAAGTTAAAGGTCGGTTGCAAATTCAACTAGCGCGCGCGGGTCAAAAACCGGCGCGTGCCAGTAAAGTTTTTGGCTTTTTATGTGGCTTAAGACTAGGTTAGGTTCAAGGGTTTTGCAAACACTCAAAACTCAAAACACTCGACATTCCCGGGGTGTTCTTGATCCGTTTCATCATCGGGGAATCAAAAACCGTAAGTAAACTAATCTGGAAGCCCAGATTGGGGTGTCTACAGTAGCCCCCCTTTGACGGCACTTGGAACACCATTGACTTGGTACAAGTAACGTCAAAGGTTTCTAGACACCCCTCAAGGCAATCCAGAGCAGAACATACTAGCAAAGTAGACAAGCATACTTACAGAACCTAATTGGTTGAATAGACAGACGGACCGTCGCTGGGGATGAAAGTGGAAGTGGACGATTGCATCGCCGCTTGTTGATCGAATTTGGACAGGACTGGCTGTCGTTGCTTAGTTTGTCAATGCCACAACACCAACTGAAGAACGCCTCGACGTGCTTTGATTTGCCAATGCCTCAACACTGACTGAAGAACGCCTCAACGCGCTTTGATTTGCCAATGCCTCAACACTGACTGAAGAACGCCTTAACGCGCTTTGATTTGCCAATGCCTCAACACTGACTGAAGAACGCCTCAACGCGCTTTGATTTGCCAATGCCTCAACACTGACTGAAGAACGCCTCAACGCGCTTTGATTTTTGAACGGACAGATCATCAGTATAAATGATCGAACCGTTGAAGACTGGAATGGAGGATCATCAGTATAAATGATCAAACCGTTGATTTGGTGGAGATAGACGATATGGCTGACCGTCATGGATGATATGGCTGACCATCGTTGATTTGATTTGAAGTGACGACATGGCTGATCATCGGCGATGACATGGCTGATCATCGTTGATTTGATTTGAAGTATCCCAAGGAGAGATTACCCTTGAAAATAGCATGGATATTGACAAGATGGACTGCTGCTGGGGAGAAATCGGTGACAACTGTTGAGTTGTTTACTTGCTGCCTTCGATACCGGGCAGGCTTGCTTTGTCGTTTTGATGGATTTTTCCTGCGTTCAACATTTGATATACACACAATATGCAATGACATGTATAAAATATTGAAAATGCAGATGCAAGCTTAGGGCGGCTCCTAGAAGGACAATGACACCTAAGGACTACCATTGAGCCTCATTACTGTACTGTCTGTTACTTCTGAGATGTGCACCCAGATAGATAGACGTTGAGCGGACCAGCGTGCCCCAGTTGACGCTTGAGCACTGGAATTGGACCTGCGTGCCCCCCTTTTTTTTTCGATGCTTGGGCAGATATGCCCCATAGGTGAGCCCCAGAGATGCTCTGCTTGGCCTTGGGCTGATGTGCCCCTGCTGCTTCAAGAGATTCCGCTGCTCGCGGATTACGGATACTAAGGGTAGCAATGTTACAATTGCGTTTTCCAGTTTATTGACTCTCTTTTGCAAGTGTTGAAGAGAATGCAAAAACTAACCACTAGTATCTACTTTGCATTGACAAGTGCTTTGAATCGACACACAGACGCGCGCACATATGTACAGACTCGCCTAGCTCGAACGAAAAGGGAGACAGAGCCCCAGGGTACAATGTGAATCCTTAGACACACGAAATATAATGAAATTTTGGGCATTAATGTGCCAAAACTCACAACATTCCCTTGACAGGTGAAACTGACACTTGCGAAAGGTGCAAAAGGTACAAAGACCTGTACAAACAAAATCGAGAAAAGCATCCCGACATAACAGTTGAAAAACTGGAAAAATGTCGCAAAGATGGACATAAGACGCAAATGATGACTCGTATAGGCCCGGACTGAAACCGACACCCCCGTGCAGTCACATTAAGTCCGTATGACTTGCATGGTATGACAAGACTTGGCAAAAGCCCCTGGAACAACGTTCGAGGGCAGTAGCTAACTACTACTATCTGCTGCAAGAAGCGTGCACGGGTTTGAGACCAACATGTATTACTTCGAACAAAAGCGCTGCGGTCGCTTACACCAGACTTCGCTGAACTTGGAATAAACTGTGAGCCTGTTAAGGCTTCTAGCATTTCGTTCTGTTTTTTATGCTTCAAATATTTTAAGACTTTGCTCAGCCTGTAAATTGAAGAAGTAGTTTGTAATTAAAATTGAAAGACGAAGGTTTTCCCCCTTCTGATTCCTCCAATGCAGCTTGTCGTGATCTTCGATCCTCTTCGACCTTTGATGTGTACCAAAATGTCAACCATGGATCCAATTGATAGATTTGTGACCGAGTCTCGAGGAGAGACTGCCTACGTATCCCAAGCTAGGGAATCAGGTCAAAACGTAGTTCAGGCTACGGCTCGACAGAGTATGACCGAGTCTCAAAGAGAGACTGCCTACGTATCCCAAGCTAGGGAATCAGGTCAAAACGTAGTTCAGGCCAAGGGTTAACTCTCGAGTATTTACCTCTCCTTTTACGCTCTAATTTTCGCCTTGTACCGCACATTCAAGTCTTCGGTCTAGCGAGCTTTGATTGATTGCCTATTCATTTTTGCCTAAACCACCTTCATAGGTTTTGGTCGAGCAGGCTGCTCTAACTTTTGCTTGGAACTGCCCACCCTTGGGGTTTTCAGCCCAACGAGCTTCTCACAGGGAAAAACAACATTTGAATTGATCCAGGTTGACCCAGGTGTTGAAATTGTTGCCGTCGAGGTCGAAGGCCTTTGGTTATAGCCCAAAATAATATGTCTTTGATGACAAAGAGTCAAGAGTGCTTTGGTTGGAAATGCCTTGCTCCGGGCCGTTTTGTGCATTTTCTCATTTGTACTTGGCGGAACGCCACTGTTGTTGCTTTTGAACACGGTACAAGGCCTGGAGCCTCCTGTGCTTCTGCTTTCTGGATTGGCACCCGATAACAGGGGATTTGATGCTCCTTTATCTCAGGATCAACGCGAGGCGTGACTTGATGAGACCACGCCAAGACGTCGATGAATTTTTCAAACTTGTCTGACCGGGCACAATGCTCCTCTGGGGGCGGCTTTGAACCAATTGAACCATTGGGAGGTTATACTTGTCTTTCAAGTTTATTTGAAATTACTTCTTCTTTTAATAGGCTGAGCATGCCTTTCGTCTTCCCTTTCGGCGAGGGAACACATTTCCTTGGGAATGATCCCATCGAAATCTATCCCTTCGTCGTTAGGGTTGACACAGTTTATATAAAAGCCAGCGAAGCATGTAGAAGCAAGATGAAGCATATCATAAAAACCCTCGGGGTTTGCCAAGTACAACAGACTCAACACTTGAAACAAAAGCTACGACGTGGAGGGCCAAGAGGCACAACCTCCGACTCAGAGCTAGACTTTAGACAAACGTAAAAGACTCTGTGTCAGACTCAGACAAGACGCCAATGCAAACTAGACGCGGTTTTGAAAATGCAATTGTTAAAAAGCTACCCATAGCTTCCACAAAAAGAGGTAGGATCCAGTAGGAGTCAAACCCAAGCAACAGCACTTCGGCTTCCTCAGCTTCTCCGACCAAACCTACTCGATGCTCCTTTGAACAATGGACCTCAGCCAAACGGTCCTCTCCTTTGTAAGCCCCTCATCACTGTCAATCCAGTTGTTGGCAGAGAAAGCTTCGACTGCCCGACCTATAGCCATCATGTTAATCTCCGGTTCAGACGGGATGGATACGATGGGTTTGGGTTGATTTGCTGGGACGATATGGTGGCTAGGGTTGAATATGGTGGAGCTCGGGTTGATCTGAGTGGAGGTGATAGATACCTGACCAACCAGAGGGTCAGGCCCGTGTTGAGGCAAGGAGTTGGAAATGACGTTGGGCTTTGGTGGAACTTGAACCGTGCCATCATCAATTAGATCTTGTATCTCGTGTCGGAGACGCAAGCAGTTATCAGTGAGATGGCCAGGCATTTGGTGGAAGGCACAAAAGAGGTTAGGGTTGTAACCGGCTGGTAAGACTTTGGGTGGAAAAGTTGGGGTCAAAGGTTTGAGATGCCCAGACTTGACAAGTTTCTCCATCACTGCGGACAGAGATGCCTCGAAGGCAGAGAAGCTTCGGGGTTGTGTTCGAGATCGGAGGCTTTGAGCGCTTCGAATTTGATTGATATCAGCAACACGACTGGAATTGAAGGCTGGGGCATCACTCCCACTTGCGGCTGTATTGGAGTAGTTGCTGTCACCAAACAACGCACTACTATTTCTCGAATAAGCCATTGGCTTAGCCTTTTGAGTGGAGGAAGAGGATTCACCCCTTGGCAGAATGCCAACTTGCAGCGCATCCTCGATGGCTAGGCCAGAATCGAAGAAGATCTCAAAGTTGGCGGTCGCTTGAGCGAGTACCAAGTGCCTGGCATAGTCTGGCTGAAGATTGCGGGAGATGATGCGGAGTTGGTCTCTTTCGCTAGGGCGCTCAGTCATTAAAGCGGCTTTGGCCCTCCACCTTTTAACAAAGTCCGCAAAGGACTCATTGGCTTCCATCTTCGTGGATTCCAACTCTCGAATAGTCATCTTGAGTTGAGAGTTGTAGCTATACTGTGAGACAAAGGCAGCCCCTATATCTTCCCAAGTGCTTCGTTTGGAGATGTCGACTGACAGAAACCAATGGAAGGCAGGCCCAGAGAGGGTTTGAGGGAAAAGCTGAGACATGGCCTCACTTTCCACACCCAGCAGCCTCATTGCGGCATGGTAGCCATAGAGATGAGTTTTGGGGTCACCGCTCCCATCAAACTTAACCAAGTCAGGCATCTTGAACTTGTCAGGGAGCTTGGCATTAGGATACAGGCAGAGACGATCCAAATCAATTCCCCCTGCGCTGATCTTCTCAGACTTAGAGACTGCCTCTTCCAGCTTTGCCATCTTAGCCATGAGAGCTGCCATATCCGGATTCAAAATAGGCTTGCCACCTACCGGATTTAGGATTGCAGCAGGCGCACGAGCCTCCTTAGGGTTGAGCTGAACAATGAGACGCCCCTCGTGATTCGGATCTGGGACCAAGATAGGTTGTTCATGAGTATCCTCATCGTCCTCGCCTTCCTCTTCGAGAGGAGGTGGAAGACGAGTGTTGATAAGGTCATTCAAACGGGTGATGGAAGCATCGGTCTGGACAGCCCTTTGCTGCATAGCGGTGATGCTGTTCTGAAGGTTCGTGAGCACTGCCTCTAGAGTGAGCGGTTGATCTGCCATGGCCGGCTTTGAAGATATTGAAGAAGGGGAAGCCGACGGTGTGGCTCTTTGCAAAATCGACGACGAACCCGACTCTAGGGCTGCCAACAATGAACCTGGAGAAGCCTCCGTTGCAACTGACTGAGGTTCGATCCTGACAAGTCTTTGAACCGAATTCTGAAGACGCTCCCAAGTAGGTTTGGCTCTTCCTTTCGGTACTCTCTTGCTCGGTGCAATGGCTCCAAACTAGACAGTAAAGTAAGTGAAAGCTCAGTGGCGTTCCTGCAACAAAATGCAATGCATACATCGTCGTCGGTGTCAGCCCTAGACTCTAGAACTAGAGACGAGCTTGTCTCATGATGTTTGGATGCTGCCAAAAATCCTCAGATCTCTTTTCGAGGGTGTATCCTTTGGAAAGATCAAACTGATCCTAAGAGATGTCAAAACAGACTAAAACTTTGGCTAGTCTCTTTTGAAGATTCGACTTTGAATAAGAAACAACTCAGTATTGATGGCGTGACACCTTTACCGGGGTGGCGTGAGCGACAACGCGCTTTAGCCGGGGCGGTGTACGTGCGAAGCACGATAACCAAAATGACATCAATATCACGACATCAATACTTTGGGGTTCCTTATTGTCGGTTGAATCCGCAATCAGGAATGAGCCAAGGACTTAATAAGGTTTGATTTCTCAAAGTCTCGCTGATCTAAGGACTTTGAAAAATTAACAACGTGCACCATCGAGATGCACGACTCTTCATCGGGTTATAGCAACGTCCTAGTAAGCATAAGACAGACTCGAAAAAGTGACAATCCTAGAAGCCGCCCTAAACATGCTCCTACGCAGAACAGAATGTATGTATGCATGTACAGAACCAGAGACGAGTTTGCCTCACAAGTTTCAGACGTTGCCGGAATCCTCAGAATTTTTTTCGGCGATGTGTCCCTGAGTAGATCGATAGATCCTAAAAGATGTCAAAATAGACTAAATCTTTGGCTAGTCCTTTTTGAAGATTCGACTTTGAATTTGGAACAACTCGGTGTTGATGTCATGGCACCTTAACCTTGAACATGGCGGTGTATAGTGACAACGCACTTCAACCTGGGTGGCGCCAGCGACACGACATCACCACTTTGTTGTTCCACATTGTCGGTTGAATCCTTAAACGGGCATGAGCCAAGGATGTAGTAAATTTTGATTTCTCAAAGTCTCATTGAACTAAGGACTTTGCGATTGATAACGAACAGTCAATAGAATGAACGACTCCTCATCGGGTCCAACAACGTCTTAGACAGCGCAAGACAAACTCGAAAGACAAAACATCCTTAAGCATGCTCCTATGCAAAACAGTGTATGTACAGTTCATGCGATAGGAAAAGCAGTAACACATAGGCATTTACGGGGTTAGATGCAAATAGATCTTACCCTGTGGGTACCTGTCCTAGTTTGGAGAGTTCTAGTGCTTTGTATATGCAAAGGCTGGTTTTGGCTTGTAACAGGTTCCTCGGACTAGGGCCACAGATATACCTCCTGTTACCCGCGTTTTTCGCAGAGTAACAGTCGAACGGTAGCATGACCCATCATCGTCGAAGGTTGTCGGTCATTCGGGGTCCCCGGGCTCCGGTAAACCGTGCCGGATTGCCAAAACGATCCAACGAGGCTTATCCCTCATCGATGCAAATGAGAATGCTAGAAATTGATTAAGAGAAGAAGAATCGAAAAATCACAAAATGCCTTTTCAAATTTGGCTCACTTTATTTAGTCCATCTTTAGAGGAAACTACGCAAGCGAACAATCGAAAAAGCCCCAGATTAGAATGGCCGGACACGAGGTCCTGTTAAATCACCATTCCAACCTTCGGCAGCGCGAAGCTAACCGTTTTGACAGACTTTTAAGGGATTGTTCACAAGTGTATTAAACTCTAAGTATAGATCAATATTAGTTCGATCATCCCCAGCAGAGTCACCACTGTGGGCAGCATGCCCTTCGGAGGGGAAAAAGGATTTCGTTCCTCCCCCTGCCGTTTGCGGCCCTTTTTTGGAAATCAAGGGAGCGCGAGCGCCGGTGGCAAGCGCTCAAAAATACAGAGTCGCCACTTGAGTTTTGAAGGTCCGACACTCAAGGAACCGTATTTCGAAGCACCTGCCGCGCTGTTTGATTTGAAAAAGTGAAGGAAACCAGTCCGTCATAACCATATCTGGGTTCGGGAGCCAGGTTACGAGAGGGGAAGGGTTTTATGGCACCCCTCTCGCCCAATCCGGAGATCGGTCTCTACTTAGGCATTTTGAAAATGTTGCGATTCTTCTTTTATTAATCGATTTTAGCCAATTAGGGCGGGGGAACAGTTAATCGGGGATTAAAACTGTAACATGTTTGCAGGATGTGATCAAATAGCATGGATGGATGAAATACTATGGAAATAAATGGGATAAAATTTAACCCTCTGATCAGAACATCAAAACTGCACAAAGTTTGAATATGCCAAGCACAATGGCCAACTTGCATGCATGGATCTACGTACATGCAAGCAGACCATCGCGCGACATACTCGAACCGTCATGCGAGAGTTCATAACTCACCACAGGTCAAATTTTATCCCCTTCTGGGCTCTAGAAGGACCAGTGCTCACCCATGGGGCAAACCAAGCAGTTTATATGTACTGGAAGTAAATAATTATTACAAATTGCTTCAAACAGGAGCCAAATGAAATGAAATACAACCCCTAAACAGAGGGGGTATCAAAACAGAGGCTAAGGCCTAGTTGCCCATGCAAGGGCAGTCTCTGGAAATCAGAGAACCATCGCGCGACAGTGTGAAAGACTCGCGCGATGCTCCTGACTGGACTTCCAGGAATTGCTTTGCATGCTTGGGGCCCTGAGACATGTTCAGGTGCAACCCAAGGGCATTCCAAACCAACTAAAATAGCAAGCTAAGCTACTGTATTTATTTTTGCATGCATCACAGTGATTTAATACCTAAAATGCTTCAAAATAATTATAAGTATGAAATGAGCACAAAAGGACCAGCATCCCATCCCCACGTGGACCAATCTCATACAGACAGAACTGTCGCGCGAGTGTACGGGTCCATCGCGCGCGGGTTTGCTTGGCCACGGCTTTTGAAACCTTGCTAGCTTTAGGGCCAAGACTGGTATTGATTACCAGCCTTGACCCTGCCAGCCCCCCTCAGGGATCAGAACAGAGTAGAACAAAGGTAAGCTATACCTTTGGTTGAGTTTGAAAGAGTGCTTGAGCTTTGAGTTGAGTTGAAGTTGAATGCTTTTGAATGGTAGAAACAAGGTGTGAAAATTAGGTGTAAGATTTTGTAACCTTTTTCCAACCCAAGGTGTATGGATTTTTCCAACCCTTTATGTTTGAATTTTTTGAACCCTTAAAAAGATGAACATGGGGGGTATTTATAGGGCAAGACCCTTCCATTAATGGAAACCCTCCATTAATGGAAACTATTCCATTAGTAGAAACTATTCCATTAGTGGAAACTCTCCATTAATGGAAAACATTCCATTAAAGGAAAGATTCTAGAAACATTCCAATAAAGGAATCCTTCTAGAAACCTTCCAGGAATGGAAAGCTTCTAGAAACCTTCCAAAAATAGAAAGTTAAAGGTCGGTTGCAAATTCAACTAGCGCGCGCGGGTCAAAAACCGGCGCGTGCCAGTAAAGTTTTTGGCTTTTTATGTGGCTTAAGACTAGGTTAGGTTCAAGGGTTTGCAAACACTCAAAACTCAAACACTCGACATTCCCGGGGTGTTCTTGATCCGTTTCATCATCGGGGAATCAAAAACCGTAAGTAAACTAATCTGGAAGCCCAGATTGGGGTGTCTACAATTTAGTACTTTGGATTTGATTTGGAAAGATTGTATGGAAGAAAGGAGGATGGTACAAAGTTTTAAATTGGTAAATGTACATAGAAGGACAATGTGAATGGATTTTGCTTGAAGAAGTAAATCACCATGGATTGTAATCTAGTCAAAGTACAATGGAAGAAGATCAAGCCAAGTACACTTCCAATCTCTCCCTCTCTCCCTCTCTTCCTCTCTTTCTCTCTCTCTCTCTCTCGGCCACTCTCTCTCTCTCTCTCTCTCTCTCTCTCTCTCTCTCTCTCTCTCTCTCTCTCTCTCTCTCTCCCTTGTACTAGTACATATATATATACTTCTAGGTACAAGTAATATATATATAAAGATGTACTTAAGGTACTAGGTAATCTAATAGATTTCAAGTATTAAGATTTTCTAATAAAAAATTCTATTAAACACATGTGTGCTTTGTAATATATGTGTATATATATATATATATATATAAAAGTATGTACAATGCAATCTAGGTAGATTTCCAAATCAAAATTCCCCATTAAAATAACCCAATTTGGCACATGTTCTTATTATAAAATAATGTCAAAGTACTTTTAAATCTTTGGTACAAATCTATGGTGTATATATATGTATATATATATATATATCTATTATATCATCACATGGGAAATCTAGGAATGATTTATTTAATAAACCCTAGTACTTTGTTGAAAGACTAACTCTATTATCCAATGGGTAATAATTCTCGTAACTTTTATTGACCAATGGTTAAAGAAGCAAAGTAATATATACTTTGAATAATATATATATACTTTTAAGCATGTGTATATATGACTATATATAACTATATATATGTACCTTTAACAAAATCTAATATAGTACTCTTGGTAGAAATCTAGGTTTTTCTATTGTCCAATGGATAAAGATTTTCCTAACTTTTATCATCCAATGGATAAAGATCAAGGATGATAAGTATCACTAGGCATATATATGTGTGTATGTATATGTATCTAATAATAATAATCTAAGTCCAAAAGGTTTCATTAGGGTTAGGAGGAAGTAACTAGGTTAGGTTTTCTCAATGATCGGTTGGAATCTAACTAGACTTGCCAAGTAGGATTTCTAGCCAAGAATGTAATTCTAAGACTTTGTCTTAATGATTAGGAAAATATACTAGACACTTGTCTTTAGAAAATGACTAGATTGCTCAGAGTGAAAAAAATCTAATTATGACGGATTATTCAAAAATGATTTAAGATTTCATAAAGGATTTTCGAAAACAACGAGATTTTTATTTGCTAAAAATCGGAGTTGTTACATTAATTTTTTTGGCGAGAAAAGAGGAACAGATTTGGTTCAATGAGATTGCATCATCCTGGATTTTTGGGCCCATGGAAACGACAATGGATATTATTAAGGTAAATGAAAATAATATTTATATATATATACAAATATCTATATCAATATATACTAGGGGTATAATGGGGCAACAATGTAGTTTGAGGATGAGAACATAAGTATTTAAAACCCTTAGGATGGACACCTAAATAAGTCTAGTAGGTAGGATGCCTATTTAATTTCATCTTCTTTTTGTTTACTTTTTATTTTTGTTGCAACGCAATATCAATAAAACGTACGTTAAGAAGAGTAAAGTTCTTAATCATAAAGATAGAGTAGCTAATGGACAAAATTAATAAAAAAAAAAGACCAATTAATTCATTAATTAAACTTGGAGATGTCCAACACCTAAATAATCATCCTGTATGAACGGCATGCATGGTACGTACATAACGCGCAGTTGGGATTTCATAGGTGATCACGGTTTCAGATTTAACTAACTTAAATATATTAAGCTGGTGATTCGATGGTATTCATCATGATTACTATGATCGAAGTTTAAGAAAGGAAAATTCCAATTGACATGTAATAAAATAATCAAAATTTAAGGAGTAGTATATATATAAGTTTGTTAAATGTACGTAATTATTACATCTATTAACATTTAATTACTAGAGAATTAAAACTTATGTTAAAACTTATGGTAATACTTATTTTAATTGACCGAATTAAACACTACAGGAAATAATGCTTAACTCTGTTTCATTTTATCTGCTGGACAATCAAGCCTCAGATCTGAACATCCCCGAATCGTTGTTATCAATGGAGTGTCCTTGAAGAAAACCAGTCCATAATGTAAGACTAGAGGTGGCAATCTCAACTCATATTTTTCTAACTCGTCCAACTCGTCTACTTATAACCCAATTCAATCCGTCCATATTAAATAAAGGGTTTATATGGATTAAACCCATATAAACCCATGTTTACGTGGATTTAAATGGGTTGAATATGAGCTAAAATTAAAAAACCCATTCGATGAACAAGAGTGAACTACTGTTACCTTGTCCCACCTTCTATACGGCTATACCAGACAAAACCATTTTTGCGGTTTCATTATTCGATCAGCTCACCAACTCTCTCTCTCTCTCTCTCTCTCTCTCTCTCTCTCTCTCTCTCTCTCTCTCTCTCTCTCTCTCTCTCTCTCTCTCTCTCTCTCTCTCTCTCTCTCTCTCTCTCTCTCTCTCTCTCTCTGACTATCAGTCCACCACATTTTGATTTCACATTTTGGCCTAATGCGTTCTCTTAAACTTAATTTAAATTTGTGAATTTTTTGTCTTTATTTGAATTTTTTTCGCATTTGTTAGTTTTGCACCAATTTTTTATGGGGTTATTATTTCGTCTCAACAAGAAGAATCGGAAAAGTAAAAAAAATCTACTATTTGGAAATGGAAAAAAAAAGAAGAAGTAAAAACCTGATTCTTTAAGTTTTTTTAACCACTAATTGCTTCAATACTTCTTTAAGTTTTTTTAGCCTCTGACTCCTCGTCAAAGTTATTTTGTCATCATTTATTTTCGTTCCCGAAAATTACGAGACAAAAATAAAGCAAAATTGAATTTCGTCATTTTTAAGCCTAAAATGGGTTCAATACTTGTTTTTTTGAATGGTGTGATGTGATCGATGGATTTTGTGTGTACGTAGTTGATGGGGTAAAAAAAAAAATTTGAGCTCTAAGTTAATCCCATTTACTATTTGACCCACAACCCGTTTTAACCAGTCCAAACCCGCCCATTTGCCACCTCTATGTAAAATCATTAAAACGATTTTTAGTTTCAATTTCTTCTTTCTTCTTTTTTTTTTATTTTTAACGCAAAGTGTTCTCAGCTTGCGCTCATCTCGGATTACTCTCTACATGCAACCAATCCGTAACCTTTTCACATGCTAACACATGAGAGTTGAGGTGAACCCAAAAACTGCTAGCGACCATGGAAAATTGAATCTAAGACCTTATATAAGCACAAACTGTTAAGTTCCAAGCTAAGATCACTGGTCGTGTTTCCACTAAGGGAAAAATTTAGCTGTTTTTTGCAAGTCGTTCACATTAATTAATAAGTTTGAGCATTTTACCGTCTCATTCACACTAACAAATAGTTGTTAGCAACTTGACATGTCTCACTCACTTAGAAAAATGCTCAAACTTTTTCTTAATAACTTTTTCACTCACATACCCATCAACAATTTATTCACTAGTGGAAACAATTTGACATTTTTCACCAATTTATTCACTACCTGAAACAACTAACAACTTTTCAAACAAAAAAAAATTCCCCAAATTTTTTCTTACGAAACACCCCCAAGTCAATCTCTCGGGATTACTGTCTCGATTTATTTTGATTGGGATTTGGGAACAACGAACGATAAGTGTGGAACCAGTGAATTTGGACAAAACTTTTAAGGTAAAAATCCGACACCGACCTACTTAGCTCACTTTACTCAAAGACAGGTGAAGAAGGCCTTTCAAGAAACGTGAGAATTTACGGATCAAAAAAGAAAAGAAACGTGAGAATTTAAGAACAAAAGTCTTTCTTTATCGTAATAATTGGTCCTTCATCATTTTATAGATATAGATAAACCCAGTTGACTAGAAATGACCAAATTTTATCCCCCCCTCTCTCTCCCTCCTGCCGTTTTGGACTTCCAATTGAATTAGTTAGTACAGAGTAATTTATAAGGAGATTCTGTAAATTACCCACCGTCTTTCTGCTTTTGAGTTCTTTCTTTTGAGTTGTGATTCTGGATAATTGGTTTTGTTTAAAGAATTGAACCAGGTCCAGGTGGTAGGATTTGGGTCCCTTTCGGTTGAACAATGACACGTACAGTACTCAAAGACCTGGCCCGGTAGTAAAGACATAGACTTTTTATTTTATTTTTATAGGCAACAAAATTATTATTACTCAAAAAAGGGTATATCGAGGAGGCCGAACTCCGAATACAAGAAGAATTTGGATCAAAGAGATGGCCCCAAGAAAGGAAAAGGAAAAGGAAAAGAAAAGAAAAAAGATGAATGAGAAATTGAAAAAACCACTACAGAAGTGGAGACTGGAGACAACACAACCCAGCACAACAACCAGTACAGAAGTAAAGACATAGACTTAATTTTAAGGTTGCTCCCTCTCAAAGTCTAATTAGGTTCGAATCTTTTCAGATGCTATCAATTTCTTTTGAGCCAGTACGTACAGAGCTTTGTTCTAATTTTAGATGAGGATTCCGCATGTGGATGATGCGTAAACTAGCCCGAATACCTAGATATATATTTGTTTATATATATAAATAAAATGACATGTTGAGCCATCTTAATAATCCCACACAAGGATGGACAAGCCCTCTAAGAGCATCTTTATGTTATTATGTAGCTCTTCAAACACCCCTCTAGGTTAAAATAAAGAGCAAAACAGAGAAAACAGCCTCACATCAAGCTCGGTTCTCTTCTCTTTACTATGCAAAATTTTAAAGTTTGCTATAGTACCTTATCTTTTTTGAAGGTGACTGTTCACTCGTTTGAGAGTTTTTTAATAGTTTCTTAAAAAAAAAAATTCTCCATCCGTCCTTTATTTACAGTCCAGTATTCCATTTTGGGCTGTCCCTTAATAAGTGTCAATTTTGTAAAATTAGTGGGTAAAAATTGGTGAATTGTCTATTTTGTCCCTAAAAGTAGATTCTATTTTGAAAAGTTAGTGAGTAAAAGTATAATGATAATTGGTAAGTAGGAAAAGTGGAGGAAAAAGTTGATTTGAAAAGTATAATGATGATGTCTTTTTAATAAGTTGGAGTTACGAAGCAGGACACTTATAAAGGGACGGAGGGAATATGAATATTTAATGTTCACTCAGTACAAAACACAAAGGCTCTTTCTTTAAAAGTGTTTTTTTACTGCTCATGTACAAAAATATGAATATTTAATTGAGTACAGAGAGAGTAAAGAGCTTGTTGATTTCGTGTAATTGTAAAAAAGTGACAAGTTAAAATAGAAAAATGGATTGTGATGATTAAGGGGGTGTTTGGGAACCTACTTTTTGACTTTTTATTTTCAACTTTTTGCCTTTTTGGCTTTTAGAATTATGATCAGAATATATTTTGTATTGGATTTTGCTAGAAAACGCCCAGTGGGCATCCACAAGAAGACAAAAGTAATGCACTTTTTCCCATCTCTTCGAATCAAATCATCAGTCAATAGTTTCTCCTTCCATCTCAATTTTCCCAATTATTCAGTGTGCGTCTCTACACTTTTTTAATGACCATATTACCCTTCTCCTTTTAGCTTTTTCTTTGGTTTTCTTCTCATCATGCAGCTTTTCACCGTTTCTGGTTTCTCTCTCTTAATTAAGGATGGTTTTTTTTTTTTTTTCAAATGGAAGTTACATTAAGAAGTAGTAGTACACAGTTGGTACCGAAATATTCCCTCTATTTCTTAACATAGAAGTTCACTTTCACTTATTATTAGACCCCGTTCCAAAAATATTTTTAAAAAAAAAAGCAGCTTATTTTGTATTTTCAAATTATTTGCATAAACACATACACTGTGTTTGGTTTGCAGTTTTGAGATTTATTTTTGAGATAAAAAAATTCTATAAGTTCACGTATTTTTTGTCTTTAGTAAATTTTTTTAAAATTTTAACAAACTCTTTTACTTTTTGAATAAAGGTACGCTATGTACATTCAAATAGTATAAACAAAGTGATGATTTGGAAAGATTATTTCTGAAAGGAGAACCAAACAAAGTGATGATTTTTGAACTTGAAATTGACTTCTTAAAAAATAAGTACTACTTATTTTCGTAAACTCATGATTTTTATCTTGTTTATATTTTTCAATTTACTCTATAATTTTTTTTCGTAATGGTTGCAACGATGATGGCCCTGGCGGCGATGGGATTGGTCGTATGGCTTAGCTCCGGTAATTATGGCGGAGTCTATGAAGATTGGAGAGTGAGACCCCGTTCCAGAACACCTTCTTAAAAAATAGTAAATATTTATTTCACATTTTCAAACTCAAAAATAATGTAAATAAAAAATAATTTTTGAATTTTTTTGCATTGTATAAAAGATCCTATCGAAACCTTTCAAACAAGATAATTTTTGAGTTTGAAATTATTTTTTTTTTAAAATAAGGGATTTATTTTCCAACCTGAAAGACTCGAACGGGACGTGAGAGAGAGGACGAGAGAGATTGCCCCTCATAATTTTGGTCTTCGGTTGAGTAGTGGAATACTAAAATCTGGAAAAACTTTTAGGGGCTACTTTCGTAATTTACACTTTGCATTTATCATTTCTGCAGACCCTTGAGTGTGTACAAACATGCCAGTACTGAGCCAAGTCAGAATCTGCACATTCACGCGCGCGTGACCTCACTCCTGACAACCCACGAGGCTGTCTCTAGCATTTGCCTTTTGTATTTGGTAGAGTGTTTGGATGATATGTGCAGAATGCATTTTGCAACAGGAGTAGTGTTTGGGAGATATGGAATTAAAATGAATTATGGATTCATTTTTTACTATGTTGCCCCCGGTTATTAATAATGGTGTATAATGTATATAAATAATTTTTTAATCAATTTTTTTTTAAATTTACTTCTGAAATTGCTTATGTACATGAACTGAAAGTGTCCCCCCTTTTTTTAATTATATTTTTATTATTTCAATTATTGTTTTCTCTTACTTTTCCACCAAAAATGTTTTTATGTTTTAAATTAAATTAATAATGTAGTTTCAACCAACGTAATGGAAAAACCAAACAGTCATTACAGAAATAATTAATCTAAACATTACAATACAAAATATTACTTAAATCCGGATTAAACCAAACAAGAATCCGACTCCACCAAGAAGCAGCTGGCCGCAAAAAGAACCTCAAACAAAGACAGGCATACAAAAGTGGAAGGCAGGGGAAGAAGGATAAGGATGCATGCCCTTGCGTCGCCAGAATCTTCCAGTTGACTAGAGAATTGGGTCACAAATTCGATGGAGAGACCATCCAGTGGCTTCTTCAGCAGGCCGAGCCGTCGATCGTCGCCACCACCGGAACCGGGACAATCTCGGCCTCGGCTTTAACAGCGGCTGGCGGCTCTGTTTCCCACCACGGGACCTCAATTTTCAGCTGGCTTGCATCAAAGAATTGAGGAATTAGGTGGACAGGGTAATAGCAGGGCCAATTGGTCAATAGTTGGACCTCATTTGGCCACAGCAGGGGTATGGCCCCCAGCTGCTGTTAGTGGTTTTGGGTTTCAGCCATCGTCTGGTCCATCAACAGGGACTTTAGGAAGTGAGGGACAGAATTATCTGCAAAAAATTGGGGTTTCTGGCTTTGAATTGCCAGTTAATATGGGTTATATGAGTTTCACATCGATTTTGGGTGGTAGTGGAAGTGGGCAGTAGCAGGTGCCTGGGTTGGAGCTTGGGCTATCACAAGAAGGGCATATCAATCTTTTTGGCATGGCTGGATTCGAAAATGGGAAAATGGGAATTGAAAAAGCTCCTAAAAGCAGATTTTCCGTTTATGTCTAGAAACTTGAAATTGGAAAACCCATTTCCCCTCTCCCTGCCAAACACCCAAAACCCGAAAATGAGAATTGGAAAATGTAAAACCAAGCCATCCAAACACCCCCTAATTTGGTCTAAAATCAACTGGCTGACAAGGATGCTCTAAAGCACGTTTGAATTTGGCTTCTCACTTGAGCATTCTTTGACTGCATTCCGCGCTTTTTGTGTCATAGAAAATCATGAGTGTAGATATAATGGGCATACTGTTGGAAATGGGTACGTAATCATTTGAAGGTGTGGACTATTTTCTTTGTGATAAACATAAATCGTAGTGGCCACCAATAAAATCTTTAAAAAAAAAAAACTATTATGATCAGTAGCATACACAACTTCAATTTTACAAAGATTAAAGAAGCAATGTAGTACTTCATTACATAACCTAAATAAATACTGTATGTATGATTCTGCTAATCATCCTTTAATGGACAGTGAACAATACACTCGGATATTGGAAAACATTGAAATATCGATACACACGGTGCATATTGGATTTCAATTTTAAAAAACCTTTATCTATTTATCATAAATGTCGGTACACTTTTTCAACATTAACTAATGACAAGAATTACACTATTTCATGATTTTTTAAAATCCGTAATGGATTATGTAAATCCAAAATAATAGGATAAAAAACTATCCAAGAAGAAAATTGGACGGTTTCAATTTCCTGAATCCAGTCTCTTACACTGAATCAGGCCAATCTATGTAAATTTACTCTGTTCGTGGAAGTAAAAATCATTAATATTTAGATAAAATTAATATCCGCGAGGTAAATTTTACTTTCTCACGCGTTATCCAGACTTTATAGTAGTAAAATCTCTGGATAAAATTAAAAGCGCTGAGTAGATCGATCCAATTTGGATATAGGTAGTTTTGACCCCCACAAGCGGGGATTTTTAACTTTTTAACTTTGACCCAATTGCATTTATACTTGCCCAAAAAGCTCAACAGTGAGAATTTATGGCATTTCTTTACGTGGCGGTCATGTGTACAGATTTCGAGTAGGAGTGGATAAGTCTATCCCAGTTCCCAGTCACCCCCACCCCCTAAAAAGCTAAAGCTATGCCGCCAAAACCCTTATAAAATCCCCCCCTCTACTCACCCAAGCTACTCAATTCTCCTCTCTCAATCCCACTCACAATATACATGATATATACACACAAATAGCTACAGAGAGAGAGAGAGAGAGAGAGAGAGAGAAAATGGAGGTGATGAAAAACAATACTAATAAGCAGCAAACGGGGCTGGAAGTGCAGCAGACGCCGCCACCACCGTCGCAGTCGCCACTACGGAAGATAATAATGGTGGCGTCGATAGCGGCGGGGGTGCAGTTCGGGTGGGCCCTACAGCTGTCCCTCCTGACGCCGTACGTCCAGCTCCTCGGCATCCCGCACACGTGGGCCGCCTTCATCTGGCTCTGCGGGCCCATCTCCGGCATGATCGTCCAGCCCCTCGTCGGCTACTACTCCGACCGCTGCACCTCCCGCTTCGGCCGCCGCCGCCCCTTCATCGCCGCCGGCACCGCCCTCGTCGCCACCGCCGTCTTCCTCATCGGCTTCGCCGCCGACATCGGCGTGGCCTCCGGCGACCACCCGGACAAGACCCCCAAGCCCCGCTCCATCGCCGTCTTCGTCGTCGGCTTCTGGATCCTCGACGTCGCCAACAACACGCTCCAGGTAGCTAGGGACCCACTTGATTTTGTAAAATTAGATTAATATTCGTAAATATTTTAATTATACCCACTATATTAGTGATAGTGTTCTAATATAATTGTGTTAGAATTTTTTCGGAAAATATTTGTCTGATCTATTTCTTAGAGTACTAAATCTTTTATATATCATTTTATTTTGCAAACACAACCATTTCTCTTAATTATAAGACAAAGTTACGTATATAGTCAGCAATATATTATTTTATTAATTAAGAAATTATTAATGCACGAGTTTACTTTAGGCTTTGCTTGGACCTATGGATGAGAAAAGAAAAAAGGGAAAATAATTTTTCCTCGTTTGGTTTGGAAGGAAATAAAAATAAAAATAACAAAACAAAGAAGAAATTTTCTTCTTACTTTTCTCCCCACTTTTCTTTCATTTCATTTCTTTAGTTCCAAACAGTCCTTAGTTTATCTAATACAAATTTCTGAATCTCCAGGGCCCGTGCCGCGCCTTTCTCGCCGACCTCTCCGGCGACAACAACCAGAAGACGCGTACCGCCAACGCGTTCTACTCCTTCTTCATGGCTGTCGGCAACGTCCTCGGTTACGCCGCCGGCAGCTACACCCACCTCTACAAAATCTTCCCTTTCACCGCCACAAAAGCGTGTGACATCTACTGCGCGAATCTGAAAAGCTGTTTTTTCATCTCCATTTTTCTGTTACTCACTCTAACCACCATCGCTCTCATTACTGTGACCGAAACCGTGATTTCCTCACCGGAACCGGAGATGACCGGTGGGGTAAACGGGATCGACAAGGAAGGGGAACGGGCTAAGCCGGTCCCGTTCTTCGGGGAAATATTCGGTGCGCTCAAGGACTTGCCTAGGTCCATGTGGATGTTGCTCCTGGTGACGTGTCTCAACTGGATTGCGTGGTTCCCGTTCCTGCTGTTCGACACGGATTGGATGGGGAAGGAGGTGTACGGTGGTAAGGTCGGGGAAGGGACGGCGTACGGGCACGGAGTGCGGGCCGGCGCGCTCGGTCTGATGCTGAACTCGGTGGTGCTGGGGGTGGTGTCGCTCGGGGTGGAGCACCTGTCGCGCGGGCTCGGCGGGGTGAAGCGCCTGTGGGGGGTGGTGAATATCCTGCTGGCGGTCTGTCTGGCCATGACGGTGGTGATCACGAAGCAGGCCCAGTCGACCCGGCACGCGGCCATGGCACGTAACGGCGGCATCGTGCCGTCGCAGCCGGATGCAGGGGTGAAGATCGGCGCGCTGACGCTGTTCGCCGTGCTCGGAATCCCTCTGGCGGTGAGTGAATTATACACAGTAATTTTTAGTCTTCAGATAATGCATGGGGAATAATTATAAAGCATGGTGCGTGGTGGACATGTGTACATGTTTTTTTGGCATTTTTACGCTTCTTTCAACGCACCATATCTTTATTCTGACACAGTAGTTACGTTTTCCCTGAATTTTATAATCTCTTTTTTTTTCTTTCTAATAGTGCATAAATGCAAAATAGGAGTAAAAAAGAAGTCTAAGAACATTCACTCTGTTTGGTTCACCATTTTGAGAGTAATTTTTTATTCTCGGCACAGTTTTCAATAAATTTCTCACTCTATCTCTCTCCACTTATTACTACTCAATTCTCAAAAATAACTTTCTACAACCTCAACCAAACAAAGTCATTATTTAAAACAAAACTACGGATACAATTGTGTTTAGAGTCCTTCGATATATAAAAGTTCAAGGGCATCCAACTGCTCCCGTTCACAATTTGGATATCAGAAGATGTGTTTTAAAATTGGGTAGGAAGCATTGCTTGTAAAATTAGAAGTACCACATTTAATTTAATTACTCCTGTTTATTTTGCTGAAGGTAGGCACGTGGTAATGGGTGGGGGTAAAGAGTCTGGGTTTTATTCACACGTGTAAAGGGTAACTTGGGGGTGGCTATCATGTGGAGCCCATGCAGTGAAAGTAAACAGTCATTTGACTTTAAGAGGGGGGCAGGTGTGTGTAAAGACATAGCTCATAGGATAGTAGGAATAATAGTACGTAGAAGCCAAAGCACAAGGAGACAATTCACTTTGTTTGGTTTACATTTTAGAAAGTTATTTTTGATGTAATGAGTGATAATGAGTAGAGAAAGATAGAGAGAAAAATTTATTGAAAACTGTGCAAAGAGTAAAAAGTTACTCTCAAAAATGAAAATCAAGCGGAGTGAATATTGTAGTCAATTCTTTTCTCAGGACTTGGAAAATATATATAGACTCTAACTAATAATTGAAAATTTTGGGCATAGAAATGTGAGATTGTGATGGAGGACTAATGGTTGTTGGTGTTCTTTTGGCAGATAACGTACAGCATTCCCTTCGCCATGGCATCCATTTTCTCTAGCACCGCTGGCGCAGGACAAGGTATGAACACATGAAGGGCCCATTTATTTGACGCACGAGCCTAATAATGATAAATTTTAATAGAATCTTCTAATTAAGTTAAGCAACTGTAGAAATTTCAACTAAGCACTGGATATCTGATTTTCTTGAGTTGTTGAATCCGAAGCTCATATTCGGTCAAACAAACAAATTTCAAGTTATATCTTAGTTTTTACTTTGGTATTTTTTTTTACGATTTCAGTAACCAATCTCTTTTCTTTTCTTTGTGTGTGATGTATGAATTTGATAGGTCTCTCACTTGGAGTTCTGAATCTTGCAATTGTTATACCTCAGGTATAATTAATATTTCATGACTCTATGATTGTTTTTAGTATAAAATAGTACAGTATATTTCATAACTACAGTACTATCTAGGAATGGAACAAGAAACGGTTTGCGCCCATCCTCCAGGATAACTACACTTGGGATGGGTTGCTTCCTACTACACCATATTTGCATCTCTACATACTCACATATATAGGCATGGTTAAAATATGATCTGAGTTACTTATATATATTACGGAGTATCATAAACTGCATTGACATGTCTGATCTTTGCTCTTCGATCTCCCCATTATTCCATTCCTCCACAAACCACGAAACTTTGTTTACATCATTTTTTAGAATTCTTCTTTTCAAACTATCAATAGAAAAATAGAAGGAAAAAAACCCCCAAATAAAGTGAAAACGATCACTCAAACCATTCTATAGCTTCGTGATTGAGGTCCAATTCAAGTAATATCCCAGAGAGCTGTCAGAACACATAACCAGCATGTCACATGGTATAAGAGAGTAAATTCCATCCACCTTAGGTGGAAAACCCAAACCACCATCAATTGTGGGCCCCACCGTGCATATATTATAGTAATTTGAACCGTTCATCTTGTAGCGCTTGCAGAATAGTATATCTTCGCAAAAAAATCAGCTTTATCGGACTTTGATAGGTATATAAAAAATTGAAGTTTAGTTTAAAAAATCGACGGTAGATAAGTTTAAAGTTAAACTATCCATAGCCGTCTATTTTATAAACCAAGATTTAATTTTTAATATACCTATCGATATCCAATAAATATGATTTTTTGTGTGAATGTACTACTATGCGGGTCCTCCAAAACGAACGGTTCAAATTACTGAAAAAAAATACACGGCAGGGCCCGCAATGTGTGGTGGAAACCCAACCTAAGGTGGAAAGAATTATTTCTCCATGGTATAAAGGGTCATATATTTAATAAAAAGCAAACAATTTTCTTCATTTTCTTTTCTTTTTTGCTTATATACGGTGATCCCAATTTGGACTAGTTTTGAATGAAACCAGTTGATTATGAATACAATCATATTGAAAGAGTATCAAGTTTATGATAGGTAAGAATGTGGTGCGGATCACATGGAATAAAGTGTCATAGTCGACTAAGTCATACAATCTTCGTTCTTTTTCATTCTTTTTTGTGTATGATTGATTATCCCAATGTGGATTAGTGTTGAATGATACGAGTTGATTATGTTCACATTCATAAAGAGTAACATAGTTTATGTAAGGTAAGAAAAGGCTGCACAAGTATTTAAGAAAAGGCTGCACAAGTTAATTTGTGCATAGTAAAAAAGTGAGTATTTGTTAACATTTTTTTTTTTTTTATAAAATATTTGCGCCACATGAATACTCAGCTAATTTGGGTACTTCAACTCTGAAACAGATGGTGGTGTCTGTGCTCAGTGGACCGTGGGACGCTCTCTTTGGTGGCGGCAACTTGCCGGCATTTGTTGTAGGAGCCATCGCAGCTGCAGCGAGCGCGGTGTTTGCATTTACCATGCTCCCATCACCACCACCCGATGCGCCATCGTTGAAGATTCCGGCTGGTGCATTTCATTGAGTCTAACTTTTATTTATTTCCCTTGTTTTTTTGGTTTTCTGTAATTTGGGGCTTGTAACAATGACCATTTCTGGGTCTAATAGCATCATTGCGTCACGGACTGTGCCCAAACGCTAAAAGCGTGGTACAGTTTCATGGTGTAATCATAGAACTTTTGTGTGTGATCTTGTGTTTTAATATCAATGAAAGAAGGTACTTCCAAGTGGTTAAATGTGAATTTCTGGCCTCAAAATTTGCTTGAGAATACAGAGCTTAGCTTTGACATCGAAATTGTTAAGAGTTGGTTTCTGTTGAAAGTCAAATGACAAATTAAAGAAAAAGATAGGAGCATGTCCTTAATAATTGGTCTCCAAATGGAGGATCGTATTACTCGAGTGCGGAATGGGAGTTGCTCTGCACCCGCTCAGCAGCATTCCGGGTCGCTCAAGTGCTTGGTCCTATCAAGATTTGGGATTTATGAGTTTCTTCTCTGTTAGGCTTTAGATCGAAATCTCTTAGGTGTTTAACTATTGGGCCAATTTATATAGGATCCAAGTTTTAATTTGCTCCGCAAATGAACAATGCACTGGTTCCAAGGAGGGATCGACCTATATGAGATGTTACTCTTCACTGTATTTTTAACTACTATTTGTACCTAAGAGAACAAATTATGATTATGGAGGTTGGGAACTTGGGATTATCAAGAGAGAATGACAAAAACCGGTCACATGTACTGTGCCCGCAATTATTCTCTTCAAGGTAGGTAGGTATATATGAGCATAATAAAGCTATTATTCTTATACTTAGACAATGGAAGATTAGGCTTGACAATTTTTTTTATGGAAAATGAAAGGAGGAATCTCTATCTTCCATTGAAAAACACATGACTTGAGAAAAAGCAATTATATAGGCCTAGGTTGGCGGCTATTGTGGGTGTCTAAGGCCCATTTAGGAGCCTAATTATTGTATTTTGAACTGTGAGTTATTAATTTTGAATTGTGGCAATAATAGATTATAAATCTGGTATAGTATTTTGGAGATATATACAGAATGGATATTATAACATAGTAGTGTTTGGGAGGATAATGCTCTAAATAAATTATGAATAGGTATTTTGAGCATAACACTGAAAATTGATTATGAATTTGGGAAGATTTTGGACTATTGAGGAGTTTCGTCTCTTCTCCAACTTGGTTATGTTCGAAGATTAGGCTATGCATGGTTTTGGGCATCAATTCCCCCAAATCTTCCTGACCGTTAGATTCATATATAAAATTGATCTTAGCCGTCTATCACAAATGACAACGAAAATAGTTGGAAGAGGTGTGTTTAGGATTTCTCAAAGGGTTAATTACTTGTTGCCCCCTTTATCTATATACATTTTTCACTTTACCCCATCATACTATAGAACGCTACAACCTACCTCTTTTATCTTCCAATTCCTAACACATAAGGCCTGCCGTTAGTCTGGGATCCAAAAAATCGTCAAAGGGACATGTACATGTCACATGATTCGTAAAAAAGAAAAAATTTAATAAATACACATGATCATTTTCAATCCGAGCAAAAAAATTAAGTGCTCTAATTTTCAATCCGTTTGAATCGATGCGAAGATCTTATTTCTCTGATCATTTTATCCTAAAGGATCTTAATTAATTTTTGGCTCTAGGGCTCTCGTTAGTTAGCTCTAAGAGATATTTGGTTATACTACTTTCTTAGGACTAATTAATGAGAGCTCTAGAGTCAAAAATTAATTATGACTTTTTAGAATAAAATGATCATAGAAATAAGATTTTCGCACCGGTTCAAACGGATTAAAAATTGGAGCACTTAATTTTTTAACCATATTTTTTAATATATAAACTGCCTATGAAAAATTAAGTGCTCTAATTTTCAATCCGTTTGAATCGGCACAAAGATCTTATTTCTATGATTATTTTATTCTAAAAAGTCATAATTAATTTTGGACTTTAGAGCTCTCGTTAATTAGTCCTAAGAAAATAGTAGAACCAAATATCTCTTAGGGCTAACTAACGAGAGCCCTAGAGCCAAAAATTAATTATGATCCTTTAGGATAAAATGATAAGAGAAATAAGATCTTCGCACCGATTCAAATGAATTTGGACTCTAGAGTTCTCGTTAATTAGTCCTAAGAAAATAGTAGAACCAAATATCTCTTAGGGCTAACTAACGAGAGCCCTAGAGCTAAAAATTAATTATGATCCTTTAGGATAAAATGATCAGAGAAATAAGATCTTCGCACCGATTCAAATGGATTGAAAATTAGAGCACTTAATTTTTTTGCTCGGATTGAAAATGATCATGTGTATTTATTAAATTTTTTCTTTTTTACGGATCATGTGACATGCACATGTCCCTTTGACGATTTTTTGGATCCCAGACTAACGGCAGGCCTTATGTGTTAGGAATTGAAAGATAAAGGGATAGGTTGTAGCATTCTATAGTAGGAGGGGATAAAATGAAAAACGTGTATAAATAAAAGGGGCAACAAGTAATTAACCCTTTCGAAAATAATCACAAATTATGACAAATAAAGTTGTTGAACCACCAACCAAAATATATTCATTCGGGCAAATCTACAAACACTTGTAGTGCATTGTAAGCCCGATCTCTAACCAATCACTGCTTCGTAAGAATATTTTGATATGATACAAAAAGGAAAAGAAACTCCGAAATGAAACAGAGAAGGCTACGTTGTCTCCAACTATGCCTCTTGGTGGTAATCAAATGGGGGCTCTTGAATCAATTGGCGGAGATTACCGGGAGATATCACAACCGAGATAACAAGAGTTGCTCTCAAACCTGATCACGGTCAGTTGTTTTAGGAGAGAGAGAGAGAGAGAGAGAGAGATTTTGCCTGGTTTTCAATTTAAGGTGGTGGGTTTGATTTGTTTGACCGGAATGTTTTGAATTAATCACCCGCTCAATTTAGCGAGAGAGGGAAAAGCTGGGTTAATTGGGCCCATTATTTCGGCTTGGACTGCCATGTGGACAGCCACATATGCGTTCGTGCGAGATCCGTTCCTCACGGACGTACCTGAGCTAGTGCGCGCGAGCTAGCTTTTGTACGCGATTGAATTGGGGGTTGACGTTTCTTCCCATTGTCTTTCTGCCATTAATAGCTTCATCTCCTTCCCACCTCTCACTCTCTCTACCCAACCACCTCTACCCAACACTCAGATATCCCTCATTTTTTCCTGAATTTGCTCACCAAATCCAACCATCAAAAACTACTTGCATTTTGTGGGATTCCATTTTTCTCTCCCTTCCGACCATGGATTGCTCTGATAACCCTTACGGACTTCTCTTCGAGGCGATCTCGATGATACCCATTTCGCACTACGCATTGGGTCTTTTGTGTATTCTGATTGTTGTTCTGTACAACTTCTTGGAATTCCATTTGCTTGAAGATCTTCTCACGGGATTCCGTGGAAGTCCCGTGTCACTGACGTACAATTCGTGCTCTGAGATCTACGAAGGTGTGGCCTCCAAGTGTAAAATTCTTCATGGAAGGTATGTATGTAATTGTCCAACATTTTTTTCTAATTTTGATTTCTTTTGGTGTTTTCTGATTTTTAGAGTAATGGGTTGGTGTGCAGTTTGAATTTTTCTCAATTCGTAGGGTTGTTAATTGATTTTGGTAGTGATAGGTTCGTGTGGAATTTGAAAAGGAAGAGAAGTTGATGAGGGGAGGATTGAGTCTATTAGTAGAATGGCTTAGTCCCGTTGGCAGATGCAAACCGATTATTTTCTTAATTAGGAGAGTTGCGAATTTCTGCTGGGTGTTGGGTCCACCTGTAGTGGACCGAACCGAAGCACCTGTTGGGCCTAGCATGCGGGCAGCCCAAAGTGTTCGGGCCGGCACGCTGGGATGGGCGTGCGGCCCCAAGTCAGTGGTATTGCGGAGCTAGGCCCGAGTCGGACTGGATTGGATTACGTCCGGCTCGGGCTGTCCACGTGGCACTTGGTCACGTGAAGGCCGTCTAGTAAAGACAAAGGATCCGCATGGAAATCAGCTCGGCCGCGTGAAGGCTGTCCACTTCTTGCAAACTTCGTTCATTTCCTTTTCACGAAAGACTTCTAATTCCGATATTAGCAAGTCCTTGTCCTTTTTCTTTTCTTTTTTCATGTACTTTGTCACTTTATTCACGGCAATACAAGTAGCTTTAGTTGTTTCTTGTTTCATTATTGTTATTCACTAAATTGTTAAGTCCTTCACGAGCAAGGCAGTATCGAACCAACTTTCGCAGCCCTTCAAAAAGGGTTGTGCTGCATTCGTCTCAATAGAGGTCCAAAACACGTACTACACGATCCCCTGTCTGTGTACGTTATGCTTTTGGAGGTAACACTTTCCATCTCTTGAGTTGAGATTGACTGTGCCTTCCGGCTGCGTATAGTTGGTTAGGCACTAACTGGTGGTGGTGGTGGTGGTGGTTGATCTTGCAGGCTAGGTTGGTCTCAGAGAGGAAGGTCCAAATTAAGTACGATCCAAATCAAAGACTCAGAAGGGAAGTCGGATCGCTCCCGACACCACCCATGTTGGTCAAATATTTGGGCTTGGCGAAGGAGAATTAAATCACTAATTGGGTTGGGAAAATCTTCAATTAGTTGGTGTTGGGGAGCAAGATTGTGTTCTCATTGAAATATTGTTTTCCCAATAGGTACATGGCTATCGTCCTATTGCATGGGGACCAAGGAAAGTTAGTGGCAGAACAGCATTTTGGATTTGCACTTGAGGAGGCATATGGCTTATAAATAGCCCAAGGCATGTTGGCCTTAAGGATATTGGGGTGAGCCACAACTTACTTACCCTTGAGGAAGGGGGTGTGCTTCAAGTATTTTTCCATCTCACACGTATTCTGTAGGTTCCACAAGAATTTTCATTAGATCGCTTGACATACATTATTAGGCCCATGGTGTAACAGTTTAAACTTTTGGGACAATTTGTAACTTAACATGGTATCATAGCTCACGTTGAGAGATGTCTTGAGTTCTAGTATCTCCTTTGCATTTGTCCCCTATTTGCATTCTATTTCATTCCATGTCTAGAGGTTGGCATCTTCATGTGTAAGACGGAGTAACACGTGAGAGAGGGTGTTAGATAGCTTGATATGCATGGTTGGACCCAGTTGGTGGACTTAGTTAATTTATCTATCTCTAGGATGTTGGCAATTTGGGCCAAGCTTTGCAACATGGATGGGATGGTGTAAAAATCGCAGCAAGTTGGATCAGAGCTCAAAGTGGTTAATTCTGGGTCTGCGGTTGGTAGAGGTCGTGTCAGCAACTTAAAGATTTCGCACAACAAAAGAGAAAAATTATAACAGTGAAAAGCAGGTTGGAGGAAGGAACTGGTAATGTCAAAACCACTGTGCGATGCGTTCCCTTGTGTAAGATTTCATTAGTTTTGGCTTAAATGCATAGCATGGGAGGTTCCCTTTCAACATCAAAGAAGGCCTCCCTTTGTTGGTGGAATCATAATTGGATTGTTTAAGGAAGTGTATACGTGGGGGAAAGGTGAAATTCTATTAGGACAGCATGTGTGTGACAGATGAAATTCTAAGTAGGCATGTTCCCAAGGTTACTGTATGGGTCAAAGTTGTAAACTTCTAGTCCGTAGATTTGAGTCATTTGACGTAAGTGGGAATGGTCAATGATGTTTGAGTTTTATCAAGGATGATCAAACGTGTTTTGGAGAAATCTAGTTCATTCAATGGGGAAGATGCAAATGATTGGCAATTTGTACTAA
This sequence comes from Rhododendron henanense subsp. lingbaoense, assembly GCA_020567845.1. Lineage (NCBI taxonomy): Eukaryota > Viridiplantae > Streptophyta > Magnoliopsida > Ericales > Ericaceae > Rhododendron > Rhododendron henanense. The sequence continues at coordinate 28,653,026 of CM036314.1, forward strand.
CTCATGGAGTATTTTGTTGCGAGTGGAGGTACTCTCAAACGAGTAGTGAAAGTAATGGGTGAGCAGGGGAACCAATAAATGCGGATACTGGCCAGAGGTTCCTGTATGTTTACCAAAGAAACTCTTTAAATATAAATTGAGACAGAAGAGGTGTACCAAGGAGGCAGGTATCTTTCTACGTAGGTTTAATGTGTGGCAGTGGTCACACTTATTAGGAGAAGGTGGACATATTGCAAGATGGGCTTGAGCATCATCAGGAGAGATGGAGCCGAGGTAGACACTTAGTGTGTGGGTGCGGGCACCATGAGGTGAAATTCGTGGGCACTCAAATCAAGCAGTGCAAGCACCTAGGTGAAGGTGCAGGTCACGCAAGGTTAAATTACTCAAGGAAGGAGTGCAGATATACAGGTTAGGAACCACCCCACGTCCCTACCTGGGTGAAGAGGGTTATTTTTTGGTCCACCCAAGTTGCTCAAATATTTGGTTTATTTAAAGAAGGATTGTTCTCACACTAGGAAACGGTTATAGAGTAATATTGTGTGCGTTCGAAGGTGAAGCAATGCCGGAGCCCCTATTTGGATGGGGTTTTTCAATTCGCTCAAGCGGTGCATGGGCTTCTAATAGGCTGGGTTTTCATCGGCTTCTTGTTGGTGTGTTTGAGTTTATTTATTGTTGGTGCTTCATTTGGATATTTACTAGGGGTGGTTTTGGTTCGGGTTCGATCAGTTCGGAGTGAAATTTTCAAGGACCGATTCGGTTCGGGGTAATTATTTCCGGGATCAATCCTGACCAGATTATTTCGGTTCGGTTCGAGTGGGGTCGGGGATTTCGGCCCGCCCGAAATGGGCCAAATGGCAAATGGGCCATTTGACAGTGGGCCAAAATGGCCAAATGGCCCAAACCCATAAGGTGAAGTTGTGAACCTGTTTTTCCACCTGTTTTTTTTACCAGTTTTCACTAGTTTTTTCAACCATTTTTTCAATCACATTCCACCTGTTTTTTAATCACATTCCAAATTTGAAGGAGTTCCATTTGGGTACTTAGGTTGCAAGTACAGAAACTACACACGCAGCTGTAACATCTTAGGACTTAATTACCAAAAAAATAATAACCTTAGGACTCAATGAAATGCCTCTATTCCACCCTATAGCATTTTGATATAAGCAGGCCCTTATTAAAACATGCTTGATTGCCATGATAACTTTGTAAAAATTTCCTTTCTCCAACCTATTTGTCACTGAGATGTGATCAGAATTTTGAAATGTCACTGAGATGAGAGATAGAGATGAAATGTGTGAGAGGAGAGTTAGGGTTTGTGATGGACGATCGAGATTAAACAGAAAATAGATGAACGATCGAGATTAAACAGAAAATAGATGAACGATCGAGATTAATGTGAAATATATAAAAATATATAAATTATATAGTTGGTTTGGTTCGGTTGATCGAAATTTCCAGCAAACCGAGACCATACTGAAAATGAATCGGTCCGGAAAAATTCTGCCGCTACCCCGACCGAAAAACGAACCAATCAGTCAGTTTTTTTGGTCCGTCGGTTTTTATTTCACCCCTAATATTTAAACTTTCATGCTTCTCTACTATTTCCCAACATTGGCTTATTATGTTCGAATAGATATTTGGCTCTTTGTACACGAGTATACGTCAACTTTTGGGTGATTTTGTTTGGTTGATTTATTGGTACTTGATATGTGTAGGTATTTAGCGACACCTTGGCTCGCAAGTCCTCATATTCAGACTACTTTCTTGAATTTCTTTGGGAGGCCTCCTGCTTTTAGCTACAGACGGTGAGGCTTGCCTTTTATGGTCAGGAATGTTAGATTTGTATCCTCATGTTCAACTGGATGATACTTTAAGTACACTTTCTTTCAAAAACATGGATGAATCATTCTTTAAAATAGTTCTGCCCAGAATGAAAACGTTATGGAAGGAATTCATGTCAGGCCAGGTTATTCTAAAAAAAGGAGAAAGGAGAAGGAAACAAAAATAACGTCCACCAAGGAAATTGTGGTAGGTAATGCTCCAATGCGGTCATGAGTGTTTTTTCAGATTAATCTGGGAAGCAAAACTTTGTAAATCTGAATTGTTGTAGGACTAACATGTGCAACAGTATGAGGCATAGATGGAATATGTAGTTCTTTTGGAGTGTAGTGTTGGATCAAGAACTCACAAGGCGTCTGAACATTTTCGGAAAACAATATCGATCAAACAATGCCTCTGTTTTTGTAATATGGAGTGTAGATTATACAGCTTTGACATTTTCTCTTATACTTTTCCTTATACGCTGCTTTGCCCAAAGATTTGTTAAATTTTAGGATGAACACTACCTCGATCTTGCTGTACTCTCTACTTGTCAGTAGTAAGGAGCTTCTGTGGCCGTTACTGTGGGCAGGGTTGCAAGACCATTCTCTGATGTGCCAAAGCACTGTGTATTTCGTAATTGCTCTTCATGTAATAACTTTTTCAGCTTTACTTCAAACATCACTGTCTCATTTTTAGTTTCGAAACAATGATATTCTTGTGTACTTCTAAGAGAATACTTCTTTTGGCATCGAAATGATCATCCTAAATCAATATGTTTGATTTTCCAAATTGTTTTTGTTTTATTAATTAATTAATTTTTTGTTTTGGTTTTCAAATCTCTTGGAAAAGTTTGTGTGTTTGCCAGCTTTAGTCTTTGAAGGTAATCCAGTGACTCCCTCTAACATCTATTTTAACGTGTTATCTCAGACATTTATTTCATGCATCTGATGGTGGTACAATTGCTTTGGATTGGCTGTTGAATACCGACGGTAATATCTAACAACAACACTTCTTAAATGACTCTGCAGCTGACGACACTTGCCAAATACATTCACATCAGACATTGTAGACTAGGCCTGTTATTGTCTCCAATGTAGATAATGGCACCCTTTCAATAGAAACTACTTGGTTCTGGCTTTTTTCTGCGTGATTTGGTGACTTTTTTAGATTTTTACCTGGGAAGGATGAACTTCAATGATTTGTTGGTTACTATTCCATATCCTTGGACATAGGATGTCATTTCCATGCGAAGATGTTGCATTTTATGATTGTCATGCTGTTGTTTCTTAATCTTATCCATCACAAATTGGTATACTTATCCATCATTAAACATGTTTGCCCCAATTGTGTATGGAGTTTGGGTAGTACTTATCTTGGACTCTGTGGTAATTACCCATGGGTTTACGCCTACAGCACACTGAAAGAGCAGGAAGCTAATGTTCTTTTTTTGGTAACTACCCATGGATTTATGCCTGTAGCACACTGGCTGGTAAAGAAGGAAACCACATTATCTAATTTCGAATTATAACTGGTCTTAATCTATGTCCAAGGATATCCTTCAGTTCTTCCAGTTTTTTTTCCATTTTCTGTCACGTTGAATCGCTTTATTGATCAACTCTTCGCCTCTCTGTTTCATTCCGTCATACATGCATAGAAGTTCAACGTATACATCTCTACATTCACTAGAAGCTCCTAAGGTTAAAAAAAGTTAAAAGAGTCTATCTTTGTCTGTCTGTGTAATGCGATCAGAATTTGTTCTCTCCTAGATTGTGCTGTTTCTATGCGGTGGCGGCTGTGCTATTCACTCATGGTCCCTGATTTGAGATTAATATATATTTTGGTTTCCCAAAGTAATTTGTTTATAATATCATTGAATAGAGTATACTAGATGTTGTAAACATAATTGTCGTGTTAGAAGCTTATGATGTTGCAATGCGACTGGGACCATGAACATTTTGATGAATACTCCAATATTACACAGTTTTGATGCGCATGTAATTAGGGTGATGCATGATTAATAGTTTACCTACGTCACATGGTTAACTGCTAATGTTCCATGCATTTATGGGTCCATTTATCATACAGTTTCAGGGGAGGGCGTATACCGGAATAGCTCAATTGCTAAAGATGACACAACTCCTATTATGGTAGTCATACCCGGACTAACAAGTGATTCTGCTTCTGCTGTATGTTTTATTTATGTCATACCTCTTTCTATTAATGTCTTCAAGTGCTTCCTTATGTTTTCTGGTGCTTGGGATATGTGGTGTTGCTTAAAAATAGCACTCTACCCCTTTAAGTTTTACTATTATTTCACTTGTACCTTTAAAGTTATTCTGTCTCACCTTGCCCTTTAAGTTTGCTTCTTTTGTACTTCAGCTCTTGGAAGCATTTTTCTTCAACTTAATGCTCCCTCCATCCCTAAATAAGTATCCAAATGCCCTTTTTCATGTTATTTTTAAATTAATTATATCTTTCAATTTATACCTTTTTTTATGATTTTCAAAACTTTGTCTAATAGAACTAATTGAGACCTATCAAACAAGATCCATATTGTATATATATATTAAAAAAAAAAAGAATATACTTTAGAAGATATAAATGATTTTTTAAAATGTCTGGAATAGGTAAATGGACATTTATTAAGGGACGGAGGGAGTATAAATTTTTTGAGTTTTGAATAAATCAACTTCGCCTCCTAGGTTCTTAACTTTCCTAATTTTCTCGAATTGGTTACTTCCGAGTTTGTAGATGGAATCTACCATGCAAGCACCACTTGTTACTTGTGGATGAGTTTGGATTACATATAGTAGGGGTTTTGATTGTGCATCAAGATGATATTTTGGGGGTTGGTGTAGGAATTTTGAAGTTGCTGCTGCAGGGATGGCACATCCATTGGGTGGTCATGATGGGCAAAACTCAGAAGAAGATAAGGAGGTTATCGGGTGGAAGGGGGTGAAGATGGGGGTAGAGATAAGAGAGACAAACAACTCAAATTTGAACGAAATTCAAATTTTTTTAACTTCATCAAATTACCAATACTTGAAAAGGAAAACAAAAGAAGAAGTTGTTCGTGAATTCTCTTGTTATAAAAAATGAAGTTATAAAATCATCTCTAACAACTAAAAATACAGTACCTATGTAAAATAGAAAATCGGGGTGGTTCCGGGAACACCTAAAAAAAAATCTAAAAAAACACCCCAAATCTCAATCTCATAGTTCCTGATCAAATTTTGATGATCCGAACCGTTCAATGTGTTTAAAACGTGATTTTAAGGTTACCAGCGAGAAATCGGCAAAAAAATAATCGGGAAGGGCTTGATCTGAGCAGTTTTTCATAAATGCTGGCAGAAATTGTTTTGTGGAAACCTGCACGGATCAAGCCCTTCTCGATATTTTTTTTAGCTGATTTCTAATGAGTACCCTTAAAAACACGTTTTAAACACATTGAACGGCTCGGATCATCAAAATTTGTTCGGGAACTATGGGGTGTTTTTTTAGATGTCCCTAGAATCGCCCCGTTAGAAAATACTATTTTGAGGGGCTAGTTCTTTTTTTTTTTTTTACTGTATTTGATGAAGGAAGACTGGAAAAGAAAAAGAGGGTTTAAATCAAAGCTATCTTTTAAAAGAAGTACTTGGAGAAAGAAGCAAATGCCCATTTGATGATCTCGAACTAGACTTAACGTTATACTCTAAATACCATGGGCTCCTCCCAACTAGCACTCTTATATGTCTGGGTGTGTTTTTCTTAACTTGGTTTCAATTATGGTGCTTTGTAGGTAAGTTGTTTCACTTGGTTACTAAGAAAGTAGATTTAGAACATCAAAACTTTCTCCCGGTTTTTGAAAGCTCAACTAGTAAATTCTTAGAATCTCAATTTAGTATTTTTAACAGTTGATGATCGACTTGTCCTTTCTGATTGTTACATTAACAAATAACCCTTGTTTTACTTTTCTAATGTTGTCATAGTGTTGCGTATTCTCCATTGCAGTGTCATCATTCCTCTGTGCATTTGCTCTCAACTTGAAATTTGAAGTACTTATGGCTTCTTGAAATGTGAATCCACGAATCATGTCCAACTATCTGAGTTTGGGACAATGGCAAGCTACTTTTTGGCTTGTGGATCTTCAGCGTACTATAGTCAGTGGTGATGTTTTAGAGTATGATTTGTCTAAGAAGTAGGTAATGACTTCAAGACTGTTCGAGGACCATTAAAACTGAGAGTCTTCTTACATTGTAACTTTCCTTTTTTTTAATTGAGATGTCAGCTGTAGGGAAATTGAGTAATTGAAGGTGGCTGCACTTTTTGGTTTATTGTGAGTGTGACTTTCCTTCCCTACTGACCATAGTGGTGTGAGCTGTATGGGTATCAGTGATGACTCCAATTTTGGCCTGGTTTCCAAACCTTTTCTTTGTACACAGGATAGTTTAGACTGTATTCGAATTACTAGCTCGGGAGAGATTCAGGACTCAATAAAACGAATAAAGAGGAATAAAATGTAAATTCCTCCCTTAATGATTATAAGGTAGAACGGTTAAATTGCTCCGGTTAATGATAGCGAGTTAGAACCTGCCTTTATTGAGCTTTTATCATGTTGAGATTGCTACTAATCAAAAGAATATGATGTTATTTTATTTCTTTTTGATATGATGCAGTATCTAAAACATCTCGCTTTCAATACGGCAAAGCGAGGATGGAATGTTGTTGTTAGCAACCACAGAGGATTGGGTGGCGTTTCTGTAACTGTAAGTGGTGTTGTAGTTGAGATTTCATGCTTTAAGAGTTTGAGCGAATATATTGTGAGAGTATGCATTCCATTTATTCTTCGTCAATTTCCAGAGTAAATAAAGTTCTGCAAGCCTCATGTTTGGCGTGTTTGGGGCACAAGAAACACAAAATTTACGTGATTCACACAATTAGGGTTGTCGGACTACATCCACGACCAATGCTGCTGTTTCACTATGAAGAATAATATGAATTGGTACATTAGAGTTGCCCTTACGATATTTATTGCTAGGGTGACAAGTCTGGAAATACCAAAAGCAACCTTAGTGAAATAGCACCTATCAGGCTCTACAAGTAGTGCTACGTATCCATGGTGGCAATATATTGAGTAATATAGAGATTGAAGTCCACCGCCACTGGGCATGCTACCAAAATGTACAGTGTTAGAGTGATTTCTGTTATATTCAAATGATTTGGTGAAGTAATGATTTTCACAATGTGTTGTTTGTAAGATTCTGACAATTTGATTGAGAAGAACATCATAGTCATACTCATTGCTAGTATTGGGAAATGGGAACTCTGACCTCATTTCCTTCCCAATCTCTTTACCATAATGGGGGAACATTCAACCTGAACTATTTATCAGTTCCACTCTATCTCATCTTTCTTTGCCTTTTCTGGGAGAAACTCGTAGGCTTGGGCCCGCACATTATCGAAAGGAGACAGGTTCCAAGTACAAAGCATGCCACAACTAAAACAAATAAAAAGCACTGTTATCATGATACTTTGACAACTTTGTTTAAGAAAGGGGTTGGGATAGGGCTTGGGCAGAAGATAGTGTAAAGAAGTCAGGGAATATGGATGGCCTCTGTTGAAAAGAGAGCGATCCATACTCACGTGTGCAATCAATTGACTAGATCGCTTTGGGAAGCTTCCTCTCTAAAAGCGTATGCTACAGAAAAGCCATGAAACCGCATGGAAATGGACAGATCAAGGAAGTGTAGGCCTCTTAATGTTCCAACTTTGAATGCTGTGAAAATTCATAAAATCTTTCTGTGCTACCCGTCTTATCTCCGTATGTATGTGTGTGCATGTGCGCGTACACGCTCACATGCAATGAATAGTATGGTAACTTAGAATCTCCTGTGTGTGCAGTACCTATTGGGTTAATGTGAAGGGAACTTTTCATCTTGGACAATGTCCAGAGTTAAGTTTTTGGCATTATTCTTCTATGAGAACCTAATGTTACTTGATCTGAAAAGGATAAGCCCATGTACCTCTCTCTCTCCTGCTTGTGTGTCTGCTAAGTAATACTTCTTCTCCATTTGTTCCTTGAGTCTAGGTTATGAGTTCAAATACTATGTGCTGTACGGACATGGCTAAACTTCAGTCGAAATGCAGTTGAATATAGGACAGGAATTTTGGATTGTATCTACGTGCTGAAGTTTTCTCTTCTTTATTTGTTAACTGATTTTATTTTCATATGAATTATAAATTATACTGCCTCTATCGATTCTTCCCAAAACAGTTTATACCAAACAAAAACAAAAGAAATATACTTGGGTTCAGATATAAATAAGTCTCATGGAGTTGGTAATATCTAGGATACGTTTACTGTAGTCTCCATTTACGTGGTTACTTCTTTTCATGTTTCAGACTTGTTGTAAATTTATCTACCAGCAAGGTATGCTGAGAAAGCTGTTGTTGTTGGTTTTCGCTTCAAATTATCTTGTGGCCTCTCTTACAATCTATGCAGTCCGATTGCTTTTACAATGCTGGATGGACTGAGGATACAAGGGACGTTATTGATTATCTTCATCGCGAATATGCCAATGCTACACTGTATGCCGTTGGGACCAGCATTGGTGCCAACATCCTGGTATGTTGACTCCATTCTTTCAATACTTGCATGTATGAACGTTATTTTTTACATTTTGAATTAATTAGTTTGATTCTAATTAAGTTTGGGTAGTTTTCCTGTTCTGGTAACCTATAGGGATACATACTGTTGCCAAAGCAATGTAGAAAACATTAGGATACAACATTTTGGTTTGGTATGGCTTAGGTGTTTCTTGGAGTGGGATGGAGTTACTTCATTGTTGACGATGGTCTATGGTGGGAAAGTACAGAAGAAATTTGTCACAATGATTTCTTTTTGCTTGATATGGTGCATTTCATGGTAGAGGAACCATGGGCTTGTTGATGTGTTAAGAAGAGTTCTTTGGTTAGCCTTTCGTATTGCTGGGAGTTGAGGATGTGTAGTCCAACCGACCAATTCTTACCTTGTAGAGCTTTCCAATATGGATGAACAAGCTTTTAGGGTCTTTTTGTTATGGTGATCCTTTCCGTTTATAGATGTGTTCCTTTTGTTGCCTTTTACTAATAAAATGTGCTTATTTACGAGGGGGAAAAAGTTGCGTGTCGGATGCTTCACGGTGGAGCGTTTTCGACGGCGGACTTCTCCATGTTTCCGTCGGCTCCCTAACCCTTTTCTCCAGTTGCTGCTCGTTGCTCTCTTCCTCGGCCTCTCTCCTTGCATCTTCATCTGCTGCCTCTTCCGCTACTGGGCCTCGGTTCTCCGTTGTGGTTATCGATCGCCGGATTTTCTGTTGGGGTCTCCAGTTTGTGTGCCTAATGGCCAGGTCGTTCTCTGCTGCTTTCGGGGGCGAGGCTTGCACGTCTCCACTGGTCTTTTCTCCTGGGTTTTGATCGGTCCTTGGCCTAACGGCTTGCGAGGCGGTGACGGGAGTCTGGTGGTCCTCTCGTGCTGTCGGTTTTTCTGGTGGTGGTGGCAGATCCTCTGGGCTGTCCGCTTTGTGGTGTTGGTTGGCTGTCCGCTGTGGAGGTTGTGAGGCGTGGAGGCTGCAGCTGCGGGTGGTGGTCGGCAGCTGTGTAGCTGTTAGGGTTAGGGTGTTTTCTTTGGGCTTCATTTGTTTCCATTTGGGCTTTCAGGCCTATTAGGGGTTTTGGGCTGTGTCCCTTTTGAGTTAGTTGATTTATTTGGGCTTTTAGGCCTTTTAGGTGTTGGGCTTGTCCCCTAGGGTGTCCCCTAGGTTGGCATCTTGCCAATCTAGGGATTGGGTCTCGAACTGGGCATCTCATTGCCTTCTCCTTGCTCCTGTTAATCTTTGTATCATCTTTGAAGATTAATAAAAAAACTCGCCGTTCAAAAAAAGAAAAAGAAACATGTGTGTGTGTGCGCATGTGTGTCTGTGGGCGCGCGCGTATATACTGAAAATAGAACCTCTAATGTAATTTTAGGATACTTTGTCTGCAACAGCTCTGCATCATAGAGAATGCAACACACAAACAGTCTGCTAACTTAACCATCTCCGCATCAAAGAGAATGAGAGTATTTTTGTTTACTCCTCTCTTAAATCTGTGTCCGTGATCTCAGACAAGATCAAGGCAAAGAAATGTGGCAATAAACGCTGATCATCATACTTGCAACAATAAAGGGCAAACTTCACTTGGCCCCCCGTGGCATAGGCCATCTGTGGATTACCCCTTCTGATTTTTATTTACCACCACATAATTCCATGTGGGTTGGTGGACTGAAGTGCACCATCTTGTTTTTCCGATTTTATTGTTTATCCAGACTAACGACCAATCCACCTCACTCTCCTATATGGAGTGAGCCATTTTTGCTGACTTAAACACCCTGAATAATTATCATATTTTCATAACAGAAACCACTGCCTTCTTTCTTCTTTTATCCACTATTTCTCTCTCTCACGGTCCCTCCACCTCCACCTCCCATGGACTTGGCTAGCTTCTTCTCTCACATGTCAGCAGTTAAATCATGATTCATGACATTATCGATTAGGAGGATATAAGGTTCTGTATTGTTTGATTCTCCAACCAACCTTATTTTAGGTTTTATAAGGATGTGTCAGATGGGCAGAATTTGCTGTAAATGTTTAGTTGCCATTGAACGAGCCATTGCAAACTATTTAAGACAACTTGCAGTCGAAGAACACATAATCTATGCAATCGGCCTCTAAATAGCATTAGAATTGCATGTTTTAATGTGAAAAGACAAAGTTCATACTGATGGTCTGAAGCAATTAATGAGTTTTAATAACCCTCCCTGATTTTGTTAATTATATTGGCTATAATTGTTCAAAGTTCGGTGTTATCCTTAAAGAATAGAAGTCATGACGTTCTTGAAGAGATGAGTGTTATTTAACAGTCTTAACTTTGATCTTCACAGTTCTATGATTGTGATTGCATGTTGTTTTCGAGGAGTGAGTAAGATAATAGTACTATTGACTTTCCCTGTCAACATAGGCCATCATGGCCAAGCCACGTATACCATCTTTCTTTGTTGCTCTTGCATGTAGTATCTTATAATATTTTTCGTACATTTTTCAAGTAACAGTTGTTTTGGTGCTTTGGTACTTGATTATAGTTGTTTGTGATGCTTTTATTACATATTTTTCAGCAGCATATCTCCATAGATGTTTCTATCCATTATTGTCATTCTTTATATTGCAGAGCGATTTGCTATCACATTTACTGGCATAAAAATGTAACATGTCAGCATGTTGATATATACTATGTCTTAATTATTTCTTTCAGGTAAAGTACCTCGGGGAGCATGGGGAGAATGTTCCTGTTGCTGGGGCTGTTGCCATCTGCTCTCCATGGGACCTACTGGTTAGTGTCTTTGCATAAAATACCCGATACTTGGACTTCTACTTTGGGAATGGCTCGCGGTTGTACTGTACTGGTGATCATACTTTGTGTTACAGTCTGACGTGAGGTGGTATCATTCTGCAGTGTATTTGGAATTAAACGGGATGTAGAGGGAAAAGACAGTATTATCTCCCCTCAATGTGGGAGGCTTGAAGTTCTCTTCCCCTCCCCTCAGTGTGTGTGTGTGTGAGAGAGAGAGAGAGAGGCAAAAATTGACAGAAGCCTAAACGGCAGTTAGTTTCACATCATTAGTTTTGAAGGGCTAACGGTTGACGTGTTCAAATACTGACTCAAGCTGACTTGGAGAAGAGTTGTCACGCCATCATTGGTTTATGGGTACCACATAGGACTTCCACATTGGTACACCCTATCCGCACCTAAAAATTTCTCCAAACAGAGAGAGAACCGAGACTGGTAAGAAATGGAGATGCTTGAAACCAGGACAACCCCCAATCCACAGTCCTATAATGTGTTACATAATTTGGGTGGAACTCAACCCAAAAACGTAGCTATGTACTCCACATTACTACCACACTTATACTGCATATCACTTCCAGACCTCAACGATGTGGGTCTTCGCTTCACGTGCCGCACGCGGACCGGGGGCACGCACACTACCCAACTTTGGGTACTTCAACTCTCTATGTTAAGTAGATGCGTGTATGGGATTGAGTGTGATTAAATATCTATTGGATTCATCTAATTTTGAATGCCAAGGACCTAGAGACACGCCATAGTGTTTATATTCATCATTATATTACTTTTATTTGCTAGGATAAATTGTATTACGAGGCGCCTTAGGACATTTCATACATCATATAGGAGTTCTTTGCGTTGATCATTATAAAATTCAATTTAGTAGTATGCTTGCTCAGTGAATGTCCAACGAAACATTTCGGATTTGGATCCCGTACTCTTACCTGATTGCTTTGTGTTTGACACGGGTATACTACAATTAAAAGAGTCCATGTTACATAGTGTCACGGGGCTGTTTTTCGCCTAGAAATTTTGCCCGTGATGGCACCAAGTTTGCTAGCAACTTGGTCTCAGCCAACTAGTGTTTACTCACACACCCGATATGTTTGAACGTCTAGAACACACACAAGAATTACGGGAACCGTCCCAACCTTTATTAAGCACCAACTTACAAAGGAAACACTCAAGAGTCTAGACAGAACATCCCTCTGCCTTTGGCTACGAAAATGCCTTGCCTAAATAGGCTATACAATAAAAAACGTGGCCACTAAGTACATGAGATCATGGGGCAAACCCATGATGTTGCAGTTGACACCCCCAACTGCCCTAGGTCTGTGCTGGCTCGCCCAGAATCTGCCAGCACACAGAAAACTGAAACTGCCTGGCCGAAACTGCCGATAACTGCCCGTTTTTGCCTTGGACAATGCTCCCAGCAACATGTGCAGAATTTTGTTAACCGTCAATAACGGTTTTGCTTGAGCCAACTCAAGTCTGCCTCCGTTTTGCCTGAGCCAACTCAAGGCTGCCAAGCCAGCTTCGTGATCCAACCCTGACTCCCAATACTTAGCCGTTTTCTTGATTGCCTTGTCCCACAATCCTGCCTCCTGTTTAGCATCCATGCCTCGATATCATCGGGCCTTCACGTGCATCACAGCTGCCACTTGCCTAAGGGACCAGTGCCGACACCAACTGACACCATTGGGTCACCTTGTAAAGACATGCCTGCCTCATGCCTTTGATTCCACCGGTTGGCTAGGGTGCAAGGTGCCACCGTTAGCCAAGCTTAGCAAGCCTTGACCATCAAGGTGCTAACACATAGGCAACTAGGAGGCCGAGTTGAAGGAGGAAAGATCGAAGCTTTTGGCGACAGAAGTGAATCCCAAGTTCGAACCCACGTCCGTGTGAAAAGCCCTTTTCTTCTTTCTTGCCCGAAGGCAACCTGGGGTTCCACTTCTTACAATTGTGATTGACATGGGTTCGGTCCGCCAAGGCTTGTTAGAGCTCTCTTCAGCCTGCTCATACTGAGACTAAAAATTTCATATTGAGCTGTTTGACACCCTTACTGCCTTCACATAAAAAAGCATAATACAATCAGGGACCAAAGGCAGATGGAGAGGCTTGAACCCGAAACTTCTTCGAACTTGGTTGTGATACCATATTACATCACCAATTGTTCCATAAGCTTGAGTTTCGCCTGGAAACTTCTTCGAACATGGTTGTGATACCATATCACATCACCAATTGTTCCATAAGCTTGAGTTGCTAGGAAATGGTGTAAACGTTGTATATCAAGTTTAAGACCAAAATCTTTCAGTATTTGGGTTAGGAGAGATCTTGAGCCCTGTTTCTATTCAGAAAGTGGTAAAGGAAGTGGAAATTGTGAGATTTTTCTTTTGGTCTTGGATCGAGTTAAAGAAGGTGTGAAGGTGAGTTGCAGCTCTATTTGCACCACTAAAGAGGAGGGATGTCTGGGGTTCAAAGAGTTAAAAGATTGGAATAAGGCCTAAATGTCTAGGTACTAACTACTAACAGGTAGTTCAAGACTCCCTGTGTGGTTTTTGTGCAGTCCTTCTGGTCGTCTGTCTGGGTTTTGTTTACTTTGTGCATTTTCTCCTTCAAGCTTATCAGTCGCTTGTTCGTCTATCCATGTGCTGATGGTATCATTTTTTATTTAGTGTCTGAGAGCTTGGTAAAGTTGTCGGCCCTTTCCTTGATACAGCAATGTTATATAGCCTACATAGGCAATGTATTTGATGAAACAAATATACATATTTGCTGTAATCCTTGATTCTCTAATTACATCTGAATAGTAGTTACCTTCTTCATATAGACATGAGTAACATGTATGGTTCCAGCACTAGATCTATTCGGTACAGATCTGACATCCTTTGTTGTATCCGATGAATATCTTACTTCCTGTGAGATTTCCAGACAACTCTAGTATCATCGAAATCTCCAAAATATCCAAGTGAGAGCATCTTGCCTGCTGGCCTAAATGTTTGTTGGAAGCTTATTTTTATTTTTGTCCCCAAGGACTTTAGAAGGAACAATAACCATACAATTTGAATTAGTTGTTATTACATGTTTTGTTAACGTAACATGAATTCTCTTTCGTCTTCCTCCCAGATTGGTACATGTTTTGTTAACGTTACATGAATTCTCTTTCGTCTTCCTCCCAGATTGGTGACAGGTTCATCTCGCGGAGGCTTGTACAGAAGTTATATGACAGAGCTCTTTGCATTGGCCTTCAAGGTTATGCGCAATTGTAAGACATTTTCCATCTTCATAGTTGATTCGTTCAACATGCTAATGTAATACCAATTTAAATAAGCACTCCCAAATCAATGAATCTTCAACTTACCAAGTTTCCACTTTCATAAAGAAACCTTGTAAATGAGTAACTGAGTTCTGGGCATATCCTGTTGCTTGGCATTGTGTAACAGGATGTAATTGTTTGTTTCAGGCATCAACCTCATTATTCACGCCTTGCCGATTGGGAAGGCATTAGAAAGGTACGGTTTCCTCTCTGGAAATGAATTGTCCCGCTACCATGTAGGATTTCAGCGATGTAGGTGTCAACATTTCAAGTCATGAGCATATATTTATTTGTAGACTAAAATAGCTCATAGTTTTGCGCCATTCAGCTTCAAATGATCTAGAAGCTCATATTATCATAGGTTGTTCAGGACATAAAATATGATCTGGTTTCCTTCAAAATTGATGTGCCTTGTTCTCTTTGCAATTCAAAAAGAATTTTTCAAAAAATTCCCCCTAGATTCCACCTAGATTCCCCCTACTTTCAACATTTCTCTCTCTATCTCTCTCCACTTATTACCCCTACTATTTTTCAAAAAACTTTTCAAATTCTAATCCAAACACATCATTAATAAATACTTCTAGACAACGGAACATTGGGACATTACCTTAATTCTTTATTGACAGCAATGTTATAGCTTAACAATCTACTCGTACTTGCTGAGCGAAAAAAAACAATCTTCTCATACAGTGGTCAAACAATATTGGATGTCTTCACTTGAAAATAGAACCTGTTTTGAAGCCCGTGCTTAACAGTCTACTCTATCAGTGGTAAAACGATATTGGATGTCTTCCCTTGAAAATAGAACCTGTTTTGAAGCCCGTGCTTCAAATTTCTGTAACAGAACCTGTTTGATATGTATTTATTGTTCAAGTTTTGCAAAAGTAACAAATGCCATTATTTTCTCCTTTTGCACCCCATTACGTTATACAAAAGAGAATGTGTGGGTACAACCTTCATAGCAGTTCAAAAAAGATACAATCTTCATTTACATACGGTACATTTTACAAACAGTCATGATTTTATCTGAACATATGTACATAGCCCACAAATCTTCACCTTCCTCTAACTGTCTTAAGCTGCAAGTCATTAGGTCTTGAGATTCTTCTATGTTTAGGTTATATATGATGCATACTTACATTTTTCTTTTATAATTTTACATCTGATGGTGCTTTTCTTTTTTCCTGTTTGGCAAGTGGTTTACTTAATTTCTTCATGCTTTGTTCCGACTGATGTTTTTGTTTTTTGTATTCTTGTGCTTTAAAGTCCCGTTCTATTAGAGATTTTGACAACTATGCCACCTGCCTTGTTGGGAAATTTGAGGTAGCTCTCTCTCTCTCTCTCTCTCTCTCTCTCTCTCTCTCTCTCGTAAGTTATTGACAATTACATCTTACCTTGTCAAGACCGTGGATACATACTACAGACGTTGTAGCAGTTCTAGTTATGTGGGAAATGTTTCTGTCCCACTACTCTGTGTCAGTGCTTTGGACGACCCACTCTGCACTGCAGAGGCCATTCCATGGGATGAGTGCAGGTGGTGATGCTCCTCTAATATACTCTCCCTTTTCATAATCGGCATCTTTCCCTGGCAACAATTCACTTGAGCTGATATTTTCTCCATCATAGAGCAAACAAAAATATTATCTTGGCAACAACAAAGCATGGGGGACATCTGGCATTTTTCGAAGGAATTAAAGGATCTGGTCTCTGGTATGTTACAGTTCCATTCTTTAATGGATGTTGATTTTGCATGTTTACTTAACGAGCTCGTAACTATTGCATTTCAAGCTTTATATATTTCTCAATATTAGACAAGCAAAAGTTCATAGATTCATGGACATAGAGCCATGTATAAACTATGATGCTTCCAAAAATTATGCCAGTAATTACATTTCCTATTTGAGCTAAGGTAAATAACTTACGCATCCCTTGAAGCCTTTAACAAATTGATGGACCTCGCATGCATGTATATATACTTGCAGATAGGTAGGTTATTGTGTGCGTGCTTTGACTTGTTATTTCCCATGCAGGTGGGTAAGGGCAGCTTATGAATTCCTTAGCATTCTTCATTGCAGTCCATTTCTGCATATACAAAAGAAGGTTCGGAACTTGTTCATTATCCTTGGTGTAGTTATCGATTTTCACATATGACAATTTTGGCAATTCTCTTCGCTCTTGCCCAGATTGTCGTCAGCATAGTTAAAAACCTACTATACATGATATGTATCCTACAATTTGTATCGTCTCCTTCGGAGAACGATACGTATCCCCCTGTATCCTTTTTGTATAGAAATCCTACGGTACGATTGCGTATCCTACGATTTGTATGAGTATCCTAATTCGGTACGTATCGTACGATTACTTATTGGAAAAAATTTGGACCTTATTTCAAGAAGCAGAACCCCAAATGCATTAATCTAAGCCATTTGATCTAATTATGGCATCTTTCAAACCATTTGATAGGAATTCAACCTCAATGTAGTGCTTGTATAGAAGAAAGAACCATACTTCGATTGTTTGTTGTCTGACTTTTCTTTCCTTAACAAACAGAAAGCCTTAATGTAATAGGCCCCAGTTGAAAGACTTAAAATTTTGCATCTTAAAAAAAAAAAAAAAAAAAATAGATGTAAGCATAGTTTGTTGATGTTATTAGGTGTATCTACTTTTTAATTGTATATTAATTTTGATTAACGTTGTTGCAGCATAAACTAAATTTAGTATTTTGGCACAAGCTATGAAGCACCAACACCTCTAGAGGTCGACGTATTACAGTGTTGGACACGGGGACACGCCATGTGGCGTGTCCCATAATTTAATTTAATTTAAATTTTTGAAAGGGATACGGCTGGGGACACGGGGGGACACCTATGGGGACACGGCAGGGGTCAAAGTATATGTTTTTTTTTTAAATTTGGGGGTCAAATTGTAATTTTAAAAAAAAATTCAGGGGTCAAACTGTAATTTTTCAATTGGGTTGTATTGAACTTATGGATGTCTTGTTTTGTTTGAATGGTATTGGAACTATGGATTTTTTGTTTTGTCCACGTATTGCCATTTAAACTTGGGAAAAAATTGAAAAACAAATATAAATAAATAGATAATATACACGTGGCGTGTCCCCCGCCGTGTCCGTGTCCCCCTTTTTTTAGAATATCCTTATGAAATATCTAGAGTTTTTTTTTTGTGAGAATTAGTCATGTGTACTAGATATAAATAGGGATGAGTTCTAGCCATTTTGTACCAAGCCAAAAAAAAGTTTGAGTTCAAGTGTAATGCAAATACTCACTCGTCTTTAGTAATCTCCCTCTTCTAAAAATCTTGTCCAACTAAACAATAGAAACTCATACTCTTCCAACAAATGTATCTTAAGATACGCGATACTTATCCCGATACGATCTATACAATTGAAAAAAATGATACACGATACGTATTCCGATTTGAAAACACTTGTCGTTAGTAGTTCTTTTTTTTATCGGCAAATGTCGTTAGTTGTTAGGGGCAGGTAATTGTAACATTTTATTCTGATTGTGCAAATAACCCTAAAATGTTATGGCATGCAAGGAAATTTCTGTGCATTCCTTTTATGCCAATCATTTTTCCGGCATCAATGATCAGTACAAATGACTATTGGGTTTTTGTTGCATGCAATTCATTGATTGTTTCTGCATGTTTATTTATTTTTCTGCTCATTTTGCAGACACAGAGTACCGCACTACATTCTTCATTGGAATCATCAATTGATCAGGGCCCATATATTAATCTTACAGGTGGAATGGTGGCTGCAATGGGCAATGAGCTAGTTACAAATGATGTGGAAGAAATAGAACACCTACCCAAAGTGCAAAAGAGTCATGATATAGTAACTGAGGAAATCGTTTTAGATTCTAAAGAAGGTGAGGTCCCAATCAGAGCAAACCCTAATTTCAGAAACACTGTACCCGGGACCTCCAAACAACCTGAAGGAGCCAAGGGGAGAAACTCTGTTGAATCAACTAACCTGATAAGAAGATGCTTGAATCAACTTTTCCCGCAAAACAGAATTTCGATGTGGCTTCTTAGTTACATTGCCATTGTATCAACTTGGCCATTGGTAGGAGCCGCTCTACATTTTGTCTTCAAGAAGAAGCTCAGAAGTGTCTTACCGGCGAACAAAGCATAGATCTCCATGCTGGTAAATTATAAACAATGTTCAATACCTGTAGCTTATTATCTTTAAATTTCGATATGTTGTTTCGCAGTTGAGGAATGTCTACTTGCCCTCTTTCTAGTAGTGTATAAAATCCTGCCTATTGTTCAAAGCATGGAGCCAACTTTGAAACCTACCATTAAAAATAAGTTCTCTCAAGAGTCACTGGTAATTTACATCAACATGCATTTTGAAACGGTGGTGCTTCTCATTCAACTAAGTGTTTGGGTAATTACGTAAGTTTTACTAGATTCTTCTCAGAATTAGCAGTAGTTTTTAGATGATCCTGGTTCTTCACATCTTATGGTGGAGATGGGTGTCGGAATGGATGGGGAACATGTATGTAGCATGATTGGGAATGGTGTATACCTGTAGAAGAAGCTATTAGAATAAGATATACCATGAATCTCTAAAAGCGAGCAATTTTCTCTTTGATGATTAGACTTTCAATACCTACAGCTAATTGTTCTTGAGAATAATCATGTAAAAACATGATTCTCATCAGGGGCCTTTTGTTAATCTTTTACAAGAAGCAAAGCCAAAATTCCACCCTGTTTAGATTTATTTTGTTGCCCTCCCTACATATGGAAAAGTTTTACAGCTGTTTTGGATGGTGAGGTCGCCGTTCTGATTGTGATCCAAAATGTGAATTGCTCGTTTGCTTACACTTGTGTAAAGGTTTTTTATTGTATATTCACAATTCCAGTTAAAGGAGGGCATTCTGAACCATGTTTATCAGGTATAGTGCCCGGTTTTTTTCGAGTCATACTTTCTTTTGTTAGCCCGAAAAAGACTGTTAAAATACTGTGAGAATCCACAACATAACAGCAAGATTAGTTTGTTCTTGCTTACTATTGACTCTATCAAGTATCTCTAGGTGCGAGAATCACTTCTAGTAAAGTTGGTAACTCATCTCCCTACCCTCCGTGGTGACCAAAGTTCGAGTCCCACGAGGGGCTAGCCTTTGACCCCCTGTGCTAACTCTAACACCTCCACTAATGTATACAATATTGACAAAAAAGAAAGAAAGTATCTCTAGGTGCTACCACCAAAAGATTTAATGCCGAAGTACCCCTTCATCCTCCAAAGGGCTTAACTGTCGAACTGTATCACGAATTCCCGAAACACAACCTTGTGAATTTAGAGATAACAAATCGTTTAATCAAGCCATGTTAGCAAAGCTTGCACTGGAGACTTCTGAAAAGTTCAGCCCTTCATGAGAGTCTAATGGCGACTCAGTTTCTAGCTTTGGGATGTGACTACTCTGTCATGGCCTCATAGGCAAGTTTATAATGGCAACTAAAGTTTATAGGAGTTAATTATTAAGTGGTTCGAAAGAGCACAATCTAGTCTAATCTAGACTTCACTTGATTGGAAGTAAAATATTTTTGCGGTTTCCGATGTTTTGTTGTTGAAAAATCCGAAAAATGAATTTTATGGGAAAATCTTGACCACTTTCGGCTTAAAATGACTTACCACCGTAAACCCCGCAAGTTATTTTACAAGTTCGTCTCTGTTGGATTGGTTGCTTGAAAATTCTATTTACTCTCGTGTGGCCAGGTGAAAACATTTGCAAAAGCTTTGCGAAGTAGGACTCTCTCTCTCACACGCACAACCCCCCTCCCCCACCCACCCACCCACCAGGAAGACTCCCTCTACCCATGTGCACCAAGTTAGGGCGGAAACACAAATGATAAGTACGCACCTACTAATCCCCAATCCTACCTCTCTCACATATGGATGGGTCCCACCTGACAATTGTGAGAGGAGCCCACATATATGTGAGAGGAGTGTGGTTAGTAGGTGCGTATGAAGCATTCCTGGGGCAAAAAATTTCTTCATCTCTCTCCTAAACATTCTCAAAATACCCATTGCTATAGTAGGCCGAGTAGATGAGTTATTGAGTTGTGAAAATAAAATTGGACTCCAACCAAACACGAAAAAACAATTGGAAAATTTTTCTTTTACATGTAAAATGTTTTACATGGAATTACACTACAACAAAAAAGGTCTAAGACGACGAAAAAAATTCGTCAGCAATTATATGCTTTTCGTCGCCAAAGTGATTGCTGACGAAAAAAAATTCTCGCGCCACTCCTCGATCTATGTTTCACGCAGAAGGCTCCTCACGATGAAAAAGAGTTTTTCCTCATCAATGGCTCCCCAATGCATTCCCATGTGATAGAGATTGGCTTGCGAAAATGCGATAAAAGAAATGGGTTTTCTTCTTATTGAACTGAAATTGGTTACAATTGAATGGAAAAGGAAGAATTACAGTAGAGGAGAAGAGAAGAGAAAGAGAAGAAGAGAGAGAACAACAAACTCTGCACTTCCATCTCCTCTACGTTATTGCCCTTATAACCCGCGAACAGAATAACCGACACACCAACCTAACAAACACCACTTTCGAATTACACATAAGACCCTGAATACAAACTACAATTGCAATTAAACCCCTATGCTTATCATTACTTCCCCCTTAAAAACAACCTTGTCCTCAAGGTTGGAAAAGAGGAAAACGCTGCTGGAAGTCATGCCAAGTCTCCCACGTGGCATCTTCTGGGATGGAATTAGACCAGTGAACCAAAACCTTGGTGACGGGCCTGTTGTGCTGCTTGACTAGCTTCTTATCCAAGATGGCCACTGGCTCAAGCTGCATTTGGCCATCCTCCCCCACTAGAGGCAGCTCAATTTGGACCACAGCATCCTGCCCCAAGAGATATGTGAAAAACAGATGGATTTTGTAATGAGGGGGAAGTTCAAGTTCATATGCAACAGGTCCAACCCTTTTAATCACTTTATAGGGACCAAAATACTTGAGAGCTAGCTTAGCATTCCTACGGAAAGCTACTGACACCTGCCTGAAAGGTTGGATCTTCAAATAAACCCAATCTCCTACTTCAAACACCCTTTCTAATCTGTGTTGATCTGCTATTTGCTTCATCCTGTGCTGGGAGCTAGCCAAATGTTCTTTACGCAATTTGAGGATAGTGGACCTGTCCTGTAACATGCCATCTGCTGCTGCCACAGTAGTACCCCCAGGAGTGTAATGCAGAAGAGTAGGGGGTTTCTGCTCATAAAGGGCTTCATAGGGAGTAATTCCAGTGGAGATATGGAAAGTAGTGTTATACCACCATTCAGCTAAAGGAAGCCATTTGACCCAAGCTGTAGGCCTATCACTTGTGAGGCATCTCAAGTAATTTTCTAAACATCTATTTACGACCTCTGTTTGCCCATCTAACTGAGGATGGTATGTAGTGCTCAAGCATAAATTGGTGCCTTGCAATCTGAACAGTTCGTTCCAAAAGTTACTAGTGAAGACTGTATCCCTGTCAGATACAATTGTACTCGGCATACCATGGAGTTTAAAGATGTTATCTAGGAACACTTGGGCCACTGTAGTTGCAGTATAAGGATGAGAAAGTGGTATGAAATGGGCATACTTGCTTAATCTGTCTACAACCACATAGATGACAGTTTTGCTACTAGAGCTTGGCAACCCTTCAATGAAGTCCATGGATATATCACTCCATAATCTGTCAAGAATAGGCAGTGGTTGGAGTAGACCTGGGGAAGCCAGTGTCTCATTTTTATGTCTTTGGCAAATGTCACATCTTGCCACAAATTGAAGCACAGCTTGCTTCATACCTTTCCAAAAGAATGCTTGTTTCAGCCTTTGGTAGGTCCTTTCCCCACCAGAATGACCCCCCATTGGACTATCATGATGTTCTTGTAGTAGTGTCAGACGAAATTGAGGATCATTACCCACGACCAATCTAGATTTGTAGTAGAGCATTTGATGTTGCCAAGAGTAAGAAGGATGTCTGCCAGGATCTTGTTGTAAGACTGTGATGATCTTCTGAATTTCCTGATCTTGTAACCAACTGTTTTGCAGATCTTTAACCCATTGACATAGGACCACAGTCATAGCTGAAATGGTCCCCTGTGTTGCTGTTTCCAACCCAATGCCCTCCCCCATTCTGGACAAGGCATCAGCTACAACATTGGTTTTTCCAGTCTTGTAAACTATTTCATAATCAAACCCCATTAATTTGGATAACCATTTTTGTTGCATAGGAGTGGTCACCCTTTGTTCCAACAGAAATTTGAGACTTTGGTGATCCGTTCTAATGATAAATTGCCTACCCAATAGGTAGTGTCTCCATTTGGTAACTGCCATTACCATTGCCAAAAGCTCATTTTCATAAGTAGAGAGACCCAGTCTGGTAGGGGACAAAGTCTTGCTATAAAAAGCGAGAGGCCTACCTTCCTGCATTAGCACTGCCCCAACCCCTTTGCCAGAAGCATCACACTCTAAGATAAAGGGCTTGGTGTAGTCTGGTAAAGACAAAACTAGTGCTGTGGACAAGGCAGCTTTGAGCTGGTGAAAGGCAAGTTCAGCTTCTTCAGTCCAACCAAAAGCATCTTTTCTAAGCAGCAAATTCGATGGTTGACAGATTTTCCCATAATTCCTGATAAATCTTCTGTAATAGCCAGTAAGACCAAGGAAACCCCTTAAAGTTTTTATGGACTGAGGTCTAGGCCAATTGAGCATGCTCTCAATCTTAGAAGGACCAGCTGCTACCCCATGGTTAGTAATCACATGACCCAGATTGTCACGCCCTCGATTTTCAACATAAATAATACGGAGTAAACCATTTCGATAAAAGATCCTCGCATATCATAAGAAATACCCCAAAAGAATTTCCCACCAAATTAATTTACAAACAAAGTCTCCAAGTTTAGAGAATTACAACATTGGCACCACGGCCCAAATTAACAAATTGTACAAGTACGAACAAGTTTTCTTTAAATTTACAAACGGTTTAGTCAAAAGAAATTTCAAAGTTATTAGTTACATAGCCATCTTTAACCAAAGGGTAATCATTACAAAAAAGATTAAGTGACTAATGAAGTTAGCTTCCAAAATGTCTTCCACATTGAGCACACGATGCTATGCAAGCTATTACCCCGCATTTGAACCTGAAAAGAAGGATTTTGCTGAGCTGCACTAGCCCAGTAGAGAAATCTTTACACAAGCTATATGAAAATGTGACGAGGTATGCACATAGAATGAATGAGTTCCAATAAACGGATATGAGATACAAAAGGACACAATTAACCAACAAACTATGACTACGGAACTCTGTACATCTTAAAGACGTCATTAACCATTCATACATCCAACTAGAGGAAGCATTAGGCACACATCAATCTCGATAACCCACGACAAATTTTCAAACCATCAAAGACTCCTCGATGAACGTCACAATTAGCTTCCTCATATCTTACCATTCGATATTGAGCCCCTTTTTATAAGAGAAAACATTCCTTTTTGATTACCAAAATAATTTCGAGAAAACTCTCGACCTTCACAGGTCAAGCTTCGTTGATTCGAGCTTGAATACCAGAATCCGTTGATTTGTGCCCAAATACCGGAAACCGTTGATTCGCTCAAGAATAGCCGGAGGATTTTCATAAAAATCCTTTTTCCAAAACCAAATTCCTTCCTTTTCAAAAACTTTGATGTAATCAATCGTTTATTCCCTTTTTCAACAGTTACAATCTCAGGCACATCACAACCCAAACAACAACATGAACTCCCATAACCAATCATAACTTCTTTCATCAGGAGAGACATTCAACTGTATTACCACACCTTGTGTTACAGAGAATTCTCTCCACCTGGGTTTCCGCATTTCCACACCTTGCGTTGCAGGACCCTCAATTCAAATTATCAACTCACACATATACACACGCACAATCAATCCGAATACAAAAAGACAACATTTTCCAAGTTCACCTTCTTTCATTTATCAACACTCAAAGGATTACAAACTTATAAACACACTCCATTGTACATAGACGCATAGCTTAAGTTCACGTTATTTCTCTAAGTCTATCACGACGCCCTATGGCACGTACTGAACCCACAAAGACTCCACGACACATTACCGACTAGGTTCTAAACGAAAATCATATAGAGTGAGTGCCAAAGGAACCTAGGAAGCTCAACAAGATGAGGCACGAGGGTACGAGTCTCAATACCACTCATCGGATCACTAGACAAGCTCATGTCTACCCATAACACTCACCGCATTACCCCTTGTTGTCCACGGTACTCCCATCAACCTTGCGGTATGTTTTCCAACCAACGATATTAATATTATACTTTAACGAGTGCTAAGAGACACGATCGAACAACAAGCCATTAGGTCACAAGGAATCATACTCGAGAGTGACTTAAACATATTCTAATCATGTAGGGAGTCATAGCACGGAACAAAAACAACTTAGGAATAGCTGACAGACATTGGCAGACTAACACACCTCTACTCAAATGGTCATAACTTTCTATGTACTAAGAGTTTAAAGGTGATTCTGGTGGCAGACAAAAGCTGACTTCAAGACCTTCGATTCGATATAAAGTTTGCATGAAACGGACATCGGACGAGGAAGTTATGGCCGTTTGAAGTTGACTGAAACTCAGAAAACGGGCTAGAATTTCCAGATTTGACCGAAACGCAAAACCCAACCTCAAGCATGAAACAAAGCACGATCTAGGTACATAAACATCACATAAACGTTTAACAAGAGTAAGAAATTCCTACCACAATGGGTTTTGAGCAAAACCCTAAGTACACCGATTGCTATGAGCTTGAATCCACCAAAAATAAACTCCACCCAAGCTTTGCTACAAGATCTAGAGAGGATACAACCCAAAAACAAGATAAACAAGCAAGGATCAACAGGTAATTAAGAGAAGAGAGAGAAAAATGTGATTGAGAGTCAATGAGTGAGAACAAGAACACCAAACTTACCATTCGTTCACCAAATGTGAGAATCACGAGTATTTGAGATAGAAATCACTTGGATCTTGAAGATTTGAAGTAGAAATCAAGGGGTTTGAGTGAGATTGGAGTGGGGTAGGTGAGATGGGGTGTTTCCAGATCTATTTCGTGGGTTTGGGTGTAAAAAAATGGTAAAGGGGGGTATTTATAGTGGTCCAAAAAGCGTGCTGAAATTCGCAGAAAAACACAGCGGGTACCGGTACTGGGCGACTCCCTGTACCGGTACTGAAGCCTTCAAAATATCGATTTGTCCACGCTCTGGACACTGGGTACCGGTACTAGACAAGAGGCAGTACTGGTACTGGCTAGACAGAAAAGTGAAATTTTCCAACGGACACCGAATCGAACTCAACTTGATACCAACACTTCCAAACAACATTACAACATCAAAACTTACATTTTACTACTCTCCGAGTATCCGATACATAACAGTGAACGTATATCCGTATACCCCCACAAACAAACATACAACTTTAATAATAATACGATTCTTTCACACTTTAAACGATTTCCGAAATTATAATAATTTACGGGTCTCTACACAGATATTCAACTTGAGATTGACCAAAAACACATTTTGACATCTTAGCAAAAAGTTGGTATTCCCTCAATTTGGCTAAAGTAAGGGAGATATGGTGCAAATGTTCAGTCCAAGTCGTACTAAAGATGAGGATATCATCAAAGAAAACTAGCACAAACTTTCTGAGAAATGCCCTGAATACTTCATTCATGAGACTTTGGAAGGTCGATGGAGCATTGGTCAAACCAAATGGCATGACCAGAAACTCATAATGGCCTTCATGGGTGCGGAAAGCAGTCTTGTCAACATCCTTTGGGTGCATCCTGATTTGATGGTAGCCAGACCTCAAATCTAGTTTGGAGAAATATCTTGCCCCATGGAGTTCATCCAGCAATTCATCAATGATGGGTATAAGGAATTTGTCTTTAATGGTATCCTTATTAAGGGCTCTATAATCAATACACATTCACCATGAATTGTCTTTCTTTTTAACCAACAGAACTGGGGAGGAGAAAAGAGAGACATTATGTCTAATAACCCCAGCTGCCATCATTTCTTTGACCAATTTCTCAATCTCATTTTTTTGGATGTATGGATATCTATAGGGCCTGATATTGGGTGGTTAATCCCCATGTTTCAATGGGATTTGGTGGTCATGAGTTCTAAGGGTGGTAATTGGGTTGGTTCCATGAAAACATCAGTAAAATTATGCAGAAGTCGAAGGATTCTGGTTGTACCTCATTGGGAGTATCAGCCTGAATAGAACACACGTGAGCCAACATTCCTGATGATTGTTTATTCAGTAAGTGCTACATCTTCTTAGCATCTACAATCTAGCAAGTTGTAGCTGTATCCTCAGTAAGTAAAAGTTGTTTCCCTTCAACTGTGAACTGCATATTCAGATTTTGAAAATCCCATAGTAGTGGCCCTAGTGTGGACAACCATTGGACTCCAAGCACCATGTCACATCCTCCTAAGGGTAGTAGACGTACTTCAGAGCTAAAAAAGAAACCCTGCATAGTCCAATGCAAGTCCTTGACCAAAGCTTTGCTGTAGATTTTAGTACCATCTGCCACCACAATGGTTAAGGGATTAGTTTGCTGAGAATGAACCCATGCTCTCTTAGCTATTCCAGGATCCAGGAAGTTGTGAGTGCTTCCAGAATCTATAAGGATGTTGACAGCAACCTTCTTGATGACCCCCTTAACCCTCATGGTCTTATAAGATTGGACTCTTGAGATGGCATGTACAGAAATGTGAAACTCCTCTGGACTATCAACTAGTAGCAGTTCTTGAGAGGCCTCCACAAATTCATCTTCATCATCCCCAACTTCAATCATAAACAATTGCTTCTTTTTGCAAACATGGCCTCTAAAATATTTTTCATCACAACCAAAACATAATCCCTTGGCACTTCTTTCATCAAAGTCCTTTGGGGTTATACGTTTCACCATGCCACCAGAATCTGTAGCTTTAGAACTGATTTCTTGAGGTTTTGATGATGCCACAGATGGGGAGGAAAGAGGTTTCAGAGGTCCCTTATTCCTCCTATGAAGGGCCTCAATTGTTTCCTCTTGTAATCGAGCCAAACCCATAGCTTGAGAAATAGAGGGAGGTTGGAACATCTGAACTCCCCCTTTAATCTCTTCCTTTAAACCACTGATAAAACAACTGATGAGAAATTCTTCATTGAGGCCCGCGGTTTTATTAGTTAATTCCTCAAACTTTTCCTGATATATTTTGACAGATTCCATTGGCGAAGCTTTGTCAAGTGACCCATCGCATCCTCAAAGGCATTTTCTCCAAACCTAAGGAGGAGAACCCTAGAAAATTCCCTCCAAGAACGCAAGGTGTGTGATTTCTCAAACCAACGGAACCAATGCATAGCCTTATCTTCCATGTGTAAAGAAGCCAATCGTAGTTTCTGAGTTTCGTCTATTGCATTCAACTCGAAAAATATTTTACATTTATAGATCCAAGCCTCTGGAACCTCCCCAAAAAATCGAGGGAAATCTAATTTGGGTTGAAAGATTCTCATAGAATTTGGATGTTGAGACGAATTAGGGTTTGGTAGCAATGGAGATGGGGAATTTACCTTTTCTTGAAGTTGTTCCAACTTGGAATTCAGAGTCGTAATCAGATTCGTGAGCCCTGTCATCGTATCCTTGATCCCGTCCATGGCCGACGCCTGTCGATCCGTAACGTATGTCAAGCGGTGGAGGGAGTCGTTGGTTGCATCTGCCAACTTGCGAATGGACTCATCCAAACGTTTAATTTCCGCAGCACGAGTATTGTCCGCCATGTTTCGTTTGCCCACAGTCGGAGGAGGAGGGCTCTAATACCACTGATAGAGATTGGCTTGCGAAAATGCGATAAAAGAAATGGGTTTTCTTTTTATTGAACTGAAATTGGTTACAATTGAATGGAAAGGGAAGAATTACAGTAGAGGAGAAGAGAAAGAGAAGAAGAGAGAGAGAGAACAACAAACTCTGCACACCCATCTCCTCTACATTATTGCCCTTATATCCCGCGAACAGAATAACCGACACACTGACCTAACAAACACCACTTCCGAATTACACATAAGACCCTGAATACAAACTACAATTGCAATTAAACCCCTATGCTTATCACCATGGCCGACAAATTACTTCCTCGTGATTTTATTCCCATTGCCGACTAATTAATTCCT
Organism: Rhododendron henanense subsp. lingbaoense; assembly: GCA_020567845.1. NCBI lineage: Eukaryota > Viridiplantae > Streptophyta > Magnoliopsida > Ericales > Ericaceae > Rhododendron > Rhododendron henanense. The sequence goes on from CM036314.1 coordinate 28,681,814, forward strand.
TGCAAAGTAATTTATGCTTTTTTTTGGAAAATCCAACAGCGAGAAAGTATTCCTCGTCCAAAGTTATACGGGAAATGATATTGGCACTCCAAAATCAGTGTAACTCCAAAGTCACTTTCCTTTGTTTTTTGGAGTGCCTGCATCAATTTTTGGAGTGTCAATATCATTTCCCAGTTATAACTATCTAGTAATTTGAGAGAATTTATTTCGTTGCTAATTTACGAGTGGGCAACGAAAAAATTCATCTCCGCTACGTTGCATATTCAAATGTAGTAGGAGGACATACTATAAGGGTTTTTACTATAATAAGGACAAATATTTTCCCATAAAGCCTAAAAGACATTCTGTCCAGAATTTACAAAAAACCCCTCCCAAGGTTGACTGGCATTGACCAAGGTTGACCGGCGTTGACCAAGGTTGATTGGCGTTGAAAGTGCCTAAAACCCTAGGGTACCTTATGAAAATGCCTAAAACCTTAGGGTACCCTATATATGAAAGTGCCTAAAACCCTAGGGTACCCTATGAAAGTACTTAAACCGCTAAAACCCTATAATAGTAAAGTGCGCCCTAAAACCCTATGAAAGTGCCTAAAACCCTAGAGTACCCTATGAAAGTGCAACAAGATCGAAAAACACGAAAAAAAGACATATTTTGTGTTAGCCAAACAAGGCCCTTGTCTCATTTAAGACAATTTTGTCTTTTCACGGACTCTAAACTCTAAAATATTTTTATTAATGGACTCTACACATCACAGAAACTTAGGCTAGACTAAAGCTCCTATGGGATTGTTTCATTTGGACTTTAGACTAATATGCTGAAAAAATATTACCACCTTGTTCATTTTAAAGCACTCCCAAATCCGATTAACAAAATTTTACACAAATGAAAAAAACCGGCTCAACATAAGAATGCATCCTTTAGACATCGCACTAATAACCTTCATATTACCATTAACAGCTTAACAAAGGTTTCAAGGTGTCCATTCACTGTCCAAAAATAACCGAGTTAACTAAATATTGAAGACACGAAACAAAAAGGAAAGTTGTTGGACGGCGCATCATAACAAAAAGAACTATCGACACAAAAAGATCTTGGCCTTCTCATATATACCACCAACCTTGTGCATATCCAATCTGAAAACGCGAAACAAAAGAAAATCATTACCATGTTTAGATATCAACTAGCCAGTACATATAACTTGACCCTAAAGCCAGTTAAAAATGAAACTTATGAGCAAAACCTAACACATAGTAGATTCAATGCATTCTCATTAATGATTCAACCAGAAGCTGCTCTAACATTATACTACTAGTCAAAAATAATTTCATCATATCCAAAACACAAGGTGCACATACCAGTTAACACCCAAGAAAAAAAAAACCTACGTTACCATTAGATAGACTTTCTCATTTGTGAGCGCACCCAACATGAAAGTCCTAAATTATAAGATGCAAAAAGATTTCCAATCATATTCTAGTGTGTGGTGTGGACTCTAGATATATGGCATTTACCACCAAACTGCCACATCCAACTTTAGCAGCCGACAATTTAACTGCATGTCCGGAATCCACGTGTACTCACAAAGTACTAATACAGAGAGGGAAGGGAGTTAAGGATGCTTGTCGATTCAGTGATGAGGAGGAATGTGGAGTTTGATCCTATCAATAATGAAAAACAAAATTGCAGGGTAAATTACTAACCATCTAGCATGTTGTTCATGTGCTCCTTGAACTCTCAATATATTCGTTGAATCCATTCCCTTGTTGTTTCAAATACTCCATGATCGTAGCTGTCGTCAACTCCATCTGCTTGTTTGACTCTGAAAGCACATCTATCTTTTGCTGTTGTGCTTGCATTTCCCCTTGATATTCTTATACCAGTGACTCAAGATGAGATACATAAAGATTGTTGGTTGTAGATGCAACAATGGTCCTAAGAGATGAGGAAGGCCTCATACTCAGTCCTTTAACGTATCCTGATTTTGCCTTGAGCGACTTAATTGAAAGCTCCTCTTGTGTCATCGGCGTCACACCAGCCTCAGTACAATGTTCAGTCTCTACCTCTAAGATCTTGTCCTTTTAAAATGTAAAACAACATAGAGTAATAAGATTTAAGCTTTAGATATTTTAGCAACTAATTAAAGCAAATAACCAAATATACGTACATAGTTTTTCTTGGATTCTTCAAAGATCCACTATTGTGTATCGTTATTGAAGTGGGTGGATTTGTAAACGTCTTTCAATTTCGGCACACGATTTCCATTGGTTTGCATCTGATCGATTAGTTTTTGAACCAGTAAGTAGATTAAGCATATTTGTATTCTAACAACTACAATTTAAAAAAACTCACCATTGCATCTACCCTCACTGGGATGGACTTCAAACCACATCTATATATGTTTGGACTTCATTTCGCTCCGGTTCTTTATGTTTTTAGTTGATTTGTTCTACAAAAATAGCACACAAAAAAATGGAGGAACAAGAGCTGCAATTGAATAATTACCCATAGCATTACATGAAGCCGAAAGGAAAAGTACCATGCAAAAAACATAACCAACCCAATTAAACTTGTTGAAACAAAATTTTCACATGTCCTATACAAAATGTAACCAAAATAAAATGAGGTCAAAAGCAATATCATGAATCACTAACATGTGCACTTCGCTGACCTAAAACTAAAAACGTAGTCTAAATTGAAACTGATGCAGATACAGAAAACGAAAACAGGTTTCTTCCAAATTGATGCAGAAACAGAAACAGAAAAAAGACACCACAAATGCAGAACAACCAATATAGAGCTTCTCTTTAACTTGTTTGGTTCTATATGAATTAAACTTCCTAAAAAAGAAAGATTAGGGGTTTATGAATTTTTTGTTAGGATGCTTGAATAGGACATGAATATTTCCTTGGTCAACGAGGTTACTAGAAATTTGGTATCACTCTATTTCTTATCAATTAGACCGATCCATTGCTCGTGACTGACGCCAGATGGTAGGTGGCTTCTGGCATACTCTACCCCTTTAGTAGTCTTAAGCTTCTTGTACTTTCTGTAATCACTCAGTCTACACCCAAATTGTCTTGCCATTGCCTTATCAACATCTGTGGGATCTCCCTCCAAGTTAAATCGATCCTGCCAAAGCCAATAGCAAAGGTATTGATTAATATGAATTGTGATTCAAGTAAATAAGCAAATATTGTAATTACCTTAATGCGTTGAAGCATAAGTGCCTTCACATTTTCATCTGATGCTTTCCATCTACGGATAATAAGATCTTCCAAATTTGTCCAAACGAAAACATTTTATGTCCAACCAAACGGAGCCCTAATGTTGTCAAGCTCCTTCTATCCATGACAAGAAGTTCGCGTCATTTCTTCTGTTTGTCATTCAACTGGCTATTGGTGCAAGTGTTTTTTTATATATCTTTTGATGAACAAGATCACCCCTTATGGTATGTATAGTATATCAAAACAAGTACAACAAAATACACTGAAACAACAAGAACAAACAACAAAAAAGGAAAAGGAAAAGGAAAAACCACTCAACTCCGATGTCGAACCCAACACTCCGCTCGTAGATGTGAGTGGAGGATCGCCACACCGCACTATCACCATTAGATCTACATCTTGACGATTTCACCATCGTCATTGGAGAGCTCAAGAATAGCTAGTGAACAAACTTCTCAAGAATAGCTACTAAGAGTGCAACTGCAGGAATTGACTTTATGGAGGATGGATGGAAGCTTTTGAAGTGCACTCACTTCCTTGGCCTAACGGCTACGTGGGGCGACGGCAGCGGTCTGTCGTCTTTTTGGGCGGTGGTCTACTTATGTGGTGGTGGGCGGCGAAGTTTGGCAGCGTTGGCAGTGTGTTGTGTGGTAGGATTTGTTTGGGCTTAATTGTTTACGCTAGTCCCTTGTATTCTAGGCTTTTAGGCCCTTTAGAGGATTGGGTTGCCTCCCATTTGGTTTAATTGTTGGACTTGTCCCATGTATCTGGGCCTTAGGCCTTTCAGGTGTTTGGGTTTGTCCCACTTTGGTGTTTGCGTGGTTGTCAACTTGCCAATATAGAGTTTGGGTCTCGCATTGAACACTATGTTGTTATCTCCTAGCTCTAGTTAATCTTTGTAACAATTTCAAAGATTAATAAAATGGAATTTCTTTTTCACCTTTAAAAAAGATAGATAGGAAGGCCAAAACCAAAACCCAAAATGTGCAAGTTGGTTTTTCATTCATGTACATTTTTAAAAATTGAAAATGAAGGTGAAAGTACTCTCCTATATATGGTTTTTGGGTTTTCAATTAGTCATAATTGTTCCACTATTTAATTTTTGTAAGCGTGTTATTTCCCGCAAAATAATTGCATGCTCCACCTATTTATTGGTTCGGATAGATCAAAATAATATTGAGGAAGTGAAAAGAAACAAGGAAGGAACTTTATTGGTTTGGTATGAAATAGTAGTAACATTTAGGAAACACTCTCTACTATATATATATAGGGTATCAAATTTTCTAGCACAGCGTGAACGAATGAGGGAGAGATCAACAACATACCAAATCTGAATTTAATGATCCCTTGTTTAATTATGGAGAATCAATGGTTAGCAAAGCAACCTTATATTAAAATTGATGATTTTTTTTTCATAGAGGAACACTGTACCAAAATATCCCTTCAAATCTATGATCATAGTGAACAAGTCATTGAAACCATATAGAACAATCTGCTTGGAAGACATAAACTTTTCCTTTTACAAATTAACTAAGCTTACAACTGTAAATATAATCCCAAATATTCAAAGAAGATGAAGAAAGAATAAGATCGAGATTGCCAGTGGCGATGATGAGGATGGATCCTTCAAAGAGAAAAGAAAATCAGCTATTCATAGGTCGTGGAGTGAGGACAATGACAAGAAAAAGAGGGTTAAATTCAGTTATTCACTGCCTATGCTGATCATGAATGAAGATCATGATTGCATGGGAAAGGGATTGGATTGTGAAGGACTTGTTAAAGTTTAATAATTAATCCAGATGAGTATTGGTATATATGTTGGGAAACAATTCCCAGAACCCAGTAATGACGCCTACAGATTGGACAAGAAGAAAACCGTAAAACCCTACAAGGCGGAATTAGGGTTTCACCTCAACTTCCTGCGACACGAACGCTGGTTGAATTTGTTATAGCACGTCTTGCTATAATCCACGTATATTACTCGACTACACCTTACGATCTTCTATCGTATTTCCTGCACGTCTAGAACACGAACCGAGTGTGGACTCTTTTATGATCTATTTGCTCTCTCTAAGCTTGCCTCTATTTCATGAATAATAGAAAACCTCTAACTGATCTAGAGAGCATAACGTGTATATATAGGGCTATGATAGGGACCTAAGGAGTAATAAGTCTGGGCTCCCAGTGTAAATAAGAAACCCTAATCCCACCAGGATTCTATTTCTTATTTCACTAATTATAATTCACCCCACTACAGAATTATAATTGCACTCCCGTCTTTATCTCAATTATATTACGAGCTCCATGATATTAAATACTTTTTTATCTCCCCACGTTAAGATTACAAATACTCGTTGATTAAAATAAATTACTAACAATCTCCCACTTAATCAACATCTTAACCTTGAGACTATCTGTCATGTCCTACATTTTCAACATAATAATAATAGCATTTCCGATAAAAGTCCATCACAATAATACTTCATAATGCCCCAAAATACTTCCCATAATCCATCCGAGTTAACAAGAAGTCTAAAGTTTACAATAATGGCACTCCGGCCCCAAATTTCAGAATTTAATCAAAAGAAGGTAAGATTAAAGGTTACATGATCTCCAAAGTCAAAAGAGTACAAATGAGTTACAATTACATCTTTTCAAAAAGGAATGTACAAAAGATGCTAGAATAACTCTTCTATGTCAGCTGTCAAAAGGTTTGATGCCACACAAGCATTCCATGCACTCCAAGTCAAAACCCTTGCGGTGTACCTGAAAATGATAATAGGTTGAGCTACACTAGCCCAGTAGAGAAATCTTTGCTCAAACTATATGCAAATGAGATGGACTATGCACAAGGCCTCATACGGTGCCATCTCGACACTCGATTGATAACTATTATTGTACGCAAATTCGACTAACGGCAAATGATCCTCCCAACTACCCCGAAAATCCATGACGCAAGCCCGAAGCATATCCTCCAAAATCTGAATTGTTCGCTCGGATTGACCATCGATTTGAAGGTGATACGCAGTGCTAAACAAAAGATTGGTGCCCAGAGCGGCTTGCAAACTTTGCCAAAAGCGTGCGGTAAATCTCGAATCTCGATTGGATACAATAGAAACGGGGATTCCATGAAGACGGATAATCTCTCGAATGTATAATCGGCTAAGCGTGTCAATCGAATCGGTAACTTGAATAGGTAAGAAGTGGGCGGTTTTGGTCAAACAGTCCACAATCACCCATATAGCATCGTGTCCCCTCGGTGACTTCGGCAAACCCGTAACAAAATCCATGGTCACGTTCTCCCATTTCCACTCGGCCACTGGCAACGGTTGTAACTCTCCCGCGGGTCGTTGATGTTCAGCTTTCACTTGTTGACACGTGAGACACTTAGACACGAAAATAACGACATCTCTCTTCATTCCGGACCACTAAAATTGCCTACGCAAGTCGTGATACATCTTCGTTCCCCCGTGATGAACGGCTAACAGAGAATGATGGAACTCTCGCAAAATTTCCTCTCGACACGAAGTGGGTACGAATAATTTTCCTTGATAGTGTAAACCTCGATCGGTATGAATCATCCACCCTTCTTGAGCATTCCCACTAAGGAATTTGGTATGAAGTTCCTCTGCTTCCTCGTCGTGTTGTTGCACTTCAATGACTCGATTCGATAAAGAAGATTGAACGATCAAATTGCATAAGGTAACCCCATCCCGAACTTCCTCAAAGTGCGATGCGTAGAATCCCAAATCATTCATCATTTTCCACTCGTGAATCACTAGACTCGCAAGGTGTGTCGGTTTTCTACTCAATGCATCGGCCACCACATTCGCCTTCCCCGGATGATAATGCAAGTCGAAGTCGTAATCCTCCAAGTGTTCCATCCAACGTCGTTGTCGCAAGTTAAGCTCTTTTTGGGAGAATAGATATTTTAAACTCTTATGATCAGAAAAGACCTCGAATCTCTCACCGTATAAGCAATGACGCCAACTATTCAATGCAAAAACGACGGCCGCAAGTTCTAAATCATGCGTAGGATAATTCCGCTCATGAGTTTTCAATTGCCGTGACCCATACGCTACCACTCTTCCCAATTGCATCAAAACGCACCCAAGCCCTTCTTTCAAAGCATCACAATAAACGGAGTAGCCAACTCCACGTTCGGGCACAATTAACACCGGCGCGGTAGTCAATCGTTTCTTCAGCTCCTTAAAAGCCGTCTCACAAGCATCACTCCAAACAAAACGTGTCCCTTTCCTTGTCAACCTAGTCATAGGTGCCGCTAGACGCGAAAAGTCTTGGACGAAACGGCGATAATACCCTGCCAAACCCAAAAAACTACGAATCTCGAACACATTTTTTGGTCGTTGCCAATTCATAACGGACTCCACCTTCCCTGGATCAACGGACACCCCACCTTTCGAAACCACATGGCCCAAGAATTTGACCTCGGTTAACCAAAACTCACATTTACTAAGCTTGGCGTACAAATGGTACTTTTTTAAAAGTTCAAGAACGATAGTGAGATGAGATTGGTGTTCCTCCTCTGAAGGTGAGTATATGAGAATGTCATCTACAAAAACAACCACAAAGCGATCGAGATAGGCACGAAAGATACGGTTCATTAGGTCCATGAACGTTGCCGGCGCATTCGTCAACCTAAAAGGCATAACTACGAACTCGTAATGACCATAACGTGTACGAAAAGCAGTTTTCGGAATATCCTCTCTCCGGACTCTTAACTGATGATAACCGGACCTCAAATCGATTTTAGAGAAACATGTCGCACCCCGAAGTTGATCAAACAAGTCGTCGATTCTAGGCATTGGATATTTATTCTTGACGGTGACACGGTTGAGCTTACGGTAATCGATACACAAACGAAGCGAACCATCCTTCTTCTGCGCAAAAAGTGCCGGTGCTCCCCAAGGAGATGTACTCGGACGAATAAACCCCAAATTCTCCAATTCTTGCAACTGGACCTTTAATTCCCTAAGTTCGGCGAGAGCGAAACGATAAGGAGGTACAGAGATTGGTGCGGTACCAGGAAGTAACTCGATAGTAAACTCGACTTCTCTCTCGGGAGGTAAACCGGGTAACTCCTCCGGAAACACATCCGGGAAATCGCAAACAACAAGGAGCAACTCCCCAGGCGTGGACACATCCTCATCCAAAGTCAAACTTGCCAACAACGAATAAACGGACTCCCGCTCTCGAGACCCACACAGATATGGCTCCAACGGTTCCCGACGTTCCCCAAAGAACTCAAAACAGGCACCCTTGGGCGGACAAATACGAACTCGACGCTTGAAACAATCGATGGTGGCATGAAACATAGATAACCAATCCATTCCCAAAATAAGGTCAAAGCCTGACATTCCCAATACAATGAAATCAAAAGTGAAGCGACGATCATGAATGAGAAGTTCGCAGTCTCAACAAATACGATCCAAAGGTGTCCTACCCCCTAATGGTGTCTCAACGAATAACGGGGACTCAAATTTTCTGTTTCCAGCTCCAAAGCACACACAAAGGATGCAGCAATAAATGAATGAGATGCTCCAAAATCAAAGAGTAATTTAGCAAAGGAATTGAACAATAAAAATGTACCCCTCACAACCGAAGCCTCTGGAGCATGAGGAGTGACTGGAGGCGGTGGGATAGCAGAAGTGATGGCAAAAGCCCTTCCCTGAGTAGTCTAGTTCTGAACAAATCCTCCCCTCTGCCCCGAAGCCTGAGAAGGAGAAGAAGAACTCACACCCCTTTCATTCTGAGAGCCCTGAACGGTAGTGGTCTGACGGAAATGTGGTTGTTGTTGCCTTTGCGTTCCCCTGAATGACTGTTGACCAAACCCATGCCCTGATCTCAGCTGCTTGATAAGCACCTAAGATTGTACAATCGTGGTGCTCAAATCCTCCAAATTGTGATGTTTCTATGCTTTAATTATTGTTTAAAGTCAATTTTTGCTCGTAAGGTGTTTTATTGAGCCTTGTAGGTGAAATGTGCCAATAACGTGGTTTTTGGTGCAAAAGGAGGTTCCGGGATGTAAGCAAGTGATCAACTGCCCGCCGGTACTAATTTCATTTTCACCGCGGCTTAACGGCGTCCTACAAAGCCGTGGAATTCATTTAGTGGCCAAGTTGGCGAGGGTCGTGCCAAAGCTTAGCAAGCGAGCCAAATTGCATCGAGAAAGTCCCTCAAGGATATCAGAGTGCTCGAGGCCACCATAAACTGCATTATCAAGTCCCTAAAGTCAAGGACCGATGGCCCGGAAGTTGCCCGATGGTGCCAAGGCAGGACTGGCAGCTTAAAGGCTTGGAATCTGCATTTTAGCAGTATGTTATCGATAACATACCATAAGTTATCGATAACTTTTGCCTCATCTTGGTCCAGAAGGATTCCAGCTTGTAGGGTATCGATAACTCAAGCCAAAGTTATCGATACCAGTTTGTTCCGGGGGATGATTTTGAAGAGAGTTATCGATACCTTTGCCTTAGGTATCGATAACTTTGGTCTTCAGCAGATATTTTTACTGCTTTTTCAGACTTTCCATTTATGGAAAGTTTCCTTTTTAGGCTTGTTTTTGGGATATTTTGGGGGCCTTTTGGTCCACTTTTTGGCTGATTGTTTGGCCCTTTTAATAGCTTTGTAAGCCATTATTGGCCATTATCTAATTTTCTACACTTTAAGTCTTTTATGTTTTAAGAGCTCCATAGTGATTTCTTTCAAGCTTGGCTTTCAATTCTTCAAGAACACAAGTAAGTTTTGGTTGTTTGTTTAAATCTCGTTTGTTAACGTTGAAGCTACAAGCTAGATCCTTTATAAAATCAAGTTTATTTCCGTTTTCATCGGTGAATCATGTTTTCATTCCCTAGCATAATTTCTAGTCTTTTTGCTATGAGTGAGTAGTTAATCGGTTCGGTCATGGGGTGAGGTTTGCTCCATGGATTAGTCGTTTAAATGGTTTCGCCTAAGCTTTAGCTTAATCTCAAAGTTTTGAATGAATTAAACCCATGATTTCTAACTTTGATCATGAGGTCGGTGGCTTCTTTGATCAATGAGGTCTATCGCCTCATGCTACGAGCTTGATATATCTTACGCGTGCGAACGATCCTTTTTCGTCTCTCACTTGCGTTGAATGAGTTCAATTTGAATTAGAGCTTTGAATCAAGTTACAAGTAGTCTTCAGTTTTAATTCTTCTAGTGGAATCCGGACGGTTTCGGTCCACACATGAGTTAGATGAAGAAACCATTTTATGGCTAAGTCGTGGGTAAATCAATCCCTTTGACTCGACCATCTTAATCTAGTTTATTTTCAAGTTCAATTTCGTCAATCGAATCAAACACCAAAGTTGGCCGCTTGAAAGCCGAAACTCCATACTTTACATCTAATCCGAATTCGCTGAAGAAGATTTCTCTGTGGGAACGATCCGGTCTTCCGGTTTATATGCTATCAATGACCTAGCCCAATGCTTGGGTGCAAGCCTTTCTAAGAGGTTAGGTTGTGGATTAAGCACTGCTGCACGGAAACAGACTCACTACGAGCGCCTCTCACTCTACGAGGACAATCCTTGGCTAGATGGCTAAACTCGCCACACACATAACACTTCTTTGCCCGACAATCTGCTCAAAAATGGCCCGGCTGACCACAACGGTGACACGTAATCGCAGGCCTAGAATGAGCTCCTCGAACTCCGGAAGAAACGGTCGATGTCCTAACACTCGGTTGACTCTGAGTTGCAAAAGATGTTTCCCTTGGCCGCTTCCTCCCCTGACTCCCAAAAGTCCCCGAAGAACTAGCAGTAACGGCCGGTTGCTGTAGGGAGGTATTCCCGAACAGGTGCAAATGAGGCCCGAACACCATATACGTGGGGCCGTGGTATAGTTATGAAACGTCATCCCAGACGCCGTTTGGGCGTTTCATTCCCCAAGATACGTCCATTCGCATTTAATGTGGGCGGTATGGAGTGCGCCACGTGTAAAGGTAAGGGCAGGAAAAGCCGGCCCAGCCCAACGACGAGACGTTTTGACTGGCCCGAATGATGAAGAGTTGCACCAACTTTGTGAAATAGAGGTGCAGGGGCCAAAAAGAATTCACTTGGCCTTTGGGAGCTTTGCCCGTCATATTAAGAAATAATAACGAGTAAAGCTGGGGAGCAATTGTATGGAGGTATTCCCGAACAGGTGCAAATGAGGCCCGAACACCAGATACGTGGGGCCGTGGTATAGTTATGATGAGAATAGTCGCCGTACAAGACGGTGGCTGGCGAAGTGGACCAAGCGATATGAGAAATCGTTGGTCCAGGGAATCTGTACGAGGTCCAGTAAACAAGAGAAGTTATTGGATCGAGGAATGGATAAAGGAACAGTGATATATGAGGTCATTGGTCCAAGTAGTCTGTTTGGCAACGAAAGGGCCGAACAGGAGGGGAACTCATGGGAAAGCAGCCCCAGATGCAAGGAACGCTCTAGAAGGTTCCAGAACAGGGATATTCCATGAAGGAATAAGATCCCAATAAAATAGGATCTTGGAGAGATACCCAAAGGGAATGGGATGTTCGGCCAGCTAAGGAAAAGAGTCCTGAATGGACTCTTTTAATGAATTGATAAGGGAACGAGAATCCAAGATATTCTGGGTTTCCTATACGGGGTAGAAAACCTAGGGCAACATGGATACTTGGGCAGCAAGCATCGTTGAAACTATAAATATGAGGTAAACCTAGAGGTAAAAGGTACGCAATACGTTGCATAATTCACTTCCTACTGATAAATAGGGTTTACTACTAGTACGTGATACTAACTTAGGCATCGGAGGGCCTTTGCCACGAGAGGCAAAGGTGCGCTCACCCTTTGTTTGTTTTCCTGGTTGGAGTTCCGTCGACGCGTTAGGGTTCCGGTGGGAACCCGCGAGTAGCAGTTACGACCTTGTACTGCTCAAAGGCCCCTTTCGTTTTTCTGCACTTACAGTTGCCTCGATTCCCAAACTCCCCTATTCCTCCGTGCTTCCATTGGTATCTCAATACTTATCGCACACTCAACAACCTCGGCGTACTTCGTCCTGCGTTGCACCATTACCATCCTCTTCATAGTGTTATGTAACCCTTTCTCGAAACGTCTGCACTTTTTCTCCTCGATAGCCACCAGCTCTGGAGCGAATCGTGACAAGGATTGGAACTTCATCGCGTATTCAGAAATGGTCATATTACCCTGCTCAAGCTTCTCAAATTGGTCCCTCAATTGATCACGGGAAGACTCCGGAAAGTATTGATCCCCAAAAAGTGTTTCGAACTCGGCCCATGTCATATTCTCCACATCTGGCTCATTTGCTTGAGCCGCGGTTCTAGCCGCCCTCCTCGCATCCTTCCTACTCTCCAAAACAGACTCCCACCACTCACCGGCCTCTCCAACAAGTTGAACGGCCACGATACTCACCCGTAGGTCATCTTCAGTAATCTTAAGAGCGGTGGAGTTCTTACGGATTTGCGCCAACCAGTGATCGGCCACGAGAGGGTCGCTACTTGTCCCGTCAAACGTAGGTGGATTCAGACGACAGAATTCTCGCATAGCTACTAAAGCCCGATTGTCCGCATTCTCCCTAGGAGGAGGTTGCAAAAGGTTAGCGGCTGCAAGTGCCGCAACGATATCCCTAGCAAAAGGGTTCTGAACATTCCGCGCCCTCGGACCCGGTCCGGCCCCCAATCCTGCACCCCCACTTGGGTTCTCCCCATGGTGACTAACCTCGTCCTCTAAATGTTCTGCATGGCCACGACCACGGCCTCGGCCACCCCGATTTCCAGCCCTACCTCGCCTTTCACGTAGTCTCGGAGGCATCTTACTACAATGATTAAGAGAGAAAACTATCAACCGCAACATATATATTAACTATGAAGTTCAACCCCCAACTCCCCAACACGAGTTAACAACTCTACGTCACTCTACTATGAGGTAAATGAAGTGTCACATAATTCCATGAATGTCAATCACACAAGCACACACATGTCATGTAAAAGATGCGCTTTTTGAACCCATGAGACTAAGTCTCCCCACGGTCTCGAGGTATTCTAAACCTATGCTCTGATACCAAGTTGTCACGTCCTACATTTTCAACATAATAATAATAGCATTTTCGATAAAAGTCCATCACAATAATACTTCATAATGCCCCAAAATACTTCCCATAATCCATCCGAGTTAACAACAAGTCTAAAGTTTACAATAATGGCACTCCGGCCCCAAATTTCAGAATTTAATCAAAAGAAGGTAAGATTAAAGGTTACATGATCTCCAAAGTCAAAAGAGTACAAATGAGTTACAATTACATCTTTTCAAAAAGGAATGTACAAAAGATGCTAGAATAACTCTTCTATGTCAGCTTTCAAAAGGTTTGATGCAACACAAGCATTCCATGCACTCCAAATCAAAACCCTTGCGGTGTACCTGAAAATGATAATAGGTTGAGCTACACTAGCCCAGTAGAGAAATCTTTGCTCAAACTATATGCAAATGAGATGGACTATGCACCGAGATGAACATTGATACAAGAAAGCTTCCCACATGAACAAGAGCAAGACGATAATACTTGACACTTAACACCAACCACATGCATGCTACTTAGTAATCTCTAAAATCTCCGTTTTTATCATCTCAAACGTTCTCAGTTTCCATTCCGGCCATTTAGGATCCCGTGCATCCGAATTCATTCTGGCATCGCACCATTCGGTGGATCCGTGGCTTTCTTGTGCACTTCCGGGCGTTTGGGACCCCGTGCGTTCCATTTCCGGCATCACACCTTTTAGTGGATCCGTGGCTTTCTTCGTTTCGTTCTATCGTTCCATATTGTGATTTTTCATTCTACAAGCCTCAATACCGTAAGCATGGCATAAGACAAATCCATATGATTCATAAAACATGTCACAATATTCACGTAACAACCCAAATGCATAGACAAACACCCAAGTTTCATATTCATTTAGTTTCACACTATTATTCGTTATAACGAGAGCCAAAGAGGTGGGGACGAACAACGAATCCTTGGAACACGAATAATCAAGTTTAGAAATGCTTAGAACGTGTTTGGAGAGTGTTAGGAGTGACCGGAGTTCAAAACAATCGAAGAGGGATCAACAAAGTTCAATGCAGTTTTTCTGAGTCATAGGTACCGGTACCTCAAAAACTAGGTATCGGTACCAAACCAATCCAGAGAGCAAACAAAAATAAGGGTATCGGTACCTCAAAAACAAGGTATCGGTACCTCAAAAACAAGGTATTGGTACCTCTGCCTGACAGTCGCGATTTGCAGAAAACTCAGAAATGGGCGAGACGTCGATTCCAACCAAATGAAGCACGATTTTGGTACAATAACCAACTCATAAACATGTAGAGAGAGTAAGAATTCCCTACCTTGCTCACCAAAGCCGAAACCCGAAAGATTGATCAAGCCCTAGAACTCCAAAGTTAAAACCGAGCAAGAAAACTCCTCCCCGAGCTAGACCGAGCGTGATACGAGCTCAATAACACAAATGGATGAAGGATTGAAGGTTGTTTGCCATGGGTTTTGAGTGGTTGAGTGGGATTTTGGGTGTGGGAGGGAGAGAGAGAGAGAGTACCGAGAGGGAGAGAAAGAGATCGGGAGAAGGAGAGAGGGAGTGAGGAGTGACAAATACTCCTTTATACACACACCCACACCCACACCTACATATATTCACTTAAACACATTTTGCACATATACCCTCCTACAAACAATTCTGTAGACACCTCCCAAACGGGGCATCGCCATACAGATTGATCACATTGTGTTGCTCGATTGGTTGTTTGCTTCGTAAACCAAAATCATGGACATTCCCATGGCTAGGAACATCGCCACATGATAGCGGTTATCATCAAAACAGAGTCGCCACCCAGTTTATTAAAACTGGGAAAATAGATAGAGATTCTGGATACAGGAGCCAAAAGTACAATAAGGGGAAGGTGTTAGGCACCCCTCTTTGCCCAGTCGTGAGACTGGCCCATAATCATTCAACATAAGATGTGTAGATGCTTTGTTTAATTCCAACACATAGTCTGTTTATTTATTCCTTTAAACAGTAAGTAAGGTGAGCCAGTGCGATAAATAAGCATGCATCAGAAAGCAGAGAAAGCAAACAAAATGTCCCAGGGAAATGGATCCCGCGGCCGGTGAATGGATGTCACGGCCGAGGGATCCTCCTGGTTTGATGTATCGGCCGAGGGATCGAAGCCCCGGTCGGTGTTCTTCCTCACACCAGACAGGAAGATTAACATGTAATCAAAACGCTACGATTAGTAAAAAGGGGCAATAAATAAGACAAACCAGAGGCCGTTGGGCCTCACCACCTTGATCCCTCAGTTGCTTGATTGCTTTGGATGGGGCGTGATTGACTGATTGCTTAATCGAAAACCCTAGAGTTAGGGTTTGAACTTCGGGATTTGATCGCCGGATTGACGGCTGCCTTCGGGAGGTTAGGGCTTTTGAAGAGTGGGTTTGAGAGAGTATTTTGGCAGGGTTTCGTGACTTGAGAGAGTGTGTACTCTATGAATTTCGTGTGTTTATTTTCGGAGTCCAAAGGCCCTTTATATAGGCAATTGGTGACTCACTCCAGCCAATCTCTAACTCTACGTCGTAATCTCTGAGCGTAGCCCGAACGCATCGGAAAGGTAGTGTAATCGGATCAAACGTCTGACAGAACACGTTCCAGAGTCTGGGAAAAGGTCGATCTGGCGGCCGAGTAAAGGATATCACAGCCGAGGAATGGATGTCTCGACCGAAGGATAGATCTTGCGGCCGAGGGATTGATCTCTCAGGGAGATTTTGCTAGCAACAGGTTGCTCGGGTGAGGAAATGATGTTAGGGCCGTGGGATCGATGTCACGGCCGACAGATGGATTCTCCTAGGCTTCTGTATTTCTGTCTGAAAGGCTATATGGCTCTGAATTGGGTCCTCTAAGTGGCTCAAAGTCCTTACCGAAAGTCCTAAGGTTCTCAAGGAAGCAATCAGCAATCACTGTATCCATTTCATCATCGGGATTGTCCCAAGTTGGGACTTGAAATAATCGTTAGGCCAAATTGGGGTGTCTACAGATGCCCCTCTTTGACTGAACTCAGACGGATCACGAGACATGTTTGAGTAAGAGTCAAAGCTGTAAAAAGCAACTCAATTTGGTCCAACCACTATTCCAAGGGGTTTTAGAAAAATGTTTTTGTTATGGTCGGGCCAGGAGGTTGCCTACGTATTCCACAAAGGAAATTCAGACCAATCGTAGTTTGGGTAATAAAACAAAATAAAAGTTTGGAGGGTTAGAGACAGAAGACGTACCTTAGGGCTTAAAAAGCCGTAGTGTGACGTACCTGGACTGAGCCAGGGTTTTGGCGAAGAGTAGTTGAAGGAGCGCGGGGCTACCTGGGGAGTTTCTTTGCGGAGAGCTTCCTTAGTATTTTGGGGTAGATCAGTACACTGCAGGTGCGTTTGCTTTTCTTGATCATCCTTACTTTGACTGAAAGGAGCTCGGTAGAGTAGCCTATCCTTGCGAATGAGCTGGAAGGGTTTGATGTAATGGGGTGGA
Organism: Rhododendron henanense subsp. lingbaoense; assembly: GCA_020567845.1. Lineage (NCBI taxonomy): Eukaryota > Viridiplantae > Streptophyta > Magnoliopsida > Ericales > Ericaceae > Rhododendron > Rhododendron henanense. The sequence continues at coordinate 28,698,615 of CM036314.1, forward strand.
ATCCAAATCATCTGCTAGAGATGAGTTGGACGCCGGCTTGTTTTTGAGATGTGGGGGGCACAGGGCCAGTAACTGGAGCACAGAGCTTTTGGAGATGAGGGAACCGAGGCACGGAGCCGGTTGTAGTCATGAGGTGAGAGCCTGAGGTGTGACGGAATCGAGGCGTAGAGCCTGTTGCAGTCTTGAGGCGAAGGCCCGAGGAGATTGGATAGGACCGAAGCGCGGAGCTGGTGTTGATCATAAGGCGAGAGCCTGAGGTGATTGATAGGACCGAAGCGCAGAGCTGGTGTTGATCACAAGGTGAGAGCCTATGGTGTCAGAGCTTTGAGCTTGACGTGATGAACAGAAGCACGGAGCTGGTATAAGGCAAGGGCCTGAGGTGAAGGAATTGAGGCGTGGAGCCTGAGGTGATTTAGATTGAGGCGTGGAGCCTGCTGCAGTCTTGAGGCGAGGGCCTGAGTTGTCGGAGCTTAGAGCTTGACGTGATTTGAACCGAAGCGTAGAGCTGGTTGCATTATGATGGTCTGCACACGGAGCTTTTCCATCATAAGTGTTGGCGCGGAGCCAAAGGATCGAGGCGCTGAACCGATCAATAAAACCGAGGCATAGTGCCGGTTGATTGCAGGGTTGACCTGTTTCATGAGAGATATGCAGAGTGTATATGTGTGATGATGGTTGTTAGATGTGAACAGATATGATGATGCAGACTCGATGTGATAATGTTGATGCAATATGTGCACGGGCCCGTGCGTGTGTGTTTGTTTTAAGCTTAGAGCTTCTATCAAGTTCTGGACTTGAGCATTCAGAGCGTAGAGCTCGAGCATTCGGACGGCAGAATCCGAGCATTCAAAGTACAGGCTTTGAGCGTCCAGTACGCAGTGGTTGGGCATCCAAGCGTAGAGCTTGAGCATTCAAAAATGTTAGATTTTTGAGCATTCAGGCGTGGAGCCTGAGAATAAATGTCTTGATTGTTGGGGCGGCGTAGAGCCTGTTGCTTGTTTACGGCTTCGAGCCAGTTGAGATAGTGGGCTTTGAGCCGTTTAGAGTTTGTGATAACAGGCGTAGAGTCTGTTGCTGTGATGGTGAGCATAGAGCTGCTGAGATAGTAAACATAGGCTTCGAGCCTGTTGAGGTGATGGCTTGGAGCCATTTGAGATAAGGGGATTTGAGCCGCTGAGATTGCTTGTTTACGGCTTTGAGCCAGTTGAGATAGCGGGCTTGGAGCCGCTGAGTTGTGTAGAGACGATGGGCACAGGGCCGCTGAATTGATATGGGCGTAGAGCCGCTATGATAAAGGGCTTCGAGCCGCTGGGTGATAGTAGACAAAGGCTTCGAGCCAGTCGCTGAGATGGTAGACTTAGGCTTAGAGCCTGTAATGGACTTGGAGTCACGGTGTTTGGTGAGTGGATAGACATGGTGACGGGCCTCGAGCCACTGAGTGAGTATAGGCATAGAGCCGCTGAGTGAAAGAATACGGGCGTAGAGCTTGCCGATAATGGGCTTGGAGCCGCTGAGTTGATCGTTATGGCTTCGAGCCAGTTGAAACGGTGGGCTTGGAGCCGCTGAGTGATGGGCATGAGCATAGAGCCGCTGAGTGAGTTGATATGGGCACGGAGCTGCTTATTTCCTCAGTAGTGGATACGGGCATAGAACCGCTGAAGTTTTGAGTTGTTTTGGCCAGCAGTTTATGGAGAGAGATCTTCGATGCTTGGGCATGCCCCCAAGGCTAGTTTTGATCATGTTGCATTGGCTTGGGGATGCCCCCAAGGCTACTTGGTTGGTTGAGGACTTAGAAGTCTGTAGTGGCTTGAATTGGTGCACTGAGCATGATCTGATGTTGCTGAGGAAAATTGATTGGAGGGCCAGGAGATCAATCTCTCGGCCGAAGGATTGATATCTCGGCCAAGGAGTCGATGTATCGGCCGTGAGAACGCCAAAAGCCAGGAAATCGATTTAAGTTCAGTTAAATCGATCTCACGGCCAATTTAATTTTTCCTCCTCCTCGTCTCTCATTCTTTTCCATTCCTCTTCGTTCGACGACCACTGTACGCCGCCGCCCTCCTCCGCTACCGTCGGCCACCATCATCTCCGGCGACCATCCTTTCCGACTACTGCTGCTGTTGCCGTCGCTGCTGGCTTCAGTTTTTTTGAAACCGTTGGTTTTCTTTCTTTCTTGGCTTGGACGTGATGGCCACGTCATCTTCGGGTGTTGCGGGTTCATCCTCGCATCCTCCATGTAGGTGCGAGTATCCGTCTTCCGATGAGGAGGCGATTGAGGAGCCCGATTTGTTTGATGCTGCTACCTACGTTCGTCCTTTGCGTAGGCTAGGTTATGGCGGTTTCCTGCAGTACCGCCCTCCTGTTGGTGGCCCAGAGGCCGAGGTGGTTCGTCGAGAGCCTGAGTTTCACCTGAGCATTCTGAACGTGCCGGTGAGTTTCCTGAAAAGTAAAAAGTTTTACTTTAGTTCGGAGTTTTGGAAATCCTTGTATTTAGAATAAATTTTTTTGCTTGCGGGACGAAAATCCCTTTTGGCTAGGAGTGTGCATGTGAGGAACCCATGTTTGGGTTGAATTTATTTTTGTTTAAGGAAACTAAAATAACTACGCCCCCTGTCTAGGCAATGCATGCTTTTAGATGTTAATTTGACGCCCTTAGCATTTTCTTTGTTTATGTAATCATGAGATTAACTCCCTTTTGTCTTTGGCAGAGAAATAGGAGGCTGGAAGCTTGCGGTGGAGGCAAAGAGGTGCACAGATGGTTCTTGAAGCTGCCAGAGCAGGCTCGGGAATTAGTACGTGCTACAGGCTTCAAGACATTCGTTTTGGGCCTCGATCTTCCGAAGATGGATTGGTCACTGATGACCTCACTGGTTGAGAGGTGGTGGGATACCACCAATACCTTCCACTTTCCTGCTGCTGGTGAGATGACCATCACTCCGGGTGACTTTTCTTTGTTGACTGGCCTACAGGTAGGCGAAGTTGCTCTTCGAGTTGACCCCCGGCTTTGGGAACGAGAGGGTGCTTTGAGGTGGTTTCTGGGCAAGGTGCCCCCTGTTCGTTCCCGGGGTTATATCGATCTTGCTTGGCTAAGCAAGACTTTTATGGTGGCTGACATTCTGACCCAGGTGAGTGCCGAGCAATTGACGCGGGCCTTCCTTCTTTACCTCCTTGGGCAAACGTTGTTTGCCAACAAGGATGGTTCAGTACATACGCAGTTTTTGGCTCCTCTGCAGCACTTGGGAGCTATTCGGGAGCTTGACTGGGGCTCGTCTGCTTTGGCCACTTTGTATGGCAGTCTTGGAGCTTGTTCGCGGGATAAAAGTCCCATCCTTTGTGGTCACTTTCGAGTGCTTGAGGTACGTATCATTCCTTTGTACTTCTGTTTTCACTTTGGCTTTTTCTAGTTCGAACCTGCCCTGTTTTTCAGCTCTGGGCTTTTGAGCACCTTCTCCAGTTTCCCCCTGAGACTAGGCATGGTGATGCGAACTGCATACCTCGCTACGAGCGATGGTTGGTGGGACAACGGAGGCCACGGTCACCAGTTTTGAGCCTTCCTGAGTGGCGGCGAGTTTTGGACCGACTGACGGTCGATCAGGTACCTTTTTCTTTGTACCTCTTATCCTTTAGACTTCCATATTTTTGTGTTGGGACTGATTTGTCCTTGCTTTGTAGATACGGTTTGACCCTTGGGGTGGTGTACCAGAGGATGCCCCTCTTGCACGTTGTAGAGTCCTGGACCGGACCCGTAGCTTGCTCGAGGGTCCATTTTGCAGAGCCTGGTACTTAGGCGATCGAGTGGCCAGTCAGTGGCGGTCACGCGTTGAGGCTCTTCAGCTTGTTCCTCCTTCTCCTCCAGTATCTATGAGGTCCACTTCTTTGATGTCGAAGGAAGATCTGAAGAATGCCCGGATCAGAGATTGGGCAGGTTTACTCCTCCAGGCAGGTGACTATACGGAGTACTGCCGTCTTTTCTTGACCTCCTCTGTCGCGGCTCCTCCCGTTGCTCCTGTTTGGCCACGGGCTCCATCGTTTGTCTCCTTCCACTCAGATGATGGGGAGGAGGAGCGCCTGACGCTGACTCCCTGTACGACCCAGCTTTACACCTTGCCAGCCGGGGCTTCACAGGTATCTTTAGCTTTCCATGTTAGCTTTCCTCTCTTCGTATTGTATCCCTTGCTTTAGATGTTTGTAATGTTTGACTATTCCACAGGTACCTGCCGAGATAATGCAAGAATGGCTTCACGCCTATCAGAGTACAGAGGTTTTGGTTCGGAGACAGTGCCGTAGGATCCTTGAGGTACGACTTTCTTCATGAGCATTATCTGCTGCGTATTATCCTTTGAGTCTGAATGTTTGTATCCCTCTTTGGCTGCATCTTGAGGCTGAGAGAGCACCGGCTGCTGGCGGGGGGAATGTGAGGACCAGTGAGCAGCCTTCGCCTTCTTCTCAGAGATCGCCTAGCTTTTAGGGCTTTTTTCTTTTTCCTGTTCATAGTTAGTGGGAGATAGGCAGAAACTATATTTGTATAGTGAAAACAACCACAACGATGGTTTTGTAAACAAGTTTTTGTTTGAGAAATGCTTTTTATGCCCCTAGATGTTTTGAATTTGCATGCGATAGTCAGAACATGGCTTTTTGAACAAGTTTTTGCTGATAGACAGTAATTTGTGTGAAAATATTTGGCCGAAGAATCGATCACTCGGCCGAAGGATCATTGTTGCGGCTGAGGTATTGATTATCCGGCCGTTACGTCTATCTTCTCAAGGAAGATAGGTTTTGTTTTAGCCAAGTGGCATCCTGTTTCACATTCTTTCCTATGCTTAGTCTTTGATTTACTATCTCTTGCTTTTGCCGTGCTCTATAGCCTGATTGCCAAACTTAAGAGTCTTCTTGAAGTATCATACCCATTGCGTTGACGACTTGTGGGTTAGAGGGGATGAACTATAATTCTTATGTGCCTTTGTTTTTGCCAATTCCTTGGAAAATGACTAACTCATCTTTTGTGAGCTCAATACGCAGGGTTAGCTATGCCTATCATTGAGTACAAACATGTTGATGTTTTCCTCTCTCCAAATGTTTGGGCCGCATCTCGATGCGAGATTGCCTACGTATCCCAATCAGGGAATCAGGCATTTTACGTAGTTCCAGGATCACCACCTTTGGGGGTTGGGTTTTCTCTCTTGGTTTTTCTTTCTCTCATGCTCTAAGTTTTGCCTAGGTTACCTGATAGAGGTTAAGTCCCTAGCGAGCTTTCAAATGCCTTGACTTTTGCCTAGGCTGTGTTTTTTGCTTTTTCTTTGTCCTAGCAGGCTCTGCTCTTACTTTTGCTTGGGTGTATATTTTACCCAACGAGCATTTTTCTCTCAAGAGGGTTTTGGTGTTTTGGAGAGGAATCTGATGGAGATGAATCTCCTGTTGCGTTTGTACTTTCACAATGGGCAAGCTAACCCTAAGTGTTCTCACGGAGATAGCGTCTTCTTCCTGAGTTTTGATAAAAACCTAATTCTAAGTAATTAGAGTTCATCCTTTCCTTCCTTTTTGTCGGGGACACAAAGATTTTTGATCCCTTCGAATTCTTCCTTTGTTTTTGCAAAAATATTTAGATTTAGATAAGCATAATCTGGAAGATGAAAAAGAAATTCTCTTAGCGAAAAATAAAATGCCCAAACAGGGGCCCAAAACTTGTTCTAGTTTGTTTAAAGCAAAAATAATGTTTTAACGTTTCTTGTTTGCCATGTTGTGACTTCTCAGCTACTGTAGCATGTCGGGGTCATTTCCTTTGTCTTTTGCAACTTTGTACTCTTTCCCACCCTCTTCCTTACCAAACAGAGTCTTTGGATTGGGTTCATCTTTGAAGTTCGTGTGATGGCTACTTCCTTGAGCCATGAGCAATCCCCAGATGGATGTGTCAGTTTGAATCTCCCTTTCCTCATTGATTGTGTGGTCATCAGCTAATTCCCCCTGTTTGAATAATGATGCTAAGGAGGTTTCATCGAGCGGATCATTGCATTCTTCTTCCATTTCATCAAAGTCGCTTTCCCCTGTTTTATAGGGTTCTGTGCACATGAAATCCAGATCTTCTCTTTCCTCTATCCATTGACTATAGTCGCACTCGTCGTAAGGGTTGACCCATGGTTGCATTTGAAACTCCTCTACCTTTTCTATGAGATTGATTGTCTCCCAAACAATGGGCGGTGTTGGAATTTTGGGACGGTTGATGCGTACCACTATTTGGGCAGGCTCGAAGCGAGCGTGCCTTCTCATCATGATGACCCTTTCTTTTTCCTTCTTCCTATTCTCAAACCAGATACGAAGTCATTCGTCATCTTCTACAAATGGAATGCCTGGATCCTCCAAATTGTGTTTTGCCCAAGAGTGTTCCTTCCACTTCCTTAGCTTTTCCTCCTCTGCCTGATCTTTGCTGCTTATGTCGGACATATCAATGTCGATTACTTCTGACTGATTAGAATCATTATCCTCCTCCTCCTCCATCATGAAACACTCGTCCTCCTCGGGGAAGGTTAAAGTAGGTTTGGTTTGGTTGTCTTGGACAATGTATTGGCTGGGATTGTATGTGGGGTTGTGAGATAGATTTATGAGATTGATATTTCGAGGTGGCGGCTCAGCATTATGAGTAGGGAGTGGGTTGGCTTGCCCATCAGGTTTTGGTGGTTTTATGGTTCGACTATCAATAAGGTCTTGAATGTCGTGACGAAGACGCATGCAATTGTCTGTTTCGTGCCCAGGGTGTTGGTGGTAGGCGCATTGTTTGTTTGGATCATGGTTTGGACCGTAGGGCGGCGGAGGAAGTGGCTTGTTTAGAGGTTTGAGATGCCCTTGACGGCTGAGAATGGTCAGGGTTTGGGACAAGGTCATGTAAAGAGGATCAAAGTTGCGGCGGGGCCGATTTGAGCTTCGGGATGGGCTAGTTTGGAAAGGGTCTTGAGACAAGGATGTGCCAAGGGCATTCACGGAGGCGTGAGATGTACGGCCAGAGAAGGTTTTCTTAGGTGGAGGAGTGGTCTCTTCCTTCCCAATGAGTCCTAACTTGATTCCATCTTTGATTTGCAATCCAGTGGCGTGCAGGCGCTTGAAATCGGTGATAACCTGTGTGTAAATATGCCTGAGATATTTGGGTTGTAAATTTTTGACAACTATCCTCACTTGGTCTTCCTCGGAGGGGCGGTTCTTCATCTTGGCAGCCTTTTCCCTCCATCTTGCCACAAAGGTAGCAAAGTCCTCATTAGAATCTTGTTTGGTCATTTCCAAGTCTCGAGTTGTTAGTTCAATTTGGACGTTGTACGCGTATTGCTTGACGAAAGCATTGGCAATTTCTGGCCAAGTTTGATAATGTACGAACTCCAAAGTGAGGAACCAGTCGAGAGCACTTCCGGTGAGAGTTCGTTGGAACAACTGAGCGATGAGCTCGTCATTCAAGCCCATTGGCTTCAGGGTGTTGATAACATGGCGAACATGACTGGTAGGGTTGCCAGTTCCATTGAACTTCTTAATGTTGGGCATCTTGAAATTCTCAGGCAGCTTGGATTCTGGGAAGAGGCAAAGCCCCTCGAAATCTAGAATTTGGTCCTCTTGTGAACGAGCCAAGGCTTGTTTGATTTCCTTGACTTGCTTGGTTAACTCAGGACTTTCTGCCAACACTACTTTATGGCGGTTCTCGTCTTCCATTGATTTTTCCTCATCCTCAGCATCTCTAGCTGCCTTTTCTGCTAGTAGCGCAGTGATTTGAGCTTGGAGCTCGGCAATAGTGGTGTCGTTGTCTGCCATGAAGGTAAAAGGGTTGCTTGACGAAGCTTGAGATTTAGTAAATGACGGAGTCCGTTGAGGGGATGACCGGGAAGTTTCTGAAAATGGTTGGAATTGTTGTGGTGAGGGTGTTTTGTCAGATGAGGACGATAGACGGGAAGGTTGCAGAGACCTTTGTTTGGCGTAGCTTCGGGTGTTATAAGAGTACAAAGTTGGCTGTGGTTGCTTCTTTGATTTACCTATTGTGCCTGCTTGAAAAGTAGAATACCTGGAAGTCAATATTCGGCCTGTGTAGGGTTAGGATTTGGGCTGAAAATCCCAACCCTTCTGCACAGAAAGAGTTAATTACAACAACAAATGATACAAGGTGTGAGGAAGAACTTTTGCAAGTAGAATGCAAGTAGGTTCCTAGCCTGCAGGTTCCTGTCTTAGTTTGATAAGTTCTATGGCTTTCCAAAGCATGCAAGGTTTTGGTAGTTTCAGGGTGCTCCGTTGTCAAAGGGCACCAATCCTCTCTCCAGCCCATCATAGGCGGTGATTGAGTGATTCCCTTTTTGATATACCACTAGGTACGAGTGACTGTGGAGTTTGCTGGAACCCCCAACATAGCCCGTGTCATGCCGGGATATCAGGTGAACTCAACGGGTTGCCCGCTCGATGCATATGATAAATGAATTAGACAAGGCATGTATTAGTCTTATGTTGAACTTTTTGGTTATGGCTCTCACATCCCCAGCAGAGTCGCCAAAAACTGTAGACACCTCCCAAACGGGGCATCGCCATACAGATTGATCACATTGTGTTGCTCGATTGGTTGCTTGCTTCGTAAACCAAAATCATGGACATTCCCATGGCTAGGAACATCGCCACATTATAGCGGTTATCATCAAAACAGAGTCGCCACCCAGTTTATTAAAACTGGGAAAACAGATAGAGATTCTGGATACAGGAGCCAAAAGTACAATAAGGGAAAGGTGTTAGGCACCCCTCTTTGCCCAGTCGTGAGACTGACCCATAATCATTCAACATAAGACGTGTAGATGCTTTGTTTAATTCCAACACATAGTCTGTTTATTTATTCCTTTAAACAGTAAGTAAGGTGAGCCAGTGCGATAAATAAGCATGCATCAGAAAGCAGAGAAAGCAAACAAAATGTCCCAGGGAAATGGATCCCGCGGCCGGTGAATGGATGTCACGGCCGAGGGATCCTCCTGGTTTGATGTACCGGCCGAGGGATCGAAGCCCCGGTCGGTGTTCTTCCTCACACCAGACAGGAAGATTAACAGGTAATCAAAACGCTACGATTAGTAAAAAGGGGCAATAAATAAGACAAACCAGAGGCCGTTGGGCCTCACCACCTTGATCCCTCAGTTGCTTGATTGCTTTGGATGAGGCGTGATTGACTGATTGCTTAATCGAAAACCCTAGAGTTAGGGTTTGAACTTTGGGGTTTGATCGCCGGATTGACGGCTGCCTTCGGGAGGTTAGGGCTTTTGAAGAGTGGGTTTGAGAGAGTATTTTGGCAGGGTTTCGTGACTTGAGAGAGTGTGTACTCTATGAATTTCGTGTGTTTATTTTCGGAGTCCAAAGGCCCTTTATATAGGCAATTGGTGACTCACTCCGGCCAATCAAATCACGAGATGGCAATTGCAATTGCAATGCATCTCTAAATCTACGTCGTAATCTCTGAGCGTAGCCCGAACGCATCGGAAAGGTAGTGTAATCGGATCAAACATCTGACAGAACACGTTCCAGAGTCTGGGAAAAGGTCGATCTGGCGGCCGAGTAAAGGATATCACAGCCGAGGAATGGATGTCTCGGCCGAAGGATAGATCTTGCGGCCGAGGGATTGATCTCTCAGGGAGATTTTGCTAGCAACAGGTTGCTCGGGTGAGGAAATGATGTTAGGGCCGTGGGATCGATGTCACGGCCGACAGATGGATTCTCCTAGGCTTCTGTATTTCTGTCTGAAAGGCTATATGGTTCTGAATTGGGTCCTCTAAGTGGCTCAAAGTCCTTACCGAAAGTCCTAAGGTTCTCAAGAAGGCAATCAGCAATCACTGTATCCATTTCATCATCGGGATTGTCCCAAGGTGGGACTTGAAATAATCGTTAGGCCAAATTGGGGTGTCTACAAATTCCATCACATTCACCCCAATTCAAATAAATTCGATAAATCCCATATTTTCCTTATTTTTAATTTCGAATAAACCTTTTATTAATTTCTGAAAATACGGGTCCTTACACTATCCGCTTAACATATTCGATATGTCGGATACAAATATCCACCTGCAGGGTTAGACATAATCGAAATTTATAAGCTTACTCAAGGGATATCATCAATCCCTACTGGGATGTGGATTCCATCAATAATTAATAGCTATCATATACATAATGTTGCGACCCAACTCACCGAGACTATTGACCGTATAAAGATCTCACCCTTTAATGAATCAAAGTCAACAACATTAAATATATACCTCTAATAATTATTTTTGGATTAAGAGCATAAGCATTCATAATAACAATGAGGTTCCAATTGTCTTATAAAGTCAGTACAAAGACAATTACCTCAATGCGGTCCTGTTCAATACACGTAAAGTGTACTAGCACAATGAGTTAGAACTAGACCGTTCCCTGTAGTCAAGACAGACCTACTAAACATTGTACTACAGTCCTACCGATGGTGTGTCCAGTTCCATCTAAGACTGTGAACCATATCTTATATTTCATAAGAACCAATGATCCAATCTTCTGTGTGTAAGCCGAACTCTACACACCGGATCATCTACTTTGTAAAATAAAAGACACATTGCACAACATACAATAATATCATGCAAATATTGCCCATAAAAGATTCTCATCAAAAAAGGATAAACCTGATTAATAATTAAATATTAATCCATCATATAAAAATATAATTTTTACATAACCTCCTAACAAACTCTCACTAAGACTCAAAGTCATGCTGCCACGCATCTCACTCACATTACCTCTACTTGACTATCAAAAGTCTTAGCCTGTAAGCTGTACGTAAAAGAATCTGCTAAATTGTTTACCAATGCGATCTTGGTCACAGCTACATCACCTCTCTGAACGATCTCTCGAATCAGGTGATACTTACGTTAAATGTGTTTTCCTTCTTATGAGTCAATGGCTCCTTAGAGGTAGCAATTCCACCACTATTGTCACAATAGATGTAATAGCTAATTGCACTAAAGGAATCACTTCTAGATCCATCAAGAAGTTTCTAAGCCAAACGACCTCTTTGGCTGCTTAAGAGCTACCACATACCCGGCCTCCATGGTGGAATCAATCAATCCAGGATTGCTTGATATTCCTCCAACTTATGGCTCCTCCTCTTAAGGTAAACACATATCTAAAGGTAGACTTTCTGAAATCATTGTCTGACATAAAGTTTGAGTCTGTGTACCCACAAGGTACCAGACTCTCTAATTGGAATACCAACATATGATCTCTAGTTCTTTTCAGATACTTGAGTATATGTTTCACTGCAGTCCAATGCGCTTGTCCTGGATTAGACTGAAATCTACTAACCATGCCAATGGCAAAGCAAATATCAGGTCTAGTACACAGCATAGCATACTCATGGCTTCCTACTGCCGAGGCATGAGGAACTGCCTTCATCTCCTCAGGTGTCTTAGGACACTGATCCTTGGATAGGTTGATTCCATGTCTAAAAGGGAGGAACCCTTTCTTGGAATCCTGCATGCTAAAACGGGCAAGAATCTCATCGATATAAGTAAGCTTGTGATAAGCCCAACATCTTGTTCTTGAGATCTCGCATAAGTTTAATCTCAAAGATGTGACCGACTTCTCCCAAGTCCGTTTCGAATTGGCCGGATAACCACATTTTCACTGAAGACAACACTCCCACATCGTTTCTGATGAGCAGGATATCATAGCACTAGAAGCACCACCACTTTTCCGTTGCGCTTCTTGTACACACATGACTCATCCGGACATTGATCAAAACCAAAAAACTCTTGATTGCTTGATCAAAACGGATGGTCCAAGATCTAGATGCTTACTTAAGCCCATAAATAGACTTCTTAAGCTTGCACACAACATGTGCTCTTGACCTTTTGCTATGAATCCATCTGGTTGCACCATATAGATGCACTCATCCAGATTTCCATTAAGGAATGCGGACCTGATCAGAGTACATAGACTCCATCTCTGATTTCATAGCCTTTTGCCAAAGTTCCACATCTTTATCTTGAAGTGCCTCATTGTAGTTACAGGGTTCGGCATGTTGATCATCAGGGATCATTTTATAAGACTCTCCCAACAACGTATACCGACTGGGTGGAACAATAATCCTCCTACTACGACGAGATACCGGTGTGTCAATAGGTGCCTCTACAGATGTCTCTTGTGGTGTTTCCTCCTGCACTACTAGTGGTAAAGAACTTTGTGCTGATCTCTCTCTTCTCAATTCCTCTAGAACAATTTTATTTCTGGGCTTGTGGTCTATCACATAGTCCTCCACTGAGTATCGGGCATTGGTGCTAACAATGACCTTCTGATCCTTAGAACTATAAAATAATCCACATTTCATTCCTCTAGGATACCCCACAAACAGACAAACTCATTGATTCCAATTTATCTGTATTCTCATTCAGCATATGTGCTGGACTACCCCAAACCCGAACATGCTGCAGACTAGGTTTGCGCCCAATCCATAGTTCTGTGGGTGTAGATGGTACTGACTTAGATGGTACCAAGTTAAGAATGTACGCTGTTGTTTCTAGTACATGTCCCCAAAACGAAATTGGTAAATCTGAATAACTCATCAATGATCTCACCATATCTATAAGAGTCATATTCCCTCTTTCTGCTAAACCATTTTGATGTGGCATACTTGGTACTGATAACTGAGATGTAATCCCTTCAGTTAACAAGTACTCCCTAAACTCTCCCAAGAGGTATTTGCCACCACGATCAGATCGCAGTGTCTTAAGACATTTACCTAGACGCTTCTCCGTTTCTGTCCTATACTCCCTGAATTTCTCAAAGCATTCGGACTTACGGTGCATCAATTAAATGTATCCATGCAATGAGTAATTATCAATCAAGTGATGAAATACTCAAAACCACCTCTTGCTTAGACATTCATGGGTCCACACAAATCAAAATGAACCAATTTCAACGGCTCTTTGGCGCTATAACCTTTTGCTGGAAAAGACCTCTTGGTCATCTTACCTTCCAAACAGGATTCACAGACTGAAAGTTCCTCAATTTCTAATGAACCCAAAGGTTCATCCCTAACCAGTCTCGAAATTCTATTCAAATTAATATGACCAAGGCGTAAGTGCCAAAGATACATTCGGTTCAATTTAGAAGGCTCATTTCTCTTGTATGGCAAATTATTAGTGTTATTCAATTCATGCAGTTGCACTGTAGAAAATATAATATTAATAATGTAGAGATCATCCACCAAATATCCATCCTTGATCAACTTAGACACTGAAATCAAGTTTCTTCTAATAGAGGGAATATAAAGACAATCTCTCAAAATTAAACTCCTAGTATTACTAAAATTTTTTTTAAAAAAATTCTACTGCAACTGCTGCCACTCTCGTAGCATTTTCCATATATAGATAAATCTCTCCATCACTGAGTCTTCTGGTTTCCTGGAACCCATGCAATAATTTACAAATATGATTAGTGGCTCCCGTATCTACACACCAGGTACTGGTAGATAACACCACTAAACGTGATTCAACAACTAGTGAAAAAGATTTATCTTGATTGTTCACTTTATTGAGATAGAATGGACATTCCTACTTCCAGTGTTCTTTTTGCTTGCAGTGAAAACACTTGCCCTCAGGCTTTTTCACTTCACCTTGAGGCGCATGAACTGCATCCACAACCTTTTTTCTGAGACTTGTTGTACTTCTTCTTGCCTTTCAGTTTAGAAGTAGAAGCCTTCTCTGCCACTAACACTGATTGTGGTTTCTTCACAACCATAAGACCCTCAACTGTTTGGAGTTCCTTAAGAAATGTTGCCAAAGATAAATGCATTTTGTTCATACAATAGTTCAGGCGAAATTACTTAAAACTCTCAGACTGTAGTGTGATAAGAATGAAATCGATCTGGGTTTCCCCATCAATTTCAGCTCCAATGAACTCTAGTTCATTAAGAAAAGCTATCATCTTCAGAACATGATCCCTAATCGGGACCCTTCAACATGGGTGATACTCACCAATTTTTATAAAGTTTTGCTTCCTGTTATGTGGCATTCTCATCAGGTCTAGGAGGACACATCTCAAACAAACACAAATTTGTGCCCCTCAGCAGTTAACACAATATCTAAATTCATTTTCCAATCAATATAATTCGATCCAATAAGTTTATTATCTTTGAGAATAATTGCAAGTGGATTGAAAAAACCCATTTTTAAATCTGAGAATCACATAACAACAATTATGAAGGGCAATAAAAAACTTGAATTTCATTTTAATATTGGTTCCCTCAACCACATGTTAAAAGAAAAATATTGGCAACCCTACACACCGTGAAGAGCATGCCTCGATGGGAAGGTCGTCTACTCTTCATCATTTGTGTAGATAGGCACAACTTTTTAATTTTACTATCTAGACACTATACCATGCCAAGCAAAATTAAATAGCCAATATTGCTCCGGTCCTATAAATAATAACAGTGACTCAGATAGAGAGGATATTATTATTTATAGCTAAGTGTATACATTACCAAGCTTTTAGACCTATTGTTCCTTTATGAACCACCTCAGGAAGTTTGTACCGATGATGGCACAATTAATTTTGTCCGATAGAGAGGAATGTTCTGAAACCAACACACAAAATTAATTATATCACCTATGAACTAGCAATGGAGACCATAGGATTTATTCAAAATAAATTCCTTCTCCCACTTAGTTATTTAAAAAATTTGTGAGGGTTAATTTCGAGTTTGCAAAAAACGTGATCTAGGTCAAAGGCCAAATATTACCATGTTGTCTCAATATGGTAAACTATAACATATGCAAACAATATGGAAACACAAGTAATAAGAAAATACAAAATAAAAGAATCCAGCTATTATGGTTAAGATTGTCATCCTTGAACGATAAGGAATTCTTCCATAACTTGAAATTCTTAAATGAGAAGGAATCTTTCCATAGCTTGAAAACCTAAAGCAATAAGGAATCATTCCATAACTTGAACTCCTTCAGCCATACTTGTGAGGAAGGCTTAGATACTACTTTGAATCAATCAAGGAAACCAAAATCCAACCGTACTTAGGCAAGAAAATTCGGATTTGATATATTCCCGCGTAAATTGCACAGCCTTTAGTATTTTGGCCATATCTTCCTCATCCGACCTCTGATTGAAGTGATTCAAATTGGGTTAGATTCAAAATTCAATTATCTACAACTTCCGTGAAGAATAGATTTTCTAATTCCAACGTTTACTGGGTCGAAATAGCTCTGCAATCAGACCCTACGAATCTGGAAAAAATCTATTGCGAGCCAAACAACTTGTATCTTCTGTATCTACCATCTTCGATCTCTGAATAACCGTCGAATGCTATTACAATCGAAGAAACATACATACATCAATCTTATGCCTCCATTGGAGTTCACATGCTACGTTAATTATTACAACCACAAAAAATAATTATGGTATCCAATAAATAACAATAACCACAGAAAAATTATCGTGGGATCCAATCACACAAAATCAACAAAAAAAAACATGTGACCATAATAGCTGGGTAAGAACGCTGCAAAATAAGGGTTAGCACAGTTCTATGTTCTGCCCTCTATAACCTACAGACAACATGGCCTGTTTAATCCATACGCGTGATTACAACCTGCTCTGATACCACTGTTGGGAAATAGTTCCCAGAACCCAGTAATGACGCGTACAGATTAGACAAAAAAAAAATCGCAAGACTCTACAAGGCAGAATTAGGGTTTCACCTCAACTCCCTGCGACACGAATGCTGGTTGAACTTGTTATAGCACGTCTTGCTATAAGCCACGTATACTGCTCGACTGCACCTTACAATCTTTTATCGTATTCCCTGCACATCTAGAACACGAACCGAGTGTGGACTCTTTCATGATCTATTGACTCTCTCTAAGCCTGCCTCTATTTCATGAATAATAGAAAACCTCTAACTAACCTAGAGAGCATAACGTGTATATATAGGGTTACGATAGGGACCTAAGGAGTAATAAGTCCGGGCTCCCAGTGTAAATAAGAAACCCTAATCCCACCAGGATTCTATTTCTTATTTCACTAATTATAATTCACCCCACTACAGAATTATAATTACACTCTCGTCCTTATTTCAATTATATTACGAGCTCCATGATATTAAATACTTATTTATCTCCCCACGTTAAGATTACAGATACCCGTTAATTAAAATAAATTACTAACAATATATACCGTATATGTATGTACCCACAGTTGGAAGAATCTTTGGATTCATAGAATTCATTTGGATCTATCAAATTCAGAGAAATAGCAGAATTTTATCAAAAGTGGGAGGGTGAAGGGTAATTAGTCAGAAGAAAAGTGGAAGATTTCAGGACAAAGCTGCTTTATACCTGAGGTGGGAGGAATACAATCAGGTCAGGTATAAAGGAGGTATAAACCTCCCACCTCAGGTATAAATTCGGGATCAAAATGATTGAATACGTTAAGCTGGTAGAATTGATTGGGAGGAAAATAACAGTGTTTGTTTTTTGAATGCATGCAAAAGGCTGCAAAATCCAAGGATAAAACCTGACAGTAATTGTTTTTAATAGAGAGATTTTGTATATATAGCTGCTTTTATCTTTCTTTCCTTACCCATTCTGTCCTTAAGCTTGCTTAAATATTAATTGGTAGTTGGTTCCATATATCCAATCATTTAGGGCCGGGTTAACATCAATTAAGCTGATCTGAAATTAATGGTCTTGATCGATCAATAATCGATCTCTGGTCTTGATGTGACAAAGCCAATCACATTTGGAATTTTTTTTACTATCACATTTGGAATTGTTGCTTATAATCTCCAAACTTTAATTGGAAATGATGCCGAAGTCGGAGTTCTTTTTTTCCTTTTCCTTTTTACTTTTTTTACTATCACTTCTTCTTTTTCTTTTCTTCACTTGATTAATGAGTTAGTCGTTGATGGAGAACTACCATTGTTTGCGTTGATGGAGAACTACAATTCTTTGCGTTGACGACCTTGTCTTCCACTTGAAGCCAACTTTTCCAAATTATTAACAAAAAAACTCTAAAAATTTAGTCCAAATGCACCGGTACCTTAACGATTATTTTTTTTCTTTATTCAAAATAATCCTTCACAATTTTTTTTTGGTTGTCTTTATTCACTATTTTGGCTAAATAATCCTTCACTTTTTTTTTTTTTTTTTGTCTTTATTCACTATTTTGGCTAAATAATCCTTCACAAATTTTTTTTTTTTTGTCATTATTCAAAATATTTTTGCATTTGCTATTTTGTGTCAAAGTTTTGTAGATTATTGGTTTGTCTTGAAGAAAAAAATCAAAAAAGTAAAAAATGTGTTCAAGACTAAAACATTTTTGTATAAAGACAAATATAATCCAAAACAGACTGATTTTTGGAGTATTTTTGTCTTTATCCTAATTAGTCTTGAACATAATTCTAACTTTTTCGATTCTTACTGTCGAGACAAACCAATAATCCACTAAAATTGACACAAAACGAATAACCACGATTTTTTTTCCAATAAAGACAAAAAAATATAATCCTCCCGAATTATTAGCCTAAACAGGCCTAATCAGGCTTCACTCTACTATATGATTCAGGATCAATCTAGATCAAGGTTATGAATCTCGTATCGTACCGGCCGGTACGGACCGGTACATACCAGTATTGTCCATATCCGGTACCCTACACCTCTAATTCCGTTCCGGCTCAAAATACCGGTCGGTATCGGCCAATACCGGACGGTACCAGTTAGTACCGGACTACTTTTAAATTTATTTTTTTCTTCAAGTAAAGGACAAAACCGAACGGCACTGGACAAATACCGGAATATTTTTTATTCTTTTTGTTTTAAAAAGTGTATATTTTACTATAAATTCTTTTAGGGAGGAAAATAACACTAATAGCGATCAATCCGAAACGGTACCCGATATCTCATCGGTACCGGTACGTACCAAACTAGTAAGAAAACCGATACTCTAGCCGGTACGGTATTCAGAACCTTGATCCAGATTTGCAAATTGACTGTTCTTCTGGCCTTCAAATTTTATTGCTATTTTGAAAAGATTTTTGAATCAATCGTTTTATGTTGGTCATTAATAAAAGGATTTTTGAAAAGATTCGAGGCAACATGTAAATATCGAATCGTAGAATGTAAGATTCAATCCATAATAGACCAAGGTAACATCGATTTGGGGCATCAAGAACGTTTCGTATCTATAACGTACACTTTAATCCATATTAAACCGACTATAATCTATCTCATTCTCTCAAATGCACACTTTCAGAGTTCTTATCACTTAGTGATTAGTAGTCTTTATATCTATTTGGAATCACTATTTTCTCTTCACATGACTAGTAGTCTAAACACCTACTAACCATCATGTGTTTCACTATTTTTCCTTCATCTGTCACATGACTAGTAGTCTAAACACCTACTAACCGTCACGCGTTTCACTATTTTCTCTTCACATGACTAGTAGTCTAAATACCTACAAACCATCACGTGTTTCATTGTTTTTCCTTCTTCCGTCGCATGACTAGTAGTCTAAACACCTAATAACCGTCAAGCGTTTCACTATTTTTCCTTCACATGACTAGTAGTCTAAATACCTACTAACCGCCATGAGTTTTTCTCGTGGTCACTATTTATGCACTACTAGGAAGTGCGAAGCGCTTCTTTATTTCCATCAAATCAACCAACAAAATTCTTTTATTTCCATCCGAAGCAACAAGCAAGTTTCAAGATTTATAACATTGACAAACTTTTGTAGTGAGGGCGACATTGATTCGAGGCAACAAGTAATTATCGGATCTAGAATGTAAGATTCAATCCATAATAGACCAAGGCAACATCGATTTGGGGCAACAAGAACATTTCGTATCAATTACGTACATTTTAATCCATATTAAACCGACTACAATCGATCTCACTATCTCAAATGCACAATTTCAGAGTTCTTATCACTTAGTGACACTGCCTTTATATATAGTAGGAATCACTATTTTTTCTTCCCATGACTAATAGTCTAAACACCTACTAACCGTCATGTGTTTCACTATTTTTCTTTCTCCTGTCACATGACTAGTAGTCTAAACACCTACTAACCGTCACGCGTTTCACTATTTTCTCTTCACATGACAAGTAGTCAAAATACCTACTAACCGTCACGTGTTCAACTATTTTTCCTTCTTCCGTCGCATGACTAGTAGTTTAAACACCTACTAACTGCCACGCGTTTCACTATTTTTCCTTCACATGACTAGTAGTCTAAATACCTACTAACCGCCATGTGTTTTTCTCGTGGGCACTAGTTATGCACTCCTAGGAAATGGGAAGCGCTTCTTTATTTCCATCAAATCAACCAACAAAATCCTTTTATTCCCACCCGAAGCAACACGCAAGTTTCTAGATTTATAACATTGACAAACTCTTGTAGTGAGAGCGACATTGATACGAGGCAACAAGTACTTATCGGATCTAGTATGTAAGATTCAATCCATAATAGACCACGGCAACATCGATTTGGGGCAACAATAACGTTTCGTATGTATTACATACACTTTAATCCATATTAAATCGACTATAATCGATCTCATTATCTCAAATGAACACTTTCAGAGTTCTTATCACATAGTGATCATTAGCCTTTATATCTACTAGGAATCACTATTTTCTCTTCACATGACTAGTAGTCTAAACACCTACTAACCGTCAAGTGTTTCACTATTTTTCCTTCTCTTGTCACATGACTAGTAGTTTAAACACATACTAACCGTCACGCGTTTCACTATTTTCTCTTCACATGACTAGTAGTCTAAACACTTACTGACCGTCATGTGTTTCACTATTTTTCCTTCTTCCGTCGCATGACTAGTAGTCTAAACACCTACTAACCGTCATGCGTTTCACTATTTTCTCTTCACATGACTAGTAGTCTAAATACCGAATAACCGTCACGTGTTTCACTATTTTTCCTTCTTCCATCGCATGACTAGTAGTCTAAACACCTACAAACCGTCACGCGTTTCACTATTTTTCCTTCACAGGACTAGTAGTCTATATACCTACTAACCGCCATGTGTTTTTCTCGTGGTCACTAGTTATGCACTCCTAAGAAGTGGGAAGCGCTTCTTTATTTCCATCAAATCAACCAACAAAATCATTTAATTTCCACCCGAAGCAACACGCAAATTTCTAGATTTATAACATTAACAAACTCTTGTAGTGAGAGCGACATTGATTCGAGGCAACAAGTACTTATCGGATCTAGTATGTAAGATTCAATCCATAATAGACCTAGGCAACATCGATTTAGGGCAACAATAACGTTTCGTATCTATTACGAACACTTTAATCCATATTAAACCGACTATAATCGATCCCATTATCTCAAATGCACACTTTCAGAATTCTTATCACTTAGTGATCAGTTGCCTTTATATCTACAAGGAATCTCTATTTTCTCTTCACATGACTAGTAGTCTAAACACCTATTAACCGTCATATGTTTCACTATTTTTCCTTCTCCCATCACATGACTAGTAGTTTAAACACCTACTAATCGTCACGCATTTCACTATTTCAACTTCACATGACTAGTAGTCTAAACACCTACTAACCGTCATGTGTTTTACTATTTTTCCTTCTTCCGTCGCATTACTACTAGTCTAAAAAAACCAACTAACCGTCACGCGTTTCCCTATTTTCTCTTCACATGACTAGTAGTCTAAATACCTAACAACCGTCACGTGTTTCACTTTTTTTCTTTCTTCCGTCGCAAGACTAGTAGTCAAAACACCTACTAACCGTCACGCGTTTCACTATTTTTCCTTCTTCCTTCGCATGACTAGTAGTCAAAACACCTAATAACCATCACGCGTTTCACTATTTTTTTCCTTCACATGACTAGTAGTCTAAATATGTAGAGACCCGTAAATTTCTCTTTATAATTTTAATGTTTCATGAAAAGATAAACAATATTTTAATGTGGAAAATATGGTTGTGGGTTAATGTGCAAGGATTTGGGAAATGTGGGTGTTAGTGCAATATGGTGTATATATGTGTGTGGTGTGTGTGGCAGGGGATTTTGATCCCCATTTTCCTCTTCCTCTCACTCTCGGCTCTCTCATCTCTCTCGGCTCTCTTGCTCTCTTTCCGTCTCTCTCACCCAATCACCCAAAACCCGAACTAACCAACCTCCAATCCGTCCTTTACTTGCGTATTGGAGCTCGTACCTCGTTGGATAAAGCTTGGTTCGGTGTATCTTGCTCAGTTTGAATCTTGGAAGCTAGGGCTTGCTTATTTGAGTTCGAGTTTCGTTCTTCGACTTCGAGGTAGGGATTTCTCACTTCTATTATGTGTTTATGTGTTGATTTGGTGTTTGAATCGCGCCCTAGATCATTGCTTTTGTTGTTAGAAAGGTTCTGGTGAAGTCTGAAAGTCGTGCACTGAAAACCTAAGTCCTACCCATAGAAGTTTTGGACCTACCTGTAAGTGCAGAAAAACTAAGAAGGGTTTTAGCAGCACAAGAACTTAACGGCTACTTCGTGATCCTCGCCGGAACCCTTATACGTCGCCGGAATCCTTATCTGCAAAACAGACAAAGGGTGAGCGCACCTTTGCCTCTCGTGGCAAAGGCCCTCCGATGCCTAAGTTAGTATCACGTACTAATGGAAAAACCCTAATTCAGCATAAGAGAATATGTATAACTGCAATGTATTGTGTACCTTTTTCCTTTAGGTTTGCCTCGTATTTATAAATTTATGGATGCTTGCTGCCCAAGTATCCACGTCTCTCTAGGTTTCCTATCTCGTATAGGGAACCTAGAATATCTTGGATTCTCGTTCCCTTATCAGTTCATTACCTTAGTCCGTTTAGGACTCCTTTCTACAGCTGGCCGAACTTCCCATTCCCGTTGGGTATCTCTCCAAGATCCTATTTTATTGGGATCTTATGGTCATCACGGAATGTCCCTGTTTCTAGAACCCTATGGAACGTTTCCTGCATCTGGGACTGCTTTTCGTATGAATCCCCTCCTGTTCGGCTCTTTTATTGCCGAACAAACTACTTGGACCAATGACTTCACATGTCACTGCTCCTTCGTCAATCTCTTGGTCCAATACTCTTTCGTGTCACTGGACCTTGACCCAGTACAGACTCTCTGGACCAATGATTCCTTATATCACTGGTCCCTATCGCCGATCACCGTATTGCACGGCGACTGTCCCTATCATAATTATACCATGGTCCCGCGTACCACGTGTTCGGGCCATTCTTGCGCCTGTTCGGGATTTACTCCCTACAATCGCTCCCCAGCTTTACTCGTTATACCCTCGTATATGACGAGCAAAGCTTCTCAGGATCCGAGCAACGTTTATTTGCTCCTGCACCTTTTATTCCTCAAAATTGGTGCAAATATCATCATTGAGCCAGCCCAAAAAATATCTCGTCATTGGGATGGACAGGCTTTTCCAGCCCCTTACTTTACACTTGGCACTCATCGTACCGTCCACATTAAATGCGAGTGGACTTCTTTTTGGAAAACGAAACGCCCAAACGGCGCTTGGGATGACGTTTCACTTACGCCATCCAAAAAATAGGGTACATTTGGGTTTTCACTCCATTTTGAAACCCCATTCTCGGTCTAGATTCCCTCTGGAACCAGAGTTTTCAAGCGTACCCGCCATTGGAGCCCTGTTCACCATCTCGAGATTTCACTCTTGTGCACTTAGGACTAAGATCATCACAATCGTAAGTCATTATTCCTTCTCCCCTTATCTCTCGTCAATCTAGGGATTCATTTAATCGTTTCCAGGGTTTCTTCGTACCCACATTATTCGCCTGTTTCACTCTTGTTCATAATGGGGAGGTTTAGGCGTCATTGCAACACTCCTCAGGCCATGGCCTCTTTTAGATCTCGCTATGAGATCCCTGACGATGTTGCCACCAGATTGGCTCCTGTAGATGCCATACGCCAGAGTCCTAATAACGATACTCTCCACATCCCAGTAGTCGCCGTCGTAGAGGGCGGTGTTAGATTCCCCCTGGCGCCTTTACTCCGCCAGGTTCTGGCCTACTATAGGTTATCCTCTATGCAAGTCTCTGCTAACTTTTTTAGGGTCGTTATGGGCGTGCATGCCCTGAACCAGATGTTAGGCACATCTCTAGGCCTACACGACATTCATCACTTGTATAGCATTTCTCGTACAAAAGACGCCCTCACCTACTACCTAAAGAGAAGAGATTCCAGAAGACGACTGGTGCTTAAGTTGCCTGACTCCGCTCGAGGAGATGATGATGATTTCCTCGTCATTACTGGAAATTTCGAGCCCAGAAACGAGGATGATCAAGTGATAGGCTTTCATGCCCCTCACAGATTTGGGCAACCACGTCAGTTCCTTTTTTTCTCGTAAAATTCACTCATGGAGCAATTTATTCGTACTACATTTCCAATTTACTTACCTCCTGACTGTCAACTTCTCGTGTTGCAGCTGAAAATATCAACCAGGGGTATGCCATCATTACCCCCCAAGTTCACGTAACAGACAACAACCGGGCCCTAAATTTCAACGGTCAGGGCACCCATTTGGCTGGCCGAGCAAGAGCTGCACAAGTGCTTCTTAGCTACAGGGCTTCGTACGGGGGTTTTATCGACCGCCGTATCCGAGCAGCTTACAACCCTGTTGTACCTAGACCACCCCCCGTTCAACCCGACCAACAAGAAGAGGAAAGGCGTTCTCGGACCCCTCCATTCCGTAGCGGATCTGTAGAACTTGCCGAGGAAGCTTCCACATCTTCAGGTGGCTACTCTCCATCCCCTCCTTTTCAAGAGATGAACCAACCCATTGACCTCGGAACCCTCCTCACAATCCTCGGAGCTGGCCGAGGAAGAGGCCGCGGCACTGCTCGTGGCCGAGGTCGCTCCCAGAGTCCAGTCCCTTCTCATGGCCGCCGAGGAACAACACAACCTGACGCCCCCCCTGGATTCTCCCCAGAGGAAATCGAAGCTAGCCACAGGGAAAAACGCCAACGCTTGGAAGCACCTGAGGGGCCTTCGACTCAGACACCTGCGATCCCAACTCCAATCTGGGCTCCCCAATTCACTCATGGTGGGCGTCCAGTCACTGTTCGGGACAGTATAGAATCTGCGGGGACAGCTCTTGCCTTGTCCCAGGCTTTCATGCTGCCCGGAGATATGCAAAAGGTGGTAACTAGCTCCCCTGACAATCTCCTCAGATCTTTTATGATCTGCAGTGCTCAGGTAAGTCCTTTATACTCACCAAACCAATAATTCCAGATTTGTTGTTTCTGAACTCCATTTAATTTTCTTTAAAACATTCTAGGCCATGCAAAGGATGGTAGCTATGGCGCAAAAGCTGGGCCAGTCTGAGCCTTAGCGAGCGAAGCTGGCCAGTGAGAATTCCAAGCTCCAGGGTACCATCATCCGGCTCGAGAGGGAAAGAAACCAAGGCTCGAAATGCAATGAACGAGTTAAAGAGCAAGCTGGACGGCGCTGAAGATAGTCTGAACCAAACTCTGACAGAGTTGGAATCAAGCAAAAACGAAGCGAAGGAGGCCTACCAGCAGGGATACAACGAAGGGATCAATGTAGCCACTGAAAGCTACAAAAATCAAATGCCCAAGATCCAAGACCAAGTCTGGACTGCTGGTTGGACCACCTGCCTCAGAAAATTGGGAACAACTGAGTCTTCTTCTCTCTGGACATAAATTGATCTTCCAAGCAGCGTGGCGGCCCAAGACGAGGAAGAGTTCATTGAAGAGGACAATTTGGATGAGGGGCTTAATACTGATGTCTCCGAGCATCAGGGTGCAGAAGCCGATCAAAATGTTGAAGAGACCCACCCTGGCCAAAAGGAAGCCAGTGGTGGTCCAGCTGATGGGAGCATAACCACGGAGGCTACCCCTGCACAAGTTTCTTCCTCCATTGTCGAGAACCCTACCGTCGACCAGCATGTATGAATTCCCTTCCCTTGGAACATTCCCAATTTTGTTTTGATCATTATGGTGGCCCTGCGTGGCTGTAAGGCTTGCCCTGCGTGGCACAAGTACATTTCCAACACTTTAAACTTAAGTATTTGGCCCTTCGTGGCCCTCAACTTTGTTTTGCTCGGCCCTTTCGTGGCTTTTCAACATTTTTGGTGGCCCTTTCGTGGCCAATTGTTTAATTTCAACTGCTTAAGTATCTCGTACTTAGATAATTGAAATGCCCTTTAATCTTGCTGGGGTGTATCCCTACGATTCCCAAGTTTATTCATACCAGGATATCTAGCTGTGTTTGGTTTATATTGTAGCTATTTCCTTTCCTCGTAATTTGGAAATAGTTCTAAGTGTATTCGTATTTAGATATTTTTGCATGTATTCGTATGCTGCCCAAGTTCCTCGTACTTGGAGATAATTCTGAGTGTGTTCGTACTTAGACAATTTTGCATGTATTCGTATGCCACCCAAGTTCCTCGTACTCAGGAGATAATTCTAAGTGTATTCGTACTTAGACAATTTTGCATGTATTCGTATGCCACCCAAGTTTCTCGTACTCAGGAATTTTCCTAAGTGTGCTCGTACTTAGGTTATGTGAAGGCATTCGTAATTGGTAATAGCGTGCATCTGTTCGTATGCATGCCAAGTGTTTGTTCTTAATTCTAAGTGTGTTCATACTTAGTCTATCCAAATTTTTCATATTTGGCAAAAGTATGTATATCCATGTATGCACACTAGGTTTGTTCATACCTGCATTCGTACTTGCAATATTTTAAAATCTGCTCAAATGTCTTCGTATTTGATGTAGACCCTATTCCTCTGCTCCCCAATACGAAGTGAGGAGCAAGGACCATGCCTAACTTCGTATTTTAAGCACAATAGAAATAAAAGATAACATTTTTATATCACAACGCAGAATTTTATTCATAATTCAAAACTCAAGGGGGCGTTACGCGTACCCCTTGCACCTAAAAAATAGAAACAGAGGAATTTCATTCGTAATTCCCACACAACCACGATGTGCATCCTAAAAACAGAAAAAATAAACTGAAGTTTTTTCAAACAAAAAACTTCCTCAAGTTGTGGACATTCCAAGGCCTTGGCACCGGGTTCCCATCCAGATCCGCCAAACGATATGCCCCAATGCCCACAACCTCTGTAACTTGATATGGGCCTTCCCAGTTGGCCCCCAACTTGCCCTCGTTGGCCACCTTGGTATTGCCGAGCACCTTACGAAGCACAAGGTCTCCAATACCAAATTCCCGGGGGTGGACATTCTTGTTGTAGCTTTTCATCAGCTGCTCCTGATATGAGGCCAAATGTACCAGAGCCCTTTCTCTCCATTCCTCGGCAAGATCCAGTTCAATTTCCAGGGCTCTGTCATTTCCTCCACTTTCAACTAAAGTGGTCCTGTTGGTCGGCAGACCAACCTCCAATGGGATAACAGCCTCCGTCCCATATGCCAATGAGTAGGGGGTCTCTCCCGTAGACCTCCTAGGAGTTGTTCCGTGCGCCCATAAAACAAGTGGCAGTTCATCGGGCCATTTTCCTTTTGCCTTGTCCAACCTTTTCTTGATTCCGTCAAGTATGGTCTTGTTGGACGCCTCTGCCTGCCCATTACTCTGTGGGTAGGCTGGGGTCGAATAATAATTCCTTATCCCATACTGGGCACAAAAAGCCTTGAACTTTTTCTGAAATTAGGACCCGTTATCCGTAATCAGTGAATAGTGGACCCCGAATCGAGTAATTATGATTTTCCACACGAACCTTTCTATCATAGGCTCAGTGATTTTAGCCAATGGTTCTGCCTCAATCCATTTGGTGAAATAGTCTGTTGCTACCAACAGAAATTTCCTATTTCCTGTTGCCTTGTGAAGTGGACCCACGATGTCCATCCCCCATTGTGCGAAGGGCCAAGGACTTGTCAAAGGCACTAGATCCTCGGCTGGTGTTCGGATCATTGGTGAGAATTTCTGACACTTCTCACAAATTTTCACATACACCTTTGCATCTTCCTGCATGTGAGGCCACCAGTACCCTTGGGTTATTGTTCGGTGGGCAATGGACCTACCCCCAGCATGACTTCCACACGTTCCCTCGTGGATCTCATGGAGGAACTTCTGCACCATCTCGGGGTGCACACAAAGTAAGTATGGACCAGTGAAAGATTTTCTGTACAACTTCCCTTCTGGTGACAGCCAAAATCGTGCAGATTTTGTTTTTATCTTGTGAGCCTCCTTTTTATCTGTGGGGAGTGCCCCATCTCGTAGGAACTCCACTATTGGGTCCATCCAACTTGGTCCTTGGTTCACGTCCAAGACCAACTCCACACTTCTTCCAATGCTCGGCTCAGCAAGATAATCTACTGCCACCCGTCTTTTGAATTCTGTTGGTACAGCTGCAGCCAACCAGGCAAGTGAATCAGCATGGGCGTTCTGCCCAGAACTTATTTGCTCAATAAACACCTTCTCGAAAGTGTCAAGCAGATCTCTGGCGGCCATCACGTAGGCAGCCATCTTCTCGTTCCGAGCCTCGTATTCCCCGGACAACTGGTTCACCACGAGTTGTGAATCACAATGTACTTGTATCCTTTTTACCTTCAGGGTCTTTGCACTCCTTAGCCCTGCCAGGAGTGCCTCATACTCTGCCACGTTATTTGAAGCACTGAATCCCAATCGAAGGGACAGCTCCATCATTGCTCCCTCAAGAGGAAAAAGTACCACCCCAATTCCTGATCCCGTGTTACATGCAGAGCCATCAACAAATAATTTCCACTCCGTGAGATCCTGTTCGGCCGGAGCTTTCTTTTTCTCTCGTTATTTGCTCCCTCCCCTGTTCCTTTCTCTGCTCCTGTCTCATAGGAGGCTGGGGAGCTACTGTAGGTGAAAACTCAGCTACAAAGTCTGCCAGCACTTGCCCCTTTATTGCGGTGCGCGGCTGGTAGTCTATGTCATACTGACTCAATTCGACCGACCAAGTTAAGATACGTCCCGAGAAGTCCGCCTTTCGTAGCAAAGACTTTAACGGGAATTTAGTATATACACTACAACCCTGTGACTCTGGAAATAATAGGGCAATTTTCTTGCCGCCGTCCTTAATGTCAGGACTAAATTTTCGAGGGGCAGATATCTCGTTTCTGCGTCCAGCAATGTCTTGCTCACATAATAGACAGGGACTTGCTCGGATCCCTTATCCCTCAATAACACTGCACTCACAGCATGTTCAGAGACTGCTAAGTACAAAGTTAAAGACTCACCTTGTTCGGGTGTGGATAATAGGGGAGCTGCTGCCAAGTACTTTTTCAGGTCTTGGAACGCCTGCTCACATTCTGCTCCCCATTCGTATCCTTCCCTCCTTTTCAGCAACTGAAAGAAAGGTCTACATTTGTCACTGGACCTGCTGATGAATCTGTTTAGAGCCGCTGCCATCCCTGTTAACCTCTGGACCTCCTTCGTGGTCCTAGGACTTCGGAGCTTTTGGAACGCAGTAATTTGATCGGGATTTGCCTCTATCCTTCTTATGGTCACCAAATGCCCTAGGAATTTTCCTGAGTTCACCCCGAACGCACACTTCGAGGCGTTGAGTTTCAGCTTATATTCCCTCAATATCTCAAAGGCTTCCTTCAAATCAACAATGTGGTTTTCATTCTCCTTGCTTTTGACCACCATGTCATCTATGTAAACCTCCATGGTCTTGCCGAGCAACTTCTTTAGCATAATCGTTGCTAACCTCTGGTATGTTGCACCTGCATTCCTTAAACCAAAGGGCATGACGCTATAACAGTACAGCCCCTTTGGTGTGATAAAGGAAGTCTTCTCTTGATCGGGACCGTACATGGCTATCTGGTGATACCCTCGATAAGCATCAAGGAAACTCATCCGCCCATACCCAGCCGTTGCATCAACAAGTTGGTCTATCCTGGGAATGGGGGATCTATCCTTGGGACACGCCTTGTTCAAGTCGGTGAAATCGACACAGACTCGCCACTTCCCATTTTTCTTCTTTACCACCACAGTATTGGACAGCCACTCTAGGTAGTACACCTCCCGTATAGCTTTTGCTTCGAGCAACCGGTCCACCTCCTCGATAACAGCATCCACGTGCTGTACGGCAGACCGTCTCTTTTTTTGCATCACAGGCTTATGTTGTGGATCCACATTCAAGTGGTGACAAATCACGTTTGCATCCACTCCAAGCATCTCTTCGGGCACCCAAGCAAACACATCAACGTGCTCCTTGAGGAACCCCACCAATTCTTTCTCCTCTGTCTCATTCAGGTTCTCCCCAATCAGGAAATACCTTTCCGGATCATTCTCGTTGATCTGGATCTTTTTCATGCCTTCCACCACCTTCTCGGCGGGGTCCCCTCCGACATCCTCAATGGTCGGCTGATCCGGGACCTCGACTGCTTGGACTAACTTCGCTTTGGGTGCCTTCTTGATTATAGAAATCAAGCACTGCTGGGCAACCTTCTGATTCCCCCTGATCCTCTCAATACCATTCGATCCTGGGAATTTCACCATTTGGTGGTAAGTGGAGGAAACCGCCTTCATCTTGCGCAGCCATGTTCTTCCAATAATCGCGTTATAAGAAGATGGTACATCTACCACTAGGAAATCGGTTCTCTGCACGACTGTTCCTGCCCGAACAGGAAGAGTTACTTTGCCCAAGGGCCAGACTGCTCCTGCACTGAATCCGACCAAAGGGGTTATTGACTGCACCAAGTCCGCTTGTGTCAGCCCCAACTTCTTGAACGCGTCATAGTACAGTATCTCTGTGCAGCTTCCTGAGTCCACCAGGATTCTTTCTATGTCATACTCCCCAATTCGTAGGGTTATGACTAAGGAATCATTATGTGGCACCTGGATTCCGCCCAGGTCCTCATCCGTGAAGACTATGCCTCCATTGCATTCTTCTCCCTCACGTCCTCTTTTCTTTCCCAACTGCATCACATGCTGGTCGTGTTTTACTTGTCTCTGGAGCAACCTCACCTCATTTCTCGTATAAGGCGTGGCCAATCCATGTATCATATGGATTACGCCCCTTGGATTTTGCTCGTAATCCAATTCCAATGCTTTCTCTACACCCTTGTGCTCTTCCTGAAAAACTCTTTCAGGTAACCACGTGAAACCAGATCATCGAGGAGTTGCTTGAACATCTCACAATCCTCCGTCATGTGCCCCCAGTCTTTGTGATAACTGCAATGCTGACTCGTAGCCCTTTTTGCGTCTTTGTCTCCCTCCAGCCTTGGGGGCCACTTGAAATATGGACGATTCTTTATTTTATAAAGAATCCGATAGATTGGTTCCTTCCAAACCGTTGTCACCGAAAAGAAAGACTTGGGGTCTGGAGCATGTTTCTCTTTGAACGGCTCTTTCTTGACCTGCCCGTATTCCTTCCTCTCTTTGTAGGTCTTGGGTTCCGGCTTGTCTATCCTCTTCGGCAAACCCTTCGCCTGTTCGGCGACCATCCTGCTGTCCTCTCGCAGTATGTCATCCTCGTTCCTGGCATGCTGCTCGATTCGTTCCATCAGCCTTGCTAGTGTACCTACCGGGGTCATGTTCAGGGACTTACGGAGTTCTCCCCGAACAGGTAACCCTGTCTTGAAGGTGGCTATCGCATATTCCTCACTGCAACCTTCAATCTCGTTGAAAGTCTCCCAGTATTTCTTAGCATAGTCCCTGATCGGCTCGTTCTCACCTTGTTTCATGACATAAAGGCTCTCAAAGGTTTTTGGTGCTTTCCTGTTTGTCAGAAACCGAGCAGTAAATTCTTCGGCTAGCTGTCTCCATCCTCGTATGGTGTTCGGCCCTAGTTTATGGAACCATGACAAGGCCACCTTCCCCAAACTCGATGGGAACATCTTGCACATGATCGCATCATCTCCGTCGTGCATGAACATTGCCTGCCGGTAATGCTGTATGTGGGCCACGGGATCAGTATTTGTTTCGTAAAGAACGAATGCCCCGTGCTTCACCCTGCTCGGAAGCTTTGCCTCTTGCAATTTCCTTGCAAAAGGGGATGAAGCTATATTGCTGAGGGCTTTCCGTGCTGCTTCTCGTGCAGACATGGTTCCCTCCTCTTGTTCTTTTGCTTTCTTGGGAGTACTCTTTTCCCAATCGGAATCAGGCCTCTCGTACCTATCCCTGTGGTGTCTTCTAATCTCCCCCTCTTCGGGGGTAAGGCTTCTGCTCCTTCTTTTTCGTGAAGAAGCCCTTTTCTTTCTCGGAGTGGGGCTCCTAGACCTGCTCATCCTTCCTCGTGAAGGAGCTTTCTTGTATTCCACTACGGCCAACCTCTCTCCTCTGGAATTTCTTCGTGACAGTCTAGAATCCTCCGGATGCTCTCGTATCCGTTGCAATTCCTGGATCTCATACTCTCGTCTCTTAATCAGACGAGCGTACTCTTCGATTTCTTGTCTCTTTTTGTCCAAGATATCGTCATGGTTGTGCACACTCCTTGAATGTGCCACTGATTCTCCCTCACGACGGGACTTACTCCTTCTCGTGGATTCCGTCCCTCCTTGTTCTTGGAGTCGTCATGGACAGTCAGGGGATTACCCTTGCTTGTGGGCTTCTTGGCATGCCCACCATCGGGTTTTCTCGGAGGGTCTGGTGGGGACTTGTCGCCTCCCCCTCCCAACTGGTGTTTTGGATCATGTGGTGTCTTTGGGTCTTCTTCCATCATGGTCGCTTTTCAGAGGGATCTCTTTCGTTTCCCACAGACGGCGCCAATTGTAAGTGCAGAAAAACTAAGAAGGGTTTTAGCAGCACAAGAACTTAACGGCTACTTCGTGATCCTCGCCGGAACCCTTATACGTCGCCGGAATCCTTATCTGCAAAACAGACAAAGGGTGAGCGCACCTTTGCCTCTCGTGGCAAAGGCCCTCCGATGCCTAAGTTAGTATCACGTACTAATGGAAAAACCCTAATTCAGCATAAGAGAATATGTATAACTGCAATGTATTGTGTACCTTTTTCCTTTAGGTTTGCCTCGTATTTATAAGTTTATGGATGCTTGCTGCCCAAGTATCCACGTCTCTCTAGGTTTCTTATCTCGTATAGGGAACCCAAAATATCTTGGATTCTCGTTCCCTTATTAGTTCATTACCTTAGTCCGTTTAGGACTCCTTTCTACAGCTGGCCGAACTTCCCATTCCCGTTGGGTATCTCTCCAAGATCCTATTTTATTGGGATCTTATGGTCATCACGGAATGTCCCTGTTTCTAGAACCCTCTGGAACGTTTCATCTGGGACTGCTTTTCGTACGAATCCCCTCCTGTTCGGCTCTTTTATAGCCGAACAAACTACTTGGACCAATGACTTCACATGTCACTGCTCCTTCGTCAATCTCTTGGTCCAATACTCTCTCGTGTCACTGGACCTTGACCCAGTACAGACTCTCTGGACCAATGATTCCTCATATCATTGGTCCCTATCGCCGATCACCGTATTGCACGGCGACTGTCCCTATCGTAATTATACCATGGTCCCGCGTACCACGTGTTCGGGCCATTCTTGCGCCTGTTCGGGATTTACTCCCTACACTACCGGTAGAAACGCTGTCCAGTAATGTCATTTTGTGAAATTTTGGTCTTCTACCGGTAGGAGATTAATGTCTACCGATAGGTATTGAAAAATCAACATTTTTGGAAAAACTTCAAACGAGCATAACTTTTTCATCCGAACTCCGTTTTGGGCAAATTTTATATCGAAATTCATGTGTCGGAAGTCTACTTTCCAATGGTGGTGGTCTCATCTCCTAATTCTAAGCCGATAAGGTTTGGTAGCCAAAATAAGATAGGTACGTTCGTAAACGTGGAGTAATCCTTTTACCTTAGGATTGTTTGGGGGAGACACGGATGTTCCTAGGTTCTCTTGAGTATTTAATTGAATGGTTTGACGAGGCTAGTGGTGCACTTAAGGCTTTATAGTGGTCGTTGGGTTCCGTATGAGTCTTTTGACTCCGAAACGAGATTTTAGAGAACATAATGAATATAGGTGGGCGAAGGTTATGTGTGCTGACATGCGAGGTGAAAGACGAACATTTAGAACACTCCATTAAGTTGAATAACGCTAGATGTAAATACGTGAGACATCTTCCCTCACGATTGATGTGTGGTACATCTCTTTCGTAGCTTGTGCGATTTGAAGGGTTGCTAGGATGAAATCTATGAATCATTGTGAGTAAGTATCCTTTGATGTATAGTATGAACGAGCTTAAATGGTGATATGAGAAACTAATGACATAACGATAGCGAGTTGACTGAAGTGGAATTTATCCGTACTACTTCTATATGAATAAGTCTTTATTGTGAGTTCAAGGTATGTGATTGAGATGAATGACTGAATTGTAAGGTGTATCGGAGGAATTGTGGTATGGTGACCTATGATATGTGGTTTGAATTAGCTCCATCAGTGAGAGAGGTACTAGTGGGGGTATCGGGATCCCTTAGATGGCCCGGCAGGAGCTTTTGCTCAAGGCACAGAACGATAAAGGAATTGTGGCACGATGTGAATGAAAAGGGGTATCATTGTGAAAGTGTGATTGATATGAAAGACATTGGCTTTGCGATTCTTTGATTATAATGGTCTCATAAGTTAAGATATCGGATTGGTAATTTGGAATAAGATGAGAGGCAGTGGCTTTCATGAGAAAATCGTATAGATAGTAAGTTCTCGTGGTTAAACTAGAGTCTTGATGTGTAGTCATGGTACTTCAATTACGTCATCGACGTTGGGATAATTACTAGTCGTGTTTTGTTTCTCCTTTGAGATACCGCACCTTGTTCCTGTTATTCATTCTACCTGTCATCCCATTTTCATATAATGGTTGTGTAGATTTCTCTACTGGTCTAGTGTAGCTCAACCTATCATTTTCAGGTGTGAACCCGGAGCGGTAGCATGGAGTGAAGTGCATGCATTCTAGTGTACATTTTCGGAAGAAGTGGTAAAGGAGACTCGTGGATATTTTGGTAAAACATGTTTTGGGAATGTAATAGAACTTTAACTCTATTTCTTTTAATGATGTAATATATTCAAACTCTTAGAGTTGGATCTGTAATTTAATGACCAGGACTTGGTGAACTTTTTGGGGTATTATGTATGATAATGTGAGGAGTTTTATTTATGAAAAACTATCTTTATTTATGTTGAAAATCGAGGGCGTGACAACTTGGTATCAGAGCATGAGTTTAGAATACCTCGAGACCGTGGGGAGACTTTTAGTCTCATGGGTTCAAAATCACTACATTTTAACAAAGCTTGTGCATACCTTGTGAGTGGCATTCATTCATTTATGTGGCATGGTATTTATGTTATTGTAGGTTGGCATAGAGTCGTTGGACCGGATTTGTGGGGTTAGAAGTTTGTAGTATGTTTGTTGTTGATGATCTTCTTATTGTTTCTTTGTAGCGAGATGCCACCGAGACACGAGAATAGACGAGGTAGGATTGGGAATCCGAGAATGGGGGCAGGACAGAATCACCTTGCTAGGGAAATTGTAGCGGCACTTACAGCAGTAAATCTTTTGCAACCACCTCCTAGGGATAACGCGGACAGTCGGGCCATAATAGCCATGCGAGAGTTTAGCCATAGGAATCCACCTCAGTTCAATGGGGAGAGTAGCGATCCTCTTGTGGCCGATCATTGGCTTGCACAAATTCGTAAGATCTTTAATGCGCTTAAGATTACGGAGGACGACCTGCGGGTGAGTATAGTCGCTTGTCAACTTGTCGGTGAGGCGAATGAGTGGTGGGAATCGGTTTTAGGAGCAAGAAGAGATGCTAGGAGAATGGCAAGGGCGGTTAATCGAATCAATGAACCAAATGTAGAGAACCTGACTTGGGCTGAGTTTGAAGAACTCTTCGAGAATCAATATTTTCCAGATACGTATCGTGAGAAACTTAGAGGACAGTTTGAGAAGTTAGAGCAAGGAAATATGACCGTCTCTGATTACGCTATAAAATTTCAATCTTTATCACGTTTTGCACCAGAATTAGTGGCGTTAGAGGAAAGGAAGTGTAGGCGTTTTGAGAAAGGGTTAGACCCGTCTATCAGGAAGTTTGTGGTAGGTCAACGAATAGGAAGGTTTTCTGACATTATCGAGTGTGCTAGAAGTATTGAGTATACGGAGGAAACACCAGGGGAAGTGAAAGTACGGGGATAGAGACAACAAACCGTTGACAAGAGTGTATCTATAGAAGCGTCTAGAAGCCAAGGGAGGAAAAGACAGAGAGAACAGTTTCGGTCCACCTCGGGACAGCATAGTTCAGAACCACCTAATCTTACCAGAACGTCAGGAGTTTCGTCGGGGTCAACGATTGTGTGTTATCGGTGCCGTCAGTCGGGCCATCGTGCAATAGACTATCCTCAGGAGAGGGAATATCATGGTCAGAGACCACCTCGGGTTTGCTATTGATGTCGTCATCCGGGGCACTTAGCGGTAGATTGTCCACAACCGACGAGCAGAGGGAGCGTGTAGAGATCCACGGAGTCGGGTCATACATCTCATACCGAATTGCGAGGTAGCGTGAACTTACATGTTTGAGTTGCGATTACTTATACATATTTGAGATGCTTGATTGTTGAATAACTGCTATAATGAAAGTCTGTGGTCCATATTAGTATCGATTAACACTGTGGAGTGGTCTATGTGATTTTGTTTGATAGAGACCTAAATAGATGTGGCGACTAAAGTAGCTGACTGAGAGTACTCTAGGTTGTTGATAAAATGAATAGAAATTGTGTAAGGTCTTGTGGGATTGAAATGAACTTGATTACTATTGGGCTTCTTAGAGCCACAAGTTATGAAGTACTGGGCACTGTGTGAGCCCGTGGTTATATTGGGTACTGTGTGAGCCCGTGGTTATATTGGGTACTGTGTGAGCCTGTGGTTATTTAGGGTACTGTGTGAACCTGTGATGGTATTTTGGGCACTGTGTGAGCCTGTTGTCGTATTGGGCATTGTGTGAGCCTGTTGTCGTATTGGGCACTGTGTGAGCCTGTGGCATTTTGGGTACTGTGTGAGCCTGTTGTCATATAGGGCACTGTGTGAGTCCGTAGTATATAGGGCACTGTGTGAGCCCGTAGTGTGCAGGGCACTGTGTGAGCCCGCTGGGTACTGTGTGAACCCGTTGTTGTATTGGGCACTGTGTGAGCCTATGGTTGCTTTGGGTACTGTGTGAACTCATCCGTTAATGTGCTGGGTACTGTGTGAGCCCGCTGACGTGTAGACGTATTCGGTACAATGTGGCTTCAATAAATTGTGCAGTGAGTCTGTAGTTGGTTGACTTATCACGGTATTTGGTGTATAAAATGTGTTGCTAATTAGTTTCAACGTACATTTTAGAACTAGTGTGCAATGTTATTGTGTGAGATTCGTCCATATGATGTGGTGCTGAATAGATAATGATATAATGTGTGGGTACTTGCTACATGCTAGATAGATAATTGATTGAAGGTGTTTGTGTGGGCAATTGGACCTCTTAGCTAGATGTAACGTTATGCGATAATTGGAATCTCTTGTCTGAACTACTTATTTTGTCGTAACTTATGAATTGATGATAGTCTTGCATGTTTTTAAATTTCTATCTTATGGTTTCGTTGAGACCACTGCTAGATTGGTTAATCGTTCGCGAAGTTATTGAATAAGCAAGACTACTTTGGATGTCGTAGACATATGCTAAACATGAATTGAGTTCCTTACTTGGGGCGCCGCGTAAGTATAGTGAAATGCGTAGAGTAGTGGATCTTGGTTTAGAAAGTTGTCACACTTACGGATGTACATATTTTGAACTCAAAAATAAAAAAAAAATCTGAAATGGATAATGCTTTGTGAAAATTGAATTTTTGCATAGTTCATTTTCAGAAATGATAATGGTACAGACTTGGAGTCGGCTACATCATGATTCATTTCTATGTTGTTAAAATTGTCATTATCTTCAAATGACCAAGTAAGGTGTTCGTAATTGATTGTTGTCTTACAAAAATGAACATTTCCTTTCAAATTGTATAGAATTTTACCACACAAGGGGGGCAAAAATTTTCGTCAAAACTAACATTTCACCTTTGCTTTGGAAAATGTAAGTTGGAAACTCATGATTATTGTTTAGTTTAGACTTCATCGTGTCGGACATTTTAACATCTGCTCGGCGTTTATCTTTTGAGGGAGTTTGTCTTGAGTTGGCATTAAGGACTATTAGAGCTCTACTTGTGTGAGTCTTGGTAATGTGAGTAAATCGGGAAGTAAAGAAACGAGGTGAAAAAGAAGTGTATGAAAGTTGATTTTCCTGTAAGCATACGTGAAGAATCTAGTAAATCTTGGGTTAGACGAGTAAATCTTAGAACTGGTTGATTATGTATTGCATGAGAAGGTTGTTGAATTACGACATTATGAAATTCTCCTTTGTGTCTGGACACGGTCCATGGAATCGAAATTGGTTAGTCGGAAGTAATGAGAATGGATGCGGTTTGTGAGACTTGAATTGGTTGGTAACATGATTATGATTTGTACGAATACGGTGACTTGGCAATTTGACATGTATGAACATCGGAACCTGGCGATTGTTTGATAGGAAGCTAAGCTAATTAGTTGTGGCATTATAGAGTTTTCTTGCGCTTTGGACACGAAATTGGCAGACACGGAGCGTTGTGTAGTGGACACAGTTTTTTAGATGAAATTCATTAACAATGTGCCTTCTTTTACCTTACTTAAATTTCGGGACGAAATTTCTTTAAGGAGGGTAGAATGTAGAGACCCGTAAATTTCTCTTTATAATTTTAATGTTTCATGAAAAGATAAATGATGGTTTAATGTGGAAAATATGGTTGTGGGTTAATGTGCAAGGATTTGGGAAATGTGGGTGTTAGTGCAATATGGTGTATATATGTGTGTGGTGTGTGTGGCAGGGGATTTTGATCCCCATTTTCCTCTTCCTCTCACTCTCGGCTCTCTCATCTCTCTCGGCTCTCTTGCTCTCTTTCCGTCTCTCTCACCCAATCACCCAAAACCCGAACTAACCAACCTCCAATCCGTCCTTTACTTGCGTATTGGAGCTCGTACCTCATTGGATAGAGCTTGGTTCGGTGTATCTTGCTCGATTTGGATCTTGAAAGCTAGGGCTTGCTTGTTTGAGTCCGAGTTTCGTTCTTCGACTTCGGGGTAGGGATTTATCACTTCTATTATGTGTTTATGTGTTGATTTGGTGTTTGAATCGCGCCCTAGATCGTTGCTTTTGTTGTTAGAAAGGTTCTGGTGAAGTCTGAAAGTCGTGCACTGAAAACCTAAGTCCTACCGGTAGAAGTTTTGGACCTACCGGTAGAAACGCTGTCTAGTAATGTCATTTTGTGAAATTTTGGTCTTCTACCGGTAGGAGATTAATGTCTACTGGTAGGTATTGAAAAATCAGCATTTTTGGAAAAACTTCAAACGAGCATAACTTTTTCATCCGAACTCCGTTTTGGGCAAATTTTATATCGAAATTCATGTGCCGGAAGTCTACTTTCCAATGGTGGTGGTATCATCTCCTAATTCTAAGCCAATAAGATTTGATAGCCAAAATAAGATAGGTACGTTCGTAAACGTGGAGTAATCCTTTTTCCTTAGGATTGTTTGGGGGAGACACGGATGTTCCTAGGTTCTCTTGAGTATTTAATTGAATGGTTTGACGAGGCTAGTGGTGCACTTAAGGCTTTATAGTGGTTGT
Source organism: Rhododendron henanense subsp. lingbaoense (assembly GCA_020567845.1). Lineage (NCBI taxonomy): Eukaryota > Viridiplantae > Streptophyta > Magnoliopsida > Ericales > Ericaceae > Rhododendron > Rhododendron henanense. Next base: position 28,737,318 of record CM036314.1, read on the forward strand.
TGGGTTCCGTACGAGTCTTTTGACACCGAAACGAAATTTTAGAGAACATAATGAATATAGGTGGGCGAAGGTTGTGTGTGCGGACATGTGAGGTGAAAGACGAACATGTAGAACACTCCGTTAAGTTGAATAACGCTAGATGTAAATACGAGAGACATCTTCCCTCACGATTGATGTGTGGTACATCTCTTTCGTAGCTTATGCGATTTGAAGGGTTGCTAGGATGAAATCTAGGAATCGTTGTGAGTAAGTATCCTTTGATGTATAGTACGAACGAACTTAAATGGTGATATGAGAAACTAATGACATAACAATAGCGAGTTGACTGAAGTGGAATTTATCCGTACTACTTCTATATGAATAAGTCTTTATTGTGAGTTCAAGGTTGTGATTGAGATGAATGACTGAATTGTAAGGTGTATCAGAGGAATTGTGGTATCGTGACCTACGATATGTGGTTTGAATTAGCTCCATCAGTGAGGGAGGTACTAGTGGGGGTATCGGGATCCCTTAAATGGCCCCGTAGGAGCTTTTGCTCATGGCACAGAACGATAAAGCAATTGTGGCACGATGTGAATGAAAAGGGGTATCATTGTGAAAGTGTGATTGATATGAAAGACATTGGCTTTGCGATTCTTTGATTATAATGGTCTCATAAGTTAAGATATCGGATTGGTATTTTCTCTTCTCATGAATAGTAGTCTAAACACCTACTAACCGTCATGTGTTTCACTACTTTTCCTTCTTCCGTCGCATGACTAGTAGTCTAAACACCTACTAACCGTCACGCGTTTCACTATTTTTCCTTCACATGACTAGTTGTCTAAATACCTACTAACCGCCATGTGTTTTTCTCGTTGTCACTAGTTATGCACTCCTAAGAAGTGGGAAGCGCTTCTTAATTTCCATCAAATCAACCAGCAAAATCCTTTTATTTCCAACCGAAGCAACACGCAAGTTTCTAGATTTATAATATTGACAAACTCTTGTAGTGAGGGTGACATTGATACGAGGCAACAAGTACTTATCGGATATAGTATGTCAAATTTAATCCATGATAGACCTAGGCAACATCGATTTGGGGCAACAAGAACGTTTCTTATTTATTACATACACTTTAATCCATATTAAACAGACTATAATCGATCTCATTCTCTCAAATGCACACTTTCAGAGTTCTTATCACTTACTGATCAGTAGTCTTTATATCCACTAAGAAATCACTATTTTCTCTTCGCATGACTAGTAGTCTAAATACCTACTAACCATCATGTGTTTCACTGTTTTTCCTTGTTCCGTCACATGACTAGTAGTCTAAACACCTAATAACCGTCACGCGTTTCACTATTTTCTCTTCACATGGCTAGTAGTCTAAATACCTACTAATCGTCATGGGTTTCACTATTTTTCTTTCTTCCGTCGCATGACTATTAGTCTAAACACCAATTAACCGTCACACATTTCAATATTTTTCCTTCACATGACTAGTAGTCTAAATACCAACTAACCGCCATGTGTTATTCTCGTGGTCACTAGTTATGCACTCCTAGGAAGTGGAAAACGCTTCTTTATTTCCATCAAATCAACCAACAATATCCTTTTATTTCCATCCGAAGCAACACGCAAGTTTCTAGATTTATAACATTGACAAACTATTGTAGTGAGGGCGACATTGATACGACGCAACAAGTACTTATAGGATCTAGTATGTATGATTCAATCCATAATAGACCTAAGCAAAATCGATTTTGGGCAACAAGAACGTTTCGTATCTATTACGTACTCTTTAATCCATATTGAACCGACTATAATCGATCTCATTATCTCAAATGCACACTTTCAGAGTTCTTATCACTTAGTGATCAGTAGCCTTTACATCTAATAAGAATCACTATTTTAACTTCACATGACTAGTAGTCTAAACACCTACTAACCGTCTTGTGTTTCACAATTTTTCCTTGTTCCGTCACATGACTAGTAGTCTAAACACCTAATAACCGTCACGCGTTTCACTATTTTCTCTTCACATGGCTAGTAGTCTAAATACCTACTAATTGTCATGGGTTTCACTATTTTTCTTTCTTCCGTCGCATGACTATTAGTCTAAACACCAATTAACCGTCACACATTTCAATATTTTTCCTTCACATGACTAGTAGTCTAAATACCAACTAACCGCCATGTGTTATTCTCGTGGTCACTAGTTATGCACTCCTAGGAAGTGAAAACGCTTCTTTATTTCCATCAAATCAACCAACAAGATCCTTTTATTTCCATCCGAAGCAACACGCAAGTTTCTAGATTTATAACATTGACAAACTATTGTAGTGAGGGCGACATTGATACGACGCAACAAGTACTTATAGGATCTAGTATGTATGATTCAATCCATAATAGACCTAAGCAAAATCGATTTTGGGCAACAAGAACGTTTCGTATCTATTACGTACTCTTTAATCCATATTGAACCGACTATAATCGATCTCATTATCTCAAATGCACACTTTCAGAGTTCTTATCACTTAGTGATCAGTAGCCTTTACATCTAATAAGAATCACTATTTTAACTTCACATGACTAGTAGTCTAAACACCTACTAACCGTCTTGTGTTTCACAATTTTTCCTTCTCCCGTCACATGACTAGTCGTCTAAACACCTAATAACCGTCACGCGTTTCACTATTTTCTCTTCACATGGCTAGTAGTCTAAATACCTACTAATCGTCATGGGTTTCACTATTTTTCTTTCTTCCGTCGCATGACTATTAGTCTAAACACCAATTAACCGTCACACATTTCAATATTTTTCCTTCACATGACTAGTAGTCTAAATACCAACTAACCGCCATGTGTTATTCTCGTGGTCACTAGTTATGCACTCCTAGGAAGTGGAAAACGCTTCTTTATTTCCATCAAATCAACCAACAAGATCCTTTTATTTCCATCCGAAGCAACACGCAAGTTTCTAGATTTATAACATTGACAAACTATTGTAGTGAGGGCGACATTGATACGACGCAACAAGTACTTATAGGATCTAGTATGTATGATTCAATCCATAATAGACCTAGGCAAAATCGATTTTGGGCAAAAAGAACGTTTCGTATCTATTACGTACTCTTTAATCCATATTGAACCGACTATAATCGATCTCATTATCTCAAATGCACACTTTCAGAGTTCTTATCACTTAGTGATCAGTAGCCTTTACATCTAATAAGAATCACTATTTTAACTTCACATGACTAGTAGTCTAAACACCTACTAACCGTCTTGTGTTTCACAATTTTTCCTTCTCCCGTCACATGACTAGTAGTCTAAACACCTACTAACCGTCACGCGTTTCACTATTTTCTCTTCTCATGAATAGTAGTCTAAACAACTACTAACCGTCATGTGTTTCACTACTTTTCCTTCTTCCGTCGCATGACTAGTAGTCTAAACACCTACTAACCGTCACGCGTTTCACTATTTTTCCTTCACATGACTAGTAGTCTAAATACCTACTAACCGCCATGTGTTTTTCTCGTGGTCACTAGTTATGCACTCCTAAGAAGTGGGAAGCGCTTCTTAATTTCCATCAAATCAACCAACAAAATCCTTTTATTTCCAACCGAAGCAACACGCAAGTTTCTAGATCTATAACATCGACAAACTCTTGTAGTGAGGGCGACATTGATACGACGCAACAAGTACTTATAGGATCTAGTATGTAAGATTCAATCCATAATAGACCTAGCCAAAATCGATTTTGGGCATCAAGAACGTTTCGTATCTATTAAGTACACTTTAATCCATATTGAACCGACTATAATCGATCTCATTATCTCAAATACACACTTTCAGAGTTCTTATCACTTAGTGATCAGTAGTGTCTTTATATCTACTAGGAATCACTATTTTCTCTTCACATGACTAGTAGTCTAAACACCTACTAACTATCATGTGTTTCACTATTTTTCCTTCTTCCTTCACATGACTAATCGTCACGCGTTTCACTATTTTCTCTTCACATAACTAGTAGTCTAAATACCTACTAATTGTCACGTGTTTCACTATTTTTCACTATTTTCTCGTCACATGACTAATAGTCTAAAAACTTTCTAACCGTCATGTGTTTCACTATTTTTCCTTCTTCCGTCGCATGACTTGTAGTCTAAACACCTACTAACCGTCACGCGTTTCACTATTTTTTCTTCACATGACTAGTAGTCTAAATACCTACTAACCGCCATGTGTTTTCCTCGTGGTCACTAGTTATGCACTCCTAGGAAGTGGGAAGCGCTTCTTTATTTCCATCAAATCGACCAACAAAATCCTTTTATTTCCATCCGAAGCAACATGCAAGTTTCTAGATTTATAACATTGACAAACTCTTGTAGTGAGGGCGACAATGATACAAGGCAACAAGTACTTATCGGATCTAGTATGTAAGATTCAAACCATAAAAGACCTAGGCAACATCGATTTGGGGCAAAAAGAACGTTTCTTATCTATTACGTACACTTTAACCCATATTAAACAGACTATAATCGATCTCATTCTCTCAATTGCACACTTTCAGAGTTCTTATCACTTAGTGATCAGTAGTCTTTATATCTACTAGGAATCACTATTTTCTCTTCACATGACTAGTAGTCTAAATACCTACTAACTGTCACGTGTTTCACTATTTTTCCGTCTCCCGTCGCATGACTAGTAGTCTAAACACCTACTAACCGTCACGCGTTTCCCTTTTTTTCCTTCACATGACTAGTAGTCTAAATACCTACTAACCGCCATGTGTTTTTCTCGTGGTCACTAGTTATGCATTCCTATGAAGTGAGAAGCGCTTCATTATTTTCATTAAATCAACCAACAAAATCCTTTTATTTCCATTCGAAGCAACACGCAAGTTTCTAGATTTATAATATTGACAAACTCATGTAGTGAGGGCGACATTGATTCGAGGCAACAAGTACTTATCGGATCTGGAATGTAATATTCAATCCATAATAGACCAAGGCAACATCGATTTGGGGCAACAAGAACGTTTCGTATCGATTACGTACACTTTAATCCATATTAAACCGACTATAATCGATCTCATTCTGTCAAATGAACACTTTCAGAGTTCTTATCACTTAGTGATCAGTAGTCTTTATATCTACTAGGTATCTCTATTTTCTATTCACATGACTATTAGTCTAAATACCTTCTAACCGTCACGGCGTTTCACTAATTTTCTTTCATTTGTCGCATGACTAGTAGTCTAGAGACCTACTAACCGTCACGCATTTCATTATTTTTCCTTCACATAACTAGTAGTCTAAATACCTACTAACTGCCATGTGTTTTTATCGTGGTCACTAGTTATGCACTCTTAGGAAGTAAGAAGCGCTTCTTTATTTCCATCAAATCAACCAAATAAATCCTTTTATTTCCATCCGAAGCAACACGCAAGTTTCTAGATTTATAACATTGACAAACTCTTGTAGTGAGGGCAACATTGATTCGAGGCAAGAAGTACTTATCGTATCTAGAATGTAGTATTCAATCGATATTAGACCAAGGCAACATCGATTTGGGGCAACAAGAACGTTTCGTATCTATTACGTACACTTTAATCCATACTAAACCGACTATAATCGATCTCATTATCTCAAATGCACACTTTCTGAGTTCTTATCACTTAGTGATCAGTAGCCTCTATATCTACTAGGAATCACTATTTTCTCAACACATGACTAGTTGTAGACACCCCAATCTGGGATTCCAGATTAGTTACTTACGGTTTTTGATTCCCCGATGATGAAACGGATCAAGAACACCCCGGGAATGTCGAGTGTTTGAGCTTTAAGTGTTTGAATAACCCTTGAACCTAACCTAGCCTAAGCCACTTCCAAAAGCCAAAAACCCTACTGACGTGCGCCAGGGCGCACCGTCGCGCGACAGATTGGAACCATCCCGTGATGGTCGCGCCAGGGCGCACCCTCGCGCGACAGTTTGGAACCCTCGCGCGATGGTCAAACTGCCAGGTGGACAAAGTTTGACCGTTGACCCTCGCGCGACAGTTTGGAACCCTCGCGCGATTGTCAGTTCCCACCTACTTTTTCAGAGGCAGAAAATTGGCCACCAATGCAACCTCAGCCAGGCCTCGTGGCTGGCTGAATTCCTCTCCTGGCACCAACCAGATTCACCTTCCATGCCTATAAATACCCCCCATTTGTTCTCTTTCAAAGGGTTACAAAAAAATCAAGCACAAAAGGTTACACAAACCCAAATACACTTGATACTTCATCACTCTAGCCATCTACATACACTCATTTTGCAAGCTCTATCACATAGTTCAACCTCAAGCATCAAAGCTCAAACACCATTCAAACTCAAAAACCAAAGGTATAACACATTTGTTCTGTTTTCTGTTCTGATCCCTGAGGGGGGCTGGCAGGGTCAAGGCTGGAAATCAATACCAGTCCTGGCCCTAAAGCTAGCAAGGTTTCAAAAACCGTTCTGGTAGGAACCAGCGCGCGAGGGTCCCATATACGCGCGCGACACTTCGTTGCTGTGTGCGATGGACCGCGTGGGGATTGGTGTCCTACTATTTTATGCTTTACTTTGTATATAGATCACTGTAAAGCATGTTAATAACCAGTTTACTGCTTTATTTTGTTAGAAATGTCAGTTTTACATTTCAATTTTTAGTTCTGTTCTGTTGGAGTACCCCTGGGATCATCCTGGACCTGTCTCAGAACCCAGAAATGTGAAAAACCAGACACTGGAAGTTGGCTCGAACCATCGCGCGCTACACCCAAACCCTCGCGCGATAGTCAAATGGAGCGTTGACCAGTGTGCCAGGGCGCAATCGTCGCGCGCCAGGGCGCAACCATCGCGCGCCCGGGCGCACCGTCGCGCGACTGTTCGGAACCCTCGCGCGACGGTTCCATTCTGTTCCCGATCAGTGGCTGGCCTTGCATGTTTAACTTGGTTTTAGGCTGTTATTTTGTCCCCACACTATTTATGGGGTGTTTTTGTTTATTTATTAGGTTTTTCAGCCTTTAAACTGTATATTATGACTGCATAAACTGCTTGGTTTGTCCTGGGTGTGCACTGGTCCTTCCAGAGCCCAGAGGGTTTGAGAATAAGAGCTGTGGGCTTAGGCTTACTAGCGCGCGCAGATCTTATAGTAGCGCGCGCAGGTATGATCAGCATGCATTGACTTGATCAGTGCATACTGGTTACCTCCTGTGCACGACACTCCCAGATAGGAGCTTTCCAGTCTGTTTAAACTCCCACAGGAGTCTGTTCTCATCCTATACTAACTGCTTGTTGATGTCTGAAACTGGACGGTCAATCCGAGCTCCGTCTTCGAGGAGTTCCTGCAAAACAGCGTCCGAGGACTGAGGGTGTTGCCAGTCGGGGACCCTCCGATGGGTAAGTTAGTAAGAGTATGTAAGGGTAGAATTCTATGTGCTCTGTGTATAGAATTGAGTACGTACCTTCAACCCATGGACGGAATACCCATTTATAGAAGAGGCGGTTCGTGCCCCTGGCAGGGGCCGAAGGTGGTAGATCGTGGAACTCGACGGCAGTTGGAATTCTTCGGAGTGGGGGGACTCCCGTCGGAACCGGTGTGAGTGGTGGACGTGGGAGTCATGGCCCCGTAGTCCAGGAATCAGGGGGACGTGGGGTTACCCCCTCCACGTCCGAGGATACCGACGGGTGTAACCGTATTGACCCAGTTAGTGCTTATCCTGTTGTCCCAGCGAGGTTGGAGAAGTCTGACCGAGCGACTTGAGTACGACCGAGCGACAGTTGTCCGACCGAGCAGCTCACCCCTTGACACGTGTCAAGAGAACCGCGCTCGACAGTAAATGCCTAAAAATATCCTCATCAATTGCCCCCCATTCCCAAGTCGAGCAGAGCGAGCCTCGACGCTGGGGATAATTGCTCTGCCTGTGGACGCGGTGCTCGAGGTAGTTAATGCGAGGGAAAGGGACCTCCCTTTACCCGAGGATAATGATGAGTAACCGCCAAATATACACCCCACGTGAAGTTGGGCTTTCCAAATTTTGAAATTCCCGAGATACGAGGACGGCTGTGGTTGGGGATCTGGCAACAAATCCTACTCGTTCATGATCGGACGGTCGAGAAGTCAAAGGATTTCCCTTGATTCCCGCACCCGAGGAAGGGTATAAGTATGATTATGCAGCTATTCCCCAACACTTCTCGTTTCCTGCCCCCCAAGTCAATTTGCAACGCTGGATCCAAAAACAGACGCCAATCCGGGTGACCCGATACCCGGGGTTGATTTCCCCCTTCAAGCGATCGAGCCCGTTGTTCCACATTACAGATTAAAGGAGTTATTTGGTGCTCTTCGCGTGTGGAACCAGTTGTTACGATTCCGTTTTGAGCGACAAACCCTAAATCCCCTTCTCCATTCGTACACCAGTCAAGAGCCATTCTTGCACTTTGTGAGGGATCTTTCCCGTCTTGCTTCCGATTCCCCTGTACCTGAGATGGAGGAGACTGCCCCTACCAATGTCATCGATGTGGAGAACGCCGTCAAAGTCCCGTCCTTTAGGGTTGAAACGCTTGTGAGCGTGATTTACGAGGAGGACCTGGGGACGATCAGAGCGGCCTACCAGATCCCAGATTCTGTGACCCTCCGAGCGGCCCGTCCGGAAGAGAGGGCTTGCTCCTTTGCGGAGGGCGAGGTGTGTGTCTATGAGCACGCCTTCTTCGCTGGGCTGCGAGTCCCTTTTCCACGGATCTTCCGAGAGCTGCTGAGCCGCATGAAGCTTGCTCCTGGGCAGCTTATGCCAAATGCTTGGAACATCTTCTTTGGGGCGTTCATGATGTTCGAGGCGCTGGGTGCAGAAGGCCGCCCCATGACGATTGACGATTTCTTTTACTGCTATACCCCGAAGGTGGGAGATGCGGGCTTCTGGTACTTCCAAGCACTTGACGGTCGTCAGATTGTGTTTGGGTACCCGTCGTCTGTCAAAAAATGGAAAGAAAAGTTCTTTATTTCTGGAGAGGGATGGGAGTATCAAAGTGATGAAGTGGTTGGTCCCAACACCCCAGGGATCCAGACAGTGTGGGGAGACCCCGAGCCGAGTGACTTCCGGCGGGTGGAGAACCCCAACCCAGACATCGACGGACTGATTGCGGCCATGCGGAAAGAGAAAATCCCCTTTGAGGAGTTGGTGAACCCTCAGAAGCTATTCGACCACCTGCTGGGGCAAAATCCTGCGGGTAACGTTTAATCCCTTCTCCTTATCTGTCTTTGACCGTGTTCTGCCCATTTTTTGACTATTGCCTTAATTGTGTTCTCACCTCTAGATATCAAGCCGTTTGACAAGGTGGCTTATACCCAGATGAGGGCCCGAGCGGCTATCCCAACGAATCCCCCACCAGTAGCTTCCACCAGACTTCCTCGTCTGAGGATTGGCAAGGAGATCCTGGAAAAAACGCTTGAGGCTGCCGGTGGGTCAGCCCTGAGGGCCCTGGGCAAGAAGAAAAGAAAGAAGATCGTAGAGATAACTGAGAAGGAAGAGGAAACCTTTGTCGCGGAGATGGCGGACCCCGATATCTCGATCGGCCGGGTGATAGAGTCCCTCGTGAAAGAAGGTGAGCTCTCCGAGCCGAGCGAGCAAAGGAAAAGTAAGAAAGAGCGGCCGCCCTCTCCAGCGACGAAGGACCCGAACACTCTGAAAAAGGTTGCATTCCAAACATTCCCTCCTGCTCCCGCAGCCCCGTGGACAGAAGCAGAGATGGCGAGCATGGCTGGGCTGATATACCCAGCGACGAACAACTACGCGACAGTCCCAGTTAAAGGGAGCATTCTGTCGGACCCGTCTGCCAGCCACCGAGCGTTAAATGCATTCGCCCAGCCTGTCTACGACGGTCTCGCTTCGATGCCGGCGGAGAAGTTGCTGAGGAACTTCGAGCTGCATCTGAGTAGGGTAAGTGTTACTTTTCAATACCCGCTCTTGTGACGAAACCCCTTGATGCCTAATGACTGTTCCTGTATTCGTTATCTGTAGGCCATTGCTGAAGGAGTAGTTGTTGCTAGGAGGCTGGCCGACCGAGAGCTAAGGCTTCATGGTGTCATGCGCCAAGCCCTGGAGTGTCGTAACTTCTTGGAGCAGCTAGAGAAGACTCACTCCGGCTGCCCTTCAGCACTGCAACAAGCCGTGAAGGAGGCCGGCCGAGCGAGAGAGGAGGCGGAGCGGTTACGTCAAGCGGTCAAAGAGGCCCAAGAGAAGTCTGAGGGAGATTTGAAGAACTTGAGGGAAGCCCTATCAGGTAGAGAGGAGGAGCTGAAAGCACTGAAGCAGGCGTCCGAGAATACCACCACCCGGCAATCCACCATGATCCTGAAGCTTCAAAGCGACCTTGGCCAGGCGAGGGCCACCACGGCCCAGGCGGTTGAAAAGTACAAGGCCTCTGATGAATGTGCCAGCGAGCTAATGTTGTACTTTTCAGGTGGCTTCGAGCAAGCCATTAAGCGTGTGAAGGCCAAGTACACCGACCTCGACCTGAGCGAACTGAAGCCTGAGCCTCCGTCCGATGTGGAGAACACCGAAATGGGTGGTGGTGGAGGTGACGACGAAGACGACGACGCCCAGAGTTGAAACTGGCTGCCCTCTGCGCCCTGATCTCCAGTGTTTTTGTTTTGATGTAGTATGTTTCGTTTTTGCAACCGGAAAACTCGTACCACCGTATAATTAGGCATAACACTGCTCGCACCACCGTATAATCAGGCATCCCACCGTATAATTAGGCATTCCACCGTATAATCGGGTATAACAATGTTTTCTTGTCCATTATTCCAAGATGGAGAACGGGGTTCGTCCCTCCAGGGGCATGACCGTTGTTGTTGCATTTGTTTATCTGTTGCTTGTCTTTGACTCCGCCCCAAGAGAATTTTGGGTGGATTGTCACACTGAATGATCCGTCGAGAGCCGAGCGGATAAACAGGTGTTGAGCGAGCGCGTCCGTCAGACCGAACGGTCCCCCGCGGGAGCACTGGATGATTTCAGCCAAGTGAGTGATAATAACTGTGGTGAGCAAGTAATTGCACACACGCTGGCAGTTGGCACGAGCATATCTCTCCAAACGAGGAGAACATTCCGGCTAGACATTAAAGCAGTTAAGTTATCCAAGGGGTTTTAACAACACTTGCACTTCTGCCGCCATTAAGGCGGTTAGTAATTAATTTGAACATTCAAATTCTTCGAAAAAAGGGTTGGTTGGTTGATCTCTTTCCCTATAAAAGCAGACCTCTGGTACTCCTTCTCTCCCACAAAACTTTTCATTTCCGAGGGATCGAGAGAAAGGAAAGGGAAACCTGCAAAATGTCGAATGATGGAAACATCATGCCAGAGAACCTCTGCCACCAGGTGCAGGCACTGACGAGGGCCATAGAAGGGCTCTCGGCGAAGGTGGAGGTGATGGAGGATACGGTGCGGAACGCGGAGAAGGTGGTTCGGCTGCTGCTGATAACAGGCTGGAACCCCCTTCACGGCCCCCGGCCGGAGACGCCATCCTCGCCACGGGGAATGGTGACATCCCCTGAGGGGTCGCCGTCGTCCTCCCACGAGGCCAAGAGAGGACGCGAGGGTGGGCCACATTAGTGGCTTCTCGTTGCCCCTGTAGGCTTCGGCCCAGTTTCTTTTCTTTTTTTTGTAATGGGAGTCTTTCCCCTCCTCCCAAATTAAAAGAGGGGGTTAACTAATGAAAATTTGTATATTTTGTCTATAACTTGTGCAATGCGTCTGAGATAGTAGTGCCGGTGAGCATGAATTTTAACTTGCTAGCAATGTAAAATGCTGATTATGCAAACTCGTGGGAGATAACCAAATCTCCTTGTGAACGACCGTAGAAAGAGATGCCGGCCTAGACTCATGCAATATGGTTACTCATGCATAAAATTCAATCATAAACTCAAATAAAAGTGAAGTGGTACCGTACACCCTTTGAAATGCTTCGAGAATCTGTTGCATGCTAACTAGTCTAGATCTCATTGCCTGCTTGGGAAGAGTCTGTTTGTTTCTTAGGACCGTTCGTTTATAGACGAGGGCCGTCCTGCCAGGAGAGCGGGTTAACTCGCTGGCCGACCGAAGAGGGCAATGTTAGTCTCTTCGAGTCGCTTTATTTATGGACGAGTGCCGTCCTGCTAGGAGAGCGCGTTAACTCGCTGGCAGACCGAAGAGGGCGATGTTAGTCTCTTCAAATCGTTTTATTTATAGACGAGTGCCGACCTGCCAGGAGAGCGCGTTAACTCGCTGGCAGACCGAAGAGGGCGATGTTAGTCTCTTCAAATTGTTTTATTTACTAACTCGTGGTTTTCCGGGACAATCATTGTTGAAAAGTTGTTAAGACCATCTTTTGAAAAGAAAAGACAAGGATATTCCCATTGATGAATTAAAGAGAGATTACAAATCGATCGTCTAAAAACTCATCGAATGAGATAGGGATAGAGGCATATAGCCTAGAAAAAGAATAGCATTAGACCCAACTGTACGAGGGTCAAGAAACAAATTTAAAGAAAAGTAACTTGGAATTTACTGATAATAAATTTTCAGATTGTCCGCGTTCCACGGGTGAGGGAGTTTCTAACCAGACATGGTGACCAGTTGGTATACCCCGGACTTGATGATTTTTTGGACCTGGAAAGGGCCTTCCCATTTCGGATTCAGCTTACCTAGCTTCTTCTTCTCTAGCACCTTCTTTAAGACCAGATCACCTACTTGGAAAGCTCTATGTTTGACCTTCTTGTCGAAATAGAGCTTTGCCTTCTGTTGGTATGCGGCCACCCTGACACCGGCCGCTAGCCTGGTTTCCTCGAGCAAGTCGAGGTTTAGGCTGAGGGCCTTGTCGTTCTACTCTGCATTGTAGTGTTGGACCCTGTAGCTTGGGATAGCGACTTCAACTAGGATGACCGCTTCGGAGCCGAAAGCCATCTGGAAGGGAGTTTGTCCCGTTGGGGTGCGTACAGTGGTGTGGTATACCCAGAGGGTGCTTGGTAACATTCCTGCCCATAACCCTTTGGCATCGTCCAGCCTGGTTTTGATGATGCCAAGAAGGGTGCGGTTGGTGACTTCTGCCTGCCCATTGGCCTGAGGGTGTCCATGAGTTGCGTATTTGCACTTGGTGTTGAACTGCTCCCAAAAATCTCGCATCATCTCATTGTCGAATTGCTTGCCGTTGTTCGAGACGATGGCATGGGGAATTCCGAACCTGCAAACAATGTGCTTCCAGACGAAATCTCTTGCTGTCTCTTGAGTGATTTTGGCGAGCGGCTTTGCCTCCACCCACTTAGTGAAATAGTCGATTGCGACTATGGCAAACTTGTGCTGCCCTGGCCCCAACTTGAAGGGTCCAATGATGTCGATCCCCCATTGTGCAAACGGCCAAGGGTTATCGATGGGCGTGAGTGGCTCTGGAGGCTGATGGGGAATGTTGGCGAAGCGTTGACACTTGTCGCATCGGCGCACGAAGCTGTTGGAGTCGGCCTTCATGGTTGGCCAGTAATAGCCCGCTCGGAGTGCCTTGAATACCAGTGCACGGCCCCCGGAATGGTTGTCGTAGATTCCTTCATGAATCTCCCTCAGAATGAATTGACCCTCCACATCTGAGACACACCTGAGATAAGGGTAGGTGTAGCCTCTTTTGTAGAGGGTGCCATCCTGGAGGAGGTATCTTGCCGACCGGTACCTGAGCTTCTTCGCTTCCCTTCTGTCCGAGGGGAGTTCCCCATCTTGGAGGAATTTAATGATGGATTCCGCCCATTCTGCATGGGAGTGAATAACCTGGACCTCCCCGGATTCTCGGTCATTGATGCTTGGCTCTGCAAGGTACTGGAGAGCAGCCATGGGTCCCAAGTGTTCATCAGGGGCGCTTGCCAAGCGAGCCAAGGAGTCCGCCTTTTGGTTTTCTTCACGTGGGACCTGTAAGAAAGTCACCTTCTCGAAGGTCGCTCTGATCCTGGCGACTAGCTCCGAATACTTCTTCATCTTCTCGTTTTTGGCCTCGGCTTCCCCATTGGACTGATGGATCACTAACTGGGAATCGCTGAGGACCTTGACCACTTTAGCTCCCATCTGCGAGCATAACAGCAATCCAACAGCGACTGCTTCATATTCAGCCTCGTTGTTGGTTGCGTTGAATCAGAATCGTAGTGCATACTCCATCTGCTCACCGATTGGTGAGATAAACACAATCCCAGCGCCGCTTGCAGATCTGTTGGACGAGCCGTCTGCGTAGATTGTCCAGCATACCACGTCTTGTCCCTTTGTTTTGGCCACATCATCTTCATCCTGTAAAGGGTTAGTGAATTCTGCCAGGAAGTCTGCCATGACTTGTCCCTTCCTTACCTTGCGCGGTTGGTATACAATATCGAACTCACTGAGCTCGATAGACCACTGGATGAGCCGGCCGGACAACTCAGGCTTTTGAAGCACTTGCTTGAACGGTCGGTCGGTCAGCACCACAACGGTGTGTGAGCAAAAATAAGGGCGCAAGCGTCTCGCTGAGATAACCAAAGCAAAGGCTAGTTGTTCAATGAGTGGATACCTGACTTCGGGGCCGCGGAAAGCTCTGCTAACATAGAATACTGGCTTCTGAATACCCCGCTCCTCTCTGAATAGGGCTGAGCTGACTGCGTTTGGGGAGACTGCCAAGTATAGGTAAAGCTGCTCTCCTGAAATTGCCCGGGAGAGTAAGGGAGGAGAGCTGAGGTAGGCCTTTAGGTGTGCAAACGCCTCTTCGCACTCGTCGGTCCACTCGAAAGCTTTCCGCAGAGTTTTGAAGAAGGGGAGGCACTTGTCCGTCGACCAACTGACGAATCGGTTGAGCGCTGCTACCCGCCCGGTAAGGCATTGAACCTCTTTGATCGTTCTTGGTGCCTGCATGTTGATCACCGCTTGAACCTTCTCGGGATTGGCTTCGATTCCTCTTTGGCTAACCATGAACCCAAGGAATTTTCCTGCCCCTACTCTGAACGCGCACTTGGTTGGATTAAACTTCATGTCAAACTTTCTGAGGATTTGGAAGGTTTCAGCCAAGTCGGTTGGGTGATCGCAGGCTAACTTGCTTTTAGTAAGCATGTCATCCACGTATACCTCCATATTCTGGCCAATTTGCCCGGCGAACATCTGGTTGACCAACCGTTGGTAGGTTGCTCCTGCATTCTTTAGTCCGAACGGCATAACTCGGTAACAGAATAGCCCTCGCTCGGTAATGAAAGACCTACCTTCATGATCAGCCGGGTGCATCAGGATCTGATTGTATCCAGAGTAAGCGTCCATGAAACTCAAGAGTTCATGTCCCGCTGTTGAATCAACCAGTTGGTCAATCCTGGGGAGTGGGTAGCTGTCCTTCGGGCAAGCCTTGTTCAGGTCTTTAAAGTCCACACACATGCGCCAGTTGCCATTCGCCTTCTTGACTAGCACCACGTTGGCCAGCCAGTCAGGATATTGCACCTCCTGGACGAATCCAGCATCGATCAGCTTCTGAATTTCCTCAAGGACGGCATCGCTCCTCTCTTTTCCGAAGATTCTTGGTTTTTGTTTTACAGGCTTGAAGGTAGGATCCATGTTCAGGTGGTGGGTCATTACCTCAGGATCGATCCTTGTCAGGTCCGCATGAGACCAGGCGAAGACGTCTTTGTTGTCTTTCAGGAAAGTGACCAACTGCTCCCTTAGTTGAGGGGGGAGCAGTGAGCCAATCTGAAGACTTCGGCCTTCACCCACATCGACTTTATCCAGTTTTTCCACAGGCTCCGCGTGGATTTCCTCTCTTTCATCTCGGAATTCGAGTGCATCCACAACGAGGGTTTCTTGTGAACGTCTCTCTTTAAGGGTTGCGACGTAGCATTCACGTGTTGAGGCTTGGTCTCCCTTCTGTGTCCCTACGCCATTCTCGGTCGGGAACTTGACCACCAGGTGGTATGTGGAGGTAACCGCCTTCATGTTGTTAAGAGCCGTTCGCCCGAGAATTGCGTTGTAGGCCAAAGGGCAATCCACCACAAGGAACTTCACCATGTTCACGACCTGGCACGGCTCAGCCCCCATGGTGACCGGGAGGTCGATCGTCCCCACGGGTTGAACCTTTTCGCCGGAGAACCCAACCAGTGGGGATCGGACAAGCTGTAACTTGTCCTTTGGGATTCCCATTTGGTTGAAAGCTCTGGAGAAGAGAATGTCTGCAGAGCTCCCGTTGTCGACAAGGACCCTGCTGGTTTTGTAGTTCCCGATGGTGACGGTGATCACTAGTGGATCATCGTGCGGATGTTGGACACCTGCAGAGTCCCTGGCGTGAAAATTGATGGTTTGCTCTTCCATTCTTCTTTCTTTCCAGGGACTCTCAGTGAGGAGGACCTCTGCTGACCGTAGCCTGCGGGTGTGAACACGCCTGGAAGTGTTGGACTCGCCGCCTCCGGCATACCCGCCAGAGATGGTGTGGATTTCTCCGAGTGCTCTGCGGGGTTCCGGATTGGCGCGAGGGTTACGGTCTTCTCTTCTTTCCTGGTGCTGGGGCCGAGCGGATGGCTCGGGCTTGTCTTGAATGAACCTCCGCAAGCGACCGCGTTGGATCAGATTCTCAATCTGTTTCTTGAGTTCGATACAGTCGGAGGTGTCGTGCCCATGATCCCTGTGAAAGCAGCAGTACTTGCTTTGGTCTCTGGGAACCCCTGGTTTCATTGTCTTGGGCCAGCGGAGTTCTGGGTCGTTGATCAGGTGGACCAGCACCTGCTCGGGAGTCGCGTTTAGCGGGGTGAACCGCTCGAAACGTCCTCGAGCACGTGGACGGTCCTCCCCTCTTGGTTTCTTCTCAGGTTTGACTTCCTTTTGGGTTTTGGGCTGTTCCGCTTCATGCCTCCGCTTGCCGCTGCCTGACGTCTCTTCCGATTGTCGCCGAGCGGCCATCGCTTCCTCAGCATTGATGTGCTTCTGAGCCTTGTTCATTAACTCCGCCATGCTAGACGGTGGCTTTTCCGAGACAGATTCGAAAAACTTGGTAGGCTGGAGTCCACCAATAAATGTAGTGAGAGCCACTTTGTCATCCACCTCATCAATTAAGAGTGCCTCGTTGTTGAAGCGCTTCAGGTAGTCGCGGAGAGATTCTCCTTCCTTCTGCTTGACGTTGAGGAGGTAGGTAGCTGGTCTGTGCTGACGCCGCCCGCTGTAGAAATGCTCGATGAACAGCTTGCTCAATTCGTCGAACGTCCCAATTGAGCCCGGTTTGAGCTTTCCAAACCAAACTCTGGCCGAGCCTTTCAAAGTAGTGGGGAAGGCTCGACACATGATCTGGTCCGGGCAAGCGTGCAACGTCATGAAGGCCTTGTATGTCTCCAGATGGTCGAGCGGGTCGCCCAATCCATCAAAAGGCTCAAGCGATGGGAGCCTGAACTTTTGAGGAAGTGGGTAAATAGTGACTTCGGCCGTGAAAGGGAGATTGGTCTTCTGAACCAGATTCTCCACAGTCCTGGCCCCTCGATCGTTAACCTGCTTCAGCACCTGGTCCATCTTCTCCTGCAGTTCCTTGAATGCAGCCCCCTGAGCCAATGATGACCCAGAGTTGGGAGCATTCCTGTGTCGGAGGGCGACGAAGCTATTATCGCCAGCCGCCGTGGACTGGCGATGATCAGCTGTGTCGGAGGGGTCCCCACCATGGTGGGTGCCCTGAATCTCTGGTGAATCTCCGCTCGCCTCCCGCTCTTCGTTAGGGGGAGTTGGTTGAGGGAGGCGTTGGAGAAGCTCCGCGTTCTGCTCTCGGAGTTGATTAACCATCTGAGTGAGTTGATTAACCTGCTCCTGGAGAGGGTTACCACGGTCTTCTCCATCTGGACCGTTTCGTTGGCTTCCGGCTCTCGTGTTGACTATTCTATGGGATTTTGAAACAGTTGAATTTATGAAGTAGGAAACTCGTCGCTTCCCACAGACGGCGCCAAACTGTTGATGTCTGAAACTGGACGGTCAATCCGAGCTCCGTCTTCGAGGAGTTCCTGCAAAACAGCGTCCGAGGACTGGGGTGTTGCCAGTCGGGGACCCTCCGATGGGTAAGTTAGTAAGAGTATGTAAGGGTAGAATTCTATGTGCTCTGTGTATAGAATTGAGTACGTACCTTCAACCCATGGACGGACTACCCATTTATAGAAGAGGCGGTTCGTGCCCCTGGCGGGGGCCGAAGGTGGTAGATCGTGGACCTCGACGGCGGTTGGAATTCTTCGGAGTGGGGGGACTCCCGTCGGAACCGGTGTGAGTGGTGGACGTGGGAGTCATGGCCCCGTAGTCCAGGAATCAGGGGGACGTGGGGTTACCCCCTCCACGTCCGAGGATACCGGCGGGTGTAACCGTATTGACCCAGTTAGTGCTTATCCTGTTGTCCCAGCGAGGTTGGAGAAGTCTAACCGAGCGACTTGAGTACGACCGAGCGACAGTTGTCCGACCGAGCAGCTCACCCCTTGACACGTGTCAAGAGAACCGCGCTCGACAGTAAGTGCCTAAAAATATCCTCATCACTGCTCATCCATGCTATCAGTCACATCCTGCAAACATGTTACAGTTTTAATCCTCGATTAACTGTTCCCCCGCCCTAATTGGCTAAAATTGATTAATAAAAGAAGAATTGCAATGTTTTCAAAATGCCTAAGTAGAAACCGATCTCCGGATTGGGCGAGAGGGGTGCCATAAAACTCTTCCCCTCTCGTAACCTGGCTCCCGAACCCAGATATGGTTATGACGGACTGGTTCCTTAACTTTTTCAAATCAAACAGCGCGGCAGGTGCTTCGAAATACGGTTCCTTGGGTGTCGGACCTTCAAAACCCGAGTGGCGACTCTGTATTTTCTAGCGCTTGCCATCTGCGCTCGCGCTCCCCTCGATCCGAGGAAAGGAACGGAATCCTTTTTCTCAGGGCATCCTGCCCACATTAGTAGTCTAAACACCTACTAACCGTCATGTGTTTCAATATTTTTCCTTCTCGCGTCACATGACTAGTAGTCTAAATCCATACTAACCGTCACGCGTTTCACTATTTTTCTCTTCACATGACTAATATTCTAAACACCTACTAACCATCATGTTTTTCACTATTTTTCCTTCTTCCGTCACATGACTAATACTCTAAACACCCACTAACTGTCACGCGTTTCACTATTTTCTCTTCACATGACTTGTAGTCTAAATACCTACTAACCGTCACGTGTTTCACTATTTTTCCTTCTTCCGTCCCATGACTAGTATTCTGAACACCTACTAACTGTCACGCGTTTCACTATTTTTCCTTCACATGACTAGTAGTCTAAATACCTACTAACCGCCATGTGTTTTTATCGTGGTCACTAGTAATGCACTCCTAGGAAGTGAGAAGCACTTCTTTATTTCCATTAAATCAACCAACAAAATCCTTTTATTTCCATCCGAAGCAACACGCAAGTTTATAGATTTATAATATTGAGAAACTCTTCTAGTGAAGGCAACAATGATACGAGGCAACAAGTACTTGTCGGATCTAGTATGTAAGATTCAATCCATAAAAGACCTAGGCAACATCGATTTGGGGCAACAAGAACGTTTCGTATATATTATGTACACTTTAATCCATATTAAACCGACTATAATCGATCTCATTCTCTCAAATGCACACTTTCAGAGTTCTTATCACTTAGTGATTAGTAGTCCTTATATCTACTAGGAATTACTATATATTTTCCATTCATATGACTAGTAGTCTAAACACCTACTAACCATCATGTTTTTCACTATTTTTCCTTCTTCCGTCACATGACTAGTAGTCTAAACACCTACTAACTGTCAAACGTTTCACTATTTTCTCTTCACATGACTAGTAGTCTAAATACCTACTAATCGCCATGTGTTTTTCTAGTGGTCACTAGTTATGCACTACTAGGAAGTGGGAAGCGCTTCTTTATTTCCATCAAATCAACCAACAAAATCCTTTTATTTCCATCCGAAGCAACACGCAGGTTTCTAGATTTATAACATTGACAAACACTTGTAGTGAGGGTGACATTGATACGAGGCAACAAGTACTTATTGGATCTAGTATATAAGATTCAATCCATA
The DNA here is from genome assembly GCA_020567845.1 of Rhododendron henanense subsp. lingbaoense. Taxonomy (NCBI): domain Eukaryota; kingdom Viridiplantae; phylum Streptophyta; class Magnoliopsida; order Ericales; family Ericaceae; genus Rhododendron; species Rhododendron henanense. The sequence continues at coordinate 28,757,395 of CM036314.1, forward strand.
AAAGACCTAGGCAACATCGATTTGGGGCAACAAGAACATTTCGTATCTATTACGTACACTTTAATCCATATTAAACCGACTATAATCGATCTCTTTATCTCAAATGCATACTTTCAGAGTTCTTATCACTTAGTGATCAGTAGCCTTTATATCAACTAGGAATCACTATTTTCTCTTCACATGACTAGTAGTCTAAACACTTACTAACCGTCATGAGTTTTGATGAGGATATTTTTAGGCTATACTGTCGAGCGTTGTTCTTCCGACACGTGTCAAGAGGCGACCTGCTCGGTCGGACGGTTGTCGCTCGGTCGCATTCAAGTCGCTCGGTCAGATTCCTCCAACCTCGCTGGGACGACAGGATAAGCACTGATTGGGTCAATACGATTACACCCGCCGGTATCCTCGGACGTGAGGGGGGCAACCCCACGTCCCCTGGATTCCTGGACTACGGAGCCATGACTCCCACGTCCACCACTCACTCCAGTTCGAACGGGAGTCCCCCCACCTCGGGGAACTTCAACCGTCGTCGTGGCCCACGATCTGCCACCTTCGTGCCCCTCGCGGGGACACGAACCACCTCGCCTATAAATGGGCAGCTCATCCATGGGTTTACGGTACGTACAAAACTCTATCTGCTAAGCACACAGATCTGTAATCTCTCATACTCTTGCTGACTTAGCCATCGGAGGGTCCACGACTGGAAACGCCCCCAGTCCCCGGACGCTGTTTTGCAGGAACTCCTCGAAGTCGGAGCTCGGATTGACCGTCCAGTTTTGGACATCAACAGTTTGGCGCCGTCTGTGGGAATCGACGAGTTTCCTACTTCATAAATTCAACTATTTCAGAATCCCAGAAGAATGGTCAACACGAGAGCCGGAAGCCAACGAAACGGCCCAGATGGAGAAGACCGCGGTAACCCTCTCCAGGAGCAGGTTAATCAACTCACTCAGATGGTTAACCAGCTCCGGGAGCAGAACGCGGAGCTTCTCCAACGCCTCCCTCAACCAACTCCCCCTGACGAAGAGCGGGAGGCGAGCGGAGATTCACCAGAGATTCAGGGCACCCACCATGGTGGGAACCCCTCCGACACAGCTAATCATCACCAGTCCACGGCGGCTGGTGATAATAGCTTCGTCGCCCTCCGACACAGGAATGCTCCCAACTCTGGGTCATCATTGGCTCAGGGGGCTGCGTTCAAAGAACTGCAGGAGAAGATGGACCAGGTGCTGAAGCAGGTTAACGATCGAGGGGCCAGGACTGTGGAGAATCTGGTTCAGAAGACCAATCTCCCTTTCACGGCCGAAGTCACCATTTACCCACTCCCCCAAAAGTTCAGGCTCCCATCGCTTGAGCCTTTTGATGGATTGGGCGACCCGCTCGACCATCTGGAGACATACAAGGCCTTCATGACGTTGCACGCTTGTCCGGACCAGATCATGTGTCGAGCCTTCCCCACTACTTTAAAAGGCTCGGCCAGGGTTTGGTTTGGAAAGCTCAAACCGGGCTCAATTGGGACGTTCGACGAATTGAGCAAGCTGTTCATCGAGCATTTCTACAGCGGACGGCGTCAGCACAGGCCAGCTACCTACCTTCTCAACGTCAAGCAGAAGGAAGGAGAATCGCTCCGCGACTACCTTAAGCGTTTCAACAACGAGGCGCTCCTAATTGACGAAGTAGACGACAAAGTGGCTCTCACCACCTTTATTGGTGGGCTCCAGCCTACCAAATTCTTCGAATCTGTCTCGGAGAAGTCGCCATCTAGCATGGCAGAGTTAATGAACAAGGCTCAGAAGCACATCAACGCTGAAGAGGCAATGGCCGCTCGACGTCACTCGGATGAAACATCAGGCAGTGGCAAACGGAGGCATGAAGCGGAGCAGTCCAAACCCCAGAAGGAGGCCAAGCCGGAGAAGAAGCTGAGAGGGGAGGATCGTCCACGTGCTCGCGGACGTTTCGAGCGGTTCACACCGCTAAACGCAACGCCCGAACAGGTGCTGGTTCACTTGATCAACGATCTAGAGCTTCGTTGGCCCAAAGCAATGAAACCAGGGGTCCCTAGAGACCGAAGCAAGTATTGTCGCTTCCACAGGGATCATGGACACGACACCTCCGACTGTATTGAGCTCAAAAAACAGATTGAGAATCTGATCCAGCGCGGGCGCTTGCGGAGGTTCCTTCAAGACAAGCCTGAGCCGTCCGCTCGGCCCCAGCACCAGGACAGGCGGGAAGACCGTAACCCTCGCACTAATCCGGAACCCCGCAGAGCACTCGGAGAAATCCACACTATCTCTGGTGGGTATGCCGGGGGTGGCGAGTCCAGTACTTCCAGACGTGCCCACGCCCGCAAGTTGCGATCGACAGAGATCCTCCACACCGAGAGGCCTTGGAAGGAAAGGAGAATGGAAGAGCAAACCATCAGTTTTCATGCCGGCGACTCCACAGGCGTCCAACACCCTCATGATGATCCGCTGGTGATCACCGTCACTATTGGAAACTTCAAAACCAGCAGGGTCCTTGTTGATAATGGAAGCTCTGCAGATATCCTTTTTTCCGGGGCCTTCCATCAAATGGGGATCCCAAAGGACAAACTGCAGCTTGTCCGGTCCCCGTTGGTGGGTTTCTCCGGCGAAAAGGTTCAACCCATGGGGACGATTGATCTCCCGGTCACCATGGGGGCTGAGCCTTGCCAGATCGTGAAAATGGTCAAGTTCCTCGTTGTGGACTGCCCCTCTGCTTATAACGCAATTCTCGGGCGCACGGCCCTCAACAGCATGAAGGCGGTTACCTCCACATACCATCTGGTGATCAAGTTCCCAACCGAGAACGGTGTGGGGATTCAGAAGGGAGATCAAGCCTCAGCACGAGAATGCTACGTCGCCACCCTTAAAGAGAAACGATCACACCAAACCTTCATGGTAGACGCCCTCGAAGTGCGCGACGAGAAGGAGGAAATCCACGCGGAGCCAGTAGAAAAGCTGGACAAGGCAGACATAGGAGAAGGCCGGTATCTTCAGATTGGCTCACTGCTCCCCTTTCAACTAAGGGAGCAGTTGGTCACTTTCCTGAAGGATAACAAGGACGTCTTCGCCTGGTCTCATGCGGACCTGACAGGGATCGATCCCGAGATAATGACCCACCACTTGAACGTGGATCCTACCTTCAAGCCTGTAAAACAGAAACCGCGAATCTTCGGAAAAGAGAGGAGCGATGCCGTCCTTGAGGAAATCCAGAAGCTGATCGATGCTGGATTTGTCCAGGAGGTGCAATATCCTGACTGGTTGGCCAACGTGGTGCTGGTCAAGAAGGCGAATGGCAACTGGCGCATGTGTGTGGACTTTAAAGACCTGAACAAAGCATGCCCGAAGGACAGCTACCCACTCCCCAGGATTGACCAGCTGGTTGATTCAACAGCGGGACATGAACTCTTGAGTTTCATGGACGCTTTCTCTGGGTACAATCAGATCTTGATGCACCCGGCCGACCGAGAGGGGACGTCTTTCATCACCGAACGAGGGCTATTCTGTTACCGGGTTATGCCGTTCGGACTAAAGAATGCAGGAGCAACCTACCAACGGTTGGTTAACCAGATGTTCGCCGGGCAAATTGGCCGGAATATGGAGGTATACGTGGATGACATGCTTACTAAAAGCAAGTCAGCCTGCGACCACCCAACCGACTTGGCTGAAACTTTCCAAATCCTCAGAAAATTTGGCATGAAGCTTAATCCAACCAAGTGCGCATTCGGAGTAGGGGCAGGAAAATTCCTTGGGTTCATGGTTAGCCAGAGAGGAATCGAAGCCAATCCCGAGAAGGTTCAAGCAGTGATCAACATGCAGGCACCAAGAACAATCAAAGAGGTTCAATGCCTTACCGGGCGAGTAGCAGCGCTCAACCGATTCGTCAGTCGGTCGACGGACAAGTGCCTCCCCTTCTTCAAAACTCTGCGGAAAGCTTTCGAGTGGACCAACGAGTGCGAAGAAGCATTTGCGCACCTAAAGGCCTACCTCAGCTCTCCTCCCTTACTCTCCCGGGCCATTTCAGGAGAGCAGCTTTACCTATACTTGGCAGTCTCCCCAAACGCGGTCAGCTCAGCCCTATTCAGAGAAGAGCGAGGCATTCAGAAGCCAGTATTTTACGTTAGCAGAGCTTTTCGCGGCCCTGAAGTTAGGTACCCACTCATTGAACAACTAGCTTTTGCTTTGATTATCTCGGCGAGACGCTTGCGCCCTTATTTTTGCTCACACACCATTGTGGTGCTGACCGACCGACCGCTCAAGCAAGTACTTCAAAAGCCTGAGTTGTCCGGCCGGCTCATCCAGTGGTCTATCGAGCTCAGTGAGTTTGATATTGTATACCAACCGCGCAAGGCAAGGAAGGGACAGGTCATGGCAGACTTCCTGGCAGAATTCACTAACCCTTTACAGGAAGAAGATGAGATGGTCGAAACAAAGGGACAAGACGTGGTATGCTGGACAGTCTACGCGGACGGCTCGTCCAACAAAGCCGCAAGCGGCGCTGGGATTGAGCTTATCTCCCCATTCGGTGAGCAGATGGAATATGCACTACGATTTGGGTTCAACGCAACCAACAACGAGGCCGAATATGAGGCAGTCGCTGTTGGGTTGCTGCTATGCTCACAGATGGGAGCTAAAGTGGTCAAAGTCCTCAGCGACTCCCAGTTGGTGATCAATCAATCCAACGGGGAAGCCGAGGCCAAAAACGAGAAGATGAAGAAGTACTCGGAGCTAGTCGCCAGGATCAGAGCAACCTTCGAGAGAGTGACCTTCTTACAGGTCCCACGTGAAGAAAACCAAAAGGCGGACTCCTTGGCTCGCTTGGCAAGCGCTCCTGATGAACACTTGGGACCCGTGGCTGCTATCCAGTACCTTGCAGAGCCAAGCATCTGTGACCAAGAATCCGAGGAGATCCAGGTTATCCATTCCCATGCAGAATGGGCGGATCCCATCATTAAATTCCTCCAGAATGGGGAACTTCCCCCAGATAGAAGGGAAGCAAAGAAGCTCAGGTACCGGTCAGCAAGATACCTCCTCCAGGATGGCACCCTCTACAAAAGAGGTTACACCTACCCCTATCTCAGGTGTGTCTCAGATGTGGAGGGTCAGTTCATTTTGAGGGAAATTCATGAAGGAATCTGCGGCAACCATTCCGGGGGCCGAGCGCTGGTATTCAAAGCACTCCGAGCGGGCTATTATTGGCCCACCATGAAGGCTGACTCCAACAACTTCGTACGTCGATGCGACAAATGCCAACGCTTCGCCAACATCCCCCATCAGCCTCCAGAGCCACTTATGCCCATCGATAACCCTTGGCCGTTCGCGCAATGGGGGATCGACATCATTGGCCCCTTCAAGTTGGGGCCAGGGCAGCACAAGTTTGCCATAGTCGCAATCGACTATTTCACTAAGTGGGTGGAAGCAAAGCCGCTCGCCAAAATCACTCAAGAGGCAGCAAGAGATTTCGTCTGGAAGCACATTGTTTGCAGGTTCGGGATTCCCCATGCCATCGTCTCGGACAACGGCAAGCAATTCGACAATGAGATGATACAAGATTTTTGGGAGCAGTTCAACACCAAGTGCAAATACGCAACTCCTGGTCACCCTCAGGCCAATGGGCAAGCAGAGGTCACCAATCGCACCCTTCTTGGCATCATCAAAACCAGGCTGGACGATGCCAAAGGGTTATGGGCAGGAATGTTACCAAGCACCCTCTGGGCATACCACACCACTGTACGCACCCCGACGGGACAAACTCCCTTCCAGTTGGCCTTTGGCTCTGAAGCGGTCATCCCAGTTGAGGTCGCTATTCCAAGCTACAGGGTCCAACACTACAATGCAGAGCAGAACGACAGGGCCCTCAGCCTAAACCTCGACTTGCTCGAGGAAACCAGGCGAGCGGCCGCAGTCAGAGTGGCCGCATACCAACAGAAGGCGAAGCTTTACTTCGACAAGAAGGTCAAACATAGAGCTTTCCAAGTTGGTGATCTAGTCCTAAAAAAAGTGCTGGAGAAGAAAAAGCTAGGTAAGCTGAATCCGAAGTGGGAAGGCCCGTTCCAGGTCCAAATCATCAAGTCCGGGGTATACCAACTGGTCACCATGTCTGGTTGGAAACTCCCTCACCCGTGGAACGCGGACAATCTGAAAATTTATTACCAGTAAAATCCAAGTTACTTTTCTTTAAATTTGTTTCTCGACCCTCGTACAGTTGGGTCTAGTACTGTTCTTTTTTCTAGGCTATACGCCTCTATCTCTATCCCATTCGATGAGTTTCTAGACGATCGATTTGTAATCTCTCTTTTAATTATCAATGGGAATATCCTTGTCTTTTCTTTTCGAAAGATGGTCTTAAACAACTTTTCGAACAATGATTGTCCCGGGTATAGCGACCCAAAGAGACTAACATGGCCCTCTTCGGTCGGTCAGCGAGTTAACACGCTCTCCTGACAGGACGGCACTCGTCTATAAATAAAACGATTTGAAGAGACTAACATGGCCCTCTTCGGTCGGTCAGCGAGTTAACACGCTCTCCTGACAGGACGGCACTCGTCTATAAATAAAACGATTTGAAGAGACTAACATGGCCCTCTTCGGTCGGTCAGCGAGTTAACACGCTCTCCTGACAGGACGGCACTCGTCTATAAATAAAACGATTTGAAGAGACTAACATGGCCCTCTTCGGTCGGTCAGCGAGTTAACACGCCCTCCTGACAGGACGGCACTCGTCTATAAATAAAACGATTTGAAGAGACTAACATGGCCCTCTTCGGTCGGTCAGCGAGTTAACACGCCCTCCTGACAGGACGGCACTCGTCTATAAATAAAACGATTTGAAGAGACTAACATGGCCCTCTTCGGTCGGTCAGCGAGTTAACACGCTCTCCTGACATGACGGCGCTCGTCTATAAACAAATGATTTTAAGAAACAAACAGACTCTCCTCAAACGGACGACGGAACTACACGAGTTAATACACAGCAGTTTCTTTCAGCATTTCAAAGGGTGAACGGTATCACTTCACTTTCGTTTAAGTTTTATGCATGAGTAACCATATTGCGTAACTTTAGGCCTGCATCTTTTTGTGCAGTCATTCACAAAGAGGCTTAACGATGTAAGGAAATTTTTCATTAAACTAAACCCCCTCTTTTACTTCGGGAGGAGGGGGAAGACTCCCGTTAAAAAAAAAAAAAAAAAAAAAAAAAACCCTGAAACCTAAGCGAGTCCGCGTGAGGCATTTAATGTGGCCCGTCCTCACGTCCTCTCTTGGCCTCGGGGGAGGCCGACGGCGAGCCCTCGGGGGAGGTTACCATTCCCCGTGGAGGAGATGGAGTCGCCGGCCGGGGGCCATGGAGGGGGTTCCAGCCTGTTATCAGCAGGAGCCGGACCACCTTCTCAGCGTTCCGGACCGTGTCCTCCATCACCTCCACCCTCGCTGACAGCCCCTCCACGACACCTCTAAGGCCCTGCACTTGCTGGCATAAGTTCTCCAGTGTGTCGTTGATATCACGCGACATTTTGCAGACTCTTTCCTTTCTTTCTTTACCTCAGAAATGAAAAATTTTGTGGGGGAGAAGGAGTACCAGGGTCCGCTTTTATAGAAGGAGAAATCAACCAACTCTTTCGAAATTTGAATCAATTAATAACTGCCTTAATGGCGGTAGAAGTGGAAGTGTTGTTAAAATTCCTTGGGAAACTAAACTACTTTGATGTCTAGCCTGAATGCTCTCCTCGTTTGGTGGGATACACTTGCGCCAACTGCCAGAGCGTACACAATCACTCGCTCGACGGCGTAATTACTACCACTCATTTGTCTGGGCGTCAGCCCAAGAGTACGGGATAGCCTGCATTAATTAATGAAGTGCACCTCGCATGATTACTTTCTTATCCGTACAAAGCATGCATTTAATGATCAAATCTGCTTGATTCGGTGAGCCTCTCTCGCCCATCATTGGGATTATCCAGTGCTCTCGAGCGGAAACGCTCGGTCTGACAGACACGCTCGTTCGACACCTGTTTATTCGCTCGGCTCTCGACGGATCATTCAGTGTGACACTCCACCCAAAACTCTCTTGGGGCGGAATCAAAGACAAGCAACAGATAAACAAATACAACAACAACGGTCATGCCCCTAGGGGGACGAACCCCGTTCTCCACCTTGGAATAACGAACAAGAAAACATTGTTATACCCAATCATACGATGGAATGCCCAGTTATACGGTGAAATGCCCAGTTATACGGTCGAGTGCCTAATCACACGGTGGAATGCCTAATTATACGGTGGGATGCCTGATTATACGGGGGTACGAGTCTTCCGCTTGCGAAAACAAAACATTGTACATCAAAACAAAAACACAGGAGGTAAGGGCACAGAGGGCAGCCAGTTTCAACTCTGGGCGTCGTCGTCTTCGTCGTCACCTCCACCACCACCCATTTCGGTGTTCTCCACATCGGACGGAGGCTCAGGCTTCAGTTCGCTCAGGTCGAGGTCGGTGTACTTGGCCTTCACACGCTTAATGGCTTGCTCGAAGCCACCTGAAAAGTATAACATTAGCTCGCTGGCACACTCATCAGAGGCCTTGTACTCTTCAACCGCCTGGGCTGTGGTGGCCCTCGCCTGGCCAAGGTCGCTTTGAAGCTTCAAGATCATGGTTGATTGCCGGGTGGTGGTATTCTCGGACGCCTGCTTTAATGCTTTCAGCTCCTCCTCTCTACCTGACAGGGCTTCCCTCAAGTTTCTCAAATCTCCCTCAGATTTCTCTTGGGCCTCTTTGACCGCTTGACGCAACCGCTCCGCCTCCCCTCTCGCTCGGTCGGCCTCCTCCACGGCTTGTTGCAGTGCTGAAGGGCAGCCGGAGTGAGTCTTCTCTAGCAGCTCCAAGGAGTTGCGACATTCCAGGGCTTGACGCATGGCACCATGAAGCCTTAGCTCTCGGTCGGCCAGCCTCCTTGCAACAACCACTCCTTCAGCAATGGCCTACAGATAACGAATATAGGAACAGTCATTAGGCATCAAAGGTTTTCGTCACAAGAGCAGGTATCAAAGAGCAACACTTACCCTACTCAGATGCAGCTCGAAGTTTCTCAGCAGCTTCTCCGCCGGCAGCGAAGCAAGGCCGTCGTAGACAGGTTGGACAAAGGCGTTCAACGCTCGGTGGCTGGCGAACGGGTCCGACAGGATGCTCCCTTTCACCGGAATTGTTGCGTAGTCATTTGCCGCTGGGTATATCAGCCCAGCCATGCTTGCCATCTCTGTTTCCGTCCACGGGGCTGCAGGGGTAGAAGGGGATGTTTGGAATGCCACTTTCTTTAAAGGAGTCGGGTCCTTTGCCGCTGGAGAGGGTGGCCGTTCTTTCTCGCTTTTCTTCTGTTCGGTCGGACCGGGGAGCTCACCTTCTTTCACGAGGGATTCTAACACCCGGCCGATCGAAATATCGGGGTCCGCCATCTCCGCGACAAGGGCCTCGTCTTTGTCGGTTATCTCCGCAACTCTCTTTCTCTTCTTCTTGCCCAGGGCCTTCAGGGCCGATCCACCGGCTGCTTCCAGCGTTTTTTCCAAAATCTCCTTGCCAATCCTCAGTCGGGAGAGCCTTGTGGGAGCCGCTGGTGGAAGGTTCGTTGGAACGGCCGCTCGGGCCCTCATCTGGGTATAAGCCACCTTGTCAAACGGCTTGATGTCTGGAGGTAAGAACACAATTAAAGCAATAGTCAGAAAATGGGAAGGACACGGTCAAAGACGGATAAGTAGAAGGGATTGAAACGTTACCCGCAGGATTTGGCCCCAGTAGGTGGTCGAACAGCTTCTGAGGGTTCACCAACTCCTCAAAGGGGATCTTCTCTTTCCGCATGGCCGCAATCAGTCCGTCGATGTCTGGGTTGGGGTTCTCCACCCGCCGGAAGTCACTCGGCTCGGGGTCTCCCCACACTGTTTGGATCCCTGGGGTGTTGGGGCCAACCACTTCGTCACTCTGATACTCCCATCCCTCTCCAGAAATAAAGAAGAACTTCTCTTTCGATTTTTTGACAGACGATGGGTACCCAAACACGATCTGGCGACCGTCAAGTGCTTGGAAGTACCAGAAGCCCGCATCTCCCACCTTCGGGGTATAGCAGTAAAAGAAATCGTCAATCGTCATAGGGCGGCCCTCGGCACCCAACGCCTCGAACATCATGAATGCCCCAAAGAAGATGTTCCAAGCATTTGGCATAAGCTGCCCAGGGGCAAGCTTCATGCGGCCCAGCAGCTCTCGGACGATCCGTGGAAATGGGACTCGCAGCCCAGCGAAGAAGGCGTGCTCATAAACACACACCTCGCCCTCTGCAAAGGAGCAAGCCCTCTCTTCCGGGCGGGCCGCTCGGAGGGTCACAAAGTCCGGGATCTGGTAGGCCGCTCTGATCGTCCCCAGGTCCTCCTTGTAAATCACGCTCACGAGCGTTTCAGCCCTAAAGGACGGGACCTTGACGACGGTCTCCACATCGATGACATTGGCAGGGGCAGTCTCTTCCATCTCGGGTACAGGGGAATCAGAAGCAAGACGGGAGAGATCCCTCACAAAGTGCAAGAACGGCTCTTGACTGGTGTACGAATGGAGAAGGGGTTTTAGGGCTTGTCGCTCAAAACGGAATCGCAACAACTGGTTCCACACTCGAAGAGCACCAAATAATTCCTTCAATCTGTAATGAGGAACCACGGGCTCGATCGCTTGAAGGGGAAAATCAACCCCGGGTATCGGGTCACCCGGATTGGCGTCTGTTTCTGGATCCAGCGTTGCAAATCGACTTGGGGGGCAAAAAGCGAGGAGTGTTTGGGAATAGCTGCATGATCATACTTGTACCCTTCCTCGGGTGCGCGAATCAAGGAAAATCCTTGGACTTCTCGACCGTCCGATCATGAACAAGCAGGATCTGCCGCCAGATCCCCAACCACAGCCGTCCTCGTATCTCGGGAATTTTGAAATTTGGAAAACCCAACTTCACGTGGGGTGTATATTTTGGCGGTTACTCATCATTATCCTCGGGTAAAGGGAGACTTCTTTCCCTCGCATTAACTGCCTCGAGCACCGCGTTCACAGGCAGAGCAATTATTCCCAGCGTCGAGACTCGCTCTGCTCGACTTGGGAATGGGGGGCAACTGATGAGGATATTTTTAGGCTATACTGTCGAGCGTTGTTCTTCCGACACGTGTCAAGAGGCGACCTGCTCGGTCGGACGGTTGTCGCTCGGTCGCATTCAAGTCGCTCGGTCAGATTCCTCCAACCTCGCTGGGACGATAGGATAAGCACTGACTGGGTCAATACGATTACACCCGCCGGTATCCTCGGACGTGAGGGGGGCAACCCCACGTCCCCTGGATTCCTGGACTACGGAGCCATGACTCCCACGTCCACCACTCACTCCAGTTCGAACGGGAGTCCCCCCACCTCGGGGAACTTCAACCGTCGTCGTGGCCCACGATCTGCCACCTTCGTGCCCCTCGCGGGGACACGAACCACCTCGCCTATAAATGGGCAGCTCATCCATGGGTTTACGGTACGTACAAAACTCTATCTGCTAAGCACACAGATCTGTAATCTCTCATACTCTTGCTGACTTAGCCATCGGAGGGTCCACGACTGGAAACGCCCCCAGTCCCCGGACGCTGTTTTGCAGGAACTCCTCGAAGTCGGAGCTCGGATTGACCGTCCAGTTTTGGACATCAACAAGTTTCATTCTTTTTCCATCTCCCGTCACATGACTAGTAGTCTAAACACCTACTAACCGTCAAGAGTTTCACTATTTTTCCTTCATATGACTAGTAGTCTAAATACCAACTAACTGCCATGTGTTTTTATCGTGGTCACTAGTTATGCACTCCTAGGAAGTGAGAAGCGCTTCTTTATTTCCATCAAATCAACCAACAAAGTCCTTTTACTTCCATTCGAAACAACACACAAGTTTCTAGATTTATAACAATGACAAACTCTTGTATTGAGGGCGACATTGATTCGTGGCAACAAGTATTTATTGGATCTAGAATGTAATATTCAATCCGTAAAAGACCAAGGCAACATAGATTTGGGACAACAAGAACGTTTCGTATCTATTACCTACTAACCGTCATGTGTTTCACTATTTTTCCTTCTCCCTTCACATGACTAGTAGTCTAAACACCTACTAATCGTCATGCATTTCACTGTTTTCTCTTCACATATCTAGTAGTCTAAACACATAGTAACCGTCACGTGTTTCACTATTTTTCCTTCTTCCGTTGCATGACTAGTAGTCTAAACACCTACTAACCGTCACGCGCTTCAATATTTTACCTTCACATGACTATTAATCTAAATACCTACTAACCGCCATGTGTTTTTCACGTGGTCACCAGTTATGCAATCCTAGGACGTGGGAAGTGCTTCTTTATTTCCATCAAATCAACCAACAAAATCCTTTTATTTCCATCCGAAGCAACACGCAAGTTTCTAGATTTATAACATTGACAAACTCTTGTAGTGAGGGCGACATTGACACCAGGCAACAATTAATTATCGGATCTAGTATGTAAGATTCAATCCATAAAAGACCGAGGCAACAACGATTTGGGACAATAAGAAGATTTCTTATCTATTACGTACACTTTAATCAATATTAAACCGACTATAATCGATCTCATTCTCTCAAATGCACACTTTCAGAGTTCTTATCACTTAGTGATCAGTAGTCTTTATATCTACTAGGAATCACTATTTTCTCTTCAAGTGACTAGTAGTCTAAACACCTACTAACCATCATATTTTTCATTATTTTTCCTTCTTCCGTCACATGACTAGTATTTTAAACACCCACTAACTTTCACGCGTTTCACTATTTTCTCTACACATAACTAGTAGTCTAAACGCCTACTAACCGTCACGCGTTTCACTATTTTTCCTTCACATGACTAGTAGTCTAAATACCTACTAACCGCCATGTGTTTTTATCGTGCTCACTAGTTATGCACTCCAAGGAAGTGAGAAGCGCTTCTTTATTTCCATCAAATCAACCAACAAAATCCTTTTATTTCCATCCGAAGCAACACGCAAGTTTCTTGATTTATAACATTCACAAACTCTTGTAGTGAGGGCGACAATGATACGAGGCAACAAATACATATCGGATCTAGTATGTAAGATTCAATCCATAAAAGACCTAGGCAACATTGATTTGGGGCAACAAGAACGTTTCTTATCTATTACGTACACTTTAATCCATATTAAACCGACTATAATCGATCTCATTCTCTTAAATGCACACTTTTAGAATTCTTATCACTTAGTGATCAATAGTATTTATATCTACAAGGAATCACTATTTTCTCTTCACATGACTATTAGTCTAAATACCTATTAACCGTCACATGTTTCACTATTTTTCCTTCTTCCGTCGCATGACTAGTAGTCTAAACAACTACAAACCGTCACGCGTTTCACTATTTTTCCTTCACATGACTAATAGTGTAAATACCTACTAACCGTCATGGGTTTCTATCGTGGTCACTAGTTATGCACTCCTAGGAAGTAAGAAGCGCTTCTTTATTTCCATCAAATCAACCAACAATGTCCTTTTATTTCCATTCGACGCAACACGCAAGTTTCTAGATTTATAACATTGACAAACTCTTGTAGTGAGGGTGACAATGATTCGAGGCAACAAGTACTTATCGGATCTAAAATGTAATATTCAATCCATAATAGACCAAGGCAACATCGATTTGGGGCAACAAGAACGTTTCGTATCTATTACGTACACTTTAATCCATATTAAACCGACTATAATCGATCTCTTTCTCTTAAATGCACACTTTCAGAGTTCTTATCACTTAGTGATCAGTAGTCTTTATATCTACTAGGAATCACTATTTTCTACTCACGTAACTAGTAGTCTAAACACCTACTAACCATCATGTTTTTCATTATTTTTCCTTCTTCCGTCACATGACTATTAGTCTACACACCCACTAACTTTCACACGTTTCACTATTTTCTCTTCACACGACTAGTAGTCCAAATACCTACTAACCGTCATGTGTTTCACTATATTTCCTTCTTCCGTCGTATGACTAGTAGTAAAAACACCTACTAACCGTCACGCGTTTCAATATGTTTCCTTCACATGACTAATAGTCCAAATACCTACTAACCGCCATATGTTTTTCACGTGATCACCAGTTATGCACTCCTAGGAAGTGGGAAGCGCTTCTTTATTTCCATCAAATCAACCAACAAAGTCTTTTTATTTCCATCGGAAGCAACACGCAAGTTTCTATATTTATAACATTGACAAACTCTTGTAGTGAGGGCGACAATGATTTGAGGCAACAAGTACTTATCGGATCTAGAATGTAATATTCAATCCATAATAGACCAAGGCAACATCGATTTGGGGCAACAAGAACGTTTCGTATCTATTACGTACACTTTAATCCATATTAAACCGACTATAATCGATCTCATTCTCTCAAATGCACACTTTCAGTGTTCTTATCACTTAGTGATCAGTAGTCTTTATATCTACTAGGAGTCACTATTTTCTATTCACGTAACTAGTAGTCTAAACACCTACTAACCATCATGTTTTTCATTATTTTTCCTTCTTCCGTCACATGACTATTAGTCTAAACACCCACTAACTTTCACATGTTTCACTATTTTGTCTTCACATAACTAGTAGTCCAAACACCTACTAACCGTCATGTGTTTCACTATTTTTCCTTCTTCCGTCGCATGACTAGTAGTCAAAACACCTACTAACCGTCACGCGTTTCGATATTTTTCCTTCACATGACTCGTAGTCTAAATACCTACTAACCACCATATGTTTTTCACGTGGTCACCAGTTATTCACTCCTAGGAAGTGGGAAGCGCTTCTTTATTTCCATCAAATCAACCAACAAAATCTTTTTATTTCCATCGGAAGCAACACGCAAGTTTCTATATTTATAACATTGACAAACTCTGGTAGTGAGGGCAACAATGATACGAGGCAACAAGTACTTATCGGATCTAGTATGTAAGATTCAATCCATAAAAGACCTAGGCAACATCGATTTGGGGCAATAAGAGGATTTCTTATCTATTACGTACACTTTAATCCATATTAAACCGACTATAATCGATCTCATTCTCTCAAATGCACACTTTCAGAGTATTATCACTTAGTGATCAGTAGTCTTTATATCTACTAGGAATCACTATTTTCTCTTCACATGACTAGTAGTCTAAACACCTACTAACCATCATGTTTTTCACTATTTTTCCTTCTTCCGTCACATGACTAGTAGTCTAAACACCTACTAACTGTCATGTGTTTAACCATTTTCTCTTCACATGACTAGTAGTCTAAATACCTACTAACCGTCACGTGTTTCACTATTTTTCCTTCTTCCGTCGCTTGACTAGTAGTCTAAACACTTACTAACCGTCACGCGTTTCACTATTTTTCCTTCATATGACTAGTAGTCTAAATACCTACAAATTGCCTTGTGTTTTTATCATGGTCACTAGTTATGCACTACTAGAAAGTGGGAAGCGCTTCTTTATTTCCATCAAATCAACCAACAAAATCTTTTTATTTCAACCGAAACAACCCCCAAGTTTCTAGATTTATAACTTTTACAAACTCTTGTAGTGAGGGTGACATTGATTCGAGGCAACAAGTACTTATCGGATCTAGAATGTAATATTCAATCCATATTAGACTAAGGCAACTTTGATTTGGGGCAACAAGAACGTTTCGTATCTATTACGTACACTTTAATCCATATTAAACCGACTATAATCGATCTCATTATCTCAAACGCATACTTTCAGAGTTCTTATCACTTAGTGATCAGTAGCCTTTATATCTACTAGGAATCACTATTTTCTCTTCACATGACTAGTAGTCTAAACACCTACTAACCATCATGTTTTTCACTATTTTTCCTTCTTCCGTCACATGACTAGTAGTCTAAACACCTACTAACTGTCATGTGTTATACCATTTTCTCTTCACATGACTAGTAGTCTAAATACCTACTAACCGTCACGTGTTTCACTATTTTCCTTCTTCCATCGCTTGACTAGTAGTCTAAACACCTACTAACCGTCACGCGTTTCACTATTGTTCGTTCATATGACTAGTAGTCTAAATACCTACTTATTGCCTTGTATTTTTATCATAGTCACTAGTTATGCACTACTAGAAAGTGGGAAGCGCTTCTTTATTTCCATCAAATCAACCAACAAAATCTTTTTATTTCAACCGAAGCAACCCGCAAGTTTCTAGATTTATAACTTTTACAAACTCTTGTAGTAAGGGTGACATTGATTCGAGGCAACAAGTACTTATCGGATCTAGAATGTAAAATTCAATCCATATTAGACCAAGGCTTCTTTGATTTGGGGCAACAAGAACGTTTCGTATCTATTACGTACACTTTAATCCATATTAAACCGACTATAATCGATCTCATTATCTCAAATGCATACTTTCAGAGTTCTTATCACTTAGTGATCTGTAGCCTTTATATCTACTATGAATCACTATTTTATCTTCACTTGACTAGTTGTCTAAACACCTACTAAACGTCATGAGTTTCACTATTTTTCCTTCTCCCGTCACATGACTAATAGTCTAAACACCTACTAACCGTCACGCGTTACACTATTTTCTATTCACATGACTAGTAGTCTAAACACCTACTAACCGTCATGTGTTTCACTATTTTTCCTCCTTCCGTCGCATGACTAATAGTCTAAACACCTACTAATCGTCACGCTTTTCACTATTTTTCCTTCAGATGACTAGTAGTCTAAATACCTACTAACCGCCATGTGTTTTTCTCGTGGTCACTAGTTATGCACTCCTAGGAAGTAGGAAGTGCTTCTTTATTACCATCAAATCAACCAACAAAATCCTTTATTTCCATCCGAAGAAACACGCAAGTTTCTAGATTTATAACATTGACAAACTCTTGTAGTTAGGGCGACATTAATACGAGGCAACAAGTACTTATCGGATCTAGAATGTGAGATTCAATCCGTATTAGGCCAAGGCAACATCGATTTGGGGCAACAAGTGTAGGGAGGTAATCCCAAACAGGTGCAAATAGGGCCCGAACACGTGGTATGTGGGACCATGGTATAATTGTGACAAGGACAGTCGCCGTGCAGAACGATGGTTGGCGACATGGACCATGCGGTATGAGAAATTGTTGGTCCAGGGAATCTATACGGGGTCTAGTGAACTGGAGAGGTTACTGGATCGAGGAATGAGTAAAGGAACAGTGATATATGAGGTCATTGGTCCAAGTAGATTGTTCGGCACCGAAAGGGCCGAACATGAGGAGAACTCGTGAGAAAGCAGTCTAGATGCAGGGAACGCTCTAGAAGGTTCCATAACGGGGATATTCCGTGAAGGAATAAGATCCCAATAAATTAGGATCTTGGATAGATACCCAACGGGAATGGGATGTTCGGCCCGCTATGGAAAGGAGTCCAGAATGGACTCTTTTAATGAATTGATAAGGGAACGAGAGTCCAAGATATTCTGGGTTTCCTATACGAGATAAGAAACCTTGGGTAACATGGATACTTGGGCAGCAAGTATCCATAAACCTATATATACAAGGCAAACCTAGAGGGAAAAGGTACGCAATACGTTGCATAATTCACTTCCTATTGATAATTAGGGTTTTCTGCTAAGTACGTGATACTAACTTAGGCATCGGAGGGCCTTTGCCACAAGAGGCAAAGGTGCGCTCACCCCTTGTCTGTTTTGCAGATAAGGATTCCGGCGGCGCATTAGGGTTCCGGCGAGAGTCACGAAGTAGCCGTTAAGTCCTTGTGCTGTTCAAACCCCTTTTAGTTTTTCTGCACTTACAATTGGCGCCGTCTGTGGGAAACGAAAGAGATCCCTTTGAAAAGCGACCATGATGGAAGAAGATCCAAAAACACCACATGATCCAAAACATCAGTTAGGTGGGGGAGGCGATAAGTCCCCACCAGATCCTCCGAGGAAACCCGACGGCAGGCATGCCAAGAAGCCCACAAGCAAGGGTCATCCTCAGACTGTCCATGATAACTCCAAAGACAAGGAGGGCAGGACAGCCACGGAATCCACGAGAAGGAGTAAGTCCCGCCGCGAAGGAGAGTCAGTTGCCCATTCGAGGAGTGTGCACAATAACGAGGATATTTTAGACAAAAAGAGACAAGAAATAGAGGAGTATGCTCGTCTGATTAGGAAAAGGGAATTCGAGATCCAGGAGTTGCAATGGATACGAGGACATCCGAAGGATTCTGGATTATCGAAAAGGAACTCTAGAGGAGACAGGCTGGCTATGGTGGAATACAAGAGGGTTCCTTCACGAGGAAGGAGGAACAGGTCCAGGAGCCCCACTCCGGGAAGGAAGAAGACTTCTTCACGAAAAAAAAGGAGCAGAAGCCTCACCCTAAAAGAGGGGGAGATTAGAAGACATCACAGGGACAGGTACGAGAGACCTGATTCCGATTGGGAAAAGAGTACTCCCAAGAAAGCAAAAGAACAAGAGGAGGGAACCATGTCTGCACGAGAAGCAGCACGGAAAGCCCTCAGCAACATAGCTTCCTCCCCCTTTGCAAGGAGACTACAAGAGGCAAAGCTACCGAGCAGGGTGAAGCACGGGGCGTTCATCCTCTACGAGACAAACACTGATCCCGTGGCGCACATACACCATTACCGTCAAGCAATGTTCATGCACGACGGGGATGATGCGATCATGTGCAAAATGTTCCCATCAAGTTTGGGGAAAATGGCTTTGTCGTGGTTCCATAAACTAGGGCCGAACACCATACGAGGATGGAGACACTTAGCCGAAGAATTCACTGCTCGGTTTCTGACAAGCAGGAAAGCACCAAAAACCTTCGAGAGCCTCTCTGTTATGAAACAAGGAGATAACGAGCCAATCAGGGACTACGCTAAGAAGTACTGGGAGACTTTCAACGAGATTGAAGGTTACAGTGAGAAATATGCGATAGCCATGTTCAAAACAGGGCTACCTGTTCGGGGAGAACTACGTAAATCCCTAAACATGAGCCTAGTGGGTACATTGGCAAGGCTGATGGAACGGATTGAGCAGCATGCCAGAAACGAAGATGACATACTGCGAGAGGACAATAGAATGGTTGCCGAGCAGGCGAAGGGTCTAGCAAAGAGGACAGATAAGCCAGAGCCCAAAACCTACAAAGAAAGAAAGGAATATGGGCAGACCAAGAAAGAACCGTTCAAAGAGAAACATGCTCCAGACCCCAAGTCTTTCTTTTCAGTAACGACGGTCTGGAAAGAGCCAATCTATCGGATTCTTTATCGAATAAAGAACCGCCCATATTTCAAGTGGCCCCCAAGGCTGGAGGGGGACAAAGATGCAAATAGGGCTACGAGTCAGCATTGCAGTTATCACAAAGACTGGGGTCACATAACGGAAGATTGTGAGATGTTCAAGCAACACCTCGATGATCTGGTCGCACGTGGTTACTTGAAAGAGTTCATTCAGGAAGAGCACAAGGGTGTAGAGAAAGCAATGGAGTTGGATTACGAGCAGAATCCAAGGGGCGTAATCCATATGATACATGGATTGGCCGCACCTTATACGAGAAATGAGGTGAGGTTGCTCCAGAGATAAGTGAAGCACGACCAGCATGTGATGCAGTTGGGAAAGAAACGACGACGAGAAGGGGAAGAATGCAATGGAGGCATAGTCTTCACGGACGAGGACCTGTGGGGAATCTAGGTACCACACAATGATGCCTTAGTCATAACCCTACGAATTGGGGAATATGACATGGAGAGAATCTTGGTGGACTCAGGAAGCTGCACAGAGATACTGTACTTTGATGCGTTCAAGAAGTTGGGGCTGACACAGGCGGATTTGGTGCAATCCATAACTCCTTTGGTCGGATTCAGTGCAGGAGCAGTCTGGCCCTTGGGCAAAGTAACTCTTCTTGTTCGGGCAGGAACAGTTGCGCTGAGAACCGATTTCCTGGTAGTAGATGTACCATCTTCCTATAACGCGATTATTGGAAGAACATGGTTGCACAAGATGAAGGCGGTTTCCTCTACTTACCACCAGATGGTAAAATTCCCCGTGTCGGATGGTATTGAAAGAATTAGGGGAAATCAGAAGGTTGCCCAGCAGTGCTTGGTCTCTATAATCAAGAAGGCACCCAAGGCAAAGTTAGTTCAAGCAATCGAGGTTCCGGACCAGCCAACCATCGAGGATGTCGGAGTGGACCCCGCCGAGAAAGTGGTCGAAGGTTTGAAGAAGATTCAGATCAACGAGAATGATCCAGAAAGGTATTTCCTGATTGGGGAAAACCTGAACGAACCAGAAGAGGAAGAATTGGTAGGATTTCTTAAGGAGCACGTTGATGTGTTTGCTTGGGTACCCGAAGAAATGCCTGGAGTGGATGCAAACGTGATTTGCCACCACTTAAATGTGGATCCACAACATAAGCCTGTGATGCAAAAGAAGAGACGATCTGCCGTACAGCACGTGGACGCTGTTATCGAGGAGGTGGACCGATTACTCGAAGCAAAGGCTATACGAGAGGTGTACTACCCAGAATGGCTGTCCAACACTGTGGTGGTAAAAAAGAAGAATGGGAAGTGGCGAGTCTGCGTCGATTTCACTGATTTGAATAAGGCATGTCCAAAGGATAGCTTCCCCCTTCCCAGAATAGATCAGCTTGTGGATGCAACGGCTGGGTATGGGCGGATGAGCTTCCTTGATGCTTATCGAGGGTATCACCAGATAGCCATGTATGGTCCCGATCAAGAGAAGACTTCATTTATCACACCAAGGGGGCTGTACTGTTATAACGTCATGCCCTTTGGTTTGAGGAATGCCGATGCAACATACTAGAGGTTAGCAACGATTATGCTAAAGAAGTTGCTCGGCAAGACAATGGAGGTATACATAGGCGACATGGTGGTCAAAAGTAAGGAAACGAAAGACCACATTGCCAACTTAAAGGAAGCTTTCGAGATATTAAGATAATACAGGCTAAAACTCAACGCCTCGAAATGTGCGTTTGGAGTGAACTCAGGGAAGTTCCTGGGGCATTTGGTGACCATAAGAGGGATAGAGGCAAATCCCGATCAAATTACAGCGTTGTAAAAGCTCCAAAGTCCAAAGACCACGAAGGAGGTCCAACGGTTAACAGGGATGGCAGCGGCTCTAAACAGATTTATCAGCCGATCTAGTGACAAATGTAGACCTTTCTTTCAATTGCTAAAAAAGGAGAAGGATACGAATGGGGAGCAGAATGTGAGCAGGCGTTCCAAGACCTGAAGATGTACTTGGCAACAAGCCCCCTGCTGTCCACCCCTGAACAAGGTGAGTCTTTAACTTTGTATTTAGCGGTCTCTGAACATGCTGTGAGTGCAGTATTACTGAGGGACAAGGGATCCAAGCAAGTCCCTGTCTATTATGTGAGTAAGACATTGTTGGACGCAGAAACGAGATATTTGCCCCTCAAAAAGTTGGTCCTGGCGTTGAGGACGGCGGCAAGAAAGTTACCCCATTATTTCCAGAGTCACAGAATTGTGGTCTATACTAAGTTTCCGTTAAAATCTTTGCTACAAAAGGCAGATTTCTCGGGACGCATTTCAACCTGGTCGGTAGAATTGAGTCAGTACGATATTGACAATCAGCCGCGCACTGCAATCAAAGGCCAAGTTCTAGCGGACTTTGTGGCAGAATTTTCTCCTACAGTGGCCCCTCGGCCTCCTACGAGAAAGGAGCTGCCAGTTGAACCACCAACCAGAATGGGAAAGGAACCTGCCGAACAAGATCCCTTGGAATGGAAATTATTTGTCGATGGCTCCGCGTGTAACACAGGATCAGGGATTGGGGTCGTACTTTTCCCCCTGGAGGAGTGATGATGGAGCTATCCCTCCGACTGGGTTTCAGTGCTTCAAATAACGTGGCAGAGTACGAGGCACTCTTGGCAGGGTTAAGAAGTGCAAGAACCCTGAAGGTAAAAAGGATACGAGTGTACTGTACTTCACAACTCGTGGTGAACCAATTATCCGGGGAGTATGAGGCCCGGAATGAGAAGATAGCCGCCTACGTGATGGCCGCCAAAGATTTGCTCGACACTTTTGAGAAGGTATACATCGAACAAATAAGCTCTGGGCAGAATGCCCACGCTGATTCACTTGCTTGGTTGGCAGCAGCCGTACCAACGGAATTCAAGAGACGGGTGGCAGTAGATTATCTTGCTGAGCCGAGCATTGGAAGGAGTGTGGAATTGGTCTTGGACGTGAACCAAGGACCAAGTTGGATGGATCCAATAGTGGAGTTCCTACGAGATGGGGTACTCCCCACAGATAAAAAGGAGGCCCACAAGATAAAGACAAAATCTGCACGGTTTTGGCTGTCGCCTGAAGGAAAGTTGTACAGAAAGTCTTTCACAGGACCATACTTACTCTGTGTACACCCCGAGATGGTGCAAAAATTTCTCCACGAAATTCATGAGGGGACATGTGGAAGCTATGCTGGGGGCAGGTCCATTGCTCACCGAGCAATTACCCAGGGTTATTGGTGGCCACACATGCAGGAGGACGCAAAAGTGTATGTAAAGATTTGTGAGAAGTGCCAAAAATTCTCACCAATGATCCGTACACCAACCGAGGATCTGGTGCCCTTGACAAGTCCTTGGCCATTCGCACAATGGGGAATGGACATCGTGGGTCCACTCCATAAGGCAACTGGGAATAGGAAATTTTTGTTGGTAGCAACAGACTATTTCACCAAATGGATTGAGGCAGAACCATTGGCAAAGATCACTGAACCTATGATAGAAAGGTTCGTGTGGAAAAGCATTATTTCTCGATTTGGGGTCCCTTATTCGTTGATCACGGATAATGGGTCTCAATTTCAGAAAAAGTTCAAAGCATTCTGTGCCCAGTACGGAATAAGGAACTACTACTCCACCCCAGCCTACCCTTAGAGTAATGGGCAGGCAGAGGCGTCCAACAAAACCATACTCGATGGGATCAAAAAGAGGTTGGACAAGGCAAAAGGGAAGTGGCCCGACGAATTGCCACTGGTTTTGTGGGCCCACCGAACAACACCTAGGAGGTCTACGGGAGAGACCCCCTACTCTTTGGCATACGGAACAGAGGCCGTCATACCACTGGAGGTTGGTATGCCGACCAATAGGACCGTTTTGGTTGAAAGTGGAGGCAATGACAGAGCCTTGGAGATCGAGTTGGATCTTGTCGAGGAGCGGAGAGAAAAGGCTCTGGTGCATTTGGCCTCGTATCAAGAACAGCTGATGAAAAGCTATAACAAGAATGTCCACCCACGGGAATTTGGCGTCGGAGACCTTGTGCTTCATAAGGTGCTCGGCAATACCAAGGTGGCCAACGAGGGCAAGTTGGGGGCCAACTGGGAAGGCCCATATCGAGTTACAGAGGTTGTGGGCATTGGGGCTTATCGTTTGGCGGACCTGGACGGGAACCCGGTGCCGAGGCCTTGGAATGTCCACAACTTGATGAAGTTTATTGTTTAAAAAGACTTCAGTTTATTTTTTATTCTGTTTTTAGGATGCACATCGTGATTGTGTGGGAATTACGAATAAATTTTTTTTGTCTTTTATTGATTTGTTAGTTGCAAGGGGTACGCGTAACACCCCCTTGAGTTTTGAATTATGAATAAAATTCTCAGCTTTTGGTATGATATTTTGTTTTTGCGAAATTTTTTTTTTTTTTTGTCTTGGGCACTGGAATACGAAGCCAGGCACTATGTTGTGTCCTCCCTTCGTATTGGGGAGCAGAGAGTGCATAATTACGAGATAAAACCTGTCCAAGTATGAATAAACCTGGAATGCATACGGACAAATGTATGCTGTTATCAAATACGAATGCCTTTGGGTAACCAAAGTACGAGCACATTTTGGAAAAATTTCTGAGTACGGGAAACTCGGGGAGCATACGAATACATGCAAAATTGTCTAAGTACGAATACACTTAGAATTATCTCCAAGTACAAGGAAAACTCGGGAAGCATACGAAAACATGCTGATCAATAGCTAAGTATGAACAAACTTAGCTGGATATCCAAGTATGAATAAACTTGGGAAACGTACGAATAAGCAAGGGTAAAATACGAAATACTTAAAACACATACGAAGACATGTGAAAATACCTAAGTACGAGATGCTTAAGTAATTAAGGTTGAACGTCTGGCCACGAAGGGCCACCAGCAGCATTAAAATAAAAGGCCACGAAGGGCCAAACAAACTTAAGTTAATGCCACAAAGGGCCGAATACCTGTGTTAAAAGTTTTGGAAATGTATTTGTGCCACGCAGGGCCAGACTTACGGCCGCGCAGGGCCACCATGGTATTTCAAAAATAACATTGTTTCGAGAAGGGTGGAATCAAACTTACTCGACGATCGTTAAGTCTTGAACGGCAGGTGGAGAGGGAGCAATGACAGAGTCTCCCACAGCAGTACCTTCGGGTTGCCCACCACTGGCTTCCTTCTAGCCAGGGTTGGACGTGTCGACAGTTTGGCTTGCTTCGGTATCTTGCTGCTCGGTGGCATTAGCATTTGGCTCCTCACCCAAACTATCCTCTTCTTCTTCCGCCTCGTGGTCCTCATCAATAGTTTGGGAACTGGGAAGGTCTTTGTTGGCCCAGAGGGGACTGGATTCAGGAGCTCCTACCTTGGTGAGGCAAGTTGTCCAGGCAACACCCCAGATTTGATCTTGGATAGCTGGCATTTGGGTTTTGTAGCTCTCAGTGGCTACGTTGACTCCCTCATTATAACCCTTTTGATAAGATGCCTTGGCCTCACTTTTGCTTGACTCCAGCTCCACGAGGGTCTGGTTCAAGCTATCCTCGGCACCATCCAGCTTTCCCTTCAACTCATTTACCATCCCACGGGCTTGGTCTCTCTCTCTCTCTCCAGCCTGATTATAGTACGATGCATGTGGGCATTCTCGCTCACAAGTTTGGTTCGCTGAGGTTCGGATTGACCCAACTTTTGAGCCATAGCCACCATCTTTTGAACAGCCTGTGTAGGGTGTGCAAATGTCAGTAATCAATCACAAGGGTTACGGGCAGTGAAAGAGAAAACAAGGGAATCGTACCTTGACATTATTGACCATGAATGTGCTGAGGAGTTTGTTAAGGGTACTCTCAACTTCCTTCTGCATATCCCCAGGAAGGAGAAAGGCCTGAGATAGAGCCAGGGCGGTGTCCTCAGACTCGTCGCTATCCTGTATGCTTATGGGACGATTTCCATGAGATAGACGGGGAACCCAAGCTGGGACCATGGCTGCAGATCTTCTTGTGGTGACAGTACCACCTGGTGATGCAGCACCAGCCGAGAGAGAGTCTAGGCATGGATGCTTGTCGCGATGGGCTTCAGCAATTTCACTGGGTGAAAATCCTGGAGGAACATTTGTTTGAGTAGTGGCCCGACGACCGTGACCTTGGGACCCGCCGTGGCCACGAGTAGTGCCACGTCCCCGACCGGCACCAAGAATGGTGAGTAGGCTGCTGAGTTCAATGGGCTGATTCATGGCTGGGGTATCTGGGGGAGACGGAGTGTAACCGTTGGAGGAGGATGTAGAGGCTTCTTCGGCCAAAATGACTTGCTCGTCAGGAATTGGAGGAGTACGAGAACGCCTCTCTCCTCTTTGCTCGGCTTGTGGGGCAGAAGGTCCAGGGAGTACGGGGTTATCCGCTGCACAAGTACGCCGGTCAACAAACCCACCGTAGGAAGCTCTGTAGCTTAAAAGCACCTGGGCTGCCCTTGCTCTGCCAGCAAGGTGTGTACCTTGCCCGTTGAACGCAAGCGCCCGAGTAATGTCTGCCACATGGACCTGTGGGGTAATAATATTGTACCCTTGGTTGACGTTTTCAACTGCAACGAGGAATACAACGGGTCATACGTCGCAAAATTGAGAAGATAAAGTACGAGAAAACTTTAAAATAGGTAAAGAGGAACTAACGTGGTTGCACAAATCTGTGAGGGGCATGGAAACCTATCACACGGCCATCCTCATCTCTGGGCTCGAAGTCCCCCGTAACAACCAGAAAGTCGTCGTCACCCCCCTGGGCGGAGTCAGGAAGTTCAAGGACAAGCTTTTTTCTAGAATCCCTACTCTTTAGATAGTAGGTAAGGGCATCTTTGGTTCGGGAAATGCTGTAAAGATGATGGATATCGTGTAATCCCAATGATGTGCCTAACATCTAGTTTATAGCATTTACACCCATAACGACCCTAAAGAAATTGGCCGAAACCTGCATTGGGGACAGTCTATAATGGGCCAGGACCTGATAGAGTAAGGGGGCCAAGGGGAATCTGACGCCGCCCTCCACGACGGCGACTACTGGGATATGGAGGGTATCGTTATCGGGACTCTGGCGTATGGCATCCTCATGGGCCAGTGCAGTGGCCACGTTGTCAGGGATCTCGTAACGAGATCTGAACGTGGCCATGGTCTGAGGGGTGTTGCAGTGACGTCTAAATCGCCCCATTTTTACCAGAGAGGCGGACCTTTCGAAATTTCACAGACAGAGTAGAGGGTATCGAATAAACCCTAAGTGACAGGAGGCCCTAGATCAACGAAAATGATAGTGAAAGGAGAAAGGGAAAAGTGACTTACGAAGTAACGATCGGAGATCCTAAGATTGCAAGAAGAGAGAAACCTTGAGACGATGAAGAGCGCTTCGAATGGCAGGGGAGCTCGAGCTTTCTTTTTACAGGAGGGAGTCTGAAAAGAGAATGAAGGTTCGAAATGGGACGAAAACCCAAATATACCCTGATGAGTAGGGTGGCGTATGTGAAACGTCACCCCAGATGCCGTTTGGGCGTTTCGTTCCCCAAAACATGTCCATTCGCATTTAATAGGGGCGGTACGGGTTGCGCCACGTGTAAAGTTCAGAACAGGAAAAGCCTGTCCAACCCAACGACGAGACGTTTTGGCTGGCCTGAATAAAGAAGAGTTGCACCAACTCTATGGGACGAGGTGCAGAAACCAAGGAAGGGTTCACTTGGTGTTTAAGAGCTTTGCTCGACATATTAAGAGAAAATAACGAGTAAAGCTGGGAAGCAATTGTAGGGAGGTAATCCCGAACAGGTGCAAATAGGGCCCGAACACGAGGTATGTGGGCCATGGTATAATTGTGACAAGGACAGTCGCCGTTCAGAACGGTGGTTGGCGACATGGACCAAGCGGTATGAGAAATCGTTGGTCCAGGGAATCTATACGGGGTCCAGTGAACTGGAGAGGTTACTGGATCGAGGAATGAGTAAAGGAACGGTGATATATGAGGTCATTGGTCCAAGTAGATTGTTCGGCACCGAAAGGGCCGAACAGGAGGAGAACTCGTGAGAAAGCAGTCCAGATGCAGGGAACGCTCTAGAAGGTTCCAGAACGGGGATATTCCGTGAAGGAATAAGATCCCAACAAAATAGGATCTTGGAGAGATACCCAACGGGAATGGGATGTTCGGCCAGCTATGGAAAGGAGTCCAGAATGGACTCTTTTAATGAATTGATAAGGGAACGAGAGTCCAAGATATTCTGGGTTTCCTATACGAGATAAGAAACCTAGGGTAACATGGATACTTGGGCAGCAAGTATCCATAAACCTATAAATACAAGGCAAACCTAGAGGGAAAAGGTACGCAATACGTTGCATAATTCACTTCCTATTGATAATTAGGGTTTTCTGCTAAGTACGTGATACTAACTTAGGCATCGGAGGGCCTTTGCCACGAGAGGCAAAGTTGCGCTCACCCCTTGTCTGTTTTGCAGATAAAGATTCCAGCGGCGCATTAGGGTTCTGGCGAGAGTCACGAAGCAGCCGTTAAGTCCTTGTACTGTTCAAACCCCTTTTAGTTTTTCGGCACTTACACTAACCGCCCTGTGTTTTTATCGTGGTCACTAGTTATGCACTACTAGGAAGTGGGAAGCGCTTATTTATTTCCATCAAATCAACCGACAAAATCCTTTTACTTCCAACCGAAGCAACCCGCAAGTTTCTAGATTTATAACATTGACAAACTCTTGTAGTGAAGGCGACATTGATTCGAGGCAACAAGTACTTATCGAATCTAGAATGTAAGATTCAATCCATAATATACCAAGGCAACATCGATTCGGGGCAACAAGAACATTTCGTATCTATTACGTACACTTTAATCCATATTAAACCGACTACAATCGATCTCATTATCTCAAATGCATACTTTCAGAGTTCTTATCACTTAGTGATTGTAGACACCCCAATTTGGCCTAACGATTATTTCAAGTCCCACCTTGGGACAATCCCGATGATGAAATGGATACAATGATTGATGATTGCTTCTTTGAGGACCTTAGGACTTTCGGTGAGAACTTTGACCATTTAGAGGACCCAATTCAAAGCCATACAACCTTTCAGACAAAAATACAGAAGCCTAGGAGAATCCATCTGACGGCCGTAATATCGATCTAACGGCCATAACATCAATCCCTCGCCCGAGCAACCTGTTGCCAGCAAAATCTCCTTGAGAGATCAATCTCTCGGCCGCAAGATCTATCCTTCGGCCGAGACATCCATTCCACGGCCGCGACATCCTTTGCTCGGCCGCCAGATCGACCTTTTTCCAGACTCTGGAACGTTCTGTCAGACGTTTGGTTTGATCCAACTACACTACCTTTCCGATGCGTTCGGGCTACGTTCGGAGATCACGACGTAGAGTTAGAGATGCATTGCAATTGCAATTGACATCTCGTGATTTGATTGGCCGGAGTGAGTCATCCCTATGCCTATATAAAGGGGCCTTTGGGCTCCGAAATAAACACACAGAAATTGAGATACCCACACACTCAATCAAACCTCGAAACTCTGCAGAAATACTCCCTCAATCCCATACTCCAAAAGCCCTAACCTTCCGAAGGCAGCCGTCAATCCGGCGATCAAACCCCGAAGTTCAAACCCTAACTCTAGGGTTCTCGATCAAGCAATCAATCAATCACGCCCAATCCAAAGCAATCAAGCAACTGAGGGATCAAGGTGGTGAGGCCCAACGGCCTCTGGTTTGCCTTATTTACTGTCCCTTCTTACTAATCGTAGCATTTTAATTAATTGTTAATCTTTCTGTCTGGTGTGAGGAAGAACACCGACCGGGGCTTCAATCCCTCGGCCGGTACATCAAACCAGGAGGATCTCTCGGCCGTGACATCTATTCACCGGCCGCGAGATCCATCTCCCTGGGACATTTTTGTTTGTTTTATCTGCTTTCTGATGCATGCTTCAATTATCGCACTGGCTCACTTTGCTTACTATTTAAAGGAATAATTAAACAGACTATGTGTTAGGATTAGACAAAGCATCTATACGTCTTATGTTGAACGATTATGGGCCAGTCTCACGACTGGGCAAAGAGGGGTGCCTAACACCTTCCCCTTATTGTACTTTTGGCTCCCGTATCCAGAATCTCTATCCATTTTCCCAGTTTTAATAAACTGGGTGGCGACTCTATTTGATGATAACCGTTATCATGTGGCGATGTTCCTAGCCATGGGAATGTCCATGATTTTGGTTTATGAAATGAGCAACCAATCGAGCAAACACAAACGTGATCAATCTGTATGGCGATACCCCGTTTGGGAGGTGTCTACAGTTTTTGGCGACTCCGCTGGGGATTTGAGAGCCATAACCAAAAAGTTCAACATAAGAC
This sequence comes from Rhododendron henanense subsp. lingbaoense, assembly GCA_020567845.1. Classification (NCBI taxonomy): domain Eukaryota; kingdom Viridiplantae; phylum Streptophyta; class Magnoliopsida; order Ericales; family Ericaceae; genus Rhododendron; species Rhododendron henanense. The sequence continues at coordinate 28,787,128 of CM036314.1, forward strand.
TAATACATGCCTTGTCTAATTCATTTATCATATGCATCGAGCGGGCAACCCGTTGAGTTCACCTGATATCCCGGCATGACACGGGCTATGTTGGGGGTTCCAGCAAACTCCACAGTCACTCGTACCTAGTGGTATATCAAAAAGGAAATCACCCAATCACCGCCTATAATGGGCTGGCGAGAGGATTGGTGCCCTTTGACAACGGAGCACCCTGAAACTACCAAAACCTTGCATGCTTTAGAAAGCCATAGAACTTATCAAACTAAGACAGGAACCTACAGGCTAGGAACCTACTTGCATTCTACTTGCGAAAGTTCTTCCTCACACCTTGTATCATTTGTTGTTGTATTAACTTTTTCTGTGCAGAAGGGTTGGGATTTTCAAACCCAAATCCTAACCCTACACAGGCCGAATACTGACTTCCAGGTATTCTATTTTTCAAGCAGGCACAATAGGTAGGTTAAAGAAGCAACCTCAGCCAGTTTTATACTCTTACAATACCCGAAGTCACGCCAAACAGAGGTCTTTACAGTCATCTCATCAGTCGCCTTCGTCTGCCGAGACACCCTCACCGCAACGGTCCCAATCAATTCCAGGGACTTCGCGGTTTTCTCCCCAACAAAGCCGATTATCTACCAGATTCCAAGCCTCACCAAACAATCTCCCTACCTACATCCCAAAAATGGCAGATAATGATGCTACCATCACCGAGCTCCGAGCCCAAATTGCCTATTTACAAGCTGAGAAAGCAGCAAGAGATGTTGAAGACAAGAAAAACGAGGAGGAAGCAGAAAATCCTCATGAAATTATAGAAAACCCTGAATTGGCCAAACAGGTCAAAGAGATTAAGCACGCTTTGGCTCGCTCACAAGGAGACCAAATTCTAGATTTCGAGGGACTCTGCCTCTTTCCAGAATCTCAGCTGCCTGGACGGTTCAAAATGCCAAACATCGAGAAATTCAACAGGACTGGTAACCCTACCAGCCATGTCTGCCATGTCATCAACACTCTAAAGCCTATGGGCTTGACCGACGAGCTCATCGCTCAATTGTTTCAAAGAACTCTCACTGGAAGCGCCCTCGATTGGTTTCTCACTTTGGAATTTATGCATTATCAAACTTGGCCTGAAATTGCTAACGCTTTTGTCAAGCAGTATGCGTACAATGTCCAAATTGAGCTTACTACCCGAGATTTGGAGATGACTAAACAAGAATCCAATGAGGATTTTGCTACCTTTGTGGCAAGATGGAGAGAGAAGGCTGCCAAGATGAAAAGTCGCCCTTCCGAAGAAGATCAAGTGAGGATAGTTGTCAAGAACTTACAGCCTAAATACCTCACTCACATTTACACTCAGGCTATCACCGACTTCAAACGTTTACACGCCACTGGATTACAAATCAAGGATGGGATCAAGTTGGGCCTCATTGGAAAAGAAGAAAACCCTCCACTCAGAAAAACCTTTCCAAACCATGCAGCTACTGCCTCCGTCAACATCCTTGACTCAGTCTTGCCACAAGACCCTTTTCAAACTAGCTCATCTAGAAACACGAATCACCCTCGCCGTAATTTCAGCCCACTCTATATGACTCCATCCCAAGCCTTAGCCATCCTAAGCCGTCAAGGGCACCTTAGGCTCTTGAATAATCCATCTCCTCAGCCACCTTATGGCCCAAGCTATGATGCCAATAAGCAATGTGCTTACCATCAACACCCTGGACATGAGACAGACCGCTGCATGCGTCTTCGTCATGACATCCAGGATCTCATCGATAGTCAAGCCATAAAACCTCCTAAGCCTAATGTACAAACCAATCCACTTCCCGCTCACAACAGCGAACCACCGCCTCAAAATATCAATCTCATAAGCCTATCCAATAGCCCCACATATAATCCTGCCCTACACATTATTCCAGATACCCGAGCCAAACCATCCCTAATCCTCTCCAAGAACGAGGAATGCTTTGCAACAGAGGGAGAACCCCACATCTATGCCATTGATGATGGGGATTGGTGGTTGGACATGCGTCAAGCCCTGCCGAATGATTGGAAGGTTGGAAGAATTGAGCCTGCTGACCCTTGGGGTACCCAAGAAGAAGAAGTGGGTCACCTCACCCGAAGCGGAAGGGTGTATAAACCGCCTAAACTGAGTGGGGAAAGTTCAACTTCAACACGAGTAATGGAAGAAGAGGAAGGAGAAGAAAGCCAAAGGACCGAACCTGAGGAAGACAGAGTGCTAAGACAACTAAAGAAAATCCAAGCTGATATCTCTATTTGGGGATTGCTTATGTCCTCCTACGAACATCGCAACTCCTTCTTCAAAACCTTGGGGAAAGCCAAAGTTCCCATCGACATCACCCCCGAAGAACTCGTGGGTTTCATAATGGCGTCAAAAGCTCCAAAACCAACGATAGCTTTCACTGACAAGGATCTACCCCCTGAAGGGCCTGCACACAACAAACCTCTCTACATTTCACTTAAATGTCTCACCAAATGGATCCCGTTGGTCTTGGTAGATAATGGGTCTGCTTTAAACGTATGTCCTCAAAGAACCCTCGACAAGCTAGGGGTAAACGCCACCGACGTACGTACGCCCTTCAAGCCAAGGAGTAAGGGGATATGACAATTCAAAGAGAAGAGTGATTGGGTGTGTCACACTGCCAGTAGAAGTAGAGAAGATCAAAAGGGATGTGGAGTTCCATGTGATGGATATACCGGCTACCTTCAATCTTTTATTAGGAAGGCCTTGGCTACATGACGCTGGGGCAGTACCTTCCACTTTGCATCAAAAAGTCAAATTCGCGGTAGATGGAAGGGTTATAACCATTCTGGGGGATTCATCAATCCGGGCTCATTCTGATACGCCTGTCCAAGAGGTAGAAACCGAGGAAACCTTCCTTACTGGATTCAGTCTTGAGGAAGCAACTATTGTGCAAGCCTTAATGGCTGAGAGAAACTTCTATGTAAGTGCCCCCGCCATATGGATGAAGAAGAAGCAAAAATACCTCCCTGGTTTGGGTTTAGGCAAAAGATCACAAGGCATCTCGCAAATGATGGATCCTCCGCATAATCAATACGCCTTTGGTCTTGGCTACACCCCTACAGAAGCCGAGGTGAAAAGGAAGAAAAGCATGGAAAAGGCTAAGGCAAGAGGAAGCAAGGTCAAAGAAGAGAAACTCATGATCCCAAAAACGCTCAATGGCTGGTTTGTGAGGGAAGGAGAAGACTTTCCATTCTGCGGCTTCGCAGAGACATGGGAAGACGAAGTTACCAAGCAACGGTACCCTGGAATGCAAATCTTCTTTGATCAGGAATGGACCAACAGTGATTTGGAAGAAGAACCAACTAATTCATCCCCTACTCCCGAAGACTGGATTGAAGTGCTAGCTGAATTTGACCTAAAGATTCTGTTTGGCAAAGAGGGTGAAGAAGAGTATAAAACTGCAAAAGGAAAAGGAACCACTCCTGAAATATCGCAGTAAATCGCATGACAAAAACATTGCTTTCATTTCCTAAAGACAAGTTGGGACATATTTTGGGCCCCTGTTTGGGCATTATTTATGATTGAATAAATCGCCATTTTATCACTTCTATGCTTGACAAATGATTCCATCTTTAAAATGTGATTGTTATACACTACAATCTCTCTGCCAAAGATAAAAGGATTTCAAGAATCTAATTCTTTATGTTACCGACCAAAAGGAAAAGAGGGGACGAATCCTGGTTACTTAGAACTAGACTTTTTATCAAAACTCAAGGAAAAGACGCTATCTCCGTGAGAACACTTAGGGTTAGCTTGCCCATTGTGAAAGTACAAACACAACAGGAGATTCATAAAAACATCTCCATCAAATGCCTCTCCAAACACCTCTTGAGAGAAAAACGCTCGTTGGGTAAAATATACACCCAAGCAAAAGTAAGAGCAAAGCCTGCTAGGACAAAGAAAAAGCGAAAAACGCAGCCTAGGCAAAAGTTAAGGCATTTGAAGGAAAGCTCGCTAGGGACTCAACCTCTATCAGGTAACCTAGGCAAAATCTAGAGCATGAGAGAAAGGAAAATTAAGAGTGAAGACCCAACCCCCAAAGGTGGTAATTTTGGAACTACGTAAAAGGCCTGATTCCCTGATTGGGATACGTAGGCAATCTCGCGTCGAGATGCGGCCCAAATATTTGGAGAGAAGAAAGATGATACCAAAAGGGTTTGTATTCAATGATAGGCATAGCTAACCTTGCGTATTGAGCTCACAAAAGATGAGTTAGTCATTTTCCAGGGAATTGGTAAGAACAAAGGTATGCAAGAATCATCGTTCGTCCTCTCTGACTCAGAAGTCCTCGACATAAGGGACCAAGCATTCTAACAAAAACATGGCAAAGAGATTGCAGGAATAACAAAAGCAAATAAGAGAGCTTGAATCAAATGCAAGTGTAAGAAGGGAAAAACACCATTTGGCTAATAGCAAAAACCTAATTTCTTTAGGAAATGGAAGTAGCGGCCGAAGAATGGAACCCTCGGCCGAGTGATCCATTCTTCGGCCCAAGTTTAAATCCAGACATTTACAAAACTTTGAAAAATATTGCATAAATATCTCATACATGCTGAGGATGCTTCAAATACAAACAGAAAATACAAATGTCAAATTATCTGTTTTTAGAACTAACAACAGGTACAAGAGAGGAAAGGCTAGCTACTGCCCACGACCCCTCTTGGGCGCGGGACGAAAACGCTCAGGAACTGGGACACTGATCCTCTGTCCCTCGCCAGTCGCGGCACCTCCATCACCAGCTTCAGTACTCCCACCCTCGCTAACTCCAGCACTCTGGGTGACCGACACTGTCGGTACTCGCTCTGCTTCAAGCTGAAGAAACACAGGATATAGGCATTTAGTTTCACATGAAACATAAGATGGAAAAAGAAGAGATCAAAGGATGCATACCGCAGCTATTCGGCCACGCTGCTGCCGAGCCAAAGCCTCTGCACTCTGGAAAGCACGCAACCATTCCTGAAACACCCCAGCGGGCACCTACAGAGGAAGCAATTGCATATACAATCAAGTAATCAAGGAATGCTGAGGGAAACCAAAGTAGAATCTACAAATATTACCTGCTGGATCCCGGTAGGAAGCACGTAGAACTGCGTAGTACACGGTGTCAGTGGCAAACGCTCCTCTTCTCCACTTGCATTGTGGAAAGAAATGAAACTGGGGGCCCGTGGCCAAACAGGAGGAGCAGCAGCAGCAGTAGTGATAGGAAGGGTCAAGGAGGCTAAACGAAAGGCTGAGTAGTCTCCTACTACGAGAAAACTCAGGGCTGGCTGTCTCTCAAGAGCAAGTAGCAAGCTATCCCTGGTCAAAAGATGGGTCGATCTCATGCCAACTGGAGGAGGGAGAGGAACAAGCTGCAACGCCTCGGAACGTGGAAAGTGTAGACACCTCCCAAACGGGGCATCGCCATACAGATTGATCATTTGTTTGCTCGATTGGTTGCTTGCTTCGTAAACCAAGATCGTGGACATTCCCATGGCTAGGAACATCGCCACACGATAGCGGTTATCACAGAGTCGCCACCCAGTTTATTAAAACTAGGAAAATAGATAGAGATTCTGGGTACGGGAGCCAAGAGTACAGTAAGGGGAAGGTGTTAGGCACCCCTCTCTGCCCAGTCGTGAGACTGGCCCATATTTGTTCAACATAAGACATATAGATGCTTTATTTAATTCTAACACGTAGTTTGATTTTAGCCTTTAAGCAGTTAATGGTGAGCCAGTGCGATAATTAAAGCATGCATCAGAAATAAACAAAACAGACAGGTTGTCCCAGGAAAATCGATCTCTCGGCCGGTGAATGGATTTCACGGCCGAGGGATCCCACTGGATTGATATATCGGCCGAAGGATTGATCCACCAACCGATGTTCTTCCTCACACCAGAACAGATATTTAACAAATAATCAAAACACTACGATTAATGCATAAAAACGTAAAAGAGATCAAACCATAGGCCCCTGGGCCTCACCACCTTGATCCCTCAGTTGCTTGATTGCTTCGGATTTGATTGTGATTGACTGATTTACTTCTCGAAAACCCTAGGGTTAGGGTTTGTACTTCGGGGTTTGATCGTTTGGGATGCGGCTGCCTTCGGAAGGTTAGGGCTTCTATAGAGGGAGTATGTGAGATGATTTCTGCAGAGCTTGGAGGTATGAGATGGAGGAATTGAATGTTAATTTCGGAACCCTAAGGCCTCTTTATATAGGCAATTGATGACTCACTCCGGCCAATCAAATGGCGTGAATCAAAAAGGAGTTCTAGGGTTCAAAGATCTCTAGACGCGATCTATTTCGTAGCCCGAACGCATCGGAAAAAGGCTGCTAGGGTTTTGGTGCGTCGATCAAACGACTGACAGAACATTCCAGAATTCTGGAAAAAGACGATCTGGCGGCCAAGGAATGGATCTGGCGGCCGAGGAATGGATCAGGCGGCCGAGGAATCGATCTTACGGCTGAGGAATGGATCTGACGATCTGGCGGCCGAGGAATAGATCTGGCGGCCGGGGAAACGAATCTGGCGGCCGAGGAATCGATCTTGCGGCCGAGGGATTGATCTCTCAGGGAGATTTTCTAGCAACAGGTTGCTTAGGTGAGGAAATGATGTTTAAGGCCGTTAGATCAATGTTACGGCCGACAGATGGATTCTCCTAGGCTTCTGTATATTCTGTCTGAAAGGCTGTATGGCTCTGATTGGGTCCTCTAAGTGGCTCAAAGTTCTCACCGAAAGTCCTAAGGTTCTCAAGGAAGCAATCAGCAATCACTGTATCCATTTCATCATCGGGATTGTCCCAAGGTGGGACTTGAAATAATCGTTAGGCCAAATTGGGGTGTCTACAGATGCCCCTCTTTGACTGAACTCAGACGGATCGCGAGACATGTTTGAGTAAGAGTCAAAGCTGTAAAAAGCAACTCAATTTGGTCCAACCACTATTCCAAGGGGTTTTCGAAAAAGGTTTTGTTATGGTCGGGCCGGGAGGCTACCTACGTATTCCACAAGGGAAATTCAGACCAATCGTAGTTCGGGCAAGAAAAGTAAAAAGTTTGGAGGCTTAGAGACAGAAGACGTACCTTAGGGCTTAAAAAGCCGTAGTGTGACGTACCTAGACTGAGCCAGGGTTTTGGCGAAGAGTGGTTGAAGGAGCGCGAGGCTACCTGAGGAGTTTTTTTGCGGAGAGCTCCCTTAGTATTTTGGGGTAGATCAGTACACTGCAGGTGCGTTTGCTTTTCTTGATCATCCTTACTTTGACTGAAAGGAGCTCGGTAGAGTAGCCTATCCTTGCGAATGAGCTAGAAGGAATTTGATGTAGTGGGGTGGAATCCAAACCATCTGCTGGGGATGAATCGGATGCCGGTTTGCTTTTGAGATGGGGGGCGTAGGGCCAGTAACTGGAGCACGGAGCTTTGGTGATGAGGGAACCGAGGCACGGAGCCGGTTGTAGTCATGAGGCGAGAGCCTGGAGAGTGATAGAATCGAGGCGTGGAGCCTGTTGCAATCTTGAGGCGAAGGCCTGAGGGGATTGGATTGATAAGACCGAAGCGCGGAGCTGGTGTTGATCATAAGGTGAGAGCCTGAGGTGATTGATGGGACCGAAGCGCGGAGCTGGTATTGATCATAAGGTGAGAGCCTGTGGTGTCAGAGCTTTGAGCTTGACGTGATAAACCGAAGCGCGGAGCTAGTATAAGGCAGGGGCCTGAGGTGAAGGAACTGAGGCGTGGAGCCTGAGGTGATTAGATTGAGGCGTGGAGCCTGCTGCAGTCTTGAGGCGAGGGTCCTGAGTTGTCGGAGCTTAGAGCTTGACGTGATTTGAACCGAAGCGTAGAGCTGGTTGCATTTTGATGGTCTGTGCACGGAGCTTTTCCATCATAAGTGTTGGAGTGGAGCCAAAGGATCGAGGCGCTGAACCGATCAATAAAACCGAGGCATAGAGCCGGTTGATTGCAGGGTTGACCTGTTTCATGAGAGGTATGCAGAGTGTATATGTGTGATGCTTGTTCGTTAGATGCGAACAGATATGATGCAGACTCGATGTGAAAATGTTGATGCAAATGTGCACGGGCCCGTGCGTGTGTGTTTGTTTTAAGCTTAGAGCTTCTATCAAGTTCCGGACTTGAGCATTCAGAGCGTAGAGCTCGAGCATTCGGACGACAGAATCCGAGCATTCAAAGTACAGGCTTTAAGCGTCCAGTACTCAGTGGTTGGGCATCCAAGCGTAGAGCTTGAGCATTCAAGTGTATAACTTGAGCATCCAGTACACAGTGGTTGGGCATCCAAGCGTAGAGCTTGAGCATTCAAAAATGTTAGATTTTTGAGCATTCAGGCATAGAGCCTGAGAATAGATGTCTTGATTGTTGGGGCGGCTTAGAGCCTGTTGCTTGTTTACGGCTTCGAGCCAGTTGAGATGTTGGGCTTTGAGCCGCTGAGTTGTTCGTTATGGCTTCGAGCCCTTTTAGATGGCAGATATAGGTTTTGAGCCTATTGAGGTAGTGGGCTTCGAGCCGCTGAGGTGATAGACATAGGCTTCGAGCCTGTTAAGGTAAATGGGCTTCGAGCCGCTGAGTTGATTGTTATGGCTTCGAGCCAATTCAGATGGTAGATACAGGCTTCGAGCCTGTTGAAGTAATGGGCTTTGAGCCGCTGAAGTAGACTTGATTGTTACGGCTTTGAGCCAATTGAGATAGTGGGTTTGGAGCCGCTGAGTTGTTGAAACGGCGGGCGTAGAGCCTGTCGAGAACTGATTGTTTACGGCTTTGAGCCAGTCGAGATGGTGGGCTTCGAGCCGCTGAGTTGATGAAACGGCGGGCGTAAAGCCGGTGATAGAGGATTGTTGAGAATTGTTATGGCTTTGAGCCGCTGAGTTGATGAGATGGCGGGCTTGTAGAACTGCTGAGCTGTTGAGTATTCCATCTTCCATCTTCCACGGGGTTTGATTGGTTCCTTATGCTTGGGATGTTTTTTAGTATGCTCGGGATTGCCCCCAAGGCTAGATTCCACATGCTTGGTACTGTCCCCAAGGCTAGTTCTGAGTATGCTCGGGATTGCCCCCAAGGCTAGTTCTAGAATATGCTGGGGATTGCCCCCAAGGCTAGATTCCATATGCTCGGGGTTGTCCCCAAGGCTAGTCCTTGACCATATTCCAATTTGTTAGGGAGATTTCCATTACCTCCATTACTGGGAGTGCCTTCCGGAGGCCAAACGCCTTCTAGCGACTCAAATGTCTTCTGGTGGCTAAATGCTTTCTGCAAGCTGGCAACGCTTTCTGGAAGCTAGCAACATAAACGCCTTCTGGAGGGTGCATTGAGTGGAAGCCACAGGATTGTTTTGCTGGCCTGCTGAGCGCGAGGTTGTGCACATGGCGTGGCATAGAGCTGTAGAGCCGCTGAGCAGCACTTGAGCGTCCTCAATGTTTCGATAAGCTTCCTGAAAAGTAAAAGGTTTACTTTAGTTCGGAGTTTTAATTTGTATGATTTAAGAGTGAGTTTTTTTGTTTTGATTTGCGGGATGAGATCCCTCTTAGCCAGGGGCATGAATGAGAAGGACCCGTGGTTGGGTCGAAGTTGTTTTGTTTAAAGAAGCTAAGATAACTGTGCCCCTTGTTTAGGCAATGCATGCTTTTTAAACGTCGATTTGATGCCCCTAGCTTTTTATTAGTTTATGCAATCGTGAGATTAACTCCCTTTTTGTCCTTGGCAGAGAAACAGGAGACTGGAGGCTTGCGGTGTAGGCCTTTAGTGCACAAGTGGTTTGTGATGTTGTCAGAGCAGGCTCGGGAGTTAGTACGCGCTGCTGATCTTGAGCCGTTTGTTTTGGGCCTCAATCTTCCGAAGATGGATTGGTCGTTGATGACCTCGCTGGTCGAAAGGTGGTGGGATACTCCCTAACACGTTCCGCTTTCCTTCTGTTGGCGAGATGACGATCACGCCAGGTGATTTTTCTTTGCTTACTGGCCTATGAGTAGGTGGAGCTCCTCTTTGGGTTAACCCTAGGCTTTGGGAGCGAGTAGGGGATTTGGAGTGGTTCTTGGGCAAGGTGCCCCCTCTTTACTCGCGTGGTCATGTTGACGTCTCTTGGCTGATCAAGACTTTTATGAAGGTTGATATCTTGACTCAGGTGAGTGTTGAGTAGTTGACACGGGCCTTTCTTCTCTACCTCGTTGTTTGTCAACAAGGATAGTTCAGTGCATAGGCAGTCTCTAGCCCCTTTGCAATATTTGGAGGCTGTTTGGGAGCTTGATTGGGGAGCATCTGCCTCGGCCACCATGTATGGCCTCCTTAGGGCTTGTTCACGGGATAGGACTCTTGGCGGTCACTACCGGGTACTTGAGGTATATCCTTCTTCTTTTCTCGTTGTGATTTTTCCCTTGCTACAAGCGATGGTTGGTGGGGCCACGGAAGCCACTGTCGCCAATTTTGAGCCTTGGCGACGAGTTTTGGACCGATTGACGGTTGACCACCCTTTGCATTCCTTGTTTTTAGATCTCCATTCCTCTGTGATGTGGCTGATTTAGACTTTGTTTGTAGGCGAGGTTCGACCCTTGGAGTGGTGTATCAGAGGACACCCCTCTTGCACGTTCCAGGGTTCCAGATTGTACTCGTAGCCTGTTCGAGGGTCCCTTTTGTTAAGCCTGGTACTTATGTGATCGGGTGGCCAGCTAGTGGTGCCCGCGTGCTGAGGATCTTCAGTTTATTCCTCCTCCTCCTCCGACGTTGATGAGGTCTACTTCTTCGATGTCTAAAGTAGACTTGGAGAATGCTCAGATCTAGGCGGGTTTGCTTCTTTAGGCAGGTGACTGTATGGAGTACTGCCATTTTTCCTTGGTTCTGCCTGCTGTTCCTTCAGTTGCCCCTGTTTGGCCACGGGCCCTTTCCTTTGTCTCCTTCCACCCTGATGACGGAGAAGAGGAGCGCTTGGCGCTTGCCCCTTGTTTTGTATTCTTTTCCTTGTAGCTTGAGGCTGAGTGAGCACCAGCAGTCAGTGGGGAGGATAGCTAGCAATCCCCTTCTTCATCTCAGAGACGAGATCGTCTTGAAGACGCCGTCACGACCAGCTTTAGGATTTTCTTTTTCCTTCCTGTTCATGGTTAGCAAAGAGAGAAGCAGAAACTGTATTTGTATGGTGAAAGCAACCACAGTGATGATTTTGTAGGCAAGCTTTTGTTCATGAAATGAGAAATGCTTTTTATGCCCCTAGATGTCTTGAGTTTGCATGCGATAGTCAGAACATGGCTTTTTGAACAAGTATTTGCTGATAGATAGTAATTTGTGTTAAAATAAAATACTGGCCGAAGAATTGATTATTCGGCTGAAAAATCGATATTGTGGCCGATGTATAGATTCTTCGGCCATTACTTTGGTTTCTCAAAGGTAGATTTTGTTTTGGCTAAGTGGCATCCTCTTTTCTCTTCCTTCTTATGCTTGGTTTTGATTTTCTTGCCCTTTTGCTTTTGCCATGTTCCATAGTCTGATTGCCAAACTCAAGAGTTTTCGAAGTATCCTACTCATTGTGTTAATGACCTTCAGGTTAGAGGGGATGAGCAATAATTCTTGTGTCTATTCCTGTTGCCAATTCTTCGAGAAAAGCATACTCATCTTTTGCGAGCTCAATACGCAGGGTTAGCTATGCCTATCATTGAGTACAAATTTGTTGATGTTTTTCCTTCTCTCCACATGTTTGGGCCGCATCTCAATGTGAGATTGCCTACGTATCCCTAATCAGGGAATTAGGCCTTTTACGTAGTTCCAAAATCATTACCTTTGAGGTTTTCCACTCTTGGTTTTTCTTCTCACATGCTCTTGATTTTGCCTAGGTTACCTAATGGAGGTTGAGTCCCTAGCGAGCTTTTCTTTGAATGCCTTAAATTTTGCCTAGGCTGCGTTTTTGCATTTTCTTGCCCTAGCAGGCTTTGCTCTTACTTTTGCTTGGGTTTTCAGGTTACCCAACGAGCACTTCTCTCAAGAGGGTTTTTGTGTTTCGGAGAGGAATTTGATGGGGATATTTTTCTAAATATCTCTTGTGTTTGTACCTTCATAATGGGCAAGCTAACCCTAAGTGTTCTCGCGGAGATAGTGTCTTCTTTCTAAGTTTTGACAAAAACCTAGTTTCTTAAGCAACTAAAGTTCATCCCTCCCTTCCCTTTTGTCAAAGACACAAAGAACTTGATTCCTTGAAATTTTCTTTGTTTGGCAAAGAGACTATAGTGTTTGGCAATTGCAATTTAGGAAGTAAATCATTGAATAAGCATAGTCTAGAGGATGAAACAGGAATTCACTTAGCAGAAATAAAATGCCCAAGCAGGGGCTCAAAACATGTTTTAGTTTGATAAAAGCGATGTTGAATGTTCTTTGCCATGTTGTGACTTCTTAGCTACTGTAGCATTTCGAAGTCGTCTTCAAAACCTTTGCCTTTCGCAACTTTATACTCTTTTCCACCCTCTTCTTTGCCAAATAGAGCCTTTGAACTGGATCCATCTTCACGGCTTGCACGGTGGCTACCTCTTTGAGACATGAGCGGTCCCCAAATGGAAATGTCAGTCTAGGTTTTCATCACCTCTTTCTTCCTCCTTGTTGATTGTGCAGTCATAAGAGAGATTAGTTACTTTCACTTGGCTGAATAGTGATGTTGAGGAGATTCCATCATTGTATTCTCTCTTCATTTCATTAAAGTCACTTTCCCCTATTTGATACGGGTCCATACATGTGGAATCTTACTCTATCCACCAGTTGTGGTCGCATTCTTCGTAGGGATTGACCCACGGCTACATTTGAAATTCCTCCACCTTTTCTCAAATCAGATGTGCAGCCATTCATTATTCTCCACAAACAAAATGTCAAAATCCTCCAAATTGTGTTTCGCCCAGGAATGCTCTTTCCACTTCCTTAGCCTTTCCTCTTTTGCTTGTTCTTCTTCGTCACTCTTGTCAGACATGTCGGGATTGATCACTTCTGATTGATCGGACTCATTATTTTCTTCTTCCTCCATCATGAAACATCCATCCTCCTCTGGGAAGGTCGAGGTTGGTTTGGCTTGGGTGATTTGACCAAAGTATTGGCTAGGATTGTATGTGGGGCTATGAGATAGGCTTATGAGATTGATGTTTCGGGGTGGTGGTTCAGCATTGTGAGTAGGGAGTGGATTGACTTGTACATTAGGTTTTAGAGGTTTTATAGTTCAGCTATCATGCCCAGGGTGTTGGTGGTAGGCGCACTGTTGGTTGGGATCATGGTTTGGGCCATAGGGTGGCTGAGGAAGTGGTTTGTTTAAAGGTTTGAGATGCCCCTAATGGCTCAGAATAGCTAAGGCTTGAGATGAGGTCATATAGAGAGGGTCAAAATTGCGGCGGGGGCGATTTGAGCTTCGGGATGAGCTAATTTGAAAAAGGTCTTGTGGTAAGGTTGAGTTAAGGGTGTTGACGGAGGCAAGAGATGTATGGGTTGGGAAGGTTTTCTTTGGAGGAGTTTTCTTCTTTCCCAATGAGGCCTAGCTTGATCCCCTCTTCAATCTGCAGCCCAGTAGCATGCAGGCGCTTGAAATCAGTGATAGCCTGAGTGCAAATGTGCGTGAGGTACTTGGGCTGTAAACTCTTGACGACTATTCTCGCTTGATCTTCCTCAGAGGGGCAGTTGTTGGCGGCTTTTTCTCTCCATCTAGCCACAAAGGTTGCAAAGTCTTTGTTTGATTCCTGCTTAGTCATTTCCAAATTTCGAGTTGTTAACTCAATTTGAACGTTGTATGCATATTGCTTGACAAAAGTATTGACAATTTCTGGCCAAGTATGATAGTGTACAAACTCCAAAGTGAGAAACCAATCGAGAGCGCTTTCAGTAAGAGTCCTTTGAAATAACTGAACAATGAGCTCATCATTCAAGCCCATTGGGTTCAAAGTGTTAATGACATGGCGGTCATGGCTAGTGGGATTGCCAGTTCTATTGAACTTCTCAGCTAGTTGAGAATCTGGAAAAAGGCAGAGTCCTTCAAAATCTAGAATTTGGTCCCCTTGTGGACAGGCCAGAGTACGTTTGATCTCCTTGACTTGTTTGGCCAATTCAGGGTTTTCTGCCAATACCATTTCTTAAAGATTCTCATCTTCTACCGATTTCTCTTCGCTCTCAGCATCTCTTGCTGCTTTCTCTGCTAGTAAGGTAGCGACTTTGAGCTTGGTGATTAGCAATGATGGCGTCGTTATCTGCCATGAGAGTGGGAGGATTACTTGATGAAGCTTTGGATTTAGTAGATGATTGAGTTTGTTGAGGAGATGACCGCGGAGTCCCTGGAAGTGATTGGGACCGTAGCAGTGTAGGTGTTTTGGCCGGTGAGAGTGACAGACGGGACGGCTACAAAGACCTTTGTTTGGCGTGGATTCGGGTGTTGTAAGAGTATAAAGTTGGATGTGGTTGCTTCTTTGTTTTACTTATTGTGTCTGCTTTGAAAAGTAGAGTACCTGTAAGTCAGTACTTGGCTTGTGTAGGGTTAGGATTTGGGCTAAAAATCCCAACTCTTCTGCACAGAAAAAAAGTTATTTACAACAACAGATGATACAAGGTGTGAGGAAGAACTTTGGAAGTGAAAATGCAAGTAGGTTCCTAGCCTGTAGGTTCCTGTCTTAGTTTGATAAGTTCTATGGCTTTCTAAAACATGCAAGGTTTTGGTAGTCTCAGGGTGCTCCGTTGTCAAAGGGCACCAATCCTTTCACCAGCCCATCATAGGCGGCGATTGGGTGATTCCCTTTTTGATATACCACTAGGTACGAGTGACTGTGGAGTTTGCTGGAACCCCCAACATAGCCCGTGTCATGCCGGTATATCAGGTGAACTCAACGGGTTGCCCGCTCGATGCATATGATAGATGAATTAGACAAGGCATGTATTAGTCTTATGTTGAACTTTTTGGTTATGGCTCTCATAATCCCCAGCAGAGTCGCCAAAAACTGTAGACACCTCCCAAACGGGGCATCGCCATACAGATTGATCATTTGTTTGCTCGATTGGTTGCTTGCTTCGTAAACCAAGATCGTGGACATTCCCATGGCTAGGAACATCGCCACACGATAGCGGTTATCACAGAGTCGCCACCCAGTTTATTAAAACTAGGAAAATAGATAGAGATTCTGGGTACGGGAGCCAAGAGTACAGTAAGGGGAAGGTGTTAGGCACCCCTCTCTGCCCAGTCGTGAGACTGGCCCATATTTGTTCAACATAAGACATATAGATGCTTTATTTAATTCTAACACGTAGTTTGATTTTAGCCTTTAAGCAGTTAATGGTGAGCCAGTGCGATAATTAAAGCATGCATCAGAAATAAACAAAACAGACAGGTTGTCCCAGGAAAATCGATCTCTCGGCCAGTGAATGGATTTCACGGCCGAGGGATCCCACTGGATTGATATATCGGCCGAAGGATTGATCCACCAACCGATGTTCTTCCTCACACCAGAACAGATATTTAACAAATAATCAAAACACTACGATTAATGCATAAAAACGTAAAAGAGATCAAACCATAGGCCCCTGGGCCTCACCACCTTGATCCCTCAGTTGCTTGATTGCTTCGGATTTGATTGTGATTGACTGATTTACTTCTCGAAAACCCTAGGGTTAGGGTTTGTACTTCGGGGTTTGATCGTTTGGGATGCGGCTGCCTTCGGAAGGTTAGGGCTTCTATAGAGGGAGTATGTGAGATGATTTCTGCAGAGCTTGGAGGTATGAGATGGAGGAATTGAATGTTAATTTCGGAACCCTAAGGCCTCTTTATATAGGCAATTGATGACTCACTCCGGCCAATCAAATGGCGTGAATCAAAAAGGAGTTCTAGGGTTCAAAGATCTCTAGACGCGATCTATTTCGTAGCCCGAACGCATCGGAAAAAGGCTGCTAGGGTTTTGGTGCGTCGATCAAACGACTGACAGAACATTCCAGAATTCTGGAAAAAGACGATCTGGCGGCCAAGGAATGGATCTGGCGGCCGAGGAATGGATCAGGCGGCCGAGGAATCGATCTTACGGCTGAGGAATGGATCTGACGATCTGGCGGCCGAGGAATAGATCTGGCGGCCGGGGAAACGATCTGGCGGCCGAGGAATCGATCTTGCGGCCGAGGGATTGATCTCTCAGGGAGATTTTCTAGCAACAGGTTGCTCAGGTGAGGAAATGATGTTTAAGGCCGTTAGATCAATGTTACGGCCGACAGATGGATTCTCCTAGGCTTCTGTATATTCTGTCTGAAAGGCTGTATGGCTCTGATTGGGTCCTCTAAGTGGCTCAAAGTTCTCACCGAAAGTCCTAAGGTTCTCAAGGAAGCAATCAGCAATCACTGTATCCATTTCATCATCGGGATTGTCCCAAGGTGGGACTTGAAATAATCGTTAGGCCAAATTGGGGTGTCTACAGAAAGTACTGGCTCGCTACCCTCTCTCCGAGATACCAGGCTCTCGAAAATGGCCCCTCCAGAAGGAAATGCTGGCTGTCCAACGCCCGAGCTGAGGTCAACTCTAAAGGAGCCTCATCAAGTAGCACGCCCCATGGGTCAAAACGCACCTATAATAAGGGAAAGAGCATCAAAATGACATAATGGGGAAATTACACGAAAATCAGAGGATAAGGAAGATGTCATACCTGATCCACCGTCAGACGATCCAAAACTCGCCTCCAAGCCAACAAGTCCATGGCAGGCGACCGTGACTTCCGAACTCCTTTCAACCAACGGGCCGCCCGCGGAACGAACCTAGGCTCTCTGTGCCCAGTCGGGGGAGGGAACTGCAACAAGTGCTCAAAAGCCCAGAGTTACAAGCAAAGACGAGGAACATGAATAACAAAGATAGAAACAACAAGAGAATAGCGCAGAAATCAAAATGTATACCTCAAGAATACGATGATGTCCGCCGAACGACAAACTAACTCCCCGGGAACAAGCACTGAGGTGCCCGTACAACGTGGCTAGGGCAGGAGTTCCCCAATCAAACTCTGCTATGGTCTCTAAATGCACCAAAGCAGCCAAAAACTGGACATCTACCGAATTCTTCTTGTTGCAAAACAAAGTTTGCCCAAGGAGATAAAGCAGAAAAGCTCGTACCAGCTGAGAAAGGGGAATTTCCGTTAAGATATCAGCTTGATCAAACTCTTCCCGAAGCCAGGTATATGTGATATGGCCACTCTTTGACACAATGGGAATCTTCCCCAAAAGATATCCAAGGGCACCCTTCCGCTCATGGATCCGCGGGTCAATCGGAAGAGGATCGCCGCCTACTTTCAGGCCTGTGAGCAAAGCAAAGTCACCCGGAGTGATCGTCATCTCCCCAGTCTCCGGAAGGTGGAAAGTGTTGGTGGTATCCCACCACCGCTCGACCAAGGATGTGGTCAATCCCAGCTCCGCCTTCGGAAGATGGAAACTGTAGACACCCCAATTTGGCCTAACGATTATTTCAAGTCCCACCTTGGGACAATCCCGATGATGAAATGGATACAATGATTGATGATTGCTTCCTTGAGGACCTTAGGACTTTCGGTGAGAACTTTGACCATTTAGAGGACCCAATTCAAAGCCATACAGCCTTTCAGACAGAAATACAGAAGCCTAGGAGAATCCATCTGACGGCCGTAATATCGATCTAACGGCCATAACATCAAACCCTCGCCCGAGCAACCTGTTGCCAGCAAAATCTCCCTGAGAGATCAATCTCTCGGCCGCAAGATCCATCCTTCGGCCGAGACATCCTTTCCACGGCCGTGACTTCTTTTGCTCGGCCGCCAGATCGACCTTTTTCCAGACTCTGGAACGTTCTGTCAGACGTTTGGTTTGATCCAACTACACTACCTTTCCGATGCGTTCGGGCTACGTTCGGAGATCACGACGTAGAGTTAGAGATGCATTGCAATTGCAATTGCCATCTCGTGATTTGATTGGCCGGAGTGAGTCATCCATATGCCTATATAAAGGGGCCTTTGGGTTCCGAATTAACACACAGAAATTGAGATACCCACACACTCAATCAAAACTCGAAGCTCTGCAGAAATACTCCCTCAATCCCACTCTTCAAAAGCCCTAACCTTCCGAAGGCAGCCGTCAATTCGGCGATCAAACCCCGAAGTTCAAACCCTAACTCTAGGGTTCTCGACCAAGCAATCAATCAATCACGCCCAATCCAAAGCAATCAAGCAACTGAGGGATCAAGGTGGTGAGGCCCAACGGCCTCTGGTTTGTTTTATTTATCATGTTTATGACTAACCGTAGCATCTAAATCATTCGCTAAGCTTTTCTGTCTGGTGTGAGGAAGAACATCGACCGGGGATTCGATCCCTCGGCCGATAAATAAAACCAGGGGGATCTCTCGGCCGTGAGATCCATTCACCGGCCGCGAGATCCATCTCCCTGGGACATTTTGTTTGTTTTATCTGCTTTCTGATGCATGCTTCAATTATCGCATTGGCTCACTTTGCTTACTGTTTAAAGGAATAATTAAACAGACTATGTGTTAGAATTAGACAAAGCATCTATACGTCTTATGTTGAACAATTATGGGCCAGTCTCACGACTGGGCAGAGAGGGGTGCCTAACACCTTCCCCTTACTGTACTTTTGGCTCCCGAATCCAGAATCTCTATCCATTTTCCTAGTTTTAATAAACTAGGTGGCGACTCTATTTGATGATAACCGTTATCATGTGGTGATGTTCCTAGCCATGGGAATGTCCATGATTTTGGTTTATGAAGTGAGCAACCAATCGAGCAAACTCAAACGTGACCAATCTGTATGGCGATGCCCCGTTTGGGAGGTGTCTACAGTTTTTGGCGACTCCGCTGGGGAAATAGAGAGCCATAACCAGAAAGTTCAACATAAGACTAATGCATGCCTTGTCTAATTCATTTATCATATGCATCGAGCGGGCAACCCGTTGAGTTCACCTGATATCCCGGCATGACACGGGCTATGTTGGGGGTTCCAGCAAACTCCACAGTCACTCGTACCTAGTGGTATATCAAAAAGGAAATCACCCAATCACCACCTATAATGGGCTGGTGAGAGGATTGGTGCCCTTTGACAACGGAGCACCCTGAGACTACCAAAACCTTGCATGTTTTAGAAAGCCATAGAACTTATCAAACTAAGACAGGAACCTACAGGCTAGGAACCTACTTGCATTTTTATTTCCGAGTTCTTCCTCACACCTATTGTATGTATGTATGTTGTAAAGTTTCTCTTTTGCAGGTTAAACCTTAGGAATCTCCCTAAGTCAAATAAACAGTAGGTAAGATTAATCAATCTAACTAAAGCAAAAACCTTTTTCAGGAAAAATGACTGCATCATTGATCACGTCTGATTCGCACTTTCAAGTTGTCACCAAGCTGTCTGGCCCGCTCCACTTTGCTGTTGAAGATTTCAACCCTTCTGAATACATCACTCCAGTAAATCAACCAAAGCCTATGGTGGCTATCATTGAAGATGACCATGTCATGTTCACTGGAACAGTTTATGAGGAAGAGGTAGAAGACCTGATTGAAGAAGAAGGGCTTCGCAGGGTTCCAATCTACTTTTATGACCCTTATGCACCTACCGATGATTATTGGCCAATAGACGAGGTCAACAACCTCGAGACTGAAGAGGCAAAGGAAGAAGAGGCTGTCGACAATGACCCACTAGACGAAATATCACTAAACCTGCTCTTTGATGAGGGGGTCACCAACAATGAAATAAGGGTGATCCATCCCATCATAGACAGCTTTGGTAATTGGTGGGGCTTTGTTGGCACACGACGAGTCAACAACAGCGACGAAGCCGAAATTGAAGCTCAATTGGAAGAGATAACAGCAATAGCAAATCAAATGGCCCTCCAAGACTTGCAGGGTGACAATGATGAAAGTGCGAATCAAGGTGACAGTGAGGTGTTGGTGATCGACCTTGGTGATGAAAAAGACTGCTCTGAGCTGATTGTGGATGCTGAAAAAGGGGCTTACCCCAACTGGACCGTGGAACACGCTCTAAAATATAAAATGAAAAGCGCTAATCTTAGTTCTGATTCCGATTCCGACTCCGAGTCGACTCAGTCCGAGTCAAGCTTTTCATCCTTCGAAACTACTAAGTCTAGTGAGGAAAACCTGGTCAAAGTGCCAAGGCATAGCATTTACTTTGAGTTCGACTCTGAAATGTCTTTTGATAAATTTAGCAATGAGAAGGAAGATTTAGAGTATTTCACTTTGCCTATGATCAATTGTGTGGATTCCGACAAACCAAATTTTGAGGAAGAAATTCCGAAAGAAATTCTAGAATTTATCGAGAGAGAAGAGGAAAGGCACGCTAAACCTTTTTCTGAGGAGATAATCACAGCAAACATAGGCTCTGAAAACGAGCCCAAAATGGTTAAAATTGGTGCCACACTATCCCCTCAAGAAAGTGAAAAACTAATCTTTTTGCTAAAAGAATACAAAGATGTTTTTGCCTGGTCTTATGAGGACATGCCTGGAATAGACCCCGAAATTGTTCAACATAAGATTCCTCTTCGTCCTGATGCAAAACCAGTTAAACAGAAACTGAGACGTATGCGCCCTGATTGGGTCCTAAAGATAAAAGAAGAAGTCACTAAGCAAATCAACGCCGGTTTTCTCATAGTCACTGAATATCCACAATGGGTAGCAAACATCGTTCCCGTACCAAAGAAAAACGGAGGAATCAGGGTCTGCGTAGATTTTCGAGATCTCAACAAAGCCAGTCCGAAAGATGACTTCCCATTACCTCACATAGACGAGCTAATAGATAACACCGCAGGCCATGCGTTGCTATCCTTCATGGATGGATTTTCTGGATATAACCAAATCCTTATGTCTCCTGAGGATAGAGAGAAAACTACCTTCACTACGCCTTGGGGAACTTACTGTTACCGAGTAATGCCGTTTGGGTTGAAGAATGCTGGAGCCACTTACCAGAGGATGGCCACAACACTGCTGCACGACATGATGCACAAAGAGGTCGAGGTGTATGTCGACGATATGATAGTCAAATCAAAGGAAAGGGAAGGACACTATGGAGTACTCCAAAAGTTCTTTGAAAGGATTAGGAATTACAAGTTGCGTCTTAACCCTCAAAAATGCACTTTTGGGGTAACAGCTGGAAAGATGTTGGGATTCCTCATCACTCAAAGAGGAATTGAGGTAGATCCTTCCAAGATACAGGCTATCATGGAGATATCACCGCCTAGGACAGAGAAGGAAGTAAGGAGCTTCTTAGGGAAGGTACAGTTCATCAGCAGGTTCATTTCCAAGCTCACAACCACCTGTGAACCTCTTTTCAAACTACTAAAGAAAGGTACGGATTTGAATGGAGCCAAGACTGTCAGCAAGCGTTCGAGGCAATCAAGGAATACCTTCAGAATCCACCTGTACTATCGCCACCCATCCCTGGGAAGCTATTGATTCTGTATCTCTCAGTAACAGACACGTCCATGGGATGTATGCTAGCGCAAGAAAACGACGCCAAGGTAGAGTGCGCCATATACTACCTCAGCAAGAAAATGATGGATTACGAAACAAGGTACACTCCCCTCGAGAAAACCTGTTGGGGGCTAGTATGGGCCACAAAGAAACTAAGGCACTACCTGTTAGCACATCCGGTGGTGCTGGTCTCTCGTTTAGACCCAATCAAGTATCTTTTCGAGAAGCCAGCACTTATCGGAAAGCTAGCTAGGTGGTTATTACTGCTAGCAGAATTCGATCTCAAATACATGACAAGGAAATCAGTAAAAGGAAGAGCTGTGGCAGAATTCTTGGCAGATCACCCTGTGACAGAAGCTGAGGCAGAGGACTTCATGTTCCCCGACGAGGACATCTTATGTCTCTTAGACGACACCTGGCAACTTTACTTTGATGGAGCATCAAACCAATGTGGATATGGCATAGGGGTATTGCTAGTTTCCCCAAACGATTCCCACATCCCCTTGTCATATAAGCTAAGATTTGAAGTCACTAACAACCAAGCTGAATATGAGGCTTGTATTGCTGGAATGGAGGCAGCCCTGGAGCTAGGAGCAAAAAGGGTAGAAGTCACTGGGGATTCAAACTTGGTGGTATCTCAAGCAAGAGGAGACTGGAAGGTCAAGGAGGATACACTGAAGCTATATCACTCTGTGCTGGAAAATCTAATTCCACAATTCGATTCTGTTATCTTCACACACACTCCTCGAGTGAGCAATAGATTTGCAGATGCACTGGCAACATTGGCGTCTATGGTCGAAATACCCCTGGGATTCACAATGCGGCCTCTCATGATCGAACAAAAGGTTAAACCCGCATGTGAATGTACCTTTACCGAGGAAGGTGAAGACGATGGCAAGCCATGGTACGAAGACGTGAAGGAATTCCTAGAAAAAGGAGAATACCCGTCCGAGGCCACCTCAAAGGACAAGACGGCTTTGCGGAAGTTTGCTGCTCGATTTATAATCTGTGGAGGAGCATTGTACCGAAGGGCACACCTGGGTCCAAGTCAACTTTGCGTCACAACGGAGGACAGCCGCAAGGTAATGGAAGAAATACACGAAGGAATTTGTGGGCCACACATGAATGGGGCAACGATGGCAAAGAAGATCCTACGTCAGGGATATTACTGGACTACTATGGAAGCCGACTGCGCTGATTATGTCCGTCGATGTTACAAATGCCAAACTCACGCTGATCGTATGCGTATTCCCCCTACGGAATTGTACAGCATGACCTCCCCTTGGCCATTCTCCACTTGGGGGATAGATGTCATTGGAAGCATAAATCCAAAGGGGAAATACAAACATCAGTTCATTCTGGTGGCCATCGACTACTTCACCAAATGGGTAGAGGCAGCCTCTTATGCTACTCTCAAAGCCACTCATGTGGCCAAATTCATTCGTACTAATATCATCTATCGATATGGTGTACCTCACGAGTTTGTCTGTGATAATGGATCGCACTTCAAGGGGGCAACAAAGAAGCTTTTCGCCGAATTTGGGATACAAAATCATCGGTCATCTACTTACCGACCTCAAACTAATGGAGCAGTTGAGGCTGCAAACAAGAATGTCAAGAGGATTCTGCGGAAGACTATCAACACTTATACAGACTGGCCGGAAATGCTACCTCTGGCGCTATGGGGGTATCGAACAACCGAAAGGACTTCAACTGGGGCTACTCCCTACTCTCTGGTCTATGGAATGGAAGCTGTCTTGCCCATCGAATTGGAATTACCTTCGTTAAGGGTTCTAGCTGAGACTGGAATGATCGAAGAGGATTGGGTTCAAAACCGCTACGACGAGTTGGCATTACTAGACGAAAGGAGACTGAGGGCTTTATACCATGTACAAGGGTATCAACGCCGTATTGCACGAGCATTCAACAAAAAGGTAAAACCTAGGGACGTCAAGGCAGGAGACATGGTGCTCAAAGCAATTCGTCGCCACGTCTCAGACCCAAGGGGCAAGTTTAGACCAAACTGGGGAGGCCCCTACCTTATCAAACGCGTACTTTCTGGAGGAGCAGCATACATTGCAGACTTGGATGGAATGGAATTCGCAACGCCAGTCAACATTGACAAGTTGAGGAAGTATTACCCCTGAGAGATGCTCGTTGGACCGAAAACCACAAGGGTGGGCGGATCCAAGCAAAAATTAGAGCAGCCTGCTAGGCCGAAAACCCGCAAGGGCGGCTTAGGCAAAAACTAAGGCATAAATAAAACGCTCGCTAGACCGAAAACCCGCAAGGGCGGTTTTTAGGCAAAAATTAGAGCACAAAAGGAGAGGAAAATACCCGAGTGTACCCTAACTAAAAAACAAAACAAATCCCCTTTGTTGGAACTACGTTTATGGCCTGATTCCCTCCATGGGATACGTAGGCAATCTCTAAGCTTGAGATTCGGCCACTGCTATCAACATCGCTTCCGAGATTTCTAGGTCTATCCTAAAGCATGTTCACCATCAAATCATGGCAATAACATCTTCAAATAAAACGACCAAATGTTTTATTATTTCCAAAGAGAAAGGACAAAGCAAGCCTAAACAATTCTTAATCCATGAAAGCTAGAATCAAACAAACGTCTTTTGAAAAACATAAGCAAAGCGTCGATCTCTAGGTCTTCCTTCTCTTTGCACTTCTATCCTCCAAAAGGTTTTTCTTCAACCAGCGTTTGTAAGAACCCGATAGCTTAGCAGCAAAGTTCTCAGCAATCTCCTGCATCACTCTATTTGGCCAAAGACGCAGCATATTGCGACGGAAGTTGGCATCATGGATCTTAGAGGCAGTATACTCAGGGTCACCTAAGATTGCGGCTTGTTCAGCCCCAAACTGCCTTTGAAAGCGAGCAGGGAAGTAGAAAACGACTCGAGTAATGCCAATCACTGCTACACCAAAGTGGTTCATGGTACTCGCGGTCATGCTCTCGATACCATACCAGGGGCAAACCCATTGAATCCAATCACCTCTGCAAGTCTTCATCCACGCTGCCCAAGCAGCCTCAGTTGGGAACTGTTTAACCATGTGACGATCCGTGCACTGGTCTGGATTGTAAGGAAGTCGCTCCGGCGCATCCCACACTTTTAGCTTTTCAAACAACCATACCTAGAGAAAAAGGGAAAATTGTGAGCTGAGAGAACATGTGAGTCAAAACAAAAGAGTGATGAGTGAAAAGATAAATCTGACAAATGAAACAAATAAAAGAGTGAACCTGCAATAACAAGGGACCGCCTGAGAACTGAGTTGTAGGACTACCCTTCATCAAATCTAGACCCATCAAGGTCTCTACCAATACTAAACCAGCGAAACCCACACGATTTCCAATTTGCTGAGCAAGGTTAAGCAATATAGGATCAGCATGGCCAGAGGAAGGGCCAAGCAAGTGGTAATGAAGGAGACAAATGCACAATGCATGAAAGCACGACTTCTGTAAGGAAACTTGGCGATGAGCCTCAGTTGCACCAAAACGCTGGATGAGTTGCAGAATCTCCAGCTTCCCTTTCACTAGGAAGAACTTAACTTCATGTTTTTGAACTTGGAGTAAATCCTTTAGGAGATCACCACGGTTGAACAAAGGATTAGGGACAATGAAACCCTCTCTATCCGAATGACCCATGATGGCTGCAAATTCCTCGATGGTAGGACATAATTCCTCCCTCTTAAATCGAAAGACGTGAAAATCAGGATCCCACAAGCTAGCGGCTGCCCTAAGGAAAGCAAAATTCACGGGAATGTGACGAAGAGAAAAGAGGAAGTCCATGCCAAAGGACTTAAAGTGCAAACGGTCAAGGCCATTAAAGGAATCCAACCACTGATCAAGGATTGGTTGTGCCATGTGCAAGGAAATCACTGCTGACGATGCTATCGGGTTCGTAGAACGCGTACTTATAAGACTAGGTCGAGTCTTAGTTCGAATCGGAATCGGATTCTTAATCCTCGGAAATTCAGTCGGTCTCTCGGCCGGCACTTCAATTCGGCGGCCGTGGGATCAATCCATCGGCCCGTAGATAATAGGGTTGATCTACAAGTCAAACCCAGGCAAACGAAACGATCCTTCGGCCGCTAGATCGAAGTTTCGGCCGCGTAATCATTTGGTCGGCCGCCAGAACGGCTATTTTACAGACTGTTCCCGCGGTTCAGTTCGTTTCATTGGATTAACGGAAATATCACACGCAAACAAACGTAACACAGTGTACACAATCACAAACAGAGCAAGAAGGTTTTTGTTTCATATAACGAAAGCTTTTTACATCACAAGGTGGATCATCCCACATTTCCTAAACAAACTATACATCGATTTCCTGTCGAACTAACCTTTGCAGGAACAAAAAGCAAAGAAAGAAACAAAGGGGAGCAGAAGAGGATATCGAACCCTCTGGTGGTCCGAACAAAAGAGACCAGCTGCAAAAAAGGAGAGGACACCCCTGGGACGGTGTATACCAGAGGAGTACTACGGTGCAGAAGGGACACCACATGGCCCAGAAAAACCACCACACCGCGTACCACCGCCACACCAGGAGTTCCACATCGCGGAAGCAAGTCACCCATGCGAGGGCCCCTAATCAAGCATACCCATGCGAGGATCCGTAATCAAGCGTCGAGACAGGACCAAAAGCAAACGCGGTCTCCCTCCGCGCACACTAGCCACGACGGCATACCACCCACGGCCCGGAGCTGTCGAAAACGAGGATAGATGGAAGGGAGTCTTCGGCTACGGAGTTCTCGAAACGAGGAGAGGAAGAGGAAAAGAAAGAGGAAAAAGTGAAATGAAACGGTCGACGCTGTGACCTTTTATAGGCCCCTGGAAATAAAGGGATTACGCGGCCGATACATTGATAGCTCGGCCGGCTAATCAATTATGCGGCCGAGAGATCGATCTCCTGGCCCCTTAATCAAATTCCCTTAGCAACATCAGATCATGCTCAGTGCACCAATCCGAGCCATCATGAATTCTGGGTCCGTGACCAACAGAACCAATCAAAGTAGCCTTGGGGGCATCCCCAAGCCAATGCAATGTAATCCAAACTAGCCTTGGGGGCATGCCCAAGCATCGAAGCTCTCTCTCCACAAACTGCTAGCCAAAGCAAGTTGAAACACCCAGCGGCTTTACGCCCATATCCATTATCGGTTCACTCAGCGGCTCGAATGCCATCAACTCAACGGCTCGAGGCCCATTATCAACAGGCTCTACACCTGTACTTATTCAGCAGCTCTACGCTCGCTATCGCAATCTCAGCGGCTCGAAGCCCACTACCTCAACAGGCTCGAAGCCTACATCCACCATCTCAACTGGTTCAAAACCATGAACCCAGCGGCTCGAAGCCATCAACTCAGCGGCTCAAAGCCCATTGCCTCAACACAGCAGGCTCTATGCCCGTTATCTCACCAAAGCGGCTCCAAGCCCGCTATCCCAACTGGCTCGAAGCCATAACCATCATCTCAGTGGCTCCCAGCCCTCGACTTAGCAGCTCTACGCTCGCTATCACAGCAACAGGTTCTACGCCTGTAACTCAGCGGCTCCGAGTCCGCCATTTCAAATGGCTCGAAGCCGTAAACAACTAATCTCAGCGGCTCGAAGCCCGTTAGGCTCTACGCCTGTTATTACCATCTCAGCGGCTCTACGCCCATTTACCTCAACAGGCTCGAAGCCTACGTCTACTATCACCCAGCGGCTCGAAGCCCTCGAATCAGCAGCTCTGCGCTCGCTATCACAACAACAGGCTCTATGCCTGTATTCATTCAACTCAGCGGCTCCAAGCCCACTGTTTCAAATGGCTCGAAGCCGTAACCAATCAATCTCAGCGGCTCGAAGCCCATTATCGACAGGCTCTACGCCCATATTCACTCATTCGGCAGCTCTATGCTCGCCATCACAACTCAGCGGCTCCAAGCCCATTATCTCAGTTGGCTCAAAGCCGTAAACAAGCAACAGGCTCTAAGCCGCCTCATCAATCAAGACATCTATTCTCAGGCTCTACGCCTGAATGCTCAAAAAAATCTAACATTATTTGAATGCTCAAGCTCTACGCTTGGATGCCCAACCACTGTGTACTGGATGCTCAAGTTATACACTTGAATGCTCAAGCTCTACGCTTGGATGCCCAACCACTGTGTACTGGACGCTCAAAGCCTGTACTTTGAATGCTCGGATTCTGCCGTCCGAATGCTCGAGCTCTACGCTCTGAATGCTCAAGTCCGGAACTTGATAGAAGCTCTAAGCTTAAGAACAAACACACACGCACGGGCCCGTGCACATATTTGCATTATCACATCGAGTCTGCATCATATCTGTTCACATCTAACAACCATCATCACACATATACACTTTGCATATCTCTCATGAAACAGGTCAGTCCTGCAGTCAACCGGCTCTATGCCTCGGTTTTATTGATCGGCCCAACGCCTCGATCCTTTGGCTCCGCGTCAAACACTTATGATGAGAAAGCTCCGTGCACAGATCATCAGAATACAACCAGCTCTACGCTTCGGTTCATATCACGTCAAGCTCTAAGCTCCGACAACTCAGGCCCTTGCCTTATGCCAGCTCCGTGCTTCGGTTCTATCAAGCTCTAAGCTCCGACAACTCAGGCCTCCGCCTCATAAACCACAGCAGGCTCCAGGCCTCAAAGCTAATCATCTCAGGCCCTCG
Source organism: Rhododendron henanense subsp. lingbaoense (assembly GCA_020567845.1). Classification (NCBI taxonomy): domain Eukaryota; kingdom Viridiplantae; phylum Streptophyta; class Magnoliopsida; order Ericales; family Ericaceae; genus Rhododendron; species Rhododendron henanense. Next base: position 28,815,262 of record CM036314.1, read on the forward strand.
CCTTATACCAGCTCCGCGCTTCGGTTCATCACGTCAGGCTCAAAGCTCTGACACCTCAGGCTCTTGCCTTATGATCAACACCAGCTCCGCGCTTCGGTTCATCACGTCAAGCTCAAAGCTCTGACACCTCAGGCTCTTGCCTTATGATCAACACCAGCTCCGCGCTTCGGTCCTATCAATCACCACAGGCTCTCGCCTTATGATCAATACCAGCTCCGCGCTTCGGTCTTATCAAACCCCTCAGGCATTCGCCTCAAAATCGCAACAGGCTCCACGCCTCGATTCCATCACTCTCAGGCTCTCGCCTTATACCAGCTCCGCGCTTCGGTTCCATCAAATTCCATCACTCTCAGGCTCTCGCCTTATACCAGCTCCGCGCTTCGGTTCCATCAAATTCCATCACTCTCAGGCTCTCGCCTTATACCAGCTCCGCGCTTCGGTTCAGCACGACAAGCTCAAAGCTCTGACACCTCAGGCTCTCGCCTCATGACTACAACCGGCTCCGTGCCTCGGTTCCCTCATTATGCAAAGCTCCGTGCTCCAGTTACTGGCCCTGCGCCCCCCTACATCTCAAAAGCAAACCGGCGTCCAACTCATCCCAGCAGATGGTTTGGATTCCACCCCATTACATCAAACCCTTCCAGCTCATTCGCAAGGATAGGCTACTCTACCGAGCTCCTTCCAAGTCAAAGTAAGGATGATCAAGAAAAGCAAACGCACCTGCAGTGTACTGATCTACCCCAAAATACTAAGGAAGCTCTCCGCAAAAACTCCCCAGGCAGCCCTGCGCTCCTTCAACTATCTTCCGCCAAAACCCTGGCTCAGTCTAGGTACGTCACACTACGGCTTTTAAGCCCTAAGGTACGTCTTCTGTCTCTAACCCTCCAAACTTTTATTTTGTTTTATTGCCCGAACTACGGTTGGTCTGAATTTCCCTTGTGGAATACGTAGGCAGCCTCCCGGCCCGACCATAACAAAACCTTTTTCGAAAACCCTTGGAATAGTGGTTGGACCAAATTGAGTTGCTTTTTACAGCTTTGACTCTTACTCAAACATGTCTCGCGATCCGTCTGAGTTCAGTCTCCGGAAGGTGGAAAGTGTTGGTCATCTCCCCAGTCTCCGGAAGGTGGAAAGTGTTGGTGGTATCCCACCACCGCTCGACCAAGGATGTGGTCAATCCCAGCTCCGCCTTCGGAAGATGGAAACCAAGTATCAAGGGCTCAAAGTCAGCCAAAGCAACCGCATCCTTGGCTTCCTGAGGGAGCCTCTCGTACCACTCAAACACCTGGGGGCAGCTTCCCCATACGCGCAGCCTCTCGTTTGCCTGACAAAATACGAGGAAGGAATCAGACACACAAGATATCGCCTATACAGGGGGCAACTTCTAGAACTCAAACTCCCTGTCAAAATATCAAATTATCATTCTGCGAAATCTCACATACAAAATCATTTGACAGGATAAAATTCTACCTTCCTGTTGGTGAGGCCGAAGTGCTGCTCCGGCTCCCTATGCAAGACCTCAGGTGGGATGTCACTGAGGGGAGGACGGTATCGCAAAGAACCACCACGTCCGACCAAGTGAACCTGAGGAGAGTAAGTGGCAACGTCAAAAGGTGGAAGAATATCACCACCCACATCAGTGGAAACCTCGTGTTCAACCCCAGGAGGAATGGGTTGCGAGGAACTCCCCCCAGCAGTGGCCCTGCGCCGACTCGAACGCAAGACGCGAGAACTTGAAACCCCGCCAAGAATCTCGGCCTCGACGGCCGGAGCCTTGCCCGTGTCTCTAGATGCGGCGGGGATATCGGATGGTGGAGGAGGAGGCGGGCTCGAAGCCATGGCAGCCAAAACCGTGGTGGTCGGAGGATCGGCGGCGGGAACGTGAAAAACGACGAGGAGAGAGAGGAGGCGACGGCGGCGATCGTTTAGACGAGAGGAAAGAGTGAGGAATGGAAAGAAAGATGTAACCCGTGAGATCGATTTAACTGAACTTAAATCGATTTCCTGGCTTTTGGTGTTCTCACGGCCGAGACATCAATTCCTCGGCCGAGACATCAATTCTTCGGCCGAGGGATCGATCTCCTGGCCTCTTAATCAAATTCCCTCAGCAACAGCAGATTTTGCTCGGTGTACCAACTCAAGCGATTACAGACTTCTAAGTCTTCGGTCAACCAAAGTAGCCTTGGGGGCATGCCCGAACCAATACAATGTAATCAAAACCAGCCTTGGGGGCATGCCCAAGCATCGAAACTCTCTCTCCACAAACTGCTGGCCAAAGCAAGTTGAAACACCCAGCGGCTTTACGCCCGTATCAACCCACTCAGCGGCTCTACGCCTCATCTACCAATTCAGCAGCCCTGTGCCCATCATCTCCATACAATTCAGCGGCTCTAAGCCTGCTATCTCAATTGGCTCGAAGCCGTAACAAGTCAACTCAACGGCTCTAAGCCCACTGTTTCGACTAGCTCGAATCTACTTCAGCGGCTCAAAGTCTACTACTTCCACAGGCTCGAAGCCTATATCTACCATCTCAGCGGCTCCAAGCCCTTAACTCAATAGGCTCTACGCCCGTTATCTCACCAAAGCGGCTCTACGCCCACTATCCTAACAGGCTCAAAACCTCTACGCAACTCAGCGGCTTTACGCCCCCATCTATCAATTCAGCGGCTCAAGGCCCACTATCGACAGGCTCTACGCCTGTACTTATTCACTCATTTAGGAGCTCTACGCTCGCTATCACAATCTCAGCAGCTCCAAGCCCTCGACTCAGTAGCTCTACGCTTGCTATCACGGCAATAGGCTCTACGCCTGTAATCACTCAACTCAACGGCTCCAAGCCCACTGTCTCAAATGGCTCGAAGCCGTAAACAACCAATCTCAGCGGCTCGAAGCCCGTTATCAAAAGGCTCTACGCCTGTTATCACAACTCAACGGCTCCAAGCCCATTATCTCAACTGGCTCAAAGCCGTAAACAAGCAACAGGCTCTAAGCCGCCCCAACAATCAAGACATTTATTCTCAGGCTCTACGTCTGAATGCTCAAAAATCTAACATTTTTGAATGCTCAAGCTCTACGCTTGGATGCCCAACCACTGTGTACTGGATGCTCAAGTTATACACTTGAATGCTCAAGCTCTACGCTTGGATGCCCAACCACTGTGTACTGGACGCTCAAAGCCTGTACTTTGAATGCTCGGATTCTGCCGTCCGAATGCTCGAGCTCTACGCTCTGAATGCTCAAGTCCGGAACTTGATAGAAGCTCTAAACTTAAAACAAACACACACGCACGGGCCCGTGCACATTTGCATCAACATTTTCACATCGAGTCTGCATCACATCTATTCACATCTAACAACCATCATCACACATATACACTTGGCATATCTCTCATGAAACAGGTCAACCCTGCAATCAACTGGCACTATGCCTCGGTTTTATTGATCGGCCCAACGCCTCGATCTTTTGGCTCCACGCCAACACTTATGATGGAAAAGCTCCGTGCGCAGACCATCAGAATGCAACCAGCTCTACGCTTCGGTTCATATCACGTCAAGCTCTAAGCTCCAAACAACTCAGGCCCTCGCCTCAAGACTGTATACAGGCTCCACGCCTCAATCACTTCAGGCTCCATGCCTCAGTTCCTTCATCTCAGGCCCTTGCCTTATACCAGCTCCGCGCTTCGGTTCAACACGTCAAGCTCAAAGCTCTGACACCACAGGCTCTCGCCTTATGATCAACACCAGCTCCACGCTTCGGTCCTAGCAAATCACCTCAGGCTCTCGCCTTATGATCAACACCAGCTCCGCGCTTCGGTCCTAGCAATCACCTCAGGCTCTCGCCTTATGATCAACACCAGCTCCGCGCTTCGGTCCTATCCAATCTCCTCAGGCCTTCGCCTCAAGACTGCAATAGGCTCCACGCCTCGATTCTATCACTCTCCAGGCTCTCGCCTCGTGACTACAACCGGCTCCGTGCCTCGGTTCCCTCATCTCCAAAAAAAAAAACTCCGTGCTCTAGATACTGGCCCTGCGCCTCCCCTACATCTCAAACAAACGGCGTCCAAATTCATCCCCAGTAGATGGTTTGGATTCCACCCCATTACATCAATTCCTTCCAGCTCATTCGCAAGGATAGGCTACTCTACCGAGCTCCTTTCAGTCAAAAGTAAGGATGATCAAGAAAAGCAAACGCACCTGCAGTGTACTGATCTACCCCAAAATAACTAAGGAAGCTCTCCGCAAAAACTCCCCAGGCAGCCCTGCGCTCCTTCAACTACTCCTCGCCAAAACCCTGGCTCAGTCTAGGTACGTCACACTACGGCTTTTTTTAAGCCCCTAAGGTACGTCTTCTGTCTCTAACCCTCCAAACTTTTTGCTTTTCTTTATTGCCCGAACTACGGTTGGTCTGAATTTCCCTTGTGGAATACGTAGGCAGCCTCCCGGCCCGACCATAACAAAACCTTTTTCGAAAACCCCTTGGAATAGTGGTTGGACCAAATTGAGTTGCTTTTTACAGCTTTGACTCTTACTCAAACATGTCTCGTGTAGGGAGTAAATCCCGAGCAGGTACAAATTGTGCCCAGGTACGCGGTACGTGGGACCACGATATGATTATGATAGGGACAGTCGCCGTGCATAACGGTGGTCGGCGACAGAGACCGATGATATGAGAAATCATTGGTCCAGAGAGTCTATGCAAGGTCAAGGTCCAGTGAAACAAGAGTATTGGACCAAGGAATTGACAGAGGACCAATAACATGTGAAGTCATTGGTCCAAGTAGTCTGTTCGGCAGAAAAGGGGCCGAACAGGAGGGGATTTGTACGAAAAGCAATCCCAGATGCAGGAAACGTTCCAGAAGGTTCTAGAAACAGGGATATTCCGTGTATACTATAAGATTCCAATAAAAAAGGATCTTGGGAGGATACCCGACGGGAATGGGAAGTTCGGCCAGCTGTGGAAAAGAGTCCTAAACGGACTAAGGTAATGAACTGATAAGGGAACGAGAATCCAAGTTATTCTGGGTTTCCTATACGAGATAGGAAACCTAAGGAAACGTGGATACTTGGGCAGCAAGCATCCATAAACCTATAAGTACGAGGCAAACCTAGAGGAAAAAGGTACACAATACACTACAGTTTTACATATTCTCCTACTTGAATTAGGGTTTTCGATCAGTACGTGATACTAACTTAGGCATCGGAGGGCCTTTGCCACGAGCGGCAAAGGTGCACTCACCCTTTGTCTGTTTTGCAGATAAAGGCCCCGGCGACGTATTAGGGTTCCGGCGAGGACCTCAAAATAGCCGTTACGTTCTTGTGCTGTTTAAACCACTCACGATTTTTCTGCACTTACAATTGGCGCCGTCTGTGGGAATCGAAAGAGATCCCTCTGAAAAGCGACCATGATGGAAGAAGATCCAAAGACTCCACATGATCCGAAACACCAGTTGGGGGGAGGAGGTGGCAACTCCCCACCGGATCCTCCGAGAAAGCCCGACGGTGGGCAGGCAAAGAAGCCCACAAACATGGATAACCCCCTTACTGTCCATGGCGACTCCAGGAACAAGGAGGGAAGGACGGCCACAGGCTCCACGAGAAGGAGTAAATCCCATCGTGAGGGAGAATCAGTGGCGCATTCAAGGAGTGCACACAACCGTGACGATATCTTGGATAAAAAGAGACAAGAGATCGAAGAGTACGCTCGTTTGATTAAAAAACGAGAATATGAGATACAGGAATTGCAGCGGATACGAGGATATCCGGAGGATTCTGGACTGTCACGAAAAGATTCCAGAGGAGAAAGGTTGGCGATAGTGGAACACAAGAAGGCTCCTTCACGAGGAAGGAGGAGCAGGTCCAGGAGTCCCACTCCGAAAAAGAAAAGGGCTTCTTCACGAAAAAGAAGAAGCAGAAGCCTCACCCCCGAAGAAGGAGAGATTAGAAGACATCACAGGGATAGGTACGAGAGACCTGATTCCGATTGGGAAAAGAGTACTCCCAAGAAAGCAAAAGAGAGAGAGGAGGGAGCCATATCTGCACGAGAGGCGGCGCGGAAAGCCCTCAGCAATATAGCCTCATCCCCTTTTTCGAAGAGATTGCAGGAGGCGAGGCTTCCGAGCAGGGTGAAGCACGGAGCATTCGTACTTTACGAAACAAATAACGATCCCGTGGCACATGTACAACACTACCGACAGGCAATGTTCATGCACGACGGGGATGATGCAATCATGTGCAAGATGTTCCCATCGAGTTTAGGGAAAGTGGCCTTGTCATGGTTCCATAAGCTGGGGCCGAACACCGTGCGAGGATGGAGGCAGTTGGCCGAAGAATTCACTGCTCGATTTCTGACGAGCAGGAAAGCACCAAAAACCTTTGAAAGCCTCTCTGTTATGAAGCAGGGAGAGGGTGAGCCGATCAGAGACTATGCCAAGAAGTACTGGGAGACTTTCAACGAGATTGAAGGGTGCAGCGAGGAATATGCCATAGCCACGTTCAAAACAGGATTGCCTGTTCGGGGAGAGCTGCGTAAATCCCTGAACATGAACCCGGTAGACACACTGGCGAGGCTAATGGAACGAATCGAGCAGCATGCCAGAAATGAGGATGACATACTGCGTGAGGACAACAGGATGGTTGCCGAACAGGCAAAGGTCCTACCGAAGAGGGCGGACAAGCCAGAGCCCAAGACCTACAAAGAAAGGAAAGAGTACGGGCAAGTCAAGAAAGAACCGTATAAAGAAAAGCACGCCCCAGACCCCAAGTCTTTCTTTTCGGTGACAACGGTTTGGAAGGAACCGATCTACCGGATTCTCTACAAAATAAAGAATCGCCCATATTTCAAATGGCCCCCAAGGCTGGAGGGGGACAAAGACGCGAAGAGGGCTACGAGTCAGCATTGCAGTTACCATAAAGACTGGGGGCATATGACAGAGGATTGCGAGATGTTCAAACAACACCTCGACGATCTGGTCTCACGGGGTTACTTGAAAGAATTTATTCAGGAGGAGCACAAGGGTGCAGAGAAAGCATTGGAGTTGGATTATGAGCAGAATCCAAGAGGGATAATCCATATGATACATGGATTGGCCGCGCCTTACACGAGAAGTGAGGTGAGGTTGCTCCAAAGACAAGTAAAACACGACCAGCACGTGATGCAGTTAGGAAAGAAACGAGGACGTGAAGGAGAAGAATGCACTGGGGGCATAATCTTCACAGATGAGGACCTGGGGGAAATCCAGGTGCCGCACAATGACGCCCTAGTCATAACCCTACGAATTGGGGAATATGACATGGAGAGAATTCTGGTAGATTCGGGGAGCTGCACGGAGATACTGTATTATGACGCATTCAAGAAGTTAGGGCTGACACAAGCAGATTTGGTGCCGTCAACAACCCCTTTGGTCGGATTTAGTGCAGGAGCAGTGTGGCCATTGGGCAAAGCAACTCTCCCTGTTCGTGCGGGAACAGTTGTGCTAAGAACCGACTTTTTGGTGGTAGATGTACCATCCTCCTATAACGCGATTATCGGAAGGACATGGTTGCACAAGATGAGGGCGGTTTCCTCCACTTACCATCAGATGGTAAAATTTCCTGGGTCAAATGGCATCGAAAGAATTAGGGGAAATCAGAAGGTCGCCCAGCAATGCTTGGTTTCTATAATCAAGAAGGCACCAAAGGCCCAGTTAGTTCAAGCAATCGAGGTTCCGGATCGGCCGACCATTGAGGATGTCGGAGGAGATCCCGCCGAGAAAGTGGTGGAAGGCTTGAAGAAGATTCAGATCAACGAGAATGATCCAGAAAGGTATTTTCTGATTGGGGAAAATCTGAATGAAGCAGAAGAGGGAGAATTGGTAAGGTTCCTCAAAGAACACGTTGATGTGTTTGCCTGGGTTCCCGAAGAGATGCCCGGAGTGGATGCAAACGTGATTTGTCACCACTTGAATGTGGATCCACAGCATAAGCCTGTGATGCAGAAGAAGAGACGATCCGCCGTACAACACGTGGATGCTGTTATCGAGGAGGTGGATCGATTGCTCGAAGCAAAGGCTATACGAGAGGTATACTACCCGGAATGGCTGTCCAACACTGTGGTGGTAAAGAAGAAGAACGGGAAGTGGCGAGTTTGTGTCGACTTCACCGACTTGAACAAGGCATGCCCCAAGGATAGCTTCCCCCTCCCCAGGATAGACCAGCTTGTCGATGCAACGGCTGGGTATGGGCGGATGAGCTTCCTTGACGCTTATCGGGGTTATCATCAGATAGCCATGTACGGCCCCGATGAGGAGAAGACATCTTTTATCACGCCAAGGGGGCTGTACTGTTACAGTGTCATGCCTTTTGGTCTGAGAAATGCCGGTGCAACATATCAGAGGCTAGCAACGATTATGCTAAAGAAGTTGCTCGGTAAGACCATGGAGGTTTACATAGATGATATGGTGGTCAAGAGCAGAGAGAAGGAAAACCACATCGCTGATTTAAAAGAAGCTTTTGAGATATTGAGAGAATATAAACTGAAGCTCAACGCCTCGAAGTGTGCGTTTGGAGTAAACTCAGGAAAGTTCCTGGGGCATTTGGTCACCATAAGAGGGATAGAAGCGAACCCCGATCAAATTACAGCGTTGCAAAGGCTCCAAAGTCCAAGGACCACGAAGGAAGTCCAGAGGTTGACTGGGATGGCAGCGGCTTTAAACCGATTCATCAGCAGGTCTAGTGACAAGTGCAGACCCTTCTTTCAGCTGCTGAAAAAGAGGGAAGGATACGAATGGGGAGCAGAATGTGAGCAGGCGTTCCAAAACCTGAAAACGTACTTGGCAGCAGCCCCCCTTCTGTCCACTCCCGAACAAGGCGAGTCCCTAACTCTATATCTAGCAGTCTCCGAACATGCTGTAAGTGCGGTGCTACTGAGGGACAAGGGATCCGAGCAAATCCCTGTCTATTATATCAGCAAAACGTTGCTAGATGCAGAGACAAGATATCTGCCCCTCGAAAAGTTGGTCCTGGCATTAAGAACAGCGGCACGTAAATTGCCCCATTATTTCCAGAGTCACAGAATTGTGGTTTATACTGAGTATCCGTTAAAATCTCTGCTACGAAAGGCAGATTTCTCGGGACGTATCTCAACTTGGTCGGTCGAACTGAGTCAGTACGACATAGATTATCAGCCGCGCACCGCAATAAAGGGGCAGGTGCTGGCGGATTTCGTAGCTGAGTTTTCACCTACGGTGGCTCCCGAGCCTCCTATGAGACAGGAGCCGAGAAAGGAGCAAGTGAAGGAGCAATCAACGAAAACAAAGAGAGCTCCGGCCGAACAGGATCCCACGGAGTGGAAATTATTTGTTGATGGCTCTGCATGCAACACGGGTTCGGGAATTGGTGTGGTGCTTTTCCCTCCTGAAGGAGCAATGATGGAACTGTCCCTTCGATTGGGATTCAGTGCCTCAAATAACGTGGCGGAGTATGAGGCACTCTTGGCAGGATTAAGAAGTGCAAAAACCCTGAAGGTGAAAAAGATACGAGTGCATTGTGACTCGCAACTCGTGGTAAACCAGTTGTCCGGGGAGTATGAAGCCCGGAACGAAAAGATGGCTGCCTACATGATAGCCGCCAAAGATCTGCTTGACACTTTCGAGAAAGTATACATCGAGCAGATAAGTTCTGGGCAGAATGCCCATGCTGATTCTCTTGCCTGGTTGGCCGCCGCTGTACCAACAGAATTTAAGAGAAGGGTGACAGTAGATTATCTTGCTGAGCCGAGCATCGGAAGAAGTGTGGAATTGGTCTTGGACGTGAACCAAGGACCAAGTTGGATGGATCCAATAGTGGAGTTCCTACGAGATGGGATACTCCCCACAGATAAAAAGGAGGCTCACAAGATTAAAACAAAGTCTGCACGGTTTTGGCTGTCACCAGAAGGAAAGCTGTACAGAAAATCCTTCACTGGACCCTACCTACTTTGTGTGCACCCCGAAATGGTGCAGAAGTTTCTCCACGAAATCCACGAGGGAACGTGTGGAAGTCATGCTGGGGGAAGGTCCATTGCTCACCGAGCAATAACCCAAGGGTACTGGTGGCCTCACATGCAAGAAGACGCAAAGGTGTATGTAAAGATTTGTGAGAAGTGCCAGAAATTCTCACCAATGATAAGGACACCAGCCGAGGATCTGGTGCCTTTGACCAGTCCTTGGCCCTTCGCACAATGGGGGATGGACATCGTGGGTCCACTTCACAAGGCAACTGGGAACAGGAAATTTCTGTTGGTAGCAACAGATTATTTCACCAAATGGATAGAAGCTGAGCCACTGGCTAAGATCACTGAGCCTATGATAGAGAGGTTCGTTTGGAAAAGTATAATCACCCGTTTCGGGGTCCCTTATTCCTTGATTACGGATAATGGGTCCCAATTTCAGAAAAAGTTTAAGGCTTTTTGTGCCCAGTATGGGATAAGGAATTATTACTCTACCCCAGCCTACCCACAGAGTAATGGGCAAGCGGAAGCGTCCAACAAAACTATACTTGATGGGATCAAGAAGAGATTGGACAAAGCAAAGGGGAAGTGGCCCGATGAATTGCCACTTGTTCTTTGGGCGCACCGAACAACGCCTAGGAGGTCTACGGGAGAGACCCCCTACTCATTAGCCTATGGGACAGAAGCCGTAATCCCATTAGAGGTTGGTTTGCCGACCAACAGGACCACTTTGGTTGAAAGTGGAGGCAATGACAGAGCCTTGGAAATAGAACTGGATCTTGCCGAGGAACGTAGAGAAAGGGCTCTGGTGCACTTAGCCTCATATCAAGAGCAGCTGATGAAGAGCTACAACAAAAAGGTCCACCCCCGAGAATTTGGTATTGGAGACCTTGTACTTCGTAAGGTGCTCGGCAATACCAAAGTGGCCAACGAGGGCAAGTTGGGAGCAAACTGGGAGGGCCCGTACAGAGTTACGGAGATTGCGGGCATTGGGGCTTATCGCTTGGCGGACCTGGACGGGAACCCGGTGCCAAGGCCATGGAATGTCCACAACTTGAGGAAGTTTTTTGTTTGAAAAAACTTCAGCGTATTTTTTTTTAGGTTGCACATCGTGATTGTGTGGGAATTACGAGTACAATTCCTTTGTTCTTTTATTTATTTAGTTGCAAGGGGTACGAATAACGCCTCCTTGAGTTTTTTGAATTATGAATAAAATTCTGATTTTGATTTAAGACATCGTTTCTTTTGTCTTCATTATGATTAGAATACGAAGTTTGGTCCTTGCTCCTCACTTCGTATTGGGGAGCAGAGGGATAGGTTTATGCCAAATACGAATACATTTGAGCGGATTCAAAACTTTGCAAGAACAAATATAGGTATGAACAAACCAGGCATGTATACGTGGAAATACACACTTTTTCCAAATATAAAAACATTTGGATAGACTAAGTATGAATACACTTAGACTTACGAACAAACATTTGGCGTGCATACGAAAATATGCATAGCTTCCCCAAATACGAAGACATTTGGGAATTTAAGTACGAATAAACTTAAGAGGGTTATATTCCAACCCAACGAAAATGGGCAGCATACGAATATATGCAACAACTGTTCAGGTACGAATACGCCTAAGAATTGTCTCCAAGTACGAGGAAAACTTGGGCAATACATGAACGAATACGAAATCGTCTAAGTACGAACATACTTAGAATCACCTCCGAATTACGAGGAAAATTCGGAAAGCATTCGAAAACATGCAAAGCAAAAAGCTAAATCAAACAGTTGGCCATGAAAGGGCCACCAGCAATGTCGGAAGGCCACGAAGGGCCGAACAAAACACAGTTAGACGCCACGGAGGGCCTAATACTTAAACCAAAGTTTTGAGAATGTATCTGTGCCGCACAGGGCAAACTTACAGCCGCGCAGGGCCACCACTACGTATCAAAAATTATATTGTTCCAAGGGAGGAAGACTTTATACCTGTTGATCAACGATAGGGTTTTGAGTGACTGGGGTTGAGTCTTGAGTGACTGAAGCTGGGGTCTGATCTTGAGGGACAGGAGCAGGTGTTTGCCCGGGAACATCTTTCACAGCAGTGCTTCCATCTATTGGACCACCACCGGCTTCCTTCTGGCCAGGGTTGGTCATTTCATCATTAGCATCAGCGCCGAGCTGCTCGGGAATATCCACGCTGGGCTCCTCGATCAGATTGTCCTCCTCTTCCTCGATCTCATCTTCATCTACCATAGCGCTTGGAAGATCAATTTCCGTCCACAGGGAAGAAGATTCAGCTGTACCGGTCTTCCTGAGGCCAGCAGTCCAACCAGCAGCAAATATTTGATCTTGGATCTTGGGCATCTGACTTTTGTAGCTTTCAGTGGCTACGTTGATCCCTTCGTTATATCCCTGCTGGTAAGACGTCTTCGCCTCGCTTTTGCTCGCCTCCAGCTCTATCAGAGTCTGGTTCAGGCTATCTTCAGCACCATCCAGCTTGTTCTTCAACTCAGTTGCCAAATTTCGAGCTTGGTTTCTCTCTCTCTCAAGCCGGGCTACGGAGGTCAGGAGTTTGGCATTTTCGCTGGCCAGCTTTGCACACTGGGGCTCTGAGTGACCTAACTTTTGGGCCATGGCCACCATTTTTTGTGCAGCCTGAACATATTTTGATGGTTCAGTGACAACAAGTAAGAAGAGGACGTAGTAATGTAACTAGGAAATAAAGAGGGTAAGACAGGCTTACCTTGAAGCTGTGCACCATAAATGATCCAAGCAAGTTGTCCGGGGAGCTCACTACCTCCTTCTGCATGTCCCCGGGGAGCATGAGAGCCTGGGATAGGGCCAGTGCGGTCCCTTCAGACTCCACACTATCCCGGACAGTGACAGTCTTGTTGCCATGTGAAAGTTGGGGAGCCCAGATTGGAGTTTGGGTTATGGGTATCTGAGTCGAGGTCCCCCCAGGTGCTTCCAAACGTGGGCGTTTGTCCCTGTGGCTAGCTTCAAGTTCTTCGGGAGAAAATCCAGGGGGAGCGTCGAGTTGTGCTATTCCTCGGCGGCCATGTGACGGCGCAGGACTCTGGGAGCGACCTCGGCCACGAGCAGTGCCGCGGCTCCTTCCTCGGCCAGCTCCTGGGATTGTGAGGAGACTTTCGAGGTTGATTGGCTGATTCATCTCTTGGGAACGTGGAGATGGGGAATAACCGTCTGACGATGTAGATGCGTCCTCGACAATTTCCACAGAAGCACTACGGAAGGGAGGGGTCTGAGAACGCCTTTCTTCTTCTATCTGCTCGGGCTGTGCAGGTTGTGCAGCGGCAGGACCAGGGACTGGTGGGTCGTCTGCTGCTCGGATGCGCCGATCAATGAAGCCCCCGTAAGATGCTCTGTAACTCAGGAGCACCTGCGCTGCTCTTGCTCGGCCTGCCAAGTGGGTACCCTCGCCGTTGAAATTTAGAGCCTGGGTGATGTGTGCCACATGTACTTGGGGCGTAATGATAGCGTACCCCTGGTTGATATTTTCAGCTGCAACACGAAAAGTTGACAGTCATAAGATGGATGGAATTGAATACGCAATATGAATGAATTGCTAGGTGAATGAATTTTACGAAGAAGAAAGAACTGACGTGGTTGCCCAAATCTGTGAGGGGCGTGAAAGCCTATCACTTGGCCGTCCTCGTCTCTGGGCTCGAAATTTCCAGTAACGACGAGGAAATCGTCGTCGTCTCCTCGAGCGGAGTCGGGCAATTCAAGCACCAGCCGCCTCCTGGAATCTCTACTCTTTAGGTAGTAGGTGAGGGCGTCTTTCGTACGAGAAATGCTGTACAGATGATGAATATCGTACAGGCCTAAGGATGTGCCTAACATCTGGTTTAGGGTGTTGATACCCATAACCACTCGGAAAAAATTGGCAGACACTTGCATAGGGGATAGTCTGTAGTAAGCCAGAACCTGGCGGAGTAGTGGCGCCAGGGGGAATCTAACACCGCCCTCTACAACGGCGACCACCGGAATGTGTAGTGTGTCGTTGTCAGGGCTCTGACGTATAGCGTCAACAGGAGCCAGGCTAATGGCCACATCGTCGGGGATCTCATAGCGAGACCTAAACGAGGCCATGGTTTGAGGGGTGTTGCAGTGACGCCTGAACCTCCCCATTTTTGAAAAAAAAGAATGGGTCTATTGCAGTGGGAGATCACGGGCGCGAAGAAACCCTAAATATGATCCGAGAAATCCTACAGTAACGAGAGAAAGAGGGCGGAAGAAGGAACGATGACTTACGATTATGGTGATCAGAATCCTAGATGCACAAGGAGGAAACCTCGAGATGGTGAAAAAGGCTCCAATGGCGGATGTGCTTGAGAGTTCTGGTTGCAGAGGGAATCGAGACAGAGAAGGGGGTTTCGAAATAAGGGGAAAATCCAAAATTGCCCCAGGCTTAGTGGGGTGGTGTATGCGAAACGTCATCCCAACGCCGTTTGGGCGTTCCGTTTTCCGAAGAAATGTCCATTCGCATTCAATACGGGCGGTACGATTTGTGCCACGTGGAAAGGTTGGGGCAGGAAAGGCTTGTCCAGCCCAAACGACGAGACGATTTTGGGCTGGTATAATGATGATATTTACACCAGTTTTTGAGAAACGAAGAGTGCATGAACAGAAACAAATGTTATTCGGACCCTAAATAGCTTTGCTCGTCATATATGAAGAGATAACGAGTAAAGCTGGGGAGCAATTGTAGGGAGTAAATCCCGAGCAGGTACAAATTGTGCCCAGGTACGTGGTACGTGGGACCACGATATGATTATGATAGGGACAGTCGCCGTGCATAACGGTGGTCGGCGACAGAGACCGATGATATGAGAAATCATTGGTCCAGAGAGTCTATGCAAGGTCAAGGTCCAGTGAAACAAGAGTATTGGACCAAGGAATTGACAGAGGACCAATAACATGTGAAGTCATTGGTCCAAGTAGTCTGTTCGGCAGAAAAGGGACCGAACAGGAGGGGATTTGTACGAAAAGCAATCCCAGATGCAGGAAACGTTCCAGAAGGTTCTAGAAACAGGGATATTCCGTGTATACTATAAGATTCCAATAAAAAAGGATCTTGGGAGGATACCCGACGGGAATGGGAAGTTCGGCCAGCTGTGGAAAAGAGTCCTAAACGGACTAAGGTAATGAACTGATAAGGGAACGAGAATCCAAGTTATTCTGGGTTTCCTATACGAGATAGGAAACCTAAGGAAACGTGGATACTTGGGCAGCAAGCATCCATAAACCTATAAGTACGAGGCAAACCTAGAGGAAAAAGGTACACAATACACTACAGTTTTACATATTCTCCTACTTGAATTAGTGTTTTCGATCAGTATGTGATACTAACTTAGGCATCGGAGGGCCTTTGCCACGAGCGGCAAAGGTGCACTCACCCTTTGTCTGTTTTGCAGATAAAGGCCCCGGCGACGTATTAGGGTTCCGGCGAGGACCTCAAAATAGCCGTTACGTTCTTGTGCTGTTTAAACCACTCACGGTTTTTCTGCACTTACATCTCGCGATCCGTCTGAGTTCAGTCAAAGAGGGGCATCTGTAGACACCCCAATTTGGCCTAACAATTATTTCAAGTCCCACCTTGGGACAATCCCGATGATGAAATGGATACAATGATTGATGATTGCTTCTTTGAGGACCTTAGGACTTTCGGTGAGAACTTTGACCATTTAGAGGACCCAATTCAAAGCCATACAGCCTTTCAAACAGAAATACAGAAGCCTAGGAGAATCCATCTGACGGCCGTAATATCGATCTAACGGCCATAACATCAATCCCTCGCCCGAGCAACCTGTTGCCAGCAAAATCTCCCTGAGAGATCAATCTCTCAGCCGCAAGATCTATCCTTCGGCCGAGACATCCATTCCACGGCCGCGACATCCTTTGCTCGGCCGCCAGATCGACCTTTTTCCAGACTCTGGAACGTTCTGTCAGACGTTTGGTTTGATCCAACTACACTACCTTTCCGATGCGTTCGGGCTACGTTCGGAGATCACGACGTAGAGTTAGAGATGCATTGCAATTGCAATTGCCATCTCGTGATTTGATTGGCCGGAGTGAGTCATCCCTATGCCTATATAAAGGGGCCTTTGGGCTCCGAAATAAACACACAGAAATTGAGATACCCACACACTCAATCAAACCTCGAAACTCTGCAGAAATACTCCCTCAATCCCATACTCCAAAAGCCCTAACCTTCCGAAGGCAGCCGTCAATCCGGCGATCAAACCCCAAAGTTCAAACCCTAACTCTAGGGTTCTCGATCAAGCAATCAATCAATCACGCCCAATCCAAAGCAATCAAGCAACTGAGGGATCAAGGTGGTGAGGCCCAACGGTCTCTGATTTGCCTTATTTACTGTCCCTTCTTACTAATCGTAGCATTTTAATTAATTGTTAATCTTTCTGTCTGGTGTGAGGAAGAACACCGACCGGGGCTTCAATCCCTCGGCCGGTACATCAAACCAGGAGGATCTCTCGGCCGTGACATCTATTCACCGGCCGCGAGATCCATCTCCCTGGGACATTTTTGTTTGTTTTATCTGCTTTCTGATGCATGCTTCAATTATCGCACTGGCTCACTTTGCTTACTGTTTAAAGGAATAATTAAACAGACTATGTGTTAGGATTAGACAAAGCATCTATACGTCTTATGTTGAACGATTATGGGCCAGTCTCACGACTGGGCAAAGAGGGGTGCCTAACACCTTCCCCTTATTGTACTTTTGGCTCCCGTATCCAGAATCTCTATCCATTTTCCCAGTTTTAATAAACTGGGTGGCGACTCTATTTGATGATAACCGTTATCATGTGGCGATGTTCCTAGCCATGGGAATGTCCATGATTTTGGTTTATGAAATGAGCAACCAATCGAGCAAACACAAACGTGATCAATCTGTATGGCGATACCCCGTTTGGGAGGTGTCTACAGTGATCAGTAGCCTTTATATCTACTAGGAATAACTAATTTCACTTCACATGACTAGTAGTCTAAACACCTACTAACCGTCATGAGTTTCACTATTTTTCCTTATCCCGTCACATGACTAATAGTCTAAACACCTACTAACCGTCACGCGTTACACTATTTTCTATTCACATGAATAGTTGTCTAAACACCTGCTAACCGTCACGTGTTTCACTATTTTTCCTTCTTCCGTCGCATGACTAGTAGTCTATACACTTACTAACCGTCACGCGTTTCACTATTTTTCCATCACATGACTAGTAGTCTAAATACCTACTAACTGCCATGTGTTTTTATCGTGGTCACTAGTTATGCACTCCTAGGAAGTGGGAAGCGCTTCTTTATTTCCATAAAATCAACCAACAAAATACTTTTATTTCCAATCGAAACAACACGCAAGTTTCCAGATTTATAACATTGACAAACTCTTGTAGTGAGGGCGACATTGGTAAGAGGCAACAAGTACTTATCGGATCTAGTACGTAAGATTCAATCCATAAAAGACCTAGGCAACATCGATTTGGGGCAACAAGAACGTTTCGTATCTATTACGTACACATTAATCCATATAAAGCCGACTATAATCGATCTCATTCTCTCAAATGCACACTTTCAGAGTTCTTATCACTTAGTGATCAGTAGTCTTTATATTTACTAGTAATCACTATTTTCTCTTCATATGACGAGTAGTCTAAACACCAACTAACCGTCACGAGTTTCACTATTTTTCCTTCTCCCGTCACATGACTAGTAGTCTAAACACCTACTAACCGTCACGCGTTACACAGTTTTCTATTCACTTGACTAGTAGTCTAAACACCTACTAACCGTCACGCTTTTCACTATTATTCTTTCACATGACTAGTAGTCTAAATACCAATTAACCACCATGTGTTTTTCTTGTGGTCACTAGTTATGTACTTCTAGGAAGTGGGAAGCGATTCTTTATTTCCATCAAATCAACCAACAAAATCCTTTTATTTCCATCCGAAACAACACGCAAGTTTCCAGATTTATAACATTGACAAACTCTTGTAGTGAGGGCGACATTGATTAGAGGCAACAAGTACTTATCGGATCTGAAATGTAAGATTCAATCCATATTAGACCAAGGCAACATCGATTTGGGGCAACAAGAACGTTTCGTATCTATTTCGTACACTTTAATCCACATTAAACCGACTACAATCGATCTCGTTATCTCAAATGCACACTTTATGAGTTCTTATCACTTAGTGATCAGTAGTCTTTATATCTACTAGGAATCAATATTTTCTCTTCATATGACTAGAAGTCTGAACACATACTAACCGTCATCTGTTTCACTATTTTTCCTTCTCCATCACATGACTAGTAGTCCAAAAACCTACTAACCGTCACGCGTTACACTGTTTTCTATTCACATGACTAGTAGTCTAAACACCTACTAACCGTCACGCTTTTCACTATTATTCCTTCACATGACTAGTAGTCTAAATACCTATTAACTGCCATCTGTTTTTCTCGTGGTCACTAGTTATGCACTCCTAGGAAGTGGGAAAGCGCTTCTTTATTTCCATCAAATCAACCAACAAAATCCTTTTTACTTCCATCTGAAGCAACAGACAAGTTTCTAGATTTACAACATTGACAAACTCTTGTAGTGAGGGCGACATTGATTCGAGGCAACAAGTACTTATCGGATCTAGAATGTAAGATTCAATCCATTTTAACCAAGCCAACATCGATTTGGGGCAACAAGAACGTTTCGTATCTATTACGTGCACTTTAATCCACATTAAACCGACTACAATCGATCTCGTTATCTCAAATGCACACTTTCAGAGATCTTATCACCTAGTGATCAGTAGTCTTTATATCTAATAGGAATCACTATTTTCTCTTCATATGACTAGAAGTCTAAACACCTACTAACCGTCATGTGTTTCACTATTTTTCCTTCTCCCGTCACAAGACTAGTAGTCTAAATACCTACTAACCGTCACGAGTTACACTATTTTCTATTCACATGACTAGTAGTCTAAACACCTACTAACCGTCATGTGTTTCACTATTTTTCCTCCTTCCGTTGCTTGACTAGTAGTCTAAACACCTAATAACCGTCACGGTTTTCACTATTTTTCCATCACATGACTAGTAGTCTAAATACCTACTAACCGTCATGTGTTTTTTACGTTGTTACCAGTTATGCACTCCTAGGAAGTGGGAAGCGCTTTTTTATTTCCATCAAATCAACCAACTAAATCTTTTTATTTCCATCCGAAGCAACACGCAAGTTTCTAGATATATAACATTGACAAACTCTTATAGTGAGGGCGACATTGATACGAGGCAACAAGTACTTATCGGATCTACTATGTAAGATTCAATCCATAAAAGACCTAGGCAACATCGAATTGGGGCAACAAGAACGTTTCTTATCTATTACGTACACTTTAATCCATATTAAACCGACTATAATCGATCTCATTCTATCAAATGCACACTTTCAGAGTTCTTATCACTTAGTGATCAGTAGTCTTTATATCTACTAGAAATCAATATTTTCTCTTCACATGACTAGTAGTCTAAACAACTACTAACTGTCACGTGCTTCACTACTTTCTCTTCATATGACTAGTAGTCGAAATACCTACTAACCGTCACATGTTTCACTATTTTTCCTTCTTCCGTCGCATGACAAGTAGTCTAAACACCTACTAACCGTCACGCATTTCACTATTTTTCCTACACATGACTAGTAGTCTAAATACCTACTAACCGCCCTGTGTTTTTATCGTGGTCACTAGTTATGCACTACTTGGAAGTGGGAAGCGCTTCTTTATTTCCATCAAATCAACCAACAAAATCCTCTTATGTCCAACCGAAGCAACACGCAAGTTTCTAGATTTATAACATTGACAAACTCTTGTACTGAGGGCGACATTGATTTGAGGCAACAAGTACTTATCGTATCTAGAATGTAAGAATCAATCCATATTAGACCAAGGCAACATCGATTTGGGGCAACAAAACGTTTCTCATCTATTACGTACACTTTAATCCATATTAAACAGACTGTAATCGATCTCATTCTCTCAAATGCACACTTTCAGATTTCTTATCACTTAGTGATCAGTTGTCTTTATATCTACTAGGAATCACTATTTTCTCTTCATATGACTAGTATTCTAAACACGTACTAACCGTCATGTGTTTCACTATTTTTCCTTTTCCCGTCACATGACTAGTAGTCTAAACACCTACTAACCGTCATGAGTTACACTATTTTCTATTCACATGACTAGAAGTCTAAACACCTACTAACGGTCATGTGTTTCACTATTTTTCCTTCTCCCTTAACATGACTAGTAGTCTAAACACCTACTAACCGTCACGCGTTTCACTGTTTTCTCTTCACGTGACTAGTAGTCCAAATACCTACTAACCGTCATGTGTTTCACTATTTTTCCTTCTTCCGTCGCATGACTAGTAATCTAAACACCTACAAACCGTCATGCGTTTCACTATTGTTCCTTCACATGACTAGTAGTCTAAATACATACTAACTGCCCTGTGTTTTTATCGTGGTCACTAGTTATGCACTACTAGGAAATGGGAAGCGCTTCTTTAATTTTATCAAATCAACCAACAAAATCCTTTTATTTCAAACCGAAGCAACCCGCAAGTTTCTAAATTTATAAAATTTAAAAACTCTTGTAGTTTGGGCGACATTGATTCGAGGCAACAAGTACTTATAGGATCTAGTATGTAAGACTCAATCCATAAAAGACATAGACAACATCGACTTGGGGCAACAAGAACGTTTCGTATCTATTACGTACACTTTAATCCATATTAAACCGACTATAATCGATCTCATTCTCTCAAATGCACACTTTCAGAGTTCTTATCACTTAGTGATCAGTAGTCTTTATATCTACTAGGAATTACTATTTTCTATTCACATGACTAGTAGTTTAAACACCTACTAACGATCATGTTTTTCACTATTTTTCCTTCTTCAGTCACATTACTAGTAGTTTAAACACCTACTAACTGTCACGCGTTTCACTATTTTCTCTTCATATGACTAATACTCTAAATACCTACTAACCGCCCTGTGTTTTTATCGTGATCACCAGTTATGCACTACTAGGAAGTGGGAAGCGCTTCTTTATTTCCATCAAATCAACCAACAAAATCCTTTTATTTCCAACCGAAGCAACCCGCAAGTTTCTAGATTTATAACATTGACAAACTCTTGTAGTTAGGGCGACATTGATTCGAGGCAACAATTACTTATAGGATCTAGAATGTAAGATTCAATCCATATTAGACCAAGGCAACATCGATTTGGGGCAACAAGAACGTTTCCTATCTATTACGTACACTTTAATCCAGATTAAACCGACTACAATGGATCTCGTTTTCTCAAATGCACACTTTCAGAGTTCTTATCACTTAGTGATCATTTGTCTTTATATCTACAAAGAATCACTATTTTCTCTTCATATGACTAGAAGTCTAAACACCTACTAACCGTCATGTGTTTCAGTATTTTTCCTTCTCCCTTCACATGACTAGTAGTCTAAACACCTAATAACCGTCACGAGTTTCACTGTTTTTTCTCTTCACGTGACTAGTAGTCTAAATACCTACTAACCGTCATGTGTTTCACTATTTTTCCTTCTTCCGTCACATGACTAGTAGTCTAAACACCTACAAACCGTCATGCATTTCACTATTGTTCCTTTACATGACTGGTAGTCTAAATACCTACTAACCGCCCTGTGTTTTTATCGCGGTCACTAGTTATGCACTACTAGGAAGTGGGAAGCGCTTCTTTATTTCCATCAAATCAACCAACAAAATCCTTTTATTTCCAACCGAAGCAACCCGCAAGTTTCTAGATTTATAACATTCAAAAACTCTTGTAGTTAGGGCAACATTGATTCGAGGCAACAAGTACTTATAGGATCTAGAATGTAAGATTCAATCCATATTAGACCAAGGCAACATCGATTTGGGGCAACAAGAACGTTTCGTATCTATTACGTACACTTTAATCCACATTAAACCGACTACAATCAATCTCGTTATCTCAAATGCACACTTTCAGAGTTCTTATCACTTAGTGATCATTTGTCTTTATATCTACAAAGAATCACTATTTTCTCTTCATATGACTAGAAGTCTAAAAACCTACTAACCGTCATGTGTTTCACTATTTTTCCTTCTCCCTTCACATGACAAGTAGTCTAAACACCTACTAACCGTCACGCGTTTCACTGTTTTCTCTTCACGTGACTAGTTGTCTAAATACCTACTAATCGTCATGTGTTTCACTATTTTTCCTTCTTCCGTCGCATGACTAGTAGTCTAAAGACCTACAAACTGTCATGCGTTTCACTATTGTTCCTTCACATGACTAGTACTCTAAATACCTACTAACCGCCCTGTGTTTTTATCGCGGTCACTAGTTATGCACTACTAGGAAGTGGGAAGCGCTTCTTT
Source organism: Rhododendron henanense subsp. lingbaoense (assembly GCA_020567845.1). Taxonomy (NCBI): domain Eukaryota; kingdom Viridiplantae; phylum Streptophyta; class Magnoliopsida; order Ericales; family Ericaceae; genus Rhododendron; species Rhododendron henanense. Next base: position 28,837,723 of record CM036314.1, read on the forward strand.
ATTTCCATCAAATCAACCAACAAAATCCTTTTATTTCCAACCGAATCAACCCGCAAGTTTCTAGATTTATAAAATTGAAAAACTCTTGTAGTTCGGGCGACATTGATTCGAGGCAACAAGTACTTATAGGATCTAAAATGTAAGATTCAATCCATATTGGACCAAGGCAACATCGATTTGGGGCAACAAGAACGTTTCGTTTCTATTACGTACACTTTAATCCACATTAAACCGACTACAATCGATCTCGTTATCTCAAATGCACACTTTCAGAGTTCTTATCACTTATTGATCATTTGTCTTTATATCTACAAAGAATCACTATTTTCTCTTCATATGACTAGAAGTCTAAACACCTACTAACCGTCATGTGTTTCACTATTTTTCCTTCTCCCTTCACATGACAAGTAGTCTAAACACCTACTAACCGTCACGCGTTTCACTGTTTTCTCTTCACGTGACTAGTAGTCCAAATACCTACTAATCGTCATGTGTTTCACTATTTTTCCTTCTTCCGTCGCATGACTAGTAGTCTAAACACCTACAAACCGTCATGCGTTTCACTATTGTTCCTTCACATGACTAGTAGTCTAAATACCTACTAACCGCCCTGTGTTTTTATCGTGGTCACTAGTTATGCACTACTAGGAAGTGGGAAGCGCTTCTTTATTTCCATCAAATCAACCAACAAAATCCTTTTATTTCCAACCGAAGCAACCCGCAAGTTTCTAGATTTATAACATTGAAAAACTCTTGTAGTTAGGGCGACATTGATTTGAGGCAACAAGTACTTATAGGATCTAGAATGTAAGATTCAATCCATATTAGACCAAGGCAACATCGATTTGGGTCAACAAGAACATTTCGTATCTATTACGTACACTTTAATCCACATTAAACCGACTACAATCGATCTCGTTATCTCAAATGCACACTTTCAGAGTTCTTATCACTTAGTGATCAGTAGTCTTTATATCTACTAAGAATCACTATTTTCTCTTCATATGACAAGAAGTTTAAACACCTAATAACCGTCTTGTGTTTCACTATTTTTCCTCCTTCCGTCGCATGACAAGTAGTCTAAACACCCAATATCCGTCACGTTTTTTCCTATTTTTCCTTCACATAACTAGTAGTCTAAATACCTACTAACCGCCATTTGTTTTTCTCATGGTTACCAGTTATGCACTCCTAGGAAGTAGGAAGAGCTTCTTTATTGCCATCAAATCAACCAACAAAATCCTTTTATTTCCATCCGAAGCAACACGCAAGTTTCCAGATTTATAACATTTACAAACTTTTGTAGTGAGGGCAACATTGATACGAGGCAACAAGTACTTATCGGATCTTGTATGTAAGATTCAATCCATAAAAGACCTAGGCAACATCGATTTGGGGCAACAAGAACGTTTCGTATCTATTACGTACACTTTAATCAATATTAAACCGACTATAATCGATCTAATTCTCTCAAATGCACACTTTTAGAGTTCTTATCACTTAGTGATCAGTAGTCTTTATATCTACTAGGAATTACTATTTTCTATTCATTTGAATCGTAGTCTAAATAATTACTAACCATCATGTTTTTCACTATTTTTCCTTCTTCCGTCACATGTCTAGTAGTCTAAACACCTAATAACTGTCACGTGTTTTACAATTTTTTCTTCACATGACTAGTAGTCTAAATACCTACTAACCGTCACGTGTTTCACTATTTTTCCTTCTTCAGTCGCATGATTAGTAGTCTAAACACCTACTAACCGTCACGAGTTTCACTTTTTTTTTCCTTCACATGACTAGTAGTCTAAATACCTAATAACCGCCCGATGTTTTTATCGTGGTCACTAGTTATGCACTACTAGGAAGTGGTAAGCGCTTCTTTATTTCCATCAAATCAACCAACTAAATCTTCTTATTTCCAACCGAAACAACCCCCAAGTTTCTAGATTTATAACATTAACAAACTCTTGTAGTTAGGGCGACATTGATTCGAGGCAACAAGTACTTATCGGATCTAGAATGTAATATTCAATCCATATTAGACCAGAGCAACATCGATTTGGGGCAACAAGAACGTTTCGTATCTATTATGTACACTTTAATCCATATTACACCGACTATAATCGATCTCTTTATCTCAAATGCATACTTTCTGAGTTCTTATCACTTAGTGATCAGTAGCCTTTACATCTACTAGGAATCACTATTTTCTCTTCACATGACTGTTAGTCTAAACACGTACTAACCGTCATGAGTTTCACTATTTTCCTTCTCCCGTCGCATGACTAGTAGTCTAAACACCTACTAACCGTCACGCGTTACACTGTTTTTCCAATCACATGACTAGTAGTCTAAACACCTACTAACCGTCACGTTTTTCACTATTTACTTCACATGACTATCAATCTAAATACCTACTAACCGCCATGTGTTTTTCTCGTGGTCACTAGATATGCACACCTAGGAAGTGAGAAGCGCTTCTTTATTTCAATCAAATCAACCAACAAAATCCTTTTCATTCCAACCGAAGCAACCCGCAAGTTTCTAGATTTATAACATTGACAAACTCTTGAAGTGAAGGCGACAATGATTCGAGGCAACAAATACTTATCGGATCTGGAATGTAAGATTCAATCCATAATAGACCAAGGTAATATCAATTTGGGGCAACAAAAACATTTCGTATCTAATACGTACACTTTAATACATATTAAACCGACTATAATCGATCTCATTATCTCAAATGCATACTTTCAGAGTTCTTATCACTTAGTGATCAGTAGCCTTTATATCTACTAGGAATCACTATTTTCTCTTTACATGACTAGTAGTCTAAACACCTACTAACCGTCATGAGTTTCACTATTTTTTCTTCTCCCGTCACATGACTAATAGTCTAAATACCTACTAACCGTCACGAGTTACACTATTTTCTATTCACATGAATAGTAGTCTAAACACCTACTAACCGTCACGTGTTTCACTATTTTTACTTCTTCAGTCGCATGACTAGTAGTCTAAACACCTACTAACCGTCACGTGTTTCACTATTTTTACTTCTTCAGTCGCATGACTAGTAGTCTAAACACCTACTAATCGTCACGCGTTTCACTATTTTTCCTTCACATGACGAGTAGTCCAAATACCTACGAACCGCCATGTGTTTTTATCGTGGTCACTAGTTATGCCCTCCTAGGAAGTGGGAAGCGCTTCTTTATTTCCATCAAATCAACCAACAAAATCTTTTTATTTCCAACCGAAGCATCACGCAAGTTTCTAGATTTATAACATTGACAAACTCTTGTAGTGAGGGCGACATTGATTCGAGGCAACAAGTACTTATCGGATCTAGAATGTAATATTCAATCCATATTAGACCAAAGCAACATCGATTTGTGGCAACAAGAACGTTTCGTATCAATTACGTACACTTTAATCCATATTACACCGACTATAATCGATCTCTTTATCTCAAATGCATACTTTCAGAGTTCTTATCACTTAGTGATCAGTAGCCTTTATATCTATTACGAATCACTAATTTCTCTTCACATGACTGTTAGTCTAAACACCTAGTAACCGTCATGAGTTTCACTATTTTCCTTCTCCCGTCACATGACTAGTAGTCTAAACAACTACTAACCGTCACGCGTTATACTGTTTTCCGTTCACACGACTAGTAATCTAAACTCCTACTAACAGTCACGCTTTTAACTATTTACCTCACATGACTATTAGTCTAAATATCTATTAACCGCCATGTGTTTTTCTCGTGGTCACTACTTACGCACTCCTAGAAAGTGGGAAGGGATTCTTTATTCCATCAAATCAACCAATAAAATCCTTTTATTTCCATCCGAAGCAACACGCAAATTATTAGATTTATAACATTAACAAACTCTTGTAGTGAGGGCGACATTGATACGAGGCAACAAGTACTTATCGGATCTTGTACGTAAGATTCAATTCGATAAAAGACCTAGGCAACATCGATTTGGGGCAACAAGAACGTTTCGTATCTATTACATACACTTTAATCCATATTAAACCGACTATAATCGATCTCATTCTCTCAAATGCACACTTTCAGAATTCTTATCACTTAGTGATCAGTAGTCTTCATATCTACTAGGAATTACTATTTTCTATTCACTTGAATAGTAGTCTAAATACTTACTAACCAACATGTTTTTCACTATTTTTCCTCATCCGTCACACTACTTGTAGTCTAAACACCTACTAACTGTCATGTGTTTCACTATTTTTTCTTCACATGACTAGTAGTCTAAATACCTACTAACCGTCACGTGTTTCACTATTTTTCCTTCTTCAGTCGCATGATTATTAGTCTAAACACCTACTAATCGTCACGCGTTTCACTATTTTTCCTTCACATGACTAGTAGTCTAAATACCTACTAACCGCCCGATGTTTTTATCTTGGTCACTAGTTATGCACTACTAGGAAGTGGTAAGCGCTACTTTATTTCCATCAAATCAACCAACAAAATCCTTTTCATTCCAACCGAAGCGACACGCAAGTTTCTAGATTTATAACATCGACAAACTCTTGTAGTGAGGGCGACATTGATTCGAGGCAACAATTATTTATCGGATCTAGAATGTACGATTCATTCCATATTAGACCAATGCAACGTCGATTTGGGGCAACAAGAACGTTTCTTATCTATTACGTACACTTTAATCCATATTAAACCGACTATAATCGAACTCATTCTCTCAAATGCACACTTTCAGATTTCTTATCACTTACTGATCAGTAGTCTTTATAGCTACTAGGAATCACTATTTTCTCTCCATATGACTAGTAGTCTAAACACCTACTAACCGTCATGTGTTTCACTATTTTTATTTTTCCCGTCACATGACTAGTAGTCTAAACACCTATTAACCGTCACGCGTTGCACTATTTTCTATTCACATGACTAGTAGTTCAAACACCTACTAACCGTCATGTGTTTCACTATTTTTCCTCCTACCATCGCATGACTAGTAGTCTAAACACCAAATAACTGTCACGTTTTTCACTATTTTTCCTTCACATAACTAGTAGTCTAAATACCTACTAACCGCCATGTGTTTTTCTCGTGGTTACCAGTTATGCACTCCTAGGAAGTGGGAAGAGATTCTTAATTTCCATCAAATCAACCAACAAAATCCTTTTATTTCCATCAAAAGCAACACACAAGTTTGTAGATTTATGACATTGACAAACTCTTGTAGTGAGGGCGACATTGATACGAGGCAACAAGTACTTATCGGATCTAGTATGTAAGATTCAATCCATAAAAGACCTAGGCATCATCGATTTGGGGCAACAAGAACGTTTCGTATCTATTACGAACACTTTAATCCAAATTAAATCGACTAAATCGATCTCATTCTCTCAAATCCACACATTTAGAGTTTTTATCACTTAGTGATCAGTAGTCTTTATATCTATTAGGAATCAATATTTTCTATTCACATGACTAGTAGTCTAAACACCTTCTAACCATCACGTTTTTCACTATTTTTCCTTCTTCCGTCACATGACTAGTAGTCTAAACACCTACTAACTGTCACGCATTTCACTATTTTCACTTCACATGACTAGTAGTCCAAATACCTACTAACCGTCACGTGTTTCACTATTTTTCCTTCTTCCGTCGCATGAGTAGTAGTCTAAACACCTACTAACCGTCACGCGTTTCACTGTTTTTCCTTCACACGACTAGTAGTCTAAATACCTACTAACCGCCCTGTGTTTTTATCGGGGTCACTACTTATGTACTACTAGGAAGTGGGAAGCGCTTCTTTATTTCCATCAAATCAACCAACAAAATCCTTTTATTTCCAACCGAAACAACCCGCAAGTTTCTAGATTTATAACATTGACAAACTCTGGTAGTTAGGGCGACATTTATTCGAGGCAACAAGTACTTATCGGATCTAGAATCTAATATTCAATCCATATTAGACCAAAGCAACATCGATTTGGGGCAACAAGAACGTTTCGTATCTATTACGTACACTTTAATCCATATTACACCGACTATAATCGATCTCTTTATCTCAATTGCATACTTTCAGAGTTCTTATCACTTAGTGATCAGTAGCCTTTATATCTACTAGGAATCACTATTTTCTCTTCACATGACTATTAGTCTAAACACCTACTAACCATCATGAGTTTCACTATTTTCCTTCTCCCGTCACATGACTAGTAGTCTAAACACCTACTAACCGTCACACGTTAAACTGTTTTCCATTCACATGACTACTTTCTAAACACTTACTAACCGTCAGGCTTTTCACTATTTACTTCACATGACTAGTAGTCTAAATACCAACTAACAGCCATGTGTTTTTCTCGTGGTCACTAGTTATGCACTCCTAGGTAGTGGGAAGCGCTACTTTATTTTCATCAAATCAACCAATAAAATACTTATCGGATCTAGAATGTAAGATTCAATCCATAATAGACAAAGGTAACATCGATTTCGGGCAACAAGAACATTTCGTATCTATTACGTACACTTTAATCCATATTAAACCGACTATAATCGATCTCATTATCTCAATTGCATACTTTCAGAGTTCTTATCACTTAGTGATCAAGAGCCTTTATATCTACTAGGAATCACTATTTTCTCTTTAAATGACTAGTAGTCTAAACACCTACTAACCGTCATGAGTTTCACTATTTTTACTTCTCCCGTCACATGACTAATAGTCTAAATACCTACTAACCGTCACGCGTTACACTATTTTCTATTAACATGAATAGTAGTCTAAACACCGACTAACCGTCACGTGTTTCACTATTTTTACTACTTCAGTCGCATGACTAGTAGTCTAAACACCTACTAACCGTCACGCGTTTCACTATTTTTCCTTCACATGACTAGTAGTCTAAATACCTACTAACCGCCATGTGTTTTTTTCGTGGTCACTAGTTATGCACTCCTAGAAAGTGGGAAGCGCTTCTTTATTTCCATCAAATCAACCAACAAAATACTTTTATTTCCAACCGTAGCAACACGCAAGTTTCTAGATTTATAACATTGACAAACTCTGGTAGTGAGGGCGACATTGATACGAGGCAACAAGTACATATCGGATCTAGTATGTAAGATTCAATCCATAAAAGACCTAGGCAACATCGATTTGGGGCAACAAGAACATTTCGTATCTATTACGTACACATTAATCCATATTAAACCGACTATAATCGATCTCATTCTCTCAAACGCACACTTTCAGAGTTCTTATCACTTAGTGATCAGTAGTCTTTAAATCTACAAGTAATCACTATTTTCTCTCCATATAACTAGTATTCTAAACACCAACTAACCGTCATGAGTTTCACAATTTTTCCTTTTCCCGTCACATGACTAGTAGTCCAAGCACCTACTAACCGTCACGCGTTACACTGTTTTCAATTCACATGACTAGTAGTCTAAACACCTACAAAACGTCAGGCTTTTCACTATTTTTCCTTCACATGACGAGTGGTCTAAATACCTATTAACCGCCATGTGTTTTTCCCGTGGTCACTAGTTATGCACTCCTAAGAAGTGGGAAGCGATTCTTTATTTCCATTAAATCAACCAACAAAATCCTTTTATTTCCATCCGAAGCAACACGCAAGTTTCTAGATTTATAACATTGACAAACTCTTGTAGTGAGGGCGACATTGATTCGAGGCAACAAATACATATCGAATCTAGAATGTAAGATTCAATCCATATTAGACCAAGTCAACAACGATTTGGGGCAACATGAACGTTTCGTATCTATTACATACACTTTAATCCACATTAAACCGACTACAATCGATCTCGTTATCTCAAATACACACTTTCAGAGTTCTTATCACTTAGTGATCAGCAGTCTTTATACCTACTAGGAATCACTATTTTCTCTCCATATGACTATAAATCTAAACACATACTAACCGTCATGTGTTTCAATATTTTTCCTTCTCCCTTCACAGGACTAGTAGTCTAAACACGTACTAACCGTCACGTGTTTCACTGTTTTCTCTCCACATGACTAGTAGTCTAAATACCTACGAACCGTCATGTGCTTCACTATTTTTCCTTCTTCCGTCGCAAGGCTATTAGTCTAAAGACCAACTAACCGTCACGCGTTTAAATATTTTACCTTCACATGACTAGTAGTCTAAATACCTACTAACCGCCATGTGTTTTCACGTGGTTACCAGTTATGCACTCCTACGAAGTGGGAAGTGCTTTTTTATTTCCATCAAATCAACCAACAAAATCATTTTATTTCCATCCGAAACAACACGCAAGTTTCTATATTTATAACATTGAAGAACTCTTATAGTGAGGGCGACATTGATACGAGGCGACAAATACTTATCGGATCTAGTATGTAAGATTCAATCCATAAAACACCTAGGCAACATCGATTTGGGGGAACAAGAACGTTTCGATCTATTACGTACACTTTAATCCATATTAAACCGACTACAATCGATCTCATTCTATCAAATGCCCACTTTCAGAGTTCTTATCACTTAGTGATCAGTAGTCTTTATATCTACTAGGAATCATTATTTTCTCTTCATATGACTAGTAGTCTAAACACCTACTAACCGTCATGTGTTTCAATATTTTTCTTTTTCCCGTAACATGACTAGTAGTCGAAACACCTACTAACCGTCACGCGTTACACTATTTTCTATTCAAATGACTAGTAGTCTAAACACCTACTAACCGTCATGTGTTTCACTATTTTTCCTCATTCCGTCGCATGACTCTTAGTCTAAACATCTAATAACCGTCACGTTTTTCACTATTTTCCCTTCACATAACTAGTAGTCTAAATACCTACTAACCCCCATGTGTTTTTCTCGTGGTTACCAGTTATGCACTCCTAGGAAGTGGGAAGAGCTTCTTTATATCCATCAAATCAACCAACAAAATCTTTTTATTTCCATCCGAAGCAACACACAAGTTTCTAGATTTATGACTTTGACAAAACTCTTGTAGTGAGAGCGACATTGATACGAGGCAACAAGTACTTATCGGATCTAGTATGTAAGATTCAATCCAAAAAAGACCTAGGCAACATCGATTTGGGGCAAAAAAACGTTTCGTATCTATTACATACACATTAATCCATATTAAACCGACTATAATCGATCTCATTCTCTCAAACGCACACTTTCAGAGTTCTTATCACTTAGTGATCAGTAGTCTTTATATCTACTAGGAATCATTATTTTTTCTTCATATGACTAGTAGTCTAAACACCTACTAACCGTCTTGTGTTTCAATATTTTTCTTTTTCCCGTCACATGACTAGTAGTCGAAACACCTACTAACCGTCACGCGTTACACTATTTTCTATTCAAATGACTAGTAGTCTAAACACCTACTAACCGTCATGTGTTTCACTATTTTTCCTCATTCCGTCGCATGACTATTAATCTAAACATCTAATAACCGTCACGTTTTTCACTATTTTCCCTTCACATAACTAGTAGTCTAAATACCTACTAACCCCCATGTGTTTTTCTCGTGGTTACCAGTTATGCACTCCTAGGAAGTGGGAAGAGCTTCTTTATATCCATCAAATCAACCAACAAAATCCTTTTATTTCCATCCGAAGCAACACACAAGTTTCTAAATTTATGACATTGACAAACTCTTGTAGTGAGAGCGACATTGATACGAGGCAACAAGTACTTATCGGATCTAGTATGTAAGATTCAATCCAAAAAAGAACTAGGCAACATCGATTTTGGGCAACAAGAACGTTTCGTATCAATTACGTACACTTTAATCCATATTAAACCGACTAAATCGATCTCATTCTCTCAAATGCACAATTTCAGAGTTCTTATTACTTAATGATTAAAAGTCTTTATATATATTAGGAATCAATATTTTCTATTCACATGACTAGTAGTCTAAACACCTTCTAACCATCATGTTTTTCACTATTTTTCCTTCTTCAGTCACATGACTAGTAGTCTAAACACCTACTAACTGTCACGCGTTTCACTATTTTCTATTCACACGACTAGTAGTACAAATACCAACTAACCGTCACGTGTTTCACTATTTTTCCTTCTTCCGTCGCTTAACTAGTATTTTAAACACCTACTAACCGTCACGCGTTTCACTTTTTTTACTTCACATGACTAGTTATCTAAATACCTACTAACCGCCCTGTGTTTTTATCGTGGTCACTAGTTACGTACTACTAGGAAGTGGGAAGCGCTTCTTTATTCCAATCAAATCAACCAAAAAAATCCTTTTATTTCCAACTGAATCAACCCGCAAGTTTCTAGTTTTATTACATTGACAAACTCTTGTAGTTATGGCGACATTGATTCGAGGCAACAAGTACTTATCGGATCTAGAATGTAATATTCAATCCCTATTAGACCAAAGCATCATCGATTTGGGCAACAAGAACGTTTCGTATCTATTACGTACACTTTAATCCATATTAAACCGACTATAATCGATCTCATTTTTTCAAATGCACACTTTCAGAGTTCTTATCACTTAGTGATCAGTAGTCTTTATATCTACTAGAAATTACTATTTTCTATTCACATGACTAGTAGTCTAAATACTTTACCATCATGTTTTTCACTATTTTTCCTCATTCCGTCACACGAATTGTAGTCTAAACACCTACTAACTGTCACGTGTTTCACTATTTTTTCTTCCCATGACTATTAGTCTAAATACCTACTAACCGTCACGTGTTTCACTATTTTCCTTCTTCCGTCGCATGATTAGTAGTCTAAACACCTACTAACCGTCACGCGTTTCACTATTTTTCCTTCACATTACTATTTATCTAAATACCTAATAACCGCCCTGTGTTTTTATCGCAGTCATTAGTTATGTACTACTAGGAAGTGGGAAGCGCTTCTTTATTTCCATCAAATCAACCAAAAAAATCCTTTTATTTCCAACTGAAGCAACCCGCAAGTTTCTAGTTTTATAACATTGACAAACTCTTGTAGTTAGGGCAACATTGATTCGAGGCTACAAGTACTTATCGGATCTGGAATGTAATATTCAATCCATATTAGACCAAAGCAACATCGATTTGGGCAACAAGAACGTTTCGTATCTGTTACGTACACTTTAATCCATATTAAACCGACTATAATCGATCTCATTCTCTCAAATGCACACTTTCAGAGTTCTTATCTCTTAGTGATCAGTAGTCTTTATATGTACTAGGAATTACTATTTTCTATTCACATGACTAGTAGTCTAAATACTTAACCATCATGTTTTTCACTATTTTTCCTCCTTCCGTCACATGAATGGTAGTCTAAACACCTACTTACTGTCACGTGTTTCACTATTTTTTCTTCACATGACTAGTAGTCTAAATACCTTCTAACCGTCACGTGTTTCACTATTTTCCTTCTTCCGTCGCATGATTAGTAGTCTAAACACCTACTAACCGTCACGCGTTTCACTATTTTTCCTTCACATGACTAGTAGTCTAAATACCTACTAACCGCCTTGTGTTTTTATCGTGGACAATAGTAATGCACTACTAGGAAGTGGAAAGCGCTTCTTTATTTCCATCAAATCAACCAACAAAATCCTTTTACTTCCAACCGAAGCAACCCGCAAGTTTCTAGATTTATAACATTGACAAACTCTTGTAGTGAAGGCGACATTGATTCGAGGCAACAAATAATTATCGGATGTTGAATGTAAGATTCAATCCATAATAGACCAAGGCAACATCGATTTGGGGCAACAAGAACATTTTGTATCTATTACGTACAATTTAATCAATATTAAACCGACTATAATAGATCTCATTATCTCAAATGCATACTTTCAGAGTTCTTATCACTTAGTGATCAGTAGCCTTTATATCTACTATGAATCACTATTTTATGTTTACATGACTAGTAGTCTAAACACCTACTAACCGTCAAGAATTTCACTATTTTTACTTCTACCGTCACGCGTTACACTATTTTCTATTCACGTGAATAATATTCTAAACACCTACTAACTGTCACGTGTTTCACTATTTTCACTTATTCAGTCGCATGACTAGTAGTCTAAACACATACTAACCGTCACGTGTTTCACTATTTTTCCTTCACATGACTAGTAGTCTAAATACCTACTAACCGTCATGTGTTTTTATCGTGGTCTCTGGTTATGCAATCCTAGAAAGTGGGAAGCGCTTCTTTATTTTCATCAAAACAACCAATAAAATACTTTTATTTCCAACCGAAGCAACACGCAAGTTTCTAGATTTATAACATTGACAAACTCTTTTAGTGAGGGCGACATTGATACGAGGCAACAAATACTTATCTGAACTAGTATGTAAGATTCAATCCAAAAAAGACCTAGGCAATATCGATTTGGGGCATTAAGAACGTTTCGTATCTGTTACGTACACATTAATCCATATTAAACCGACTATAATCGATCTCATTCTCTCAAACGCACACTTTCAGAATTCTTATCAGTTAGTGATCAGTAGTCTTTATATCTACTCATAATCACTATTTTCGCTTCACATGACTTGTAGTCCAAATACCTACTAACCGTCATGTGTTTCACTATTTTTCCTTCACATGACTAGTAGTCCAAATACCTACTAACTGCCATGTGTTTTTCTTGTGGTCACTAGTTATGCACTTCTAGGAAGTGGGAAGCGCTTCTTTATTTCCATCAAATCAACCAACAAAATCCATTTATTTCCAACCGAAGCAACACGCAAGTTTCTAGATTTATAACATTAACAAACTCTTGTAGTGAGGGCGACATTGATTCGAGGCAACTAGTACTTATCGGATCGAGAATGTAAGATTCAATCCATATTAGACCAAGGCAACATCGATTTGGGGCAACAAGAACGTTTCGTATCTATTACGTACACTTTAATCCACATTAAACCGACTACAATCGATCTCGTTATCTCAAATGCACACTTTCAGAGTTCTTATTACTTAGTGATCAGCAGTCTTTATATCTACTAGGAATCACTATTTTATCTTCATATGACTAGAAATCTAAACACATACTAACCGTCATGTGTTTCACTATTTTTCCTTCTCCCTTCACATGACTAGTAGTCTAAAGACCTACTAACCGTCATGCGTTTCACTTTTTTCTCTTTACATGACTAGTAGTCTAAATACCTACTAACCGTCATGTGTTTCACTATTTTACCTTCTTCCGTCGCATGACTAGTAGTCCAAACACCTACTAACCGTCACGCGTTTCAATATATTACCTTCACATGACTAGTAGTCTAAATACATACTAACCGCCATGTGTTTTTCACGTGGTTACCAGTTATGCACTCCTAGGAAGTGGGAAACGCTATTTTATTTCCATCAAATCAGCCAACAAAAACTTTTATTTCCATCCGAAGCAACACGCAAGTTTCCAGATTTATAACATTGACGAACTCTTATAGTGAGGGCGACATTGATACGAGACAACAAATATTTATCGGATCTAGTCTGTAATATTCAATCCATAAAAGACCTAGGCAACATCGATTTAGGGAACAAGAACGTTTCGTATCTATTACGTACACTTTAATCCATATTAAACCGACTACAATCGATCTCATTCTAACAAATGCACACTTTCAGAGTTCTTATCAGTTAGTGATCAGTAATATTTATATCTACTAGAAATCAATATTTTCTCTTCACATGACTAGTAGTCTAAACACCTACTAACCATCATGTTTTTCACTATTTTTCCATCTTCCGTCACATGACTAATAGTCTAAACACCAAATAACTGTCACGCGTTTCACTATTTTCTCTTCACATGACTAGTAGTCTAAATACCTACTAACCGTCACGTGTTTCACAATTTTTCCTTTTTCTGTCGCATGACAAGTAGTCTAAACACCTACTAACCGTCACGCGTTTCACTATTTTTCCTTCACATGACTAGTAGTCTAAATACCTACTAACCGCCATGTATTTTTATCGTAGTCAATAGTTATGCACTACTTGGAAGTGGTAAACGCTTCTTTACTTCCGTCAAATCAGTCAACAAAATCCTCTTATGTCCAACCGAAGAAACACGCTGATTTCTAGATTTATAACATTGACAAACTCTTAGAGTGAGGGCGACATTGATTCGAGGCAACAAGTACTTATCGGATCTAGAATGTAAGATTCAACCCATATTAGAGCAAGGCAACAATGATTTGGGGCAACAAGAACGTTTCTTATCTATTACGAACACTTTAATTCATATTAAACCGAATATAATCGATCTCATTCTCTAAAATGCACATTTTCATATTTCTTATCACTTAGTGATCAGTAATCTTTATTTATACTAGGAATCACTATTTTCTCTTCATATGACTAGTAGTCTAAACACCTACTAACCGTCATGTATTTCACTAATTTTCCTTTTCCCGTCACATGACTAGTAGTCTAAACACCTAATAACCGTCACGCGTTACACTATTTTCTAATCACATGACTAGTAGTATAAACACCTACTAATCGTCATGTGTTTCACTATTTTTCCTCCTTCCCTCACATGACTAGTAGTCTAAACACCTAATAACCGTCACGTTTTTAACTCTATTTCCTTGACATGACTAGTAGCCTAAATACCTACTAACCGCCATGTGTTTTTCTCGTGGTTACCAGTTATTTACTCCTAGGAATTGGGAAGCGCTTCTTTATTTCCATCAAATCAACCAAAAAAATCCTTTTATTTCCATCCGAAACAACACACAAGTTTCTAGATTTATAACGTTTACAAACTCTTGTAGTGAGGGCGACATTGATACGAGGCAACAAGTACTTATCGGATTTAGTATGAAAGATTCAATCCATAAAAGACCTAGGCAACAAGAACGTTTCGTATCTATTACGTACACTTTAATCCATATTAAACCGACTATAATCGATCTCATTCTCCCAAATGCACACTTTCAGAGTTCTTATCACTTAGTGATCAGTAATCTATATATCCATCAGGAATCAATATTTTCTATTCACATGACTAGTAGTCTAAACACCTACTAACCGTCATGTGTTTCACTATTTTTCCTTTTCCCGTCACATGACTAGTAGTCTAAACACCTACTAACCGTCACGTGTTACACTATTATCTATTCACATGACTAGTAGTCTAAACAACTACTAACCGTCATGTGTTTCACTATTTTTCCTCCATCCGTCGCATGACTAGTACTCTATACACCTAATAACCGTCACGTTTGTCACTATTTTTCTTTCACATAATTAGTAGTCTAAATACCTACTAACCGCCATGTGTTTTTCTCGTGGTTACCAGTTATTTACTCCTAGGAAGTGGGAAGCGATTCTTTATTTCCATCAAATCAACCAACAAAATCCATTTATTTCCATCCGAAGCAACGCACAAGTTTCTAGATTTATAACAACGACAAACTCTTGTAGTGAGGGCGACATTGATTCGAGGCAACAAGTAATTATCGGATCAAGAATGTAAGATTCAATCCATATTAGACCAAGGCAACATCGATTTAGGGCAACAAGAACGTTTCTTATCTATTACATACACTTTAATCCATATTAAACCGACTATAATCGAACTCATTCTCTCAAATGCACACTTTCAGATTTCTTATCACACAATGATCAGTAGTCTTTAAATCTACTAGGAATCACTATTTTCTCTTCATATGACTAGTAGTCTAAACACCTACTAACCGTCATGTGTTTCACTATTTTTCCTTTTCTATTCACATGACTAGTAGTCTAAACACCTACTAACCGTCATATGTTTCACTATTTTTCCTCCTTCCGTCGCATGACTAGTAGTCTCAACTCCTAATAACCGTCACATTTTTCACTATTTTTCCTTCACATGACTAGTAGTCTAAATACCTACTATCCGCCATGTGTTTTTCTCCTGGTTACCAGTTATGCACTACTAGGAATTGGGAAAAGCTTCTTTATTTCCATCAAATCAACCAACAAAATCCTTTTATTTCCATCCGAAGCAACACACGAGTTTATAGATTTATAACATTGACAAAATCTTGTAGTGAGGGCGACATTGATACGAGGCAACAAATACTTTTCGAATCTAGTATGTAAGATTCAATCCATAAATGACCTAGGCAACATCGATTTGGGGCAACAAGAACGTTTCGTATCTATTACGTACACTTTAATCCATATTAAACCGACAATAATCGATCTCATTATCTCAAATGCACACTTTCAGAGTTCTTATCACTTAGTGATCAGTAGTCATTATATCTACTAGGAATCACTATTTTCTCTTCATATGACTAGTAGTCTAAAGTCCTACAATCCATTATGTGTTTATCTATTTTTCCTTCTTCAGTCACACGACTAGTAGTTTAAACACCTACTAACCGTCTTGCGTTTCACTACTTTCTCTTCACATGACTAGTAGTCTAAATACCTACTAACCGTCATTTGTTTCACTATTTTTCCATTTTCCGTCGCATGACTAGTAGTCTAAACACCAACTAACCGTCACACGTTTCACTATTTTTCCTTCACATGACCAGTAGTCTAAATACTTACTAACCGCCATATGTTTTTCTCGTGGTCAACAGTTTTGCACTCCTAGGAAAACGGAAGCGCTTCTTTATTTCCATCAAATCAACCAACAAAATCCTTTTATTTCCAACCGAAGCAACACGCAAGTTTCTCGATTTATAACCATGACAAACACTTGTAGTGAGGGCGACATTGATTCATGGCAACAAGTAATTATCGGATCTAGTATGTATGATTCAATCCATATTAGACCTAGGCAACACCGGTTTGGGGCAACAAGAAAGTTTTGGATCTATTACGTACACTTTAATCCATATTAAACCGACTATAATCTATCTCATTCTCTCAAATGCACACTTTCAGAGTTCTTATCACTTAGTGATCAGTAGCCATTATATCTACTAGGAATCATTATTTTATCTTCACATGACTAGTAGTCTAAACACCTACTAATCGTCACGCGTTTCACTATTTTCTCTTCACATGACTAGTAGTCGAAATACCTACTAACGGCCATGTGTTTTTCTCGTGGTCACTAGTTATGCACTCCTAGGAAGTGAGAAGCACTACTTTTTTTCCATCAAATAAACCAACAAAATCCTTATATTTCCGACCGAAGCAACGCGCAAGTTTTTGATTTATAACATTGACAACCTCTAGTAGTGAGGGCGACATTGATTCGAGGCAACAAGTACTAATCATATCGAGTATGTAATATTCAATCCATAATAGACCTAGGCAACATCGATTTTGGGCAACAAGAACATTTCGTATCTATTACGTAAACTTTAATCCATATTAAACCGACAATAATCGAGCACATTATCTCAAATGCACACTTTCAGAGTTCTTATCAATTAGTGATCCGTAGTCTTTATATCTACTAGGAATCACTAATTTCTCTTCATATGTAGTCTAAACTCCTACTATCCATTATGCATTTCACTATTTTTTCTTCTTCCGTCACATGACTAATGGTTTAAACACCTGCTAACCGTCATGCGTTTCACTACTTTCGCTTCACATGACTAGTAGTCCAAATACCTACTAACCGTCATGTGTTTCACTATTTTTCCTTCACATGACTAGTAGTCCAAATACCTACTAACTGCCATGTGTTTTTCTTGTGGTCACTAGTTATGCACTTCTAGGAAGTGGGAAGCGCTTCTTTATTTCCATCAAATCAACCAACAAAATCTTTTTATTTCCAACCGAAGCAACACGCAAGTTTCTAGATTTATAACATTAACAAGAAGTACTTATCGGATCTAGAATGCAAGATTCAATCCATAATTGACCAAGGCAAAATCGTTTTGGGGCAACAAGAACGTTTTGTATCTATTACGTACACTTTAATCCAAATTAAACCGACTATAATCGATCTCTTTATCTTAAATGCACACTTTCAGAGTTCTTATCAGTTAGTAATCAGAAGTCTTTATATCTACTAGAAATCACTATTTTCTCTTCACATGACTAGTAGCCTAAAGACCTACTAACCGTCATGTGTTTCACTATTTTTCCTTCTCGCGTCACATGACTAGTAGTCTGAACACCTACAAACTGTCACGCGTTTCACTATTTTGTCTTCATATGACTAGTAGTCTAAACACCTACTAACCGTCATGTGTTTCATTATTTTTCCTTCATCCGTCGCATGACTAGTAGTCTAAACACCTACTAACTGTCACGCATTTCACTATTTTTCCTTCACATGACTAGTAGTCTAAATACCTACTAACCGCCATGTGTTTTTCTCGTGGTCAATAGTTATGCACTCCTAGGAAGAGGGAAGCGCTTCTTTATTTCCATCAAATCAACCAACAAAATCCTTTTATTTCCAACCGAAGCAACACGCAAGTTTCTCGATTTACAACCATGACAAACTCTTGTAGTGAGGGCGACATTGATTCAAGGCAACAAGTACTTATCGGATCTAGTATGTAAGATTCAATCCGTACTAGACCTTGGCAACATCGATTTAGGGCAGCAAGAACGTTTTGGATCTATTACGTACACTTTAATCCATATTAAACCGACTATAATCGATCTCATTCTCTCAAATGCACACTTTCAGAGTTTTTTTAACTTAATGATCAGTAGCCATTATATCTACTAGGAATCACTATTTTCTCTTCACATGACTAGTAGTCTAGACACCTACTAACCGTCACGCATTTCACTATTTTCACTTCACATGACTAGTAGTCGAAATACCTACTAACCGCCATGTGTTTTTCTCGTGGTCACTAGTTATGCACTCCTAGGAAGAGGGAAGCGCTTCTTTATTTCCATCAAATCAACCAACAAAATCCTTTTATTTCCAACCGAAGCAACACGCAAGTTTCTCGATTTATAACCATGACAAACTCTTGTAGTGAGGGCGACATTGATTCAAGGCAACAAGTACTTATCGGATCTAGTATGTAAGATTCAATCCATAATAGACCAAGGCAACATCGTTTTAAGGCAACAAGAACGTTTTGTATCTATTACGTACACTTTAATCCATATTAAACCGACTATAATCGATCTCATTATCTCAAATGCACACTTTCAGTGTTCTTATCACTTAGTGATCAGTAGTCTTTATATCTACTAGAAATCACTATTTTCTCTTTACACGACTAGTAGTTTATACACCTACTAACCGTCATATGTTTCGCTTTTTTTCCTTCTCACGTCACATGACTAGTAGTTTAAACACCTAAAAACCGTCACGCGTTTCACTATTTTCTCTTCATATGACTAATAGTCTAAACACCTACTAACCGTCGTGTGTTTCACTATTTTTCCTTCTTCCGTCGCATTACTAGTAGTCTAAACACCTACTAACCGTCACGCGTTTCACTATTTTTCGTTCACATAACTAGTAGTCAAAATACCTACTAACCGCCATGTGTTTTTCTCGTGGTCACTAGATATGCACTCCTAGGAAGTGGGAAGCGCTTCTTTATTTCCATCAAATCAACCAACAAAATCCTTTTATTTCCAACCAAAGCAACACGCAAGTTTCTAGATTTATAACATTAACAAACTATTGTAGTGAGGGCGACATTGATTCGAGGCAACAAGTACATATTGGATCTAGAATACAAGATTCAATCCATAATTGACCAAGGCAACATCGATTTGGGGCAACAAGAACGTTTTGTATCTATTACGTACACTTTAATCCATAGTAAACCGACTATAATCGATCTCGATATCATAAAAGCACACATTCAGAGTTCTTATCCCTTAGTGATCAATAGTCTATATATCTACTAGAAATCACTATTTTCTCTTCACATGACTAGAAGTCTAAACACCAACTAACCGTTATGTGTTTCACTATTTTTCCTTCTCGCGTCACATGACTAGTAGTTTAAACACCCACAAACCATCACGCGTTTCAATATTTTCTCTTCATATGACTAGTAGTCTACACACCTACTAACCGTCATGTGTTTAACTATTTTTCCTTCTTCCGTTGAATGACTAGTAGTCTAAACACCTACTAACCGTCACGCGTTTCCCTATTTTTCCTTCACATGACTAGTAGTCTAAATATCTACTAACCGCCATGTGTTTTTCTCGTGGTCAATAGTTATGCACTCCTAGGAAGAGGAAAGCGCTTCTTTGTCTCCATCAAATCAACCAACAAAACCCTTCTATTTCTAACCGAAGCAACACGCAAGTTTCTCGATTTAAAACCATGACAAACTCTTTTATTGAGGGCGACATTGATTCAAGGCAATAAGTACTTATCGGATCAAGTATGTAAGATTCAATCCGTAATAGACCAAGGCAACATCGATTTGGGGCAACAAGAACGTTTTGGATCTATTACGTACACTTTAATCCATATTAAACCGACTATAATCGATCTCATTCTCTCAAATGCACACTTTCAGAGTTCTTTTCACTTAGTGATCAGTAGCCATTATATCTACTAGGAATCACTATTTTCTCTTCACATGACTAGTAGTCTAAACACCTACTAACCGTCACGCGTTTCACTATTTTATCTTCACATGACTAGTAGTCGAAATACCTACTAACAGCCATGTGTTTTTCTCTTTGTCACTAGTTATGCACTCCTAGGCAGTGGGAAGCACTTCTTTATTTCCATCAAATCAACCACCAAAATCCTTTTATTTCCAACCGAAGCAATACGCAAGTTTCTAGATTTATAACATTAACAAACTATTGTAGAGAGGGCGACATTGTTTCGAGGCAACAAGTACTTATCGGATCTAGAATGCAAGATTCAATCCATAATTGACCAAGGCAACATCAATTTGGGGCAACAAGAACGTTTTGTATCTATTACGTACACTTTAATCCATATTAAACCGACTATAATCGATCTCATTATCTTTATTGCACACTTTCAGAGTTCTTATCACTTAGTGATCAGAAGTCTTTATATCTACTAGAAATCACTATTTTCTCTTCACATGACTAGAAGTCTAAACACCTACAACCCGTCATGTGTTTCACTATTTCCTTCTCGCGTCACATGACTAGTAGTCTAAACACCTACAAACCGTCACGTGTTTCACTATTTTCTCTTCATATGACTAATAGTCTAAACACCTACTAACCGTCATGTGTTTAACTATTTTTCCTTCTCCCGTCGCATGACTAGTAGTCTAAACACCTACTAACCGTCATGCGTTTCACTATTTTTCCTTCACATGACAAGTAGTCTAAATACCTACTAACCGCCATGTGTTTTTCTCGTGGTCAATAGTTATGCACTCCTAGGAAGAGGAAAGCGCTTCTTTATTTCCATCAAATCAACACACAAAATCCTTTTATTTCCAACCGAAGCAACACGCAAGTTTCTCGATTTATAACAATGACAAACTCTTGTAGTGAGGGCGACATTGATTCAAGGCAACAAGTACTTATCGGATCTAGTATGTAAGATTCAATCCATAATAGACCTAGGCTACATCGATTTGGGGCAACAAGAAACGTTTTGGATCTATTACGTACACTTTAATCCATATTAAACCGACTATAATCTATCTCATTCTCTCAAATGCACACTTTCATAGTTCTTTTCACTTAGTGATCAGTAGCCATTATAACTACTAGGAATCACTATTTTCTCTTCACATGACTAGTAGTCTAAACACCTACTAACCGTCACGCGTTTCACTATTTTCTCTTAACATGACTAGTAGTCGAAATACCTACTAACCGCCATGTGTTTTTCTCTTAATCACTAGTTATGCACTCCTAGGAAGTGGGAAGCACTTCTTTATTTCCATCAAATCAACCACCAAAATCCTTTTATTTCCAACCGAAGCAACACGCATGTTTCTAGATTTATAACATTAACAAACTATTGTAGAGAGGGCGACATTGATTCGAGGCAACAAGTATTTATCGGATCTAAAATGCAAGATTCAATCCATAATTGACCAAGGCAACATCAATTTGGGGCAACAAGAACGTTTTGTATCTATTACGTACACTTTAATCCATATTAAACCGACTATAATCGATCTCATTATCTTTAATACACACTTTCAGAGTTCTTATCACTTAGTGATCAGAAGTCTTTATATCTACTAGAAATCACTATTTTCTCTTCACATGACTAGAAGTCTAAACACCTACTAACCGTCATGTGTTTCACTATTTCCTTCTCGCGTCACATGACTAGTAGTCTAAACACCTACAAACCGTCACGCGTTTCACTATTTTCTGTTCATATGACTAGTAGTCTAAACACCTACTAACCGTCATGTGTTTAACTATTTTTCCTTCTCCCGTCGCATGACTAGTAGTCTAAACACTTACTAACCGTCAAGCGTTTCACTATTTTTCCTTCACATGACTAGTAGTCTAAATACCTACTAACCAACATGTGTTTTTCTCGTGGTCAATAGTTATGCACTCCTAGGAAGAGGAAAGCGCTTCTTTATTTCCATCAAATCAACACACAAAATCCTTTTATTTCCAACCGAAGCAACACGCAAGTTTCTCGATTTATAACAATGACAAACTCTTGTAGTGAGGGCGACATTGATTCAAGGCAACAAGTACTTATCGGGTCTAGTATGTAAGATTCAATCCATAATAGACCTAGGCAACATCGATTTGGGGCAACAAGAACGTTTTGGATCTATTACGTACACTTTAATCCATATTAAACCGACTATAATCTATCTCATTCTCTCAAATGCACACTTTCATAGTTCTTTTAACTTAGTGATCAGTAGCCATTATAACTACTAGGAATCATTATTTTCTCTTCACATGACTAGTAGTCTAAACACCTACAAACCGTCACGCGTTTCACTATTTTCTCTTCACATGACTAGTAGTCGAAATACCTACTAACCGCCATGTGTTTTTCTCGTGGTCACTAGTTATGCACTCCTAGGAAGTGGGAAGCACTTCTTTATTTCCATCAAATTAACCAACAAAATCCTTTTATTTCCAACCGAAACAACACGCATGTTTCTAGATTTATAACATTAACAAACTATTGTAGAGAGGGCGACATTGATTCGAGCCAACAAGTACTTATCGGATCTAAAATGCAAGATTCAATCCATAATTGACCAAGGCAACATTGATTTGGGGCAACAAGAACGTTTTGTATCTATTACGTACACTTTAATCCATATTAAACCGACTATAATCGATCTCATTATCTCAAATGCACACTTTCAGAGTTCTTATCACTTAGTGATCAGTAGTCTTTATATCTACTAGAAATCACTATTTTATTTTTACTTGACTGGTAGTCTAAACACCTACTAACCGTCATGTGTTTCGCTATTTTTCCTTCTTGCGTCACATGACTAGTAGTCTAAACACCTACAAACCGTCACGCATTTCACTATTTTCTCTTCATATGACTATTAGTCTAAACACCTACTAACCGTCATGTGTTTCACTATTTTTCGTTCTTACGTCGCATGACTAGTAGTCTAAACACCTACTAACCGTCACACGTTTCACTATTTTTCCTTCACATGACTAATAGTCTAAATACCTACTAACCGCCATGTGTTTTTCTCGTGGTCAATAGTTATGCACTCCTAGGAAGAGGGAAGCACTTCTTTATT
Organism: Rhododendron henanense subsp. lingbaoense; assembly: GCA_020567845.1. NCBI lineage: Eukaryota > Viridiplantae > Streptophyta > Magnoliopsida > Ericales > Ericaceae > Rhododendron > Rhododendron henanense. The sequence continues at coordinate 28,861,353 of CM036314.1, forward strand.
TCCATCAAATCAACCAACAAAATCTTTTTATTTCCAACCGAAGCAACACGCAAGTTTCTCGATTTATAACCATGACAAACTTTTGTATTGAGGGCGACATTGATTCAAGGCAACAAGTACTTATCGGATCTAGTATGTAAGATTCAATCCATAATAGACCTAGGCAACATCAATTTGGGGCAACAAGAACGTTTTGGATCTATTACGTGCACTTTAATCCATATTAAACCGACTATAATCGATCTCATTCTCTCAAGTGCACACTTTCAGAGTTCTTTTCACTTAGTGATCAGTAGCCATTATATCTACTAGGAATCACTATTTTCTATTCACATGACTAGTAGTCTAAACACCTACAAACTGTCACGCGTTTCACTATATTCTCTTTACATGACTAGTAGTATTTACCTACTAACTGTCATGTGTTTCACTATTTTTCCTTCTTCCGTCGCATGACTATTAGTCTAAACACCTACTAACCGTCACGCGTTTCACTATTTTTCCTTCACATGACTAGTAGTCAAAATACCTACTAACCGCCATGTGTTTTTCCCGTGGTAACTAGTTATGCACTCCTAGGAAGTGGGAAGCGCTTCTTTATTTCCAACAAATCAACCAACAAAATCCTTATATTTCCAACCGAAGCAACATGCAAGTTTCTAGATTTATAACATTGACAAACTCCTGTAGTGGGGGCGACATTGATTCGAGGCAACAAATACTTATCATATCTAGTATGTAAGATTCAATCCATAATAGACCTAGGCAACAACGATTTAGGCAACAAGAACATTTCGTATATATTACGTACACTTTAATCCATATTAAACCGACAATAATCGATTTCATTATCTCAAATGCACACTTTCAGAGTTTTTATCACTTAGTGATAAGTAGTCTTTATATCTACTAAGAATCACTATTTTCTGTTCATATGACTAATAGTCTAAACACCTACTAACCGTCACGCGTTTCACTATTTTTCCTTCACATGACTAGTAGTCAAAATACCAACTAACCGCCATGTGTTTTTCTCGTGGTCACTAGTTATGCACTCCTAGGAAGTGGGAAGCGCTTCTTTATTTCCATCAAATCAACCAACAAAATCCTTACATTTCCAACCGAAGCAACGCGCAAGTTTAAAGATTTAAAACATTGACAAACTCTTGTAGTGAATGCGACATTGATTCTAGGCAACAAGTACTTATCATATCTAGTATGTAAGATTCAATCCATAATAGACCTAGGCAACATCGATTTAGGGCAACAAGAACATTTCGTATCTATTACGTACACTTTAATCCATATTAAACCGAAAATAATCGATCTCATTATCTTAAATGCACACTTTCAGATTTCTTATCACTTAGTGATCAGTAGTCTTTATAACTACTAGGAATCACTATTTTTCTTCATATGTAGTCTAAACTCCTACTATCCATTATGCGTTTCACTATTTTTCCTTTTTTCGTCACATGACTAGTAGTTTAAAAACCTACTAACCGTCATGCGTTTCACTACTTTCGCTTCCCATGACTAGTAGTCTAAATAACTACTAACCGTCATGTGTTTCACGATTTTTCCTTCTTCCGTCGCATGACTAGTAGTCTAAACACCTACTAACCGTCACCCGTTTCACTTTTTTCCTTCACATGACTAGTAGTCTAAATACCTAATAACTGCCATGTGTTTTTCTCGTGGTCACTAGTTATGCACTCCTAAGAAGTGGGAAGCGCTTCTTTATTTCCATCAAATCAACCAACAAAATCCTTTTATTTCCATCCGAAGCAACGCGCAAGTTTCAAGATTTATAACATTAACAAAATATTGTAGTGAGGGCAACATTGATTCGAGGCAACAAGTACTTATCGGATATAGAATGCAATATTCAATCCATAATAGACGAAGGCTAAATCGATTTGGGGCAACAAGAAGGTTTTGTATCTATTACGTACACTTTAATCCATATTAAACCGACTATAATCGATCTCATTATCTCAAATGCACACTTTCAGAGTTCTTATCACTTAGTGATCAGTAGTCTTTATATCTACTAAAAATCACTATTTTCTCTTCACATGACTAGTAGTCTAAACACCTACTAACCGTCATGTGTTTCACTATTTTTCTTTCTCGCGTCACATGACTAGTAGTTTAAACACCTACATACCGTCACGCGTTTCACTATTTTCTCTTCATATGACTAGTAGTCTAAACACCTACTAACCGTCATGTGTTTCACTATTTTTCCTTCTTCCGTCGCATTACTAGTAGTCTAAACACCTAGTAACCGTCACGTGTTTCACTATTTTTGTTTCACATGACTAATAGTCTAAATAGCTACTAACCACCATGTGTTTTTCTCGTGGTCAATATTTAAGCACTCCTAGGAAGAGGGAAGCGCTTCTTTATTTCCATCAAATCAACCAACAAAATACTTTTATTTCCAACCGAAGCAACACGCAAGTTTGTCGATTTATAATCATGACAAACTCTTGTAGTGAGGGCGACATTGATTCAAGGCAACAAGTACTTATCGGATCAAGTATGTAAGATTCAATCCATAATAGACCTAGGCAACATCGATTTGGGGCAACAAGAACGTTTTGGATCTATTACGTACACTTTAATCCATTTTAAACCGACTATAATCGATCTCATTCTCTCAAATGCACACTTTCAGAGTTCTTATCACTTAGTGATCAGTAGCCATTATATCTACTAGGAATCACTATTTTCACTTCACATGACTAGTAGTCTAAACACCTACTAACCGTCACGCGTTTCACTATTTTCTCTTCACATGACTAGTAGTCTAAATCTCCATTAACTGTCATTTGTTTCACTATTTTTCCTTCTTCTGTCGCGTGACTATTAGTCTAAACACCTACTAACCGTCACGCGTTTCACTATTTTTCCTTCACATGACTAGTAGTCAAAATACCTACTAACCGCCATGTGTTTTTCTCGTGGTCACTAGTTATGCACTCCTAGGAAGTGGGAAGCGCTTCTTTATTTCCTTTAAATCAACCAACAAAATCCTTATATTTCTAACCGAAACAACGCGCAAGTTTCTAGATTTATCACATTGACAAACTCTTGTAGTGAGGGCGACATTGATTCGAGGCAACAAGTACTTATCATATCTAGTATGTAAGATTCAACCCATAATAGACCTAGACAACATCGATTTAGGGCAACAAGTACATTTCGTATCTATTACGTACACTTTAATCCATATTAAACCGACAATAATCGATCTCATTATCTAAAATGCACACTTTCAGAGTTCTTATCACTTAGTGATCAGTAGTAGTCTTCATTTCTATTAGGAATCACTATTTTCTCTTAACATGACTAATAGTCTAAACACCTACTATCCATTATGTGTTTCACTATTTTTCCTTCTTCCGTCACATGACTAGTTATTTAAACACCTACTAACCGTCATGCTTTTCACTACTTTCTCTTCACATGACTAGTAGTCTAAATACCTACTAACCTTTATGTGTTTCACTATTTTTCCTTCTTCCGTAGCATGACTAGTAGTCTAAACACCTACTAACCGTCACGCGTTTCACTATTTTTCCTTCACATGACTAGTAGTCTAAATACCTACTAACTGCCATGTGTTTTTCTCGTGGTCACTACTTATGCATTCCTAGGAAGTGGGAAGCGCTTCTTTATTTCCACCCAAAGCAACACGCAAGTTTCTAAATTTATAACATTAACAAACTATTGTAGTGAGGGCGACATTGATTCGGGGCAACAAGTACTTATCGATCTAGAATGCAAGATTCAATCCATAATAGACCAAGGCAACATCGATTTGGGGCAACAAGAACGTTTTGTATCTATTACGTACACTTTAATCCATATTAAACCGACTATAATCGATCTCATTATCTCAAATGCACACTTTCAGTGTTCTTATCACTTAGTGATCAGTAGTCTTTATATCTACTTGAAATCACTATTTTCTCTTCACATGACTAGTAGTTTAAACACCTTCTAACCGTCATGTGTTTCGCTATTTTTCCTTCTCGCGTCACATGACTAGTAGTTTAAACACCTACAAACCGTCACGTGTTTCACTATTTTCTCTTCATATGACTAGTAGTCTAATTACCTACTAACCGTCATGTGTTTCACTATTTTTCCTTCTTCCGTCGCATGACTAGTAGTCTAAACACCTACTAACCGTCACGCGTTTCACTATTTTTCCTTCAAATGACTAGTAGTCAAAATACCTACTAACCGCCATGTGTTTTTCCCATGGTCACTAGTTATGCACTCCTAGGAAGTGGGAAGCGCTTCTTTATTTCCATCAAATCAACCAACAAAATCCTAATATTTCAAACTGAAGCAACACACAAGTTTCTAGATTAATAACATTGACAAACTCTTGTAGTGAGGGCGACATTGATTCGAGGCAACAAGTACTTATCATATCTAGTATGTAAGATTCAATCCATAATAGACCTAGGCAACATCGATTTAGGGCAACAAGAACATTTCGTATCTATTACGTACACTTTAATCCATATAAAACCGACAATAATCGATCTCATTATCTCAAATGCATACTTTCAGAGTTCTTATCACTTAGTGATCAGTAGCCATTATATCTACTAGGAATCACTATTTTCTCTTCACATGAATAATAGTCTGAACACCTACTAACCGTCACGCGTTTCACTATTTTCTCTTCACCTGACTAGTAGTCTAAATACCTACTAACTGTCATGTGTTTCAATATTTTTCCTTCTTCCGTCGCATGACTAGTAGTCTAAACACCTACTAACCGTCACGCGTTTCACTATTTTTCCTTCAAATGACTAGTAGTCAAAATACCTACTAACCGCCATGTGTTTTTCCCATGGTCACTAGTTATGCACTCCTAGGAAGTGGGAAGCGCTTCTTTATTTCCATCAAATCAACCAACAAAATCCTAATATTTCAAACTGAATCAACACACAAGTTTCTAGATTAATAACATTGACAAACTCTTGTAGTGAGGGCGACATTGATTCGAGGCAACAAGTACTTATCATATCTAGTATGTAAGATTCAATCCATAATAGACCTAGGCAACATCGATTTAGGGCAACAAGAACATTTCGTATCTATTACGTACACTTTAATCCATATTAAACCGACAATAATCGATCTCATTATCTCAAATGCATACTTTCAGAGTTCTTATCACTTAGTGATCAGTAGCCATTATATCTACTAGGAATCACTATTTTCTCTTCACATGAATAATAGTCTGAACACCTACTAACCGTCACGCGTTTCACTATTTTCTCTTCACCTGACTAGTAGTCTAAATACCTACTAACTGTCATGTGTTTCACTATTTTTCCTTCTTCCATCGCATGACTAGTAGTCTAAACACCTACTAACCGTCACGCGTTTCACTATTTTTCCTTCACATGACTAGTAGTCAAAATACCTACTAACCGCCATGTGTTTTTCTCGTGGTCACTAGTTATGCACTCTTAGGAAGTGGGAAGCGCTTCTTTATTTCCATCAAATCAACCAACAAAATCCTTTTATTTCCAACCGAAGCAACACGCAAGTTTCTAGATTTATAACATTGACAAACTCTTGTAGTGAGGGCGACATTGATTCGAGGCAACAAGTACTTATCATATCTAGTATGTAAGATTCAATCCATAATAGACCTAGGCATAATCGATTTAGGGCAACAAGAACATTTCGTACCTATTACGTACATTTAATTCCATATTAAACCGACTATAATCGATCTTATTATCTCAAATGCACACTTTCAGAGTTCTTATCACTTAGTGATCAGTAGTCTTTATATCTACAAGGAATCACTATTTTCTCTTCACATGACTAGTTGTCTAAACACCTACTAACCGTCATGTGTTACACTATTTTTCCTTCTCCCGTCACATGACTTGTAGTCTAAACACCTACTAACCGTCATGTGTTTCACTATTTTCTCTTCACATGACTAGTAGTCTAAACACCTACTAACCGTCATTTGTTTCACTAATTTTCCTTTTGCGTCGCATGACTAGTAGTCTAAAAACCTACTAACCGTCAAACGTTTCACTATTTTTCCTTCACATGGCTAGTAGTATAAATACCGACTAACCGCTATGTGTTTTTCTCGTGGTCACTAGTTATGCACTCCTAGGTAATGGAAAGCGCTTCTTTATTTCCATCAAATCAACCAATAAAATCCTTTTATTTCCAACCGAAGCAACACGCAAGTTTCTAGATTTATAACATTGACAAACTCTTATAGTGAGGGCGACATTGATTCGAGGCAACAAGTACTTATCGGATCTAGTATGTAAGATTCAATCCATAATAGACCTAGGCAACATTAATTTAGGGCAACAAGAACGTATCGTATCTATTACGTACACTTTAATCCATATTAAACCGACTATAATCGATCCCATTATCTCAAATGCACACTTTCAGAGTTCTTATCACTTAGTGATTAGTAGTCTTTACATCTACTAGGAATCACTTTTTTTTCTCTTCACATGACTAATAGTCTAGACACCTTCTAACTGTCATATGTTTCACTATTTTTCTATCAAATGACTAGTAGTCTAGACACCTACTAATCGTCATGTGTTTCACTATTTTTCTTTCACATGACTAGTAGTCTAAACACCTACTAACCATCATGACTAGTAATCTAAAATGTAATATTTGATCCATAATAGACGCAACATCGATTTGAGGCAACAAGTACATTTTGGATCTATTACGTACACTTTAATCCGAATCAAACCGACTGGAATGGATTTCATTATTTCAAATGCACACTTTTAGAGTTCTTATCACTTAGTGATCAGTGGTCTTTACATCTACTAGGAATCACTATTTTCTCTTCACATGACTTGTAGTCACACATACTAACTGTCATGTGTTTCGTTATTTTCCCTTCACATGACTAGTAGTCTAAAAATCTAATAACTATCCTGATTAGTAAAACTAGAATGTATGATTTGATCCATAGTAGACCCTGGCAAAAAGTACATTTCGGACTTAGTACGTACACTTTAATCAGTGTTCTAAAACAAGGAATTAATCGGCGATAACTTGTTGGCGGGGGTCTATCCGATTAGGTCCGACTAACGATAAATCACCGATTATTAATTAATATGCACCGATTACCCGCAAATTATTCCGATTAATCGCTCGAATGTGGCTGACCGCCCGACTAGAGCTTAGCGACATTTAGAACATTGACTTTTAATCTGTATTAAAGCGAGGTAACATTGAATCCACAAGTTCCAAAACCAAGATTACAGAACACCATGTCAAAAATGTATGCCGAAGAAAGAACAAAACACAGGACAAAGCAAGGTGTAGCCCGTATACACATACACAAAGAAGGAAGGAAAAAGAGAAAGAAGAGGCTAACCTGTGTGGATGCTTTGCACCAGCAAAGTGAGTGCAAAGTGAAGCAACTAGTTTTTCATTAGCATTGCTGCATAAAAATGCACAGAAGTAGATTAAGGCCCATTGATAGCGCATGTAAGAAAATAATTCAATCTGTCCAGGCATTCAGCTGAGAATTCATTTAACAAAATAAAGTTTTTCTAACTAGAACATAGCATTACCTCCTCATATTCAGCATGAGACCAACTAGAGGTTGGGATGACCGTGCAAGAACAACTCTGTTTCCTGTAACAAAACATAAACACATCAGCATGAAGGTTAGCACAAGCAAGGGCCATTAAGCATTTGACTCCAATTAATACCTCGATGACACCATGAAATTACAGGCAATCAACACGCCTGGAGCATTTCTTCATCACTAACATAAGTGGCCAACAAAGCATTATTAAGCATACAAATCTCGATAGAGATGAGCATTTTCATAGCGTTTAGACATTAGCCAACAAAAACAGTAAGTATGGATATCCAAATGCCTCACCTAATGCATTCGGGAACAAGCAAGGCAAACGGATAAGTAGGGCACATTGTATAAGTTGAATTCACTGCACTAATTTTCCACCATTCATTAGACAATGTGAAGGACCCATCTTCAATACTGCTAGCTGATGCGTTACGAGAAACCATTACAAGAAGCCCAAAGTACTCATTTAGTAACCGCATAGTTGGGTTGGTGTTACTGAATCTAGAAGGACAAGAAGTGACGACATAGAGATCCCAGAGTCTTGCAAGCCTCGTACACCTCACCAATGCATCAAATACAACACATCTCTGTCAAGTTTAGAATTTTACCACATCAGTTCCACCACGTGCAGTCAGCAATTAGCGGCACAAACATTGAATTATCCAACATATAAAGACAAACAATTAATCATTATGAAACACTAGGGTCATTGCTACATGCACGTCTACGCACGATCAGTCATGCCCGTTGATTCAGAAACAGTAATTATATTGTGAATATTGTCGTATGTTGTTGCCTATGTCATGCATGCAATCTAAAGAAATATGTTGACAGATACCTGCAAATATTTACATTGACAAAATGGCAAAACTAATACCAACCACCAGAATGGAAACTAAAACAGAGAGGGCACCTCAAGGTCATTTTCCAAGCAAAATCAGCAGCACAAAGGAAGAGATTCACTCTAGCACGGTGGTAACCAAACTACCTTTACTCAAGAGGATTTTAGACATGTCCATCTCACCTAACTAAATTCAATTGGAATAAGTAAAATATTGTCAGAAACCTATTTATCAAGTGTGTAACAAAGAATCGAATACATCAGAATCCAACTATTACGACTCCTCCAAGGCATATTCAGATGCATCAAGTAATGGAGCACATGTTGAACCTTGAGTAGTGCCTATCTGCTGCATGATGTCAGCCATGACCTAGTTCAAAGTTTCCTATCATGCTTGGAGGGTTAAAATAGAATTTCGGGTGTCATGTGAAACTCAGCAATGATGAAGATGGAGATGTCGCGAGTGTTGTACAAGCAGTGGAGGTCAATATCGAATGCTTACACATATTTAATACATGGAGGACAATTTACTTTCCAACTCTTGCCCCAAATACTATTAGATTCCCTTTTTGATAGTAGAACTTATGGACATGGAGATGCTAAAAAGGAAAAGAAACTGAGAAAATAAGATGCATAAATATAAGTAGATCATAGTTCATATTGGAAATTGTAAGTAATAACACAGAATCAACCTGCATATTAAAGGCAACCATTTGAGCTCCATGCATCCAACCGATTTTAGGGCTTATAATTGGAGGAGTTGAACTGAGTACCTTTAGGGTACACTCTCGGATCTTCTTCTGCATGAACCCAAATTACGAAGAGCATCCAACGAAGTTGGTCAGTCGAAATCCATGGTCAAATAAAGAAAATCCACAATCACCCTTCAGATAATATAATGGCAAATCATATAGATGAATCAGATTAGTATCTAACTTACAACATCCACTCCATGTGCTTCAGCAGCCTTTTCAAGCGCTTGTTCGCTCAAACTAAGGTGTATGGGTTTATTCAGTGTTCTAAATGGCGGCCGCCTAGGCGCTTGGAGGTACCCCGCCGCCATGCCAATACCCCTTGGGGTTTGATTTGGTGCCCAGGGACGTTTGGCGGTGTTTGGTGGCCGCCTAGGTTGCCTTGGCGGCATCGTTGGCGCCTTTGGAGGCCTTTGGCGGCCTAAAATGTATAGTATTAAACTAAAAGAACTTATTACGTAATTTTGACACAATATATATATATATATATAACAATTACATAATTACAACCCACACCCATTCTCATTTCTCACTCACTCCAGTCGATCGAACGAAGAACAAGAAGTGAAGAACGAGCCCTAGCCAAATTGCTTATTCAACTTTGAACTTGGCATTAGGAGATGAACTTTGAACTTGGCATTAGGGATCTCCAATCTTGTTTATTTCTACTTATTGTCTTATTCAACTTATTTGCTAGTTGCTACTACTTAATTTCATTTGGGTTTGTACTTTGAAGTTTGAACATTAAACTTTGCATTATGGTTATTTCTACTTATTGTCTTATTCAACTTATTTGCTAGTTGCTACTACTTAATTTCATTTGGGTTTGTACTTTGAGATTAGAACTTGCATTATGGTTACATAGAATATAATTTGATTGGATAATGATTTGTTTAAATAAATAAATAACCGCCGAATTGCTTGGCGCCGCCTAGGCGGCTTGGCGCTTGGAGGTGGGTCTCCGCCCAACTACCGCCAAGCGCCATTTAAAACATTGGGTTTATTATTCCAATTTTCAGCACCTCTTTTAAGCCCCCTTTAGGTTTTCCAACACGAATAGCAATTAATCGTTCGTATACAAGTGGTTCAAATGCATGTAAACTCTTATCACAGTTGTCATTATCTTCGTCATCCAGATTGTGGTTACTATTACCATTGTCACTCTGCAAACAAAGATAAAGCTTCACTAAGCAAATATCCCAAGCCATTAGTGTTGGGTAAAATTAGGCTGTGAGCCCAAGGCACTCCACATTTCATACGAAGCTCACCTTATCATTTTCTTGATCAGCTGTTAGATTTGATAGTTCTTTTCCCCAGAGATCTTCACCTTTTCCTTCTGTGAATTATTTACCTTGAAACTTTGAGCTTCAAAGTACTCTTTTGGAGGTTTTGTTAAACTTCAAATGTGATACTTCAAGTCCTCTGGCAAGGGGAATTTTGTCAGCTCTGATTCAGGGCGAAACAACATCTTTCCAAATGTTTGTGTGGGCATCTACAAGTAAAACATGAGCCATAAAAAAAAGATTAAAAATTTACAAAAATATGAATGGAGAACACCAAGAACCAAAGCAAAATCACCTGAGATTCTTTGGCCTAAAGATCTGGTGTGTGATGGTCTTCCAGGTTTGGAGATGCAGCAAAAGCATGCTCTTTGATCGATTTCAAACATGTAATGAGTTCACAGGAGTTGTCCAGGTCCTGTACTGATGAAACCAGAAGTTAATGATACAAGAAGGATATATCGTTTTCCACGAACCACAAATATGGACATGCAACCCCTTCACTTGAAAATGGACACATATTTTCCGCTTGACCAAAAAAAAGAAAATGGACACATGAGGGGCTAGAACACTGTAATCAATGTTCTTAAAGTCGCTAGGCGCTAGTCGGGCGGTCAGCCACCTTCGAGCGATTAATCGGATTAATCGGTGCATATTAGTAATCGGCGATTAATCGTTAGTCGGACCTAATCGGGTAGGTTCAGCCAGCGATTAATCACCAATTAATTCCTTGTTTTAGAACACTGACTGTAATGTGCATTTGCTGGCTAAGCAATATGATAAAATGTTTTTCCACATGTAGCTACACAAGCCAAAAATTCTAGGATAGCAGCCACAGGATATTTGCGCCAGGACCTAGGTACAATAAGAAATGTTGAGGAGAACATTACGCCACAACCAAAGGCTTGGAAGGTTTTAGTCATACCTTCCATGAAGAACATGCACATCATCTTTTGTGGACTTGGGCCATATATCAAGCTCTATCACCCTTACACCTCTTTTCCATGCCTTTATGATTGGAACATCACTGCAAGCACTCCTGAGCTGGTTCCCGGTCAAATAAGAATTATGCTCTGTGTAGATAAAGTAATGGGACAATGGAACGCTCATGTCATGGTGGACCTGAAATAGTTAACACATTGATTGTTAACCACTACAAGAATAATTTCATTCTGTTTATTTTGTCGCCAATAAACAAGGCCACAAAGATTGTACTCCCAAAGACCACTGTAGGTGGAGAAAAATAGATAGTACCTAAAACAGTACTGAATCTCCTTGCTTCACGTGCTGCCCAATTGGAACCCTAATACCTTCGCCTGAACCCTAACCTGTAAAACAGACAAGGGGTGAGCGCACCTTTGCCTCTCGTGGCAAAGGCCCTCCGATGCCTAAATTAGTATCACGTACTGTCTCAAAACCCTAAAAATCAATAGGAAGTGTGGAATGAATGCAACTTATTGCGTACCTTTTTCCTCTAGGTTTACCTCGTATTTATAGATATGAGCATGCTTGCTTTCCAAGTATCCTTCTCGTCCCAGGCCTCCTGTCTCGTACAGGAAACCTGGCTCTTCTGGGAATCTCTTACCCAATCAACTGAGATCCCTTCCTCATAGGGTCTCTTCTCTCCATAGAACTCATCCCTTAGTAGGACTGTCTCTTGACTTATCTTTGCTGTATATCGGGTCTGTCTTACAGGACACCCCTATTGCCTTATCTCTTAAGACAATGTCTCATCAAGTAACTCCATCTGTTCGGCATATGCCCCTATCGAACATACTATACAAGTAAATGACTTCTCATGCCACTGGCTCATCTAGGCCGAATAGAATGTAGTAACTAATGACTTCTCATGTTACCGGCTTATCCCAGCCGAACAGATGGTCTAATCCGGTGCCACCTCGTCGTACCGGACCTTACCGCTGCCGTTCATCTTATATGGGGTCCCACATCACTTTCCTCATTACACGGATCCGGTACATCACGTGTTCGGCCCTTAATTGCACCTGTTCGGGAACACCTCCCTACAATTGCTCCCCAGCTTTTGCTTATCACTGCTGTTCGAAGATGATGAGTAAAGCTCAAAGAACGAACTTGAGGCCGAACAGATCAGATCCCGTGCAGATATAGTCATTGGGTTCCCATTGATGTCTTTTGGCGGTTTAGTCATAATTTTCTCGAAATAATGACCCCACGTGGCGTGCTTCGTACACCTCGCTTTTAATTTGAACTGACGTTTCCGTTTAACGTCGTTAGAACGTTATCCCCTTTCAGTTCATTCTCCGTTACTTTCTATGTAACGGTCGTAAGGGGGGACGGTTCGTCTCCGTCTCCTTAGCTTAACCCCAGAAGGAGGGACATTTTCGGTTTTTACACCATAAAAGAGGTCCCAATCTCGTTTTCTCTCTCCAAAACCAGACGATAATCTCCGCTTCTCATCCGCCATCGCCGCCGTCTGCAAAACTCGATTGCATCCTAGGATATCCTTACCATATCCCTGTAAGACTTTCATTCTTACCTCTGTTTTCATTTCGCCTTGAGACTTCGTTCTCAGATTTGTTTCTTAGTCTAGGGTTTCAATCCCTTTTCCAGATTCCATTCTGTTTTAACGTTCCCTCGAGTTCATCCATGGCGGATGAAGCTGATAGTGGCCCTAAGCCAGGAAAGTTTAGAAAACTCTGCGACACCCCTGCTGCCATGGCGACATTTAGGGCTGATTATATGATCCCTTCGAACGTTGGGCTTGAGCTTGCCCCATTAGGTGCAATCAGGGAAGCTGGAAAATGGGATAGACAGTGCATCCCCATAGTAGCCATTGTTGAGGGTGGGGTTCGTTTTCCCCTTGACCCGTTGCTTCGTCGAGTTCTTAGTTGGTACAAACTTTCCCCCATGCAAGTGTCGACTAACTTCTTCAGGTTAGTGATGGGAATCGTGGCCCTAAACAAAATTTTAGGCACCCAAGTAGGATTATGGGAAATCCAATGGTGGTACAGCATCGTGCTGAACCCAGAATACAATACTTATTATTTCAAAGTAAGGAAAGCAGAAAAGCGCCTCGTGCTTAATTTGCCAGATTCTGCTCGTGATCATGAACTGGACTTCCTGTACGTCACTGGTGCTTACGAGCCTTTTGGGGAAGATGGCCAAGTGGTGGGCTTTCATTGCCCCCACAAATGGGGCCACCCACGTATGCTTCTAATTCGTTTTTCTATAACTGACTGCTTCCATCATTACCTCTTTATGTGATTCTATCTGTATTTGAATTTCGATTCTGCAGCGTTAAATGCCAACAAACGCCCCGGACGAGAGCCAAGCTACGTCCGAACAGCAGACATAAACAGGATACTTCAATACACTGGTGAGCCAGGGACCCGAACAGCTGGGAGAGGCCGGGACGCTAGCGTGCTCTTGGGCTACGACCCTGCCTATAGGGGTTTCATAGATAGAAGGTTAGCTCACCCAAGCGTCAGTGCTGCCTCTACTTCAACTGCTCCCCAGCCTAGAAGCTCAAGATCAAATACTGGAGTAACTGTAGCCGGTCAACCAGGAGAGGTTCCAATCGCTGAAGGTGTTCCCTTGCCACGACTGATACTCAGGAGATCATCTCGTAGACGGGCTGCTTCCCCACAACAGCCCGAACAGCCAGACATCAATCAATCTCCCTCTCCAAGATACTCTCGATCGCCTCGAGACTCAGGTATCATGTCTCAACAACCTCTCAATCTCAGCACCCTCCTTACCATTCCTGCGCGGGGACGGGGCTCTATTGGCCGGGTGTCGTCCACCGGTCAAGCTCCTCCTGCACCTCGCCGAAGCAGGGGGGGCTCAACGAGATCTTCTTCTCCTCGGGAACAAGATGGTTCCATTGGGGCCTCTGATGCCCATCGGGACAAACGCCCCAGGCATGGCGAAGACGGGGCCTCATACGTCGAAGCTGCTGCCGGGACCGTGGATACCCCGTCGCCGATCATCCAGGTTGTACACGAGGCCTGGACACCCCAACTCAAAAGGAGTGACCGGCCCGTGAATATAGGGGACAGTGTCGGCTCATCAGAGACCGCATTGGCTGTTGCTCAGGCATTGCTACTGCCCGTGGACATGCAGAAAGAAACCGCTTCTTCAACTGACCGGCTAGTGGCTACTGGGGTTGCAAGTGGGGTCAAGGTAAAGTATTACTTTCACGATACCTCAGTATCCATTGACCATATATACTAATTGCTCTTTTACTTTAATGCATTTCAGTTTATCCAGAAGATGGTCGCTCTAGGCCAAAAATTGCAGGAGATTGAGCCTGACCGAAACAGGCTTTTGAGAGACAATACCAGGCAACTCCAGACCATAACAAGACTGGAGAGGGAGAGAGACAAAGCAAGGCTTGAGGCCGAAGGGATGAAGAAAAAGATGGAGGCAGCAGAAGAAAACCTTAGACAAGCTCTGGCAGAAATTGATGCTACCAAGAAGGCTGCATATGATGACGGGTATCAGAAGGGTTTTGATGCTGCAACAGCTAGCTACGTGGAACAGATGCCGGGCATTCAAGATCACATATGGGCTGCTGGGTGGGAGGCATGTTTGATCAAGATCAAAGCCCCTGATGATTGCACCCTCTGGGTCGACAATGATTTGCCTAGCAAACGTGTCCAGCCATCTCAAAGCTCCGTGGAGCCTGCTTTTGATGACATTGAAGAGCAAATCGATGACTTTGCTGATGTAGATGAGGAGATGGAGATGGAGACTCAGGCAGCCCAGCCTGGATCCCAAGAAGCCCACGATGAGCAGCCAGACACGGAGGGAGCAGCTACGGAGACCGTCATCCTGGAAGAACATCCAACTGGAGACAGCACTGCTGCTGTTGTTCCAAGCGATACCACCGCTGAGGTCCAGAACTTGGACTAACTTGGTAAGTTTTAGCCCATCTCATTTGATCATCCATAAACATTTTTTGCTGGTCCTGTGTGACCATAAACTTCAGCCCTGCGAGGCGTCAGTATATTTTGAACATATTTTTAACACAGGCATTTGGCCCTTCGTGGCAGTACATTGGTTTGCTTGGCCCTTTCGTGGCTTTCTCTGATATTGCACTTAGCTCCTCGTGGCCAGAGGTTTCAGTTTATTTTGACTAAGTTTATTCCATACTTAGCCAGTTTCTTGTACATTTGCTTGTATCTACCAAGTGTATTCATACTTGGATATTTGTTCTAAGTCCTGAGATACCTTAGCTGTCGATGCTCATGCTTACTGAGCGTACTAAGCTTTTACTCATATTTGGACGCACATGCATTTTCTCGTATGCTCCCCAATTTCTACGTTTTTGGAGACACTCATAGGTGTATTCGTACTTAGGCTGTTTGCTTGTAAGTTTTTCATACTTAGTTGATCGTTGTAAGCAAGGAACTTAGGTAACTCGTACATGATTGGCTTCCAAAAAACTCTACTTCCAAGTGTTTTCAGACTTGGAAAAGAGACAAGTTTTGTTCGTTGTTTTGAGTTTTATCATACTCAAAAAGGATCTTTAAGTGTCTCATACTGTAAAGGGATCATTAAGTTTCTCATACTCTAAAGGATTTTTAAGTGTTTCGTACTTAAATAGATTTAAGTTTCTCATACTTAAAGCGATCTTTAAATGTCTCGTACTTAAAAAGATTGGTTAAGTTTCTCGTACTTATTCTAGTTTTTCGTACTAGGATATTTTAATGTAAACATGTATCTCGTACTTTTTAAGTTTCTCGTACTCAGCCGTCCTGTTAAGTTTTTATCGTACTTAGCAGTGCAAACAAGTATTTCATACTCTGTTTAAGTTTCTCGTACTTTAACAATTCGTGCAAGCAAGTATTTCATACTCAAATAATCTAATTTTTTATACAGATATATTTATCACGTATTTTCGTACGTCCTAAGGCGTTCATGCCAATTACCTGCTCCCCAATACGAAGGATGGTTAACTTGATCGTCATTCGTATTCATAAGTCAAGAAAGGACGGATATACTTAGAAGAAACAAATTTTCACAAAAATTATTTCTTTTATTTCTCAAACTTAAGGAGTCGTTACGCGTACTCCTTACAACTAATAAACAGAGGAATTTTCTTCGTAATTCCCACACAATAACATAATCCTAAAACAGAATTTAAAAAAACAAAGGAATTGTCTTCGTAATTCCCACACAATAAGATAATCCTAAAACAGAATTTAAAAAAACAAAGGAATTGTCTTCGTAATTCCCACACAATAAGATAATCCTAAAACAGAATTTAAAAAAAAAAAGTCTTCTAAACAAAGAATTTTCTCAAATTGTGGACATTCCAAGGCCTTGGTACCGGGCTTCCGTCCAGGTCAGCCAACCTATAAGCCCCAATGCCCACAATTTCAGTTACTCGATATGGTCCTTCCCAATTTGCTCCCAGCTTTCCTTCATTAGCTACTTTGGTATTACCGAGTACTTTTCGTAGCACAAGGTCTCCAATGCCAAATTCTCGAGGGTGGACATGTTTATTATAGCCTTTCATTAGCTGTTCTTGGTATGAGGCCAGGTGGACCAAAGCCCTTTCTCTCCTCTCTTCGGCCAGATCGAGCGCAATTTCGAGAGCCCTGTCATTACCCCCACTTTCGACCAATGCAGTCCTATTGGTTGGAAGTCCAACTTCCAGGGGTATGACTGCTTCTGTACCGTATGCCAATGAATAGGGGGTCTCTCCCGTAGATCTCCTAGGTGTTGTTCGGTGGGCCCACAGGACCAGGGGCAGTTCATCAGGCCACTTGCCTTTTGCCTTGTCCAATCTTTTCTTGATTCCATCAAGAATTGTTTTATTGGAAGCTTCTGCTTGCCCATTGCTCTGAGGGTAAGCAGGGGTTGAGTAATAGTTCCTTATCCCATACTGGGAACAGAATGTCTTGAACTTCTTCTGGAACTGTGCCCCATTATCTGTGATCAAAGAATAAGGGACCCCAAATCGAGTGATAATGCTCTTCCACACAAACCTTTCTATCATAGGTTCAGTGATTTTGGCCAAAGGTTCTGCCTCAATCCATTTGGTGAAGTAATCAGTGGCTACTAACAAGAACTTTCGATTTCCTGTTGCTTTATGCAGTGGACCCACGATGTCCATTCCCCACTGGGCAAATGGCCAAGGGCTAGTTAATGGTACCAGATCTTCGGCTGGTGTCTTTATCATGGGTGAGAACTTCTGACACTTCTCACAAATTTTAACATAGACCTTGGCATCTTCCTGCATATGTGGCCACCAATACCCTTGGGAGATTGCTCGGTGGGCAATGGATCTGCCCCCAGCATGGCTTCCACATGTTCCTTCGTGGATTTCATGAAGGAATTTTTGGACCATCTCAGGGTGCACACAAAGCAAATATGGCCCAGTGAAGGACTTCTTATATAGCTTTCCCTCGGGGGATAGCCAAAACCTTGCAGACTTGGTTTTTATCTTGTGTGCCTCCTTTTTGTCCGTAGGGAGAGTTTCATCTCGTAAGAACTCTACAATTGGATCCATCCAGCTTGGTCCTTGGTTCACGTCCAGGATCAAGTCCATACTTCTTCCGATGCTCGGCTCGGCCAAGTAGCCAACTGCTACCTTTCGCTTGAGCTCAGTTGGGACAGCTGCAGCCAGCCAAGCCAAGGAATCCGCATGAGAGTTCTGTCCGGAGCTTATCTGTTCTATACACACCCTTTCGAAGGTATTAAGTAGATTTTTGGCTGCCTCCACGTAGGCTGCCATCTTCTCATTTCGAGCTTCATACTCGCCGGACAGTTGGTTTACGACCAATTGCGAATCACAATAAACTCTGATTCTTTTAACCTTCAGAGTTTTTGCACTGTTCAATCCTACCAGGAGAGCCTCGTACTCTGCTACATTATTCGATGCACTGAATCCTAGCCGAACAGATTGCTCAATCATAACCCCTCCGGGAGGGAACAAAACAATTCCAATGCCTGAACCAGTGTTACAGGCAGATCCATCAACAAATAGTTTCCATTCCAAAGGGTCCTGTTCGGCAGGTGCCTTACCCTTTCTTCTTGAAGGTTCGACCTTTTGCTCCTGTCTCGTAGGAGGCTGAGGTGCTACAGTTGGTGAAAATTCTGCCACAAAATCAGCCAACACCTGGCCTTTGATTGCAGTGCGCGGCTGATAGTCAATATCATATTGACTTAACTCAACAGACCAAGTTGAGATCCGTCCAGAGAAATCTGCCTTTCGTAGCAGTGATCTTAAGGGAAACTCAGTATAAACCACAACTTTGTGGCTTTGGAAATAATGGGGCAGCTTTCGTGTTGCTGTCCTTAACGCAAGGACTAGTTTCTCAAGGGGCAGATACCTCGTTTCTGCGTCTAGAAGTGTTTTACTAACATAATAAACTGGGATCTGTTCGGGTCCCTTGTCCCTTAACAGAACTGCACTTACAGCATGTTCAGAAACTGCTAGATACAAAACCAAAATCTCACCTGGGTCAGGAGTTGACAAGAGGGGAGCTTGAGCCAAATACTTTTTCAAGTCTTGGAATGCCTGCTCACATTCTGCTCCCCATTCGAATCCCTCTCTTTTCTTGAGCAACTGGAAGAAAGGCCTACACTTGTCACTTGAACGGCTGATGAACCTGTTTAGGGCCGCAGCCATCCCTGTCAGCCTTTGGACTTCTTTCGTAGTTTTAGGGCTTTGGAGCTTTTGTAAGGCCGTTATCTGATCAGGATTTGCCTCGATTCCTCTCAGAGTCACTAGATGGCCCAGGAATTTCCCAGAGCCAACTCCAAACGCACATTTCGAGGCGTTGAGTTTCAATTTGTACTTCCTTAGAATTCCAAAGGCTTCTTTCAAGTCCAGAATATGCCCTTGCCTGGTCCTGCTTTTGACCACCATATCGTCTATGTATACCTCCATAGTCTGGCCAAGAAGTTTCCTAAACATGATTGTAGCCAGCCTTTGGTAAGTTGCTCCTGCGTTTCGTAGCCCAAAAGGCATAACGCTGTAGCAGTACAATCCTCGTGGTGTAATGAAAGAAGTCTTCTCCTGATCAGGCCCAAACATGGCAATCTGATGGTATCCTCGATATGCGTCGAGGAAACTCATTCGCTCATACCCAGCAGTGGCATCAACCAATTGATCAATCCTTGGGAGAGGGAAGCTATCTTTAGGACAAACTTTATTTAAGTCTGTGAAGTCTACACAGACACGCCACTTCCCATTCTTCTTTTTTACAACCACTGTATTGGACAGCCATTCTGGGTAATACACCTCTCGTATTGCTTTAGCCTCTAGCAAACGGTCCACTTCTTCAATAACAGCATCAACATGCTGTACTGCTGCCCTTCTTTTCTTCTGAATAACGGGCTTGTGCTGCGGGTCGACATTTAGGTGGTGACAGATCACATCTGCATCTACTCCAGGCATCTCCTCTGGTACCCATGCAAACACATCAACATGTTCTTTCAAGAAATCTATCAATTCGGACTCTTCTTCATCCGGTAGTGACTCTCCAATCAGAAAATACCTTTCGGGATCAGTTTCGTTGATCTGTATTTTCTTCAGGCCCTCCACCACTTTGTCTGTTGGATTTCTTCCAACATCTTCAACAGTTGGTTGATCTGCCTCTACTGTATGGACTTGATGGGCCTTCGGAACTTTCTTGATGATTGAAATCAAGCACTGTTGTGCTGATTTTTGGTTCCCTTTTATCTTTTCGATCCCGTGGGATCCTGGGAATTTCACCATCTGGTGATAAGTGGAGGAAACAGCCCTCATCTTGTGTAGCCAAGTCCTCCCTATGATTGCATTATAGGAGGATGGTACATCTACAACTAAAAAATCCGTTCTTAGGACCACTGTTCCTGCCCGAACGGGCACTGTCACCTTTCCAAGGGGCCATACTGCACTTGCACCAAATCCAACCAAAGGCGTAATAGACTGTTCCAAATCTGTCTGCTTCAGCCCCAACTTTTTGAATGCATCGTAATACAATACCTCTGTACAGCTCCCCGAGTCGACCAGGATTCTCTCAATGTCATATTCCCCAATTCGTAGGGTTATGACTAATGCATCGTTGTGGGGTACCTGGACCTCTTTCAGATCTTCATCTGTAAAGACTATAGCTTCATTGGGCATATCATTCTCTCGCCCCCTTTTGTTTCCTACTCGCATTACATACTGATCATGTTTGACCTGCCTCTGCATCAATCTCACCTCATTTCTCGTATAAGGTGTGGCCAATCCATGTATCATATGGATTACCCCCCTAGGATTCTGCTCGTAATCCAATTCCATTGCTTTCCCTTTATCTTTGGGATCGTCCTGAATAAATTCCTTAAGGTAACCACGAGAGACCAAATCATCGAGATGTTTCTTGTACATCTCACAATCCTCTGTCATATGACCCCAATCCTTGTGGTAACTGCAGTGCTGATTCGTAGCACGTTTTGCTTCTTTATCTCCACCTAGACTCGGGGGCCATTTGAAGAAAGGCTGATTCTTTATTCGATAAAGAATCCTATAGATTGGCTCTTTCCAAACAGTGGTTATCGAAAAGAATGACTTAGGATCAGGCGCCTGCTTTTCCTTGTAAGGCTCTTTCTTAGCCTGCCCATACTCTTTCCTATAGGTCTTGGGCTCTGGCTTATCAAACTTCTTTGCTGGAGTTTTTGGCTGTTCGGCAATAACTCTGCCCTCCTCCCGGAGTATGTCATCCTCCATCCTTGCGTGTTGTTCGATACACTCCATTAGCCTGGCCAACGATGCCACAGGATGTTTATTCAATGACCGGCGTAACTCTCCCCGAACAGGCAAGCCAGTTTTGAAGGTTGCAATAGCATACTCCTCACTGCAACTGTCTATCTCGTTAAAGGTCTCCCAGTATTTCTTTGCATAATCTCTGATCGGCTCGCCATCCTCCTGCTTCATCATTGAGAGACTTTCGAACGTCTTGGGAGCCTTTCTGCTGGTTAAGAACCGAGCAGTGAACTCTTCTGCTAACTGTGTCCACCCTCTTATGGAACGTGGTTCCAACTTATGAAACCATGATAAAGCCACCTTTCCCAAGCTTGAAGGGAACATCTTGCACATGATGGCATCATCTCCATCATGCATGAACATTGCCTGTTGGTAATGTTGCACATGAGCAACGGGATCTGCATTTGTCTCGTAAAGCACGAACGACCCGTGCTTCACTCTGCTCGGCAGACGCGCATCCTGTAGTCTTCTTGAAAAAGGTGATGCTGCTATATTACTTAGGGCCCGCCTTGCTGCTTCTCGTGCAGTCATTGACCCATCTTCTCGCTTCTTGGATTCGTGGGTTACTGCCCTGTTCCAATCACTAGCAGGTCTCTCATACCTGTCTCTGGGGTGTTTTCTCATATCCTCCTCGGGTGAGGAGCTTCTGCTCCTGCTTCTGTAACGGGGGGGAGTCCTTTGCTTGCTTGGACTCCTGCTTCTTCTTTTTCGTGAAGAAGCTCTCTTTTTGGGAGGAGTGGGGGTTCTGGATCTGCTCCTCCTTCTTCGTGAAGGAGCCTTTGTGTACCGCACCATGACCAACCCATCTCCCTTGGACCCCCTTTCTGCTAACCCAGAATCCTCGGGATGTTCACGGATCTGCTCTAACTCTCGGATCTCGTGTTCCCTCTTCCGTATTAGTCGAGCATATTCCTCGACTTCCTGCCTCTTTTTATCGAGGATGTCCTCGTTGCTGTGCACACTTTTCGAATGTGCAACCGATTCTTCTCTGTGATGGGATTTGCTCCTTCGCGTGGAGGTTGTGGCCGTTTTGCCCTCCTTGTTCTTGGAGTTGTCATGGATGGCAAGAGGATCCCTGCTCGTGGTCCTCTTATCATGTCCGCTAGTTGGCTTTCTCGGAGCACCTGGTGGGGACTTATCCCCTCCGCCACCAGCCTGGTTCTTATCATTGATCGGTGTGACTGGATCTACCTCCACCATGGTCGTATTTCAAAAGGGAACTCTTTTGTTTCCCACAGACGGCGCCAATTGTAGGTGGAGAAAAATAGATAGTACCTAAAACAGTACTGAATCTCCTTGCTTCACGTGCTGCCCAATTGGAACCCTAATACCTTCGCCTGAACCCTAACCTGTAAAACAGACAAGGGGTGAGCGCACCTTTGCCTCTCGTGGCAAAGGCCCTCCGATGCCTAAATTAGTATCACGTACTGTCTCAAAACCCTAAAAATCAATAGGAAGTGTGGAATGAATGCAACTTATTGCGTACCTTTTTCCTCTAGGTTTACCTCGTATTTATAGATATGAGCATGCTTGCTTTCCAAGTATCCTTCTCGTCCCAGGCCTCCTGTCTCGTACAGGAAACCTGGCTCTTCTGGGAATCTCTTACCCAATCAACTGAGATCCCTTCCTCATAGGGTCTCTTCTCTCCATAGAACTCATCCCTTAGTAGGACTGTCTCTTGACTTATCTTTGCTGTATATCGGGTCTGTCTTACAGGACACCCCTATTGCCTTATCTCTTAAGACAATGTCTCATCAAGTAACTCCATCTGTTCGGCATATGCCCCTATCGAACATACTATACAAGTAAATGACTTCTCATGCCACTGGCTCATCTAGGCCGAATAGAATGTAGTAACTAATGACTTCTCATGTTACCGGCTTATCCCAGCCGAACAGATGGTCTAATCCGGTGCCACCTCGTCGTACCGGACCTTACCGCTGCCGTTCATCTTATATGGGGTCCCACATCACTTTCCTCATTACACGGATCCGGTACATCACGTGTTCGGCCCTTAATTGCACCTGTTCGGGAACACCTCCCTACAACCACCACGTAAAATTGAAACATGAAGAAGCCATTGTAGGGTAGCTTGATATATAGTTGGGTCGTTTGTCTTAATTTCTTTGCAACTTAAGTGCTTGGTATAATCAGTGCACAAACATGGTACCAGAAGTTTGATTCTATGTCATCCTTATCTCAACCCTTGAAATATCTATCTATTTTCCACTGGATTCGCAGTTATGCGCTTATTTTGAGTGTTGGCATACCTTGTTCGTCGGTTGCCTCTCAACTGAGAGACGGGCCGCAAAAGAGGGAGTGTTAGCCTATAATATTTGTCGCATATTTTCTAACAACTTAAGCTTCTGGGACTTTGAATGATCGAATACCCATGATCACCAAAATGATTTATTTCATAGTGTTGATATTTTGTGCATTACCACATTATGACAATTGAAATCAGCTTCATTACAAAAACTACATCAAATCAGATCACCAAAGAGACTTGCAAATCACTTCATAAGTCAAATGGATTTCACAATTTTGCCAGGTTATAGGCCATTAGCAAACATAAAAACTCCTCCAAATGGTTGAAAAGGTTAGTGGGAAAAAACACCAAAACCAATCTTTGTCCTCATTCCTCTATTTCTTCATCACCACCTATTGCACTTTCTTCCTCCCAATAGTTATCTTTTGTACCTTTGGAAGAATGTTTCAGTCTCATCTTACATCTTATCATCACAATCTCAAAAACCCATCAGAAAAAGAAAAAGAAAAAAAAAAGGGAAGGGGGCGGGGGGGAAGGGGGTGATATCTCTTCAAGAATTGCTATCAGAGGAAGTATTCGACAAAGGAAAATTCCCCAAAACCTAAAGACAAGTAAGATTTAGAGACAGCAACGAAAGATCAAAAAATAAGTCCATCACCTTGCCTATATACATTTTCCATGACAAGAGAAGTTTTGATAGCTTTAAGCACAAGGCATTAAAGAGGATTTTACCAAATGGGTACTCAGTAACTTCATCCAACAAAAGGAGTGCATTAGATTCTAAGAGTGGTTGTTCAAGAAAAGATACACCAGCAATTGATGAAGTTGCCATTAGAGCAATTGTTTCCATTTTGAGTGGCTACATCATAAGGTACTTAAAAGATAAAACTTTTTGCGAATCTGTTAGGAGAAAGTGCTATCATTGTTTGTTGGAAAGAAGGAACAATGAGGATTTGGACAACGGGATTTTCTGCAAACATGTAACTGGGTATTGAGAGTACTGAGAAATTGGTTGAAAATCCAGGGAGTAAGAGTGAATTAATGATAAAGTCGTTGAGGAACTTAATTAGGCTTTTGAGAATTGTTTCTGGTTCTACTTGTGGGACACCGAATTCCCACTTCTCTGCTTGTGCCCAGATCTACTTATCCATAGTGTATAAGCTTGAGAAAAATCACAAGTTTCCTGTGATAAGCTTGAGAAAAATCGCCGTTTATTGCCAGGACCCACTTGCTTCCTAAAATCTAGGAGCATTTTTTTCTTCCCCACTTTTTGCATATCAAGGTTTGGTATAATAAAGCTTAGAGTTTCTATCAAACTCTTGAGTATTTTGATAGAGGGAAGAAGATGAAGGTATTGAGCAAGGCTTACAATGATCAAATGGACATAGGAACTACTCAGTTTGCTTTGTACTATATGGAATGGCTTAAAGTTGGTGCTCAAGCCCCTTCTGTTCCTTCTGTGCCTTTGCCTTCTAGAACCAGTAATGGATTCTCATGGAGGAGATCATTGGATTCATTCACTTCCCGTTCATCCGTCAATAAATCGTTGTAAGTTTTTAAGATTGACTTGCTCTTATTACGTCCAGATAGCGTATGAAAAAATTATCTGAACTTTATGCATGTGTTTTATGTATTGTTTTTTCTTTGATTTTGGAAGATATAGAATTGTGTTTGGCTCCACACGGGTCAAGAGGAGGTCTATGGAACTTGATAATACAAGTCGAGCTTCGATAAATCCATGGGATTTTGAGGAAGCAGATCATCAAGCATGTACACATGAAGATAATGTCAAGCAATATTGTTATCCTGAAGTGTGTACCTATCTCATCTCAAAATATTTAGTTTCGAAATGACTGTTGGGAATTTTTACCCAGTTTTAACCTCTTTTCTAACCTAGGATAGAACTGTCACATAGGAGATCATCAAACCAAGACTATAGAACCCGAAATCTGAATTGTGGCCTAAGACACACAAGTCAAGACTCTTTTCGGTTTTTTACCAGCAAAAGTGAAGCAACACAATTCTTGGTGCATGACAGTCATATGGGGATAAATGACCTAATTATGACAAGGAAAACCCATGTTCCTCCTACGGCAATAATGACAATTTGCCCCTCAGAGAGCCTAATCGACTGTGAAATGGCAATCCGTGTGATCACCAAAACTTGGCTTGATTCACATGGAGATCCCAGCATTGAGAAAACATTGTCAAATGCACAAGTAATGGAGGGAATGCTACAGGTTTTGTTCATTTCCAATGATGATGAGGTTCTAGAATTGATTATCCCAATTTTAGCATAATTTTTTGAGGAATGATGTGAAGAATTCCAATCCGCAGCTTGTTATATTCTTGAGACTGAGGAGTAGCAGTCTATTTCTAAAAGCACCACCAGATCTCCTAGTAGGAAAAAAATCGGGTGCAGAATTCGTCGATAGTCAATGGTCACCAGTACCCAAAAACATAGGCTAGGAAAATCCAACAAACAAATTAGAAGCCCCCAACACATATCCTCTTTTGTCCACATTGAACCCTATGAAGCACCGACACCTCTAGAGGTCGAAGTATCACAGTGTCGAACACGAGAACACAGCGGGGACACGTATGTGACACGCCATGGCTATGTAGCACGGACACGGGACACGGACACGACACGACACCGACACCCCAACACTTAAATTTTCAGAAAATGGGGAACACGACACGTTTGGGGACACGTGTATATATATATATATATATATATATCAGGAATAAAAAAAATTCAAATAAGATAAAAGTTAATAATATTATATCCAGATAGCCTTGTTTTCACCTTTGCAGTACATTATTTTTCAAGTCATTACATCTATTATCTATACCTTGCAACAAAAAGTGTCCCAAAAGTGTCCGAAAGTGTCTGTCAAGTGTCTAAAAAGTGTCGGACCCCAAATATTGCCCAAAATAACAGGACACTTCTGGAGAAGTGTCCGACACGTGTCGGCCGCGTGTCCGGTGTGTGTCGGTGTCCAACACGTGTCCGACACCGGTACGTCACCCCTGGTGGAGTGTCGGTGCTACATAGCGCCATAGCGTGTCCCATAATTTAATTTAAATTTTTTACGGGGACACAGCTGGGGACACGGTAGGAGCCAAACTGTAATTTTAAAAAAAAGTGGGGGCCAAACTATAATTTTAAAAAAAATTAGGGGTCAAACTGTATTTTTAAAAAAAATTGGGGCCAATTGTAATTTTTTAAAAAGTTCTGGGTGTCAAACTAAAATTATTTAGTTATATAAATAAATAAATATACACGTGTCGTGTCCCCCGCCGTGTCCGTGTCCCCATTTTTTTAGAATTCCCGTGTCCGTGCATCATAGATTGAACCACTATAATTCCCAATTCTTTCTACTTGTGGAAACAAACCAAATCTATAATGACTCATATCCAGTTTTTCTCCCATTATTTCCTTGCCCTTTTAAAAATAGGTGAAACTCCAACTAATTCCTTGTTTGGTTGCTCAGTAATAGCAAAGACAATTGCACACGGAAAATCCCCACAATTTAATTCCACGAGTATTATCTCCGAAATATCCAATTCCACACAACTTGAAAGCAAGAAAACATAAAACAAAAACGTAATTTTATACCTGAGAGCCAACCGGGGGATTAAGATTGACGGAGAAGAGGAACTCGTGGAAATCCTTGAGAGTGAGAGTGCGCCTGATAAACTTGGCGATGTGTCGTTTTCAGAGGATCTGCACCAGTATGCGCTTGGCGTCGGTGGCCGTGGCTCCATCCGTCGCCGAAGATGCGGTCATTTGGGCCCCACCCTCCGCGTAGGTCTTGAAAGCCTCTTTGATGTCCGGCCGAATGAAGAAAAGCGTCGCTAGCTCCATTCAAATCTCGTGAAACAAAAAATGTGAGCAGACAAACTAAAAACCAAGATAAAATCAAAACCCTAGGAAAAGATCAACTCACCCAAGCGCAGAAGCATAGGAACGGCAAATATGAATGGACCAAACTCGTCCATTCTCCGCAACACATCCCATCCAAGCTTGCGCACAACAGAGGAAACCACTGCACACTCATTGACTTCCCAACACTATCGCTTTTACGAGAAACACCCTGCAGAAGCAGATGAAAGAAGATGAAAGAACAAAGGCAAACAGGACACAGCTGGAAAATGGCAAAAGTCTAGGAAGGCACAACGGTAATTGATGCAAATGCCACGAAATGACAGAATTACCCCTGGGAACAAATCTGCAGGAGAACCAACCAAGGGACCCAATTGAAAAAATTGAGCCAAAAAGGGCAAAGCCTCATCAATTTTTCACATCCCTTTATACCAGGCGGTGGATTTCCAGTGCAGGCATCTACAACAATCATTGAATCGTGACATAATTAGTTAAAGTTTGATGTTGTCGAAAGGAGTGTTGGAGAAAATACACATTTGCGTTGATAATGCACCAAGTTATACGAGTCACTAAGTCAGAGTGACAAGTGATAAAAATTTTCACAGAATATATTGTTTCAAAGAATGCGTGTCTTAAAAAATAAGCTTCAAACTGCCTTACAATTCCTTATATAGGTACTTTTTAACTACCAACTGTTCAGGCCATCTACAAGTGCTTTACTGGTTGCCTAGGTCAAACAAATTCCAACCTCTAAATAACTATCCTACGATTTTGTAAATCATCTTTAAGTAATTAGACCATTGAGGAAAAGTAATATGCATGTCTACATCAGTAAAAGAAAAATCACCTTCAGAAAATTAATGCAAGTTACAGGTGTATGTCATAGTTAAGACAGATCAACCATGCTTTCTTTTCTACTTCCACTTTTGGGGGGCAATACTAATTTCGGAAGGACATATCTAGGGATCACGGATCTCTCTGTGTGTCTTATAAAAAGTTTTGGAACTATAATTCTTTCTTTTTAAATCCTTTATTGCTTATACTTTGGATGCCTACAAGAAGTTCATGCACGGTATTTTTTTCTGGGTGAGGAAACCAAAGTGTAAAAATACTAAAACACAAATCGTTGCAAAGATCAATTCTCTCTCTCTCTGTCTTACGTTTAAGTGAAGAGTTCCCTGACTTATACAGCTAAAGGAGGTGACTGGTGTTACAAAGACGAGGTTGTAGTTGTGAGCTTATGCAAGCTTTTCTTCCTCGTTTCTCTTAAAAAAAAAAACCCTAGCTATAGATGATGATAGCACTGTGAAACAAAGTCCTGCATCACCTAGGGTGTCTCTGGCCAGTACGCGGCACGTGTTGCCAAGTACGCACCCTAAGCATGAAGGAGGTTGTGAAGCGAAGTCCCACATTGCCTGGTCCAAACTAATACTAAGTGTACAAGCGTGAGGGCACCCTCACTTCAATAGCTAGCTTTTGTGGCTGAGTTCTACCTAGACCGCGTAACAAACACAACTATTTATGCTAATTGAAAAAAGGGCCCAAGTCAACCTCATCAGCCTACACCATCTAATTGATATAATGTATGCATCAAAATTAATAATTAGAGTTCCAAGGATAACAATTGACCTGCTTTGTCCGTGGGCGAAAGCCGAAGACAATAATTTGCATATCCTTGCCTGCACAACATAATAGGAAAGATGAGTCAATCTCTACATCTCCAACGAATAACATTAAGAATGACAAGGATGAAGACTATGATGAACTCAATGATCTTTTTAAATTCATGGCATATCATGCCAACTACGTTGCTACGTATATGAATCACATGCAACCTAGGGTGTCTAAAGATTCTCCCCCATTTTTCTTCGGGGATTCTCCATGGCCCGTGCCCCGTGCTCAACTTTTTTGAAAGCTTCATATATGAATCACATGCAACCTAGGGTGTCCAAAGATTCCCCCCCCCCCCCCATTTTTCTTCGGGGATTCTCCATGGCCCGTGCCCCATGCTCGACTTTTTCCAAGCTTGACAACCTCTAGTTTGATTAGGAAACTAGCTAGTCGACGAGGGAACAACTATTCGACCCGACCCAGAAGGCATAGATAATCAAAGTTCCCTAATCAAACAAAGCCTTGCACCCTTCCTAGTTATTATCTTTCAGTCACTATTCGAGTATTTATCTGATAGAAAAGATATCCTACTATAACCTCTAAAAAGGAGGTTGCATGCGCACAACAGAACACCAAGTCAAGAAAAACTTCTCAACATTTAGTTTCTTCCATAGAATTTAGTTATGATACAGCTATGATAAGGGGCATAAATGATGGAGTTGGGAATACAATCAGATCACCTGCAGGAACAAGTGAATTCCTAATTGTAGTAGGATTAGACCAAAGGAGATAAGCTTTGACCAACAATAAGAGTACTAATACCAAATAAGTAAAAATTTCATAACCATGGCATAAACCTTTTGGGTTTCTAGGCTGGAAGGCTTTGTACAAGATGTAATCTCTAGAATCTAATTAGGTTGGCAATACCTACAAAATTGGAAGGAAAATTGCACAAAACGAGTATAGGGCTAGTGGTAATATACGGAACGGAATGTCGGGCAACCAAGAGACATTAATAAAACGAGAATACGTGCAATGAGGATTTTAAGGAGAATCTGTTTTACAACAAGGAGAGACATACTACAAATGAAACACTCATGAAATGGTAGGGTAACAGCTAAGCCACAAAATCATGGTGCAAGCACGAGTGTGAGAGCGAGAGCATGAAAGCAAGAACTTTCAAAATATGCTAGATCAAGAGAGTCTACAGCATGTAATTTTATAATCCTACAGAGTAAAATACTTGGGATTTCAATTAAAAGTATCTTTTTAATGCTGATAACCATATATATCTTGTCTAATCGGAGTTGAATTGGTAGTTTACTTGTTCACTTGTGTGGGAGGTAACGGGTTCTTCACCCGATAATCACATGGTTGAAATGTTATGCATTTTTTAAATTCCATTAGCATGATTCAATCCCTCTCAATGTGAAGGTTGCATTGACTAGCATGCCGGAAGACCACATTTATGCATAATCGTACAGATTCGGTGACGAGCATTTGATTATTGGTTAACTGAAGCTGGTTGTTAATGCCCGAATTCACTAAAATAAATCTGCAAATTTTGGTAATCGACTTCTCAAATTTCGCGGAATTACGGCCAGAAAATGTTCTTGCACGCCAACTCCCAGCTCGTGGCCCTAGGCGGTTGAATTACGTGACCTACGGTAACACCAACTGGAGATAAGAGAAAATATACCTAGGTGATTGATCACATACAAGGAATACCAGTACATGCAATTACTAACGGAAACATTGGAGGGGAAGACCTAAAATTTGGTTAGAAAGGGTACTAATTCATTAAATTCCAAGCCCTTGGAAAAGCAGAAGGCCAAAAAGGATTCAAGACTTGATTTGGAATTTGATGAAACACCAAGTTTTGTGTGGTTACGATCATTTCCATACCAATGAATTTGCATCTACAATTGTCTCGACCACGCCAAAACACCATCCCATTATGCCATCATAGCTTTCTTTTTTAGCAGACACCAGCCACCAACATCACCACATCATTGTTGCAGCCAAATGACTAACTAAATTGTGCCACTATGCTTGTCTTGATCATCACCTTCTCCTTACTTTACAACTGAACTGCAAAACCACCAAATAACTGACACCACAGCTCCAATTTGTTTTCGTTCCTAAAGTTTTGGAACCAAAAAGGAAAGGCAGAACAAGCATATTCAAGCAGAACGGCTGCATGACTGCATCCCTTCAAGCACAAAAGTAGGGTCCAATTTTTTCCTTTGAAACCTATTTTTAATTCCTTTGATAAGCTGAGTAAAGAATTTTTTGCTTTGCTGCCACCACCAAAACCGCATCACTTTAGAGTTGGTTTTCTCAAGTTCACAGGACTGTCCAAGCAAGAATGATTTCCTAAAACTTTTCCTATCCAACCTTTTGGCGGCTGTTTCTACATTGCGTTCACCACAAATCTGACCTCCAATGTCTTCTCACATTTCCAGCACCTCCTGAGAAATCTGGATTTGTGCGGGAACAGGCATCACAATTCTGAAAATCCGACAAGAGGATATAATTCCGAGATGAACAACTTTTTGGACCTATTAGAGCATACATGATTTTACTGAAGCAGGTGCTGAAACCCTACTTTTGTACATGGTTCAGGCTATGGACAAAACGTCCCTCGAGTACATAATTGCTTTGAATTCCCAAACATCACTACCAGACTACCACCACTTTACCATTACCCCATTGCAAAAGGTAGCTCCACCACGAAATGTGCCCATCATAATTTGCCAATGAACTGCCTTTCATATCATGAAACACCCCACTGAGAACACAAGCACCACAACCTTCACAACATCAGCAAATTTTTGCTTAAAGAAGAGAGGGGAACAAAATTAGAGATATGAGGAAAAATATCTCCATTCTCGACAGTCGACACAAAAGCCAACAACTGCATCACCATCTCCTTTATTGGCATCACTGCCAGAACCTTCACCATAACCCCAACCAATATGCCAACCTGTACGATTGACGCTTGCATTCCAAAATTTGCAAATGTCATTCAGACTTGATATTGTATCTCAAACAAACAAATCCTAAAGCAAATTATGTTTGATGAATCCTGACCCTAGAAAGTGAACTAATTGGGGTTAGTACCAATGCAATCTACCGAATAACATACCAATGACCTGGAGCAGTCAACGTGATGGAGCCTTGTCTGACTGTCGAATTTACTGAATAAAATACCAAAAAGCATTGCACTTTTTGCACTGCCAGCAAAAACAGAAACCAAATCAAATACTTAAGCATTGGAAGGATACATTAGCCATCTCCAGAAATCAAAATAATTTGAAGTCTGACAAGTGAATACCCAACTTGCATAGAAGTACTTGTTCACAAGAAGAATAGTTTTGGAAGCCACAAATGCATATCTAGTCACCATTTCGCTATCCACTATAAACTATCAGCGGCTGATTTGCTTGGTTAGCATATGGAAACCCAGAACTACTGTCCCCGGTTAATGGCCATACTCATCAAAGGTAGTGAATGTTGTTCTGGTGGTTCTTGGGCCCACGAATGATAATGTGGTTGAGTTCAAAGACAAACTCCATGCATTGCAACTTTTTGCATTATAACCTAGACACGTAATTGTTGTTAGTGCAACCTATTGATCCATTGCCACACACAACCAACCCACAATGCAGCCAGGAAGAGGAAAATAGAGCCAACATGCCATGCCAGACCAAGACAATACAAATATCACAAACTCACTCAACCCAATTGATTCAGTTTCTAACTTCAACTTGATGAAACAAGATAGAGATTGAATGTGCAAGCTGGATTAACAACTCAAAAGAAATAAATGAGGATAGCTCGAAGCCTCAAGTAATAAGCAAAGCTACTGTCAAAGTTCATGAAATCCCTTTTCTGCGCTAATCAAGTTCGTGAGCTCCAAAAATTAATGAAGTATTCAAGAAACTAATTTGGTTCCATGGAGGAAAATTTATAGTTCAATATCCAAGAGGATAATTTCTGTTGATACAACACAATTAGGAGAAAATATACACCACTAGAGAGACGTATATCAGACTCACATTCTTATTTTGTTTAAAGTCCATAAAATACCGAGACTACCATGGATCATCCACAAAGTTTGCAAAAAAGAAAAATGAGGAATCGAGGATCATTAGGTAGATGGTCATTACCAGGTCCATTAATCACTCTTTCACTGTAAAAAAGCTCAACCGCTATAGCGAGAAGAGCCAAGTTCCTCTAAACCAAGTAACTTTCTACCACCAAACATATATAGTGCACCAAGGTTTTCAAGGAGTTCCATTATTATAGAGCAAAAGGAGGACAATAGAACCTAAAACATCACAATTTAAAGTGACATCATTTGGTATGATTTTCACTTGAGAAAACCTCAATATGCAGTTCTCAAGTGACATCAATTTCTTTCCAATTGTTTGCTACTATACGTGCTTGTTTTAACTCTTGGGGCCATACGGATCCAAAAAATCGGCACCAATTTCTACTAAAAATAATTTAGAGTCAAGCACAATAACATAAAACTAGACTTCATCATATGCAAAAGGCCCTAAACTCAGTATCAAAAAACCCTGATCAAAGAGTCCAATTCGGCCAATTATTCAGTACTCTCGGAGTACCATGTTGTATTGCCATTTGATACTTCTCTCAAATAAAATATCACCGCCACACAATGTGAGTCACTCATTGTCTCCTCATCAACCAACAAAAGTGAATGATCCCTGCCGCAAAATTTATCGTCACGTAAATGGTTGGGTGTAACATGTAGACAGCCAATTTGTATATGTGTACATAAAGCCATAAAATCATTCTCAAAAAGCCCTAATCAAAAACCCATTTTGTATAGATACATGTGCTGCATATGAACAAGTGCATGGGTTAAAAAATCCCTAAACTCAGTAGCACAAATTCCCAATCGAAAGGCCAATTAGTTTATCTACAATACACTATGCATCACAGAGTTGTAGCGCGCGCACGCACACACATATATATATATATAGAGAGAGAGAGAGAGAGACCTTGGCTTTGGTTTAGGGTGCTGACTGACGGACAAAAATGGACGGACGACGGCGAACGACAAAGAACAGCGCCGAACGACGGGCTTCTCCAGATCTCGACTACGGCTCCACGAAATACGTATGTGTACTTTTGAGGGAACCATTTAGGGGTTTTGGCGTAGACGAGGAGTTGGGGCTGCTCGCATCGATTCCTGCATCTGCTGCACTCCCAATCCCCTTCTCTCCCTTCCCCTCCAATCCTCTCCCTCCCTCTCTCAAACTCTGCCGCAAACTCCAACCACGATGCCTAGGTTAAAAAAGTTGGATAAGTACTTCAGCCCCAAGTCTGGCCTTTTACGCCGCATGTTTAACTTTTGGGCTTAATGAGCGGGATCTCATCAAATAGGAAGAGCTTTGGCCATTCTACTTTCTGCAGTAATTTTTTTTTTCTTTTTGGGTAAGAAAATTAATTTTGGTAAAACTAAATATTTAGGGCTAATTTGGTTTTAAAAGTCAAATAGCACGGAGTAACTTATTTTTGTCTTTATTAAAAAAAATCGCATTTGTTAGTTTTGCGTCAAACTTTTGTGACTTATTGATTCGTCCTGTCGAGAGGAACCGAAAAAGTAAAAAGTATAATTGAAACTCATAATTTTTTGAATAAAAACAAAAATAAGTCGCAAAACAAAGAAATGCAAAAAAAAATTAAATAAAAACAAAAAAATATGTTACTTGTCGGAACCTACCCTTTGTTCAATCCATCACTAACTGGAGTCTCATGTACTTCAAACACAAGATCTTAGTTGTACACTTGTCCTCTCTTCAATATTCGGAA
Organism: Rhododendron henanense subsp. lingbaoense; assembly: GCA_020567845.1. Lineage (NCBI taxonomy): Eukaryota > Viridiplantae > Streptophyta > Magnoliopsida > Ericales > Ericaceae > Rhododendron > Rhododendron henanense. The sequence goes on from CM036314.1 coordinate 28,896,207, forward strand.
ACTCACATTGATCAAAGGCCCCGTTTGTTAATAGGTATGGGTGATGGGATTGGATTATGAAAGTGGTGGGATTCCTAATACTATGTTTGGTTTCACAAAATTGGAATGAACTATTAAACCAATAGGAGTATGAATCCCCAAAAATGGGGGTATTAGAGCATCTCCAGTTTTGATCCAAATTTGGGTAAATACTCATTTTGGGGCGGCAAGCCCACTCCAATGGCAAAATAAACTTTTACCCAAATTTAATTTTTTTATGTTTCAACAGTACATCTTCTTCTTCTTCTTCTTGTCCCCCCACGCCATCTCTCTCTCTGTATTGTCAACAGTAATCGACTCCTCCAAACCCCCCTCTCTCTCGACAAATTTGTACTCCCAATTCCCAAACCTCAGTCCTCTTCTCTCTCCTCCTTCATGGTTTATACTCATCCATTGATCAGATTTGAAAACCACAACTGTTGGTTGAGAGAGAGAGAGAGGCCAAGGGACTGGGTTTTATGAAGTTTGTAGGATAAAAAACCAAAGGACTAGGTTTTATTAGCAGAGAAATAGTCGTTGGAAAGGACAAAGTAGCCATTGAAAAAATGGAGAGAGGCTTGGATTGTCTCATACTTGGGCAAAGAAATGGGTAAAACCAAAAAATGGGGAAAGGTTTGGGTCAATGATTGGAGATGGGTTTTTGAGAGTTTTGCCCAAATTTTGAATTTCGGTCTTAAAATGGGTCAAGATTGGAGATGCTCTTAGGAATCCTTTGGGGGAGGTGGTATTGTTAGTCCACTCCCAACACCTTTTTCTACATTGACCAAATGTCACCGTTGGACACAGGTAATGCTTGAAAAAAAAATGGACAAGGGCAATTTTGAAAATTCCATGTTTTAATCCTATCTTACTTGTGCAATACAAACATGATATTAATAGTCTTATCATCTAATCACATCCTAAACAAACAAACAAACAAGCAAGTCACCAATCACATCTCATTACCAATCTCAATCTTAATCCATCTACTTATGAATCCCACCTATCTATCACCGTTATCAAACGAGGGCAAAGAGTTGTCCTCCTCTTATGTATGGGTTATTTAGTTGCTTTAGATATGTTAGTCGTAGCCAATTGCAGGCACTTGATCAAGGGAGGCAAAATACTTAGAGGGGGCGGGCGAGATAAAGATATATACTTTGAGGGGTGTCTAGGTAATTAACCTTTTTTAATTATGATTTTTTTTTGAAATTAAGATTATCTAAATCCACAACTATCTCACACCCCACGCCCCATTTTTTTTTTAGGTGTTTAGGATCAATGAGAGTTGGAAACAGGGGAGTTACGTGGTGTAGTCCAAATGTTCGACAAAATCGCCGTGAACAGAGACCGGTATGTCGATGTGTTTGATGCAAGACCTAAAATTGTTTAAGCCCGCAACAGAAATTCAAGATCCAATCGTTTAAACTCTACGCAGAAATTAATGACCCAAATGTTGAGAGATAGAAGAGAGGTATAGAATATTACCTTAATTAATGTTGCCGGTATGGACAGGCCCGGCCTTGATATTTCTGAGGCCCTAGGCGGTGGTTGAAAGTGGGGCCTCTCATTTTTAGTATATTAATTAACTTTTCGATATAGGAAACAAAACAAAGCGTGGTTGAGTGGTGCTAGCTGCTACTTTAGACCTTGAGGTTGTGAGTTCAAGCCTCACAAATAGTGTTTCAAAATCCCTTTTTGTAAAGGTTCCAAAATTGATGCTTAAAAATTGAAAACGAAGGAATCGGACCTGCGTCCCATGCTCTAATGCACGCGCGCTTGCCACTGTTGCTACATTAAACTTCTTTCAATATATAGTCTACGTACATAACATGGTTACTAGTACACTAGTCTTCATTGTGGACAAACACCAGTACTTTTGCATGTCCAAACATAAAGGAAGTTGGGAGTTAATACTTAGGCCATCCACAGTGGTATAATCAAAAGTCAATTATTTTTAAAGTTAACAATGTTGGTGCAAAAATGGCTCACAATGATATAATCAAACTTAGCAACATCCTTAGAAATAATTATTTTGGGCTTTGGATGACCAAAACTAGCAACCTTTTTCAATAATCAAAATTTGTGGACTCCACACCACATAAGTTAACTAGTTCCAAAATTTGTATGCACGCGTGTTTCAATTGGTATTTTTTTTATTCTCTTCTTCGCCTACTCTATATCTTCTTCACTTCACCCACAAACTATTTCTCTTTTTTTCCCTCAAAAAGTGAAGCTCATATCTCTCGATCATCTACAATTCAACCTATCATCGCCGGATTAAGGTATTTTACTGTTCTTTCCCGTTTCTATTTTTTTTCCCCCAAAAAAATTCATAATAGCAGGGAAGAAAGTCATCGATTTTCTCCAAAATTAAGAGAGAGAATCGATATATTTTTTTCAAAAAAAAACGTAAATGGAGAGAAGTGAATGACAGAAAACAGAGGGGGAGAGAGAGTGAAATTGTAGTGGACCCTTATTTTGATTATGGACTAGAAGTGATCATTGTGAAACTCAACATTGTTAAGCTTAGTAACCTCTTAAGTGAATAATCAAAAGCTAATGTGTCAACTTTTGGTTATCCTTTTTTGATTATACCACTGTGGATGGCCTTATAACTCTCCCAATTTTTTTGGTATATGTAGTATTGGTAATTTTGTTCATCTATATATGGTAAATTTATGTTATTCAATGTTACATTTTTTGATTAATCTCCTGTCTCGACGAGAGGAGTTTAAAATATAAAAAACATACGATCAAAAACCCAAAAAAATATTAAAGACAAAAAAACATCGATAGCTGGTATTTTTTGTGGCTTTGTCATCTTATATGGATTTTTTTCAACTTCGATTCACATTTTTATACTTTTCTGATTTCTCTTGTCGAGACAAGTGACTAGTTCTAAAATAACGACAAAAAGTTGAACAAAAATTTATAAAAGGTAGAAAATACCAGCCAAAAAATTTAGCAAGAATGAACAATCAAATTCCTTCGAAGTCATAACTACCTAAGCTGAGTCGATCACTACATCACATCGCATAATCAATCAATCTATATTTTATACAAATGTACGTAGTTAGATTCAAAAGTCTCCAAACTCCAATCTTCAATTCTACAATTTCGATTTTTGTTATTTCTTGAGAAAAATTGAGAAAGAGAGAGAACTTTTGGTCTCCCCATTCAATAACTTATACAAGTAAATATTCTTGATCAAGCCCATATTGGCAAGAACAATAATCTATGTAGCCTGAAATATTTTTCCGAAAATGTTCTCGAAAGTTAAATTAATGATTGAGATTCATTTTGGATGTGTAGGACCCAAACATCCAACTGAGTCTCAACCAGGGATTTTTCTTTCAAAAACATTTTAAAGGATATTTTTCGGGGTCCCTAGCATTGCTCTGGCAAAAAACATGGATAAGGCCATCCACAGTGGTATAATCAAAAAAAGATAATCAAAAGTTGACACATCAGCTTTTGATTATTCATTTAAGAGGTTGTTAAGTTTAACAATGTTGAGCTTCACAATGGTCACTTCTAATCTATAACCAAAATAAGGGTCTACTACAATTTCACTCTCTCTTCCCCTCTGTTTCTTGCCATTCACTTCCATCCATTTATGTTTTTTTTTGGGCAAAAGTATACCGATTCCCTCTCTTAATTTTGGGGAAAAATCGGTGACTTTCTTCCCTCCTATTATGAATTTTTTTGGGGGAACAAAATAGAAACGGGAAAAAGAGTGAAATACCTTAATCCGGTGATGATGAGTTGAATTGTAAATGATCGAAAGATATGAACTTCACTTTTTGAGGGAAAGAAAGAGATAGTTTGTGAGTGAAGTGAAGTGAAGAAGATATAGAGTAGGCGAAGAAGAAAAGAAAAAATACCAATTGAAACACGCGTGTATACAAATTTTGGAACTAATTAACTTATGTGATGTAGAGTCCACAAATTTTGATTATTGAAAAAGGTTGCTAGTTTTGGTTATCCAAAGCCCAAAATTTGATTATTTCTAAGGATGTTGCTAAGTTTGATTATACCATTGTGAGCTATTTTTCGCAACAACATTGTTAACTTTAAAAACAATCAGCTTTTGATTATACCACTGTGGATGGCCTAATACTATCACGATATACATCTTAAACATCATACAATATATACTAAATGTTGAGTGTGACCGTTTTAATCTTCATTTGCTTGCTTTGTTTATCCTAAATTTTTCATAATTGTTAATTAAGTTTATCGACACTTAAAATTTTTAATTCACAAATTAGATATAAGTCTTTCCGTACAAAAAAAAAGGAAACAACGATTCGGTCCCAACTAGGGCTTGGCTTATAATTTGATTACTCTACCATAAACTCGAATTAAGTGCACACCAAGGCATATACACACCCATATTTAATCATTTAGCATAAATCCTATCTCAAAGAGGAAAACCCCCAAAATGTTGAAATCCCGAAAATTGACCGATCGAGATTTTGTTCGGATAGATGCGTAGCCCTCTGTCCGTAAATCACGTCTTCTTCTTGCCTTTTTGCGAAATTTTTGAGCCTTGGCCTTCAATTTTGCGTTTGAACCATGAGGGTTTGTGGAGACTTAAAAGAGAGAGAGGAGAAGACGCAGGAAGAAGAAAAGAAAAAAAATGAAATTCTCGAATATTCAGACAAGTTGGAGTAGATTCCTACACCCTAATTAAGAGAATTGAGGAAGAGATCAGAGCCTGTTTGGTATCTTTGAACTTCTCCATACATTCAGATTTTGATGTTGCTGTTTGCCAAGACTGGGGAATCCAATTCAGAGTAGACAGTTAGAAGGATTTGGTGTTTTGTTGCTTTTCTTTTTGTTGTGAGCAGTTAGGTTATCGGCCATAGTTTTGGCTGGAGTCTTGTAATTTCTATCTCCTTGGTATTTTAGGTTTGGTCCCTTTATAAAATTTACCTTTTTCCCAAAAAAAAAAAATGAAGAAGTTCGGCTCTCTCTATCCTGTACCAATTAAGTATACAAGTAAACATATTACCCTAACCCCCCTCTACTTACTAGCACTCTCTCTTAAGTCCTTCTACTTAACCACAATCCTAATTATAACTCTATGTGCTATAAAAATAAATCTTAACTAATTTTAAAAGCTATCCAACATGGGTCCACCAACACTCTCGCCCTATAGCCCACGGACTCGGGCCCGCACAACCAACATACGTATACATATATAAAATAAAATTCATTGCGCACAAAATTATCTAATTATAATTCCACGTAACCACATCATCAATAAATACTGTAAATTAAAATTAGGGACGGGTCTCTACAAAACTCCTCTTTTATAGAAACACAAAGCTCTTCTTTAAAATTATGTCGCATTCAAGGAACTTGGATCACTTCCTTTCTCTCACTTGACCCTATCTCCTACCCGAGATAAGGGCCGATGAATGCGAGAAAAAATTCTGGGTGCGACAATACCATTGTAGAGACCTGTATTTTTAGGCCCGTATTTTTTTTCTTTTGTAATCGTACGGCTTGTCGAGATAGACGATGCGGATATAGGATGTGGCAAGTTCATGGAAGTGTATAAGAGTAAATAAATGAGAGGTGCTTGTGTGTGTGTGTGTGGTGTGAGAGCATGGGATTATTTTCCCACCTCTATTATTCCCAGGAGACATATCCCCATCTCTCATTTCTCTCACTCTCTCTCCTGCGTCTCTCTCTCACTCTCTCTATTCTCTCCTCCGAAAACTCTCTCCTCTCTTCTCTCTTCGATCTCAACACCTTAGAGCGTGATTCCGGACGAAGTCCAAGAATTAAAGTTGCTATACGGAGTACGGGCTTTCCGAATATCCAAGAAAAATCTTGATCGGACCGCGTGGAAGCTCGGTTGACTTGGTCAAAGGGTCGGGTTTTGCTCAAAACCCATGAGGTAGGGATTTCTTACTCTCGTTATGCGTTTCTACGGTGTTTATGTACTTAGATCGTGCCTTGTTTCGTTGCTTGAGGTTGTTTCTTCCGTTTCTGAAAATCAGCAGAACAGGGGCTGCGTTTTTGGGGTTTTATGCCTTCTTAAGCTCAGATTTGAATTTTGGTTCCTTCGTATGAAATAGAGTAGACTTAGAGCTCGTTTTAATGCCGCAAGAATCACCCGAAACCGTTAAGAATTGAATTTATGGTGATTTTTAGAAAACTGGTCTGTAATCTGTCTCGTGTTCTGGATTTCAGCCCACTTCGAACAGACATAACTTTCTCGTCCGATGTCCGTTTTATGCAAACTTTATATCGATTCGAAGGTCTTGTAGTCAGCTTTCATTTGCCACTGGAATCATCTTAAAACTCTTAGTACACAGAAAGTTATGATCGTTTGAGTGGAGGTGTGTCAATCTGTCCTGCTGCGTGACAGATTCGTATTGCTCTGGAAATGCCTGTTTAACCAAGTTTTGAGTGCGAATTTGATTAGGGTTCCTTCGCATCTTTTGTACTTCATTCAATCGCGCAACTATCGAGACTGGAATCACTCAAAATTATTAAGAACTCGATTTATAGAAGATTGTCCTGCAAGCTGAAAATCTGGACAGCTTATTGAGCTGCGTTTTTCATCGCATGTTATGGTTAAACGATGCTATTGGGTATGGGTCCTTATGGGTTTAAAGATTGGTAAGTTGGTGATCTTTTAGCGTTGGAATCATTGAAGAATATTGAATGTGGAATTTTTAATGAATTGTCGAACACTGACTGCCCTCTGGGACAGTTTTGGTTCGTTGATTCTCGTTCGTCTGTTTTGACTCCCAATCACTTCTAACACCTTTTGAACATCGTTAAACCACCATTAAGCTTGATTACTCGAGTTCCTATGAGTTAATGATCATTCAAATTCCTTCGATACCCTTTAAGTGTAATCTTAGTGTCATTGTAAAGGGAATATGTGATGTAAGGTTGTTTAGGAGTACCGAAGGCTAAGTGAGACGTTGTGGGAAGTATAGTTGGTAGACGTGAGCTTTTCTAGTGATCCGAGTGGTAGCATTGTAATGCGTGTCCGCATGATTCACCTTTCCTTCAAACTCTTTTGGTGCTCGTTCCACGAGATCTAAGTAATCAATATTAGCGAGTAGTATGTTGTAGAGTCGCTATGGAGTCGGTACGATATTGTGCTGTACTAAGAGAGAAAGGCGTGTACTGATTTGTCAGTCGATGTTCTGTTATGATTGATCGTTTGGAATACTTTGAAATGTGATTGTCGATGCGTGTTTGACCTATAAATCAGTTTGATTGACGTGCCTTATTGTGTCATGAGGTTAGAGATGTGTTTGTTGAATGAGTTGTATGATTGTTGGGATTTGAATGGTTGTAATTGAGAATTGGAATGAGGAAGTGACTGCAACGCAAGGGGTGGTAATGCAGAGACTCAAATAATGGGTGATGTTGACTGCAACGCAAGGGGTGGAAATGTAGAGTGGTTGAGATTACGAGAAGTGTCGAAATGGTTGCGAACCTATTGTGAGTATGTTTGATTGATGTGATTTTAATAATATTTCTACATGACATGTGAACGGTTAGGAATACTTACAAGCTGTTTGGAACTCTTTGGCCGTAGTTTGTCTTCCGTTGTGATGAACTCGAGTTTCTCATGTTCACTTGTCGAATTCTTCCACTCTTTGTGCATACTTCATCGCATTTTCATATAACTTGAGTATAGATTTCTCTACTGGGCTAGTGTAGCTCAACCTATCATTTTTCAGGTACACTACATGGACACAGTCTGGGAGGGTGTGGAGTGCATGCTGACATCAAGCTAAAGATATTTTCTGAAGTATTTGTCTTTCTTCATAAATCAACTGCACTGTACTATTTTCTTTATTTTGGAATACTGTATCAATTAATAGATTTGTGAAATTACAAAAACTGTATTGTAATTTGGGATACCGTATGTACTATTGTGAGGATTTGTATTTAAAATGGTATTGTTATTTATGTTAAAAATCGAGGGCGTGACAACTATAATGATTACTAAATATTTGGTATTCTTGAAATACTGCAACCATTAGTCAGACAATCACCATATACCACATATGACTATAATTCTTATTTCATCAATAAAACATAATCATAATGGGCTGGACTCTATTTACTCTCTGTTAAATACTGTATTTAGTAGGATGTTCCTAGGGACAAGAGTACTCCCTAAATAAGGAGACTTGTGCTTGTGCACATTGGGACAGTTGCACATGGATAATCTTATGAGGCAGATTGGCCTAAAAGCACCCCGGAAAAAAAAAAAGCACAAGCCCATCGACAGGCCCGTTTCACTAATAAAATATGTACTTATTTTTTACTCAGTAAGAACCTATGTTTTATTAACTTTTACTTTTTTATTTTGCCTTATTAATTCTATATTTCAAAATCTGTGTCATTTTTAATTGCTTATATCTTTCAATTTATAATGAATTTTATGATTTTGAAAACTTTGTACTATAATAGAATTAATTGAGATTTAAAAAAAAGATTTATATTGCTTATTTTTTGAGATTCATATTGAAAGATTTAAGCAATAAAAAATGGCACACCGAAAAAATACTTATTTTCTAAGAACCCTTAGTGGAACAAGAATTTTTATTTCCCTCCCAAAAACTCAAAATAAGTACTTATTTTTTAAGGGGCTTTAGCGGAACGAGATCAACTCCGAGCCATGCCACGAGCCCCCCAAAATGGTGCAATCACCATTCGTATTTCATTAAATCCAAGATCACCACACCATTTCCATGGTTCTTTCCCATAGCTTTACGTGGGTCCATTCCAGGCACTACAAAATACAGAAAATACTTACTAAATTTTTAAAAATTTAAATTCATAAATATAGTCACTGTGTTCGGTAGGCCATTTTCAGTTTTTATTTTAGGATGTTGTTTTTGAATGCCAAAAAGTGGTTTTGAAGCCCGGCAAAGACTCTCTTACTTTAAAATATGACAATTGAACCATGTGGTGCAGTAAAATAGGGCCTGGCCCACCACTCCCACCCTCATCTGTCCTTTCCCCAGCTTTTGACCTTTATTCGAGAACTTTGGTTCAAGAGAGAGATGAGTGCTTGGGATTATTTTTCAAGAGAGAGATGAGTGGTTGGGATGAAACCGAGAGAGAGATGGGTGGTTGGGAATAATTGAAGAGAGAGAGAGGGGAACGGGACAGACACACAGAGTAATTTTTTCCGTCTCGTTTTCTTTTTTTCTTTTCTGGCAGTCTCAGTCAGGGGGGTCCCACTTATTTTTGAAATAACTCATTCAATCACATATTTTTGCATTTTAACTCAAAATTTTCAATCCAAAATTGTCATCCAAACACAGTGATTATGTTTAAGGGGAGGCCTACAAGGTCCAGCTTATTGAATGTCGTGGGTCCACAAGAATAATTTAAAGTTTAGTATTGTATTTTTGTCAGTCTCATAAAATAATAATGAAAAAAAATAAAGGTCAAAGAAAGAAAGATTAAAGAGCACGAGTGTCTTTTCTTTTCACAAATTGCACGAGAACACAAGTCGGCATTGTGTAATATTAGTATTATGTTTCAGAGCAAGGCCTCCTACTTATTAAATATATAATCGTTCCCACCTCTGTAATATATGTTTAGTATCATACTTTTGTGGGTTCCACTAATAAATAGGCCAAATGAACAAATGTCGAAGAAAGATAGAGGACATTAATGCTCTATTTTGAACTTGTAGACAGTGGGGGAAGAAAATGGAAAATAAATAAGAATGAATTTTTTTTTACTGTACTTAGAACCCGATTATGCCATTTTGTCCTTTCTTCTCTCTCAAACCAAACAAGGGGAGAAATTTTTCTTAAACTTTCTCTTCAATTCCCTTCTTTTCCCCAGGTTCCACACAAAGCATAAGGAGTATATTTTTTAAGGGAATTAAGTGACATGTTTTGAACATTAGGGTACAAAATGAAATACGGTCATAGTTGAGTGGTTACTGTAATTTACCCAATGTATAGAATAGAAGTGGGAAACCTCGACACACAATTTGGTCCTCCCTCCTTTACAGAAAGCTTGGATTTCAAGTCTCGACTCTGCTATACGATTCAGGATCAGTCTAGATTTGCAGACCGATCGGAGCCTCCAATGGAAGACCTGAAATCGGCAATGGGCGAGCACATGGATCAAATGGCAGATCTCGTCGAGAAACTCACCGCCGAGCTTCGCTCTGGTCTTCGACCTGCTTACGACAACTTCCTTGGCTTCTTCCACGCCATTGATTGGACGGTCTCTCTCTCTCTCTCTCTCCCCACATGTGTGTGTGTGCGCATTCAAATATATTCGTAACTTGTTGATTTGTTTGTACCACGAACTCAGACGAGTGTGATTTGGGTCTAAAATCTCGACAAAATTGGGTCCTTATATCTTTTGTTTATGTGAATTTGGTTTCAGTTGGGAGCTGAATGGAAGAAGTGCTTAAAATTAGCGCATCTTGTGTTGTAGTAGTAAGTCAGTCCTTAATTATCAGTATGAGGATGGGGTCAAACCTGAGGTTTTGCCAGTTGTGAATTAGAACATCCACATAGTAGCTGGAGCTGTCTAATTGCCACTTTAACTTAGTAGGGTCAACTAGCTGTTTGGTTAGAACGATTTGTTGAGTTATGGTGATAGATGAAAGAGGAATCTCTAGCTTGTTTTGTTTAATGGGGACATTTTGTGAAAGCTAGTTTTAGTTTCGTGACTACAACAAGAAAGTAATAAAACGAAGGACAACCTGTCATTTTAGGAGCGGAATCATAAAGGAGTAGAAAGAGTTATTTAGTTAAGAGTGCACTACTCACTATCAGCGTGAATCATGTTGTTCAGTTCTCGTATAATGAGCATTCCAAATCATGATGGAAGTTAGTCTTACTCTGAGAGTAAATAATCCGGGGAAAGCATGCCTCAATTTCCATTACCAAGTCTATAAACTTAGAGAGCACTACTACCCCAATCTTTGTCTACTACAATGATGTCGAGCGCTTCTAAGGTTTTGGTCCTTTGGCTTTGCTAAACCTTACTCCCAAGGCCTTATTCCATAGCTAAACCTCGGGCAAACTACACAAAGAAAACACATCCAATATTTTGAAGGCTCTAGGATTTCAATGTGGCACTGTGTTGCTTATCTGCCTTAACAATCACTCCTTGTGCAAACTTAAATTTATTCATTATTGTTCTTTCTATGGTGTTTTACTCTTAGAACTCCCCGATGTTTTGTTTAAGGTGGAATGCATGGTTAGGCCTTGCACAGTTTGCTGTTATCAATTTAAGTAAACTCAAAATGGTTATGAAATTACTGGGATTTTTTTGAAAAACCAGGTGAAAGGACGGTTATAAAAGATTTAAAGGAAGTGTATGTGAAACATTAGAGGTGACAGTTAGAAACATGTTTCATTATTGAGGCATAATTGTAACTATTTAGAACTTGAGAAGGCACACTTGCCCCTCCTTGTCCCAACTCCAATGTGGTTTTGCCACTATTTGGTTGGGACTTTTGATTTATATACGATTCATATTAGAAGAGCACACGCTTTCCAGATCCCTCTTGATGAGACAAGTAGTACTCCTTCAAGTTCAAATTCCCTCTAGAAAGCAATAAGGGGTGAGCAAAAATGTTCTCAAAAGAAGTTTGCCCCTGTACTTTCAAAATTTAGTACTTCTTTAGAACTAGCACACCCGGCTATTGGTAATGTGAATTCCTCTCTCCTTCTCGCAACTTAATAATTGCCACTTCTTTGGTTGGAAAAACATGGTACGCAAGTTAAATATCTTATAACAAATGATTTAGTTTGTGAGCAATGGAAGGAGCAGCAGCAATGAACTCGTCATTTGTCTGAAAAATACTAGAATTGGGAGACAAATCTATACGAGGCTTCCTTTTTTGAAACATGCTAGAATTTATGAGTCTATGACTTGAAAATATATTGTTCATTGTACTTAAGGTGGAAGACGCAGAAATGTTTACAACTATGATGCATGGACACGGACACGGATACCGACACCGCACGGACACGGACACGGGGACACAGGAATTCTAAAAAAATGGGGACACGGACACGGCGGGGGACACGCCACGTGTATATTTATTTATTTATATAAATAAATAATTTTAGTTTGACACCCAAAAATTTTAAAAAATTACAGTTTGGCCCTAAATTTTTTTTTTAAAATTACAATTTGGCCCCTGCCGTGTCCCCATCAGTGTCCCTCCCGTGTCCCCAGCCGTGTCCCACTCAAAATTTAATATTAAATTATGGGACACACCACGTGGCGTGTCCCGTACGTGTCCCCGAGGTGTCCCGCCGTGTCCCCGTGTCCTGACACCGTGATACTTCGACCTCTAGAGGTGTCGGTGCTTCATAGGTTTACAACAAGGGCCAAGGTAAAACTTCCTAAAGTTGAAAGGGCTAAGGTTCCAGCAAAAAGAACAGTACGATGGATGTACGGTTGTTGTAACCCTAACTGGGAGATGATGAGGAGAGATTCTTTATACGCTAAGAAGCACGGACATGCCTGCAAGCCATCCGTATCCGTGTCGGACACGGATATGCTCGGACATGTCGGGACACGTGAAATTGTGTCCGAATATTTAATTATTTTTCTGAGTCGGACAAGTTTTGGACACGCTCCAACACGTACTGGACACGTATCTGACACTTTTTGGGTTGTTACGTAATTTTTGAAACTTGAAATGGAGTAACAATGTACTATTCAAGATATGAAGTATGAACCAAATTTAAAACCAATATCAAATAACTTAACGATGAATCCGCTATTCTCATTTTTTCATTGGACTTTACATCTTTAATTTTGAAAAAAAAAAATTGTTTATATAATATTGAATTTATGTATATAAATGTATTTATTTAAATATGTACTGAACGTATCCTCAACGTGTCCGTGTCCTAGTTTTTGGAAAAATCAAGTATCCGTGTCATGTTCGTGTCCCATATCTGTATCCGTGCTTCTTAGTTTGTACGTATTAATTTCCTGGTTGTTCAACAGCCATTGGATTAAAGAGATTTTGGTAAATGTGGATATGAGTTAGCAGTTGGCACGCACCATTGGTTTTTACTTTTTAGCAACAGTTCTTGATTCAAATTTTTTTTTTTGCTACGCAGTTCTTGAATCATTGAAGGCAACAATGTTATTAAAGGCCGTATGAGTTGGTATATAAGAATAAAAACTGGATTTTGGAAAGTTGATACTGATACTCCGTATTTCAGTAAGATCACTTGGGTGGGCTTTTTCAATCTTGGTCTCTCCATCCTCCGCAAGACTATGAGTAACAAAATTTCAGCAGTTTTTAAATAATTCCAAGAAATAATGTGTATGTTTTGTTATTTATTTCCATAATATACGTAGATGCTCCTGCTTGTGCTTCCAACTTAGACTCTTCTATATGCCTCCACTGTGGCCCCGCTCCCGCTTCATGCAACTGAGGGGCAAAAACTAATTGTTTGCCAAGAATACCCAAAAGAGCAATGGGGTCTAAGACTCTAAGTAGAAAATTTGCACTTTGAAGAGGCCAGTGCTTGAGTGAGCGTACCTGAGGTACTCTCCCTCCAGATTTTGCCCATCCAAGGGTAGCCTTGTAGGGATCTCTGAAGAATATTAAGCCCAGATTATAACAGAATCTTAACGTTAGTTTTGTGTTAGTAAGAATCTGAACGTTTCCACAGCTCTGCCTCCCCTTATCAGAGTCTTTTCTTGCTCAACATGCATTGGAAATGTTGTGTGGCTCGCCTGTGTAAAGAACTCGAATTAGAACTTTGAAAGAAGTGGGGAAGATGGGTTTGCTAAATATAGATTGCGTCCTTGCGAATATGCTGAGCATGTTGATTCTAGATCTCTCATCTCGCCCAAAAAAAAAAAAAATTTGAATTGTTTTGTTTTGTTTGGGTGATTATAACTTGTTTGGTTTTGGGTGATTATGCATTAGATGAATCCAATTTTGCTGTATCTTTTATGAGCCAAACCTTTGAAAATTTGGAACATTGTCTCTAAGCCACTCCACCGACCAGAACATTGAGTGCCCGTGTCAATACTATTCTTCTGTAATTAATGCACATAATATGCATAAGTCATCCATATCCTTTTCGGGCATTGATTTCACAAGTTTGATCAATATCTTCATGCATCTTATGTTTCCTTTTCTTTTTCTTTTTTCCTTCCTCCAGGAGCCTTGGCTAATGTGCTTGATGCTGTTCCATTTTGTGTTGCTACTGATAGTATTTATGTCAAGGAAGAATATCAACTTCCAGATGTGCTTGTTTCTACTTGCATGTAAGTTTTTTGCCTTCATGAATGATTTGTTTTTTCTCCAAACAGTTCATTAATGAATATGACATCACTTTTTTTTTCTTCCCTTCACTTTTGGAAAGTTGCTATGAGGCTGAGTGGCTGACTATTGTGAAACTGCAGCTCTAATACCTTTTCAGTTAAGGCTATATTTTTGTCAATTTTTTTTAAAGAAAAGGTTGATGTATTTGCCCTTCTTTTGGTCCATAAGGTGATTAATATGTTGACAACTGATATAAGTTATTTTCTTCCGTCAGTTTTGCTTCTGTTACTTTTCTTGCTTTATATGTATATATTACCTGATTACCTCAAACCTTTTCTTGTAATATAGTGTAAAACAAGAAATGGCGATGTATAGATAACATGCAATTCCCACTGCCTCTAAAGGTTCCCAAGGTTCAAAAATCTCCAAAGTGATACAATCTTGGGAACTGGTGCATCGTTTTTCTTAAAGCTTGAAAATTAGTCTTTAAAGCATTGTCCATAGTATTTTCCTTTTTCTTTTCTTCTCGACATTCCAAACTAGACATATGAGGAAAGAAAAACGTTGAAAAAGCTGGTGTCCAAAATGATGTTACTACCTCCTTCTTGTTAAAGGAGATACAGAGTGAAGATATAATGCATTCCCTTATCCATATGACTGGTAGTAACATTACTGAAAATGAAGATAGGAATGAGTTATTGAAACCCATGACCCTAGTTTAGCCAAATCTTTGATTCATTACTTATTTGGCTTAACCGTTCGATTCATTTTTTACCCCTATTTAGTTCTAATTGATTTGCCAAATGTTATGTTACAAAAAACCTCAATGATTCTGCATGAATTGTGCACAAATGTAACGATTCATGATACGAATACAGTTTTCAGCAGTTTGAAAGTCTTTCACACTCAGCAATCATTCTTTTCTTCTCTTCTCTTTTTTGGGCCAGACGACAGTATTTTAGTATGTTACTCCCTCTATCCGATATTGTTGGTCATGTACTTTATTTTGGGATGTCCCAAAATGCTTGTCCTCTTTGAAAAGTCAAACTAAAAAGTGTGTAAATTTTACAAACTACCTCTCATAAATGATGACAAGTAGTTTTTAGTGAAGGGGTAATATTGAACATCTAATCAAACTTTTTAAGGAGACATGCGTTGATTGCATGTCCCCTTAAAATGTTAGATTCCCTGTACAGGACAAGCAATATGGGACGGAGGGAGTATAAATTATATCTCTACAAAAGGGCTGTCGCTGCTCCATAGCTCAAACCCATACCTCACCCTCAAGATTCAAAACCCCGGGGGACCATTGAGCTAAAACCTATGGTCTAAATGCAGCAACCATTTAAAAAATCTTTTTTCTTTTTTCCAGCTTGCAGTGTCCTCCAAAAAAACAAATATTTGTGGGCCTTTATGGTACTTCACATATTGCACTACCTCAACCCCTCCTCTTTGATGCGAGAGATTTGCAATAGATAGCCCATTGAGCTGTTATTAGTGTTTTCTTTATAAAAAAAAATGATAAGAACCATATTACCTTTTCATCCGTCGTCCTTTACACTTATTTAGGAATGTTTCTCTTAGCTGATGTATGCCATCTATGTATGGAGTGATTCAACAAATTTACACATGACGAGTTTGGATTAATGATGTATTCATACCTTACGTTATAAATATACAGTCTTCTTTGTTAACTAGAGTCATGTTACATTTCTTGGGGAATATATATTGTATATACATAAATGTGTGTGTGTGTGTATGCGCGTGTGTATGTATATGTATAGGAATTGTCTATATGGTCAACAGCCAACGTGTGCTCATCATCTCACGTCTTTTATTATTTTAAATTGCCCAGTCAGTGTGTCCGTTTGTGTCCCTGTCCGTGCTGCTTAGGTAATCTTGAGAAGCCAAGTTCTCTAGTTTCATTCACTTTACTTGCCAAAAACAACCATTTAGAGATGTCAAATGTCTGTTCCACTCACTCTCTTCTAATGGTTAATTTGTTTTTTATTTTCATAGCATACAATAATTTGTTCTTGGGAATTGATATTCGCGCTCCTTTTTTTGATGCAAGCACTCCACTTTCAACGTGAAGTTACTAGTAACTTCATGAACAAAGTGGAGCGCCTGCATAAAAAAAAAAGAGCGCGAATATCAATTTCCTTTGTTCTTCTTACATTCTCTCTCTTCACAATCACCACCATTTTAACCACTGATATGGATTGCAAGAATCGCAACACAGATAAGATTGAGGTTTCTTCGTTTATTTATTTCTCCACCATCTCTGGCCTAGCCTCCCACGACCTGGGTTTAGACTTTTGAGATGATCCCCCGAGTTTTTGGGATTAGGCCGTGGATCTTCTAGATTGCAATATCGGGTCTGATGCTATATTATGTTTGTTGAGAATATAAACAATAAAGCTGCCCCTCTCTCTAATAGCTTAAGCTTTAGATGAGTTGGTGGTTAATAATCTAATATGTTATTAGAGCAAGTAATAGATCATGAGTTCGAATCTCACTGCCTACCTAATGGAGGAGATTCTAGCTACACATGATGATGCGTGTTGAGAATATAAATAATAAAGTTGCTTCTCTCTCCAATAACTTAAGCTTTTAGATGAGTTGGTGATTAATAATCTAATAATATTCATTGATTACCAGTCAACAGTTACGGATGGTTAGCTTGAGGAGACTCACAATGACGAAGACCATATCGTGTTAAAGTTTATCCCCCAACATTAGAAATGTTATTTATCAGGAATAGAATCAATGTTGGTTTGCAGCCATGGTGTTGGGTTTGCCAAGGATTCTAGAGTGGGCAAGAGAAGGAAGGGTGAGGAGAATAGAATAATGAGGTGAAAAGAGTTCCTAAAATTTTGGGGCAAAGTGAGGGGGCAAAACAAACTTTTGAATCTGAAAGTAGTTACATACATGAAACGGCAGTGTCTTGGCTTTCTAAGAATAAAACTCGTTGTAATTACTTCTTTGCAAATAGAAACCCCAAATCTTCACTTAAACCAAATCCCTTATTTTTGTTAATTTATTTGTCTGTTTTATATTTTGTTATACAAAACTACACGCTCTAGATTTAATTACTTTATAATTGGCTTGTTTCATTGTAAGAACTTTTATCAAAATGAATAGAAACAATTTCAGAGTCGCTTTGGACCACTTAGTCCACCACATCAGAACGCTTAAAGAGGAGGTTGGAACTTTTTGCCTTCTAGAATTTGTACCAGGGGCAGAAGTCTGCATTCTAAATAAATTCATCTCCGTTACATATGCTCTTTGGATTTAATGTGTGCTGTTGATGTGTTGCAGTGGCTGGTGTATATTTTGCTGAGACACTCAATAGTGTTTTGAGAGACAACTGGAAAAGCTTTGCAGGCCAGGATTATTTTGATCCGCGTGGACTCTTTCTCTCCGTGCTATGGTCTGGGCCTCTTCTTGTCATTGCCATCATAATATTGGTTAGTTTTCACAATCACTGCGTACCCTTTTCCCTTCTATATGTGTAATACTCCAGTTGAATTTCAACTCTCAATCCGCAGAAGACGATGGGAGTTGTTTTAGCACTAGTTATGTAGCTTTTCATCTTAATTTACTCTCTTTAGTTTATGGTCTCTGACTTGTATCTTCGATATTGTCATCTTGCTTGGGGCTGCACTATACTTCATGGTTCATAAATGAGTTGTTTCTCTGCACACACAAACCAAAAAATAAAATTGATCTGAATGCCCAATTGTTAATGTAAATTTGCAGGTGAACACCCTCTTTTCTCTATGCCATCTGATTGTCAGGTGGAAAAAAGCTGAGCTTCGACACCGTGCTAGACTTTCACGTAACAAGGAGGATTGATTTGCTCTTCTGCTGCTTCACTAACCAAAGAATTCACGACTTTGAAGTGCAGCTTCTAAAGCCGGATCCATTTTGTTTCTTCCTTAGTTGTCTAGGTTGTAACTCTAGTGACATAGTTTACTTTAAACGCTGGAATTAACCGGGCCACCTTGTGTTTTCAATTATTTGTCTTATCTATCGGTAAGTATAAACCATGTCTTGCTTTGGTTGCTTGATTACCACAAATCATTTGAGCAGATACTTAGCATTGCGTTGTCGTAATGATTTAGGCTTTTGTATGTGACGAACATACATAGCAATAGCATTTCTGGGCTTCTGTTACTGTCATTTCTTTTCTTTCTTTTTTTTGAAACTTTTTATGCGATTCTTTGGGGTTTTATTTTTGGAATTTATTACAGCGACCTTTGCGATACAGGATTACCAAAAACCATGAAAATGCAAGACAAATTAGGTAAAATTCTATTTAGGAAATCCCCAAATCAGGGGGCAAATCGGGGTTGGGTTTTTTGCTTCCAAAGACCGGAGAAGAGGAGAGGCCGGACTTCATCTCCAGCCGCGTCGCATATCCGGGGGCAAATCCCCCATCCAAACAGGCCGTCGAGTTTTGAAGGAGTATCCAATCAAAGAAAATTTGCTCAAGCTTCTAACTGTGCTTTTTGTATTTCTTTTTGCAGTTAATTTCGTAACTTTTATACTGTAGTTAAATTTCAACTAAGGTAGGTTTTCCACCTAAAACTTCACCTTTATGATACACACCATTTTGCTAAACACGGTATCACTAATCACTTACTTTACTAGATATACCGGGTGAATGAATCTAACTATACAAATGCGATTAACTATTTCAAATTTCAATAAAAAAAGAAGAAGAGAGGATTATTTTAACATCCGTCTAAAGGGTGAGGGTAATAGGTAAAATGTGCATTGATGTCTGAGAAAGGTGTATGAATATTTGTGAAAGTGTATTAATATCCGAACTTGTTTGAAATTATTAGCATATTATCCTTTGCCTAGTGAGCGGAGCTTAGCAAGACCGGGAAAAAAAATTCCTGAGTGATTGAAGATTTGTTTGGTCGGTAGTTTTAAGATTTTGAAAGGAAAATGATATCCACACTTTCTTTTTTACCATCCACACTCTTTTTTTTTTGTCATTATCCACATGAATTTACTATTTTGCCCTTGGATGCATGAAAAAGTGAATTGAAAAGGGCAAGAAAGTAAATTCATGTGGATAAGAACCAAAAAAAAAGTAGATGGTAAAAAAAGAAGTGTGGATATCAAATTCCTTTTTAAAATAGTCAAAGTGCATGTAAACTGATACAAACATCCGGTTATTAGAAGGGGAAAATTCACTTATGCATTCACAGCCGTTTAATATTGGATGGTGATATACAACCTAAGTGAGTTAAGTATTATCACGTCACGGTTGATTAGGAGAGTAAATTTGAACAGTTGTGATCAAGAGAGTGCTCTCATTATGTTCAATTTCTAGGACTGTCAATGCTGAGGAACGAAGTCATTTTTAGATGGACAGAATTGGAGAGAATTCTTCGAAAGTCTTCCATGCTGAGAATTTTAGTAATGGAAAACTAGCCCACTGATTTTAATTTTTTTTCCCAGTACTGCTTGGTGTCGCTTAAAAAATATAGAAAAATGTAAAAATACCTAACGGTCCGCAAATGATGTTTACTGGAAAAAAAAACAAAAACAAAAACAAAAACAACAGAAGAATAACAATTCAGACCTCATATTTCAGATAATGCCAAATTAAATAAATAAATAAAATAGGCGTTTCAAGAAAATGGGTAACGGTCATCTTTTCAAGTTTTCAAGATTCAATTCAGAAAACCCCCCAACGCCCTCCTCCATTCCACTCCACTCAACAACAAAACCCCACCCACTGCATTTTCCTGATCCCCACCAATTCCTCTCTCTCTCTCTCTGCCCCTACCATGGCTGACAAGAAAGAAGAAAAGGCAATCCCAGTGTTCACTGTCCTCAAGAACAACGCCATCCTCAAGAACATCTTCCTCCTCGACACCCCGCCTCCCTTCCCTCAACACGAACCAATCGAAGATGGTGGTGACCCACCATCACCAATTCAAGAAACCGAGAAAGAAACATTGTTGTTAGTTGGGCGACACCCAGATTGCAACATCACCTTGGAGCACCCCAGCATCAGCCGATTCCACCTCCGCATCCACTCCAACCCCTCTTCCCACCATCTCTCCCTCACCGATTTATCATCTGGTAACTCTTCAATTATATATATATACACACACACACACACACACACACTATTACACATATACATATACATACATTGTGATTCGAGGTTTGATGGGTTCTTGAATATAGGGTTTTTCTTGCCTTGTGATTTTGAGCTTTGAATGGTTCTTGAGTTTTGTGTTTTTTCTTGTTTCAATTGACACATAGATAAATTTCGATTCAAGCTTTTGACGGGTTCTTGAATTTTGGGTTTTTTTTCTTGTTCCAATTGACATATATGCCTTGTGATTTTCGAGCTTTGATGGGTTCTTGAATAGTAGGGTTTTCTTGTTTCAATTGACAGCCGTGTGATTTTGAGCTTTAATGGGTTCTGGAATGTTGGTTTTTCTTGTTTCAATTGACATATACGCCTTGTGATTATCTTGAATTTTGGTCTTTTCGTTGTTTCAATAGATATATATATGCCTATTTTGAGCTTTTGATGGGTTCTTTGATTTTTGGTTTTTCCTTGTTCAAGTGACACATGCATGTGATTTGAGGTTTGATGTGTTCTTGAATGTGGGTCCTTTTGTTGTTCAATTAATATATATATGCATGTGATTTTGAGCTTTGATGAGTAGTTGAATTTCTGTTTTTTTAGTACACGGGACATGGGTTTCGGGAAAGAAGATTGAAGCGGGGGTTCGAGTAGAGATGAATGAGGGGGATACGATGCAGCTAGGTGGCTCAAGTAGGGTCTACAGGCTTCATTGGGTTCCTTTGAGCCGTGCCTACGACATGGAGAACCCGTTCATGTCCCCATTGGATGTATCCGGGCCCATGGAGGAGGGAGGAGGAACGGATCAGGTGAGAGTTTTTTTTCTTTTCTTTTGCTTCAATTGGCTTGAAATGCAGAGTGGCCACAATGTGTTTGTTTAAATTCTTGACTCATATTTTATTTTCTTTTCTGACTGTAGTAGGATGGGAATTGTTTGGTTCTTGAAACTACCCTAATTGAATAACTTGATGATTGCTTCAACTGGCATGAAATGTAGAGTTCTCAACACATATTTGTTGACATTGTTGTATTGCTCGACTCGTATTTGCCTCTCTTTTTCCCGTACTTTATTGTATAAAGGTTTATTTCTTGAATCCCGGGTGGGCGAGGGAATGGTCCTCCCACACCGAGGGGAATGGGTTTGGAAATTTTTTGCTTCAATTTACATGGAATGTAGATTGCTCACAATCTGTTTGTTGAGTTTCTTGACTCATTTAATTTCTTCTTTTTTGGTTATTGTATAGGATGAGAACTGTTTGATTCTTGAAAATAACGCAATTCAATCACTTGATCGCGATTTTGAGGGTATGGATTTGGGATTTTCTGAGGATCATTCGAAACTGTTGCTGAACAATGTGATGGTACTGTCGGCACCACCTCCATTACCAGGGTACATGGATTCACCTTCGTTTTCTGATGAAGAAATAGGAAACAAAAGCAATTCAAAGACGGATCAAGAGCATGAGGAGATTTCTAGCCTCTGGTCTGGAGATAACCAGAGCCCAGAACCTTCTGTAACTACAGAAATGGTATCTGAGGTGAAAAACTCAACCGCAAGTGGAGGGTTCGACCAAAATTTCAATTTGTTGGAAACTACGGAGTCTTTATTTCCACATGAATATTTAGAAAACCAGTGCTCTTTAAGAGAAGACCATCAAATTTCTGAAGTACTTCAGATAGTTGAGAACCAGGATCCATCAGTAAACGATTATGAACAGCGGGAAATTCTTGAATTCAATAACGAAAAGCGGAGCCACCACACTCCCTTTTCCAGTGGAGGGTCTCAAAAACAAAACCCAGATAGCCCTTTGATGAATTCAGAGCAGAAGTCCAATTTACCTAGCATCTGGTTGAGAAGAGGAAAACCTTCTAGTGTTCTTCAGATTCAAACTGGTCAGAGCAGAAGAAAGAGCAAAGGGGCTGACAGAAATGCTGATGTTGAATTATCATGTCAGCTGGATATCGAAGACAAGGAAATATCAAAAGCTCTTTTCTCTAGTTCAGATGGAGATGACGAAGTCTTTACTCCTGACAAAGAGAATTTTACTCCAAATACTCTTATACTGAGGTCCATCAAGAATATGGGTCTTCTCATGTCAAACAAATCATCATCTTTGAAAAGCAAGGTGATCTCAAAGGGTCTTTCCACTAGTTTAGATGAAAATGAAGAACCCTTTACTCCAGACAAAGAGAACTTAACTCCTAATACTCTTCTACTAAGGTCCATGATGAAGAAGAGTAAGATGGGAGAAATCAAACAGTCACAACCGTTAGAAGAAGGCAATCTTGCCCCTTCAGTCAAAAAGAACCAGACACCAAAAGTGCTCAAAGAACAGAAATCACTGAAGTGTTACTCCAGGAATCAAGAAAATCTGAAACCAGAGTTGATGCCAATGAAGAGTAGAGTCGAAAGAGTACCATTTCAGCCTCTACTTGAGAACTCCTGCAGCAAGAGCAAGTCAGAAGCTGCTTTTCTTAGTGCCGCAATGGAAAACGGCAATTCTGCTAACTATGTTCAGACCGTAGAGAAGGTCAGTAAACTTTTTTAAGTATGACTGAATGTTCAGATTTTTGTGTAGTATTCACTTTTTTCCAGGTTATAATGAGGTTTTTTGTGCATATGGTTGTATAACCGACTTGCAGAAAAAGTCCATTGCAATGGAAAAGAAGAGGTGGAACATGGTAGTGGACACTAATTGTTTTCTGCATAAGGAGTCAAGAAAGGCATTACAGCTTTTGCAAGGTCTCAAGGGAACACAGTTGATCATTCCACGAATAGGTAATCAATTTTCACGATGTTGTTTTCCTTTCCCTTATTTAAGTCAAGTCTATCCAACAATTTTATGTGAAGTGTTTTAGTCTTCTAACGAATACGGGCAATGCCTTTAAAAATCAGTCATAAGGGAACTGGATTGCTTGAACCGACGAGGTAGCCTGTTTCGAAGAAAAACTGAGGCTGCTTCTGCTTTACAATGGATTGAAGAGTGTATGGTGAATACAAGTTGGTGGATTCATGTTCAGAGCTCAGAGGAGGAGGGAAGGCCTATCGCGCCGACCCCACCTGCTTCTCCTATGTCTCAGTTCAGTGAGGGGAACTGCGGGTTCCCAGGTGGGGCAGCAAGCCAAATACCCTTTTCTCCTTGGGGGAGTTTACTCGAAATTGTTTCACCAACTGCCGAAGACCACATCCTTGAATATGCTCTCCTCTCTAGGAGGACTATGAATCATGGACAGCTTGTCCTTCTTACTAATGATGTCACTTTGAAGATCAAATCTATGGCAGAAGTAAGACTCCAGCATTGATTTTCCTTCTCTTAAATTACACCGTCTTTAATTATGCCAAAACTAGCTATGTAGAGTGCATAAGGCTATTTTATGTACTTCAGATGCTAATAACTTGATACAAGACCTCAGAACCCTTATTACTGCTTGCGGATAAAGTGTGCTCCGCCCTACCAATCTCCAACAACAACAACAAAAAAAGAAGAAGGAATAAAAGCAGGAAAGTAAACTAAAATGAAGGAATTCATTAATAACTTGAGTTGATTTTATCTACTTTGAATGTGAACCTAATGTAGAATTTGTGCCCTCTCCGCCACACCCCCAAGTCCCCCACCCAAAAAAAAAAAAAGGAGCTAAAATAAAATGAAGGGCTCCATTAACTGATGAAATATGTTCATCATTCTCATTTTACCCATCTGTTCTGATAAAAAAAAATAACAAAATTACCCATGTGTGCAACTGGTATGAGCATTATAATATCTGAATTTTTTTTCTTCCAGGGTTTGATTTGTGAGACAGTAGAAGAATTTCGCGAAAGTTTGGTGAACCCATTCTCTGAGAGGTTCTTGTGGACCGACAGCTCTCCTAGAGGACCTACTTGGTCTTGCAAAGACGATGTTATTCTGAGGGAGAAATATTGCAGCGGCCCCACGAAGAACCCATCAAAGTCTGTAGATGGCGCCAAGGGTTTGAAGCTCATACTGCTCCACAATTCTCGTTATGCTCAGACTTTAGTGAGTTAAAAAAATGATATGTTTAGTCCAGTGATTTTGTAGTAGAACCTGCGTTCAACTCTCCTTTTTTGCAAAGTGATTCGGAAATTTGAGGTGGTATGACTCATACCTCGTATATTACAATCAAATGACCGTATTCTTTTTGGATCTCAAATTTGTGTGTTTCTGTTATTGCATTATGCATCTTGAGAGTATCATTGCCGTCTTTGAAGGATGACAATTATCATATCCCAACA
This sequence comes from Rhododendron henanense subsp. lingbaoense, assembly GCA_020567845.1. NCBI lineage: Eukaryota > Viridiplantae > Streptophyta > Magnoliopsida > Ericales > Ericaceae > Rhododendron > Rhododendron henanense. The sequence goes on from CM036314.1 coordinate 28,920,882, forward strand.
AAAGCCTCCATATTTTATATTCTTTTGCCCAGTATATACTATATGTGGCTAGGCATATTACTGATGGGGCAGAATTGGGACCTCCCGCTGTAAACCAGGACGCCCATTTGCAAATGAGTTACACTTCTAAATTTCAGGAGTCCAGGAATATTGAAGTAGCCCAATTTTTTTCCTTTCTAGGAACATGCATTTAGGAAGAATGAGTTTTTAGATCAGTCGTTGGATGAATGGGAGGGCTTGTGTGTGCGGCCAACAAAAAAAGAGAGGTATTCCGTTTCAAAAAGAGAGAGCTCTTATTGCTTTAATTTCAAAGGGAAAAAATGATCCTAGGAGAGATTGTTCTGGTGAAAAAGGAGGTATTTTGAAATACCTCCTTTTACTCCTATGGTCTTGAGGAAGATCACCACCCAGACAGGATCTAGGAGGCTTAGTGCCAATGTGTTTGCATTTAGACTATTTAACTTTATTGGGGTGAAGAAGGCTTACTTCTAGTGTAAATTATTACTAGATGTGAACCTCTCATCTAGCGCGAAAAGAATAAAATCTTGAATCCAAAATTCCATTATTTCAGTAGTTGTTTGGCCCTTTTGCGTAATAACTGAGCTATCAATCAATAACTATTGAATGAAAGAGATTTTGCTTGTTTCGATTGCATTTAGTTTTGATAATTTTTCAAATTGTAATTTTTGAGCTCGTATATTTTGCACTAAGAAAAGAGAATATTTAGGCCAGGTTTAGTTGCTGGATATGGTATGGGGATAACAAATACTATGCTTGATTTTTTTTATTAGAGATACCACACTTGATCTTTTTTGATCGGTGATACTACACTTTTTTTTTTTTATCGACAATACTACACTTGATCTTACCCAAATGTGGTATATGTTCTTGGATTTTTGACTAACATCCAGTCTAGTAACGTCAATCAAAAAAAAGATCGAGGGTAGTAACTATTCTTGATCTTTTGGCTAAGATCAAGTCTAGTATCAATGTAGTATCTGTTCTCGACCTTTTGACTAAGATCAAGTATAGCATCGCTGATCAAAAAGAAAAAAAGATCAAGTGTAGTATGTCTAATGAAAAAAAAAAGGATCAAATGTAGTATATGTTCTTGGCTTTTCGAATGAAATCAAAGGTAGTATTGCTGATCAAAAAAAAAGTCAAGTGTAGTATCTATTCTTGACCTTTGGGCTAAGATCCAGTGTAGTATCAACAATATATATATAAAAAAAAGATCACGTGCAGTATATGTTCTCGATCTTTTGGTTAAGATTAAGTGTAGTATTGCCGATCCAAAAAAAAAAAGATCAACTGTCGTATCTGTTCTTGGCCTTTCGACTAAGATCAATTGTAGTATCGCCGATCAAATCAAGTGTAGTATCGCCAATCAAAAAAATTATCAAGTGTCATATATGTTCTCGTTCTTTTTGGTAAAATCAAGTGTATTATCACCTTAAAAAAAATATCAAGTGCAATATCTGTTCTCGGCCTTTTGGCTAAGATCAAGAGTAGTATCAAAGGATTTTAAATAAATTAAATGTAGTATCTGTTCTCAATCTTTTCGATAGGATCACGTGTAGTATCGCCGATAAAAAAAATCAAGTGTAGAATCTATTCATGGCCTCTTGCCTAAGATCAAGGGTAGTATCGCCGCTCAAAAAAAAATTCAAGTGTAGTAACTATTCTCGGCCATTTGGCTAAGATCTAGTATAGTATCATCAACCAGAAAAAAGATCAAGTGTAGTATCTATTCACGATTATTTGGTTAAGATCAACTGTAGTATCCTTTATCTTAGTCAAAAGGCCGAGACGATTATTTGGTTAAGATCAACTATAGTATCCTTTATCTTAGTCAAAAGGCCGAGAACATATACTATCCTTGATCTTTTTTTATTTATTAAAAATACTAGACTTGATCTTTCTTCTTTTATTTTTATTAAAAACACTACACTTGATCTTTTTTTGATCAGCTATACTACACTTGACCTTTTTTTTTTATCGAGGATACCACACTTGTCTTAGCAAAAAAAAAATAGAGAACAGATACTACACTTGTTCATTTTTTTGATTGACAATATTAAACTGGATCTTAGCCAAAAAGCCAAGAACATATACTACCCTTGATCTTAGCCAAAAGATCAAGAAGGTCTGCACTTCATCCCTTTTTTTTATCGGCGATATTACACTTGATCTCAGCCAAAAGGCCGAGAACAGATACTATACTAATAATAAAATAGGTATTATGCCAAAACATATCTGTTCTCGGCCTTTTGATACTTTCATTGAAAAAAAAACAAGTGTAGTACCTCTAATAATAATAAAAAAATTAAGTGTAGTATCTCTAATAATAAAATAAAAAAGATCAAGCGTAGTATCGATTCGCAGCCTTTTGGCTAAGATTAAATGTAGTATCACCGATAAAAAAAGAGATCAAGTGTAGTATCTTCTTGATCTTTTGGCTAAGATCAAGTGTAGTATTTGTCTTGGATTTTTTGCTAAGATTAAGTGTAGTATCTGTTCTTAGATTTTTGGCTAAGATCCAGTGTAGTATTGTCAAAATCAAACAAAAGATCAAGTGTAGTATCGCCAATAAAAAAAAAAGGATCAATGTAGTATCTGTTCTCAAATTTTTGGCTATGATCAAGTGTAGTATCGTGGATAAAAAAAAATAATCAAAATGTAGTATCGCCAAATGCCCTATCCATGAATGTTCCGAGAACTTGGCAAGGGAATTTGCCGAGCTGGGATTGTATGGAAGCCGTGCTAGATGTTTCTTTGATGCAGTGACTAATAAAAATCTCGTGACCGATTGGAAAAAAGAGAGTATAAAATCACGAAGTGTTCGAGTTTTACCACAATGCCCTTCTTTAGGCTATAGCCTCCTCATAGTGTAAGAAAAAAGGTTATTCATTACTTTGAAGAAAAAGATAATTAAAATCTTGCAGGTCTACTAACCAACTTCAGTTCTTGACCTGGATATGTGGAGAAGAAAATATGTCAACTTGTGTGATATTTCATTGTATCCCCTACCGTGGGTAGGTGTAGGTAATTGTGTTCATTGCTACCTTTATACACTTCGAAAGCACCCTTAAATATATGACATTGCTTGTCGTGTTTCTAGGATGTCAATGGTTGCAGTTGCTTTTTTACATTTGTCGAGAATTTTGAGTTGAAAGTTGGAACTTTCTTTCAAACTTGACAGATTATATTGTCTTTGTTTCTTGCCTTCCAGTGGCGGAGCCAGGATTTCGAATTGGAGGTGGCACCCAACACAAAGACTTAATCAAATCTCAATATCCCACACTCGTTAAAAGGGGGGAGCCATTGCATCACTTTCTCCCTTGACAAGCATCACAACACAACAAATTCACACATTTAATGTCAATGAGGGATGCAAGGGCATTCCACTTTCTCCCTTAGCGAGTACACAAAAAAACTAACCATAAAGTAGATAATCAATACGAAGTAATTAAAAGGAGGGGAGCCATTGCATCACACTTTCTCCCTTGACAAGCACTGCAACAAAACAAATTCACACATTAATGTCAAGGAGGGATGCAAGGGAATCCCACTTTCTCCCTTGGCGAGTATTTAAAAATATAATATTACCGGAGTGGTGGACGAGAATGAGCAAAGGAACAATTTCCAAAAACTGTGCGAATCAATCTGCGAATAAAGAATAGATGAGTTAGAATTGTTTGTTGCCTTGTTGGTTCGGTGTGGAAGAGAAATAAACAATACTAATTACTAATTAGAATACAAGTCCACTGGTATCAAGATCCATTGATCCAAGATGAGGTATAATACCATATTCAAAGAATCAAGAATCAACTATAGGCCTTTCAAAAAAAAAGAAGAAAAGAATAAACACTAGTTATATAGTAGATTACCAACAAATCTGTCGGCCAAGCGAAATGAGAAGGCCACACAGCAATCTGCCAGCCATATTACCAACAAATCCTCAATTCTGCACCAAAAATAGAGACATCAAGTAAATACAAATACGTGTTCCTAACTCCCAAGTCCTAATTCCTAAACAAAAAGAGAAGAATATGGTAAAGGGAAGAACTACGAACGAATATGAGTAGAGGAGTAACTTCACCAATACGAGAGGCAAGAAATCGTGCAACTGTCGACTGGTTTCCATGACTACGACAACTATCTTTGCATCGCCAGAAATTGTATCATGCAAGAAATCGTTTGGCTATCAAGTCAACTTCAGCTATCTTCGCATCACCAATCGCCTCAGTCCTCACAATTCCATGACTGCGACTGCCGATTGGGCTCTCGGGTCTCGACGTCGGCTTTTTAAGGACCCAAAGCCAAGGAGCGAGAAAGGAGAGAGAGATTCGAGGAGATAAAGAGAATTGAGAGAGCTAGATTTCAATTTCTTTGACTTCGAGACTGAGATCAACCGTCAACACCGAGCGAGGGTTTTTTCGAATGGGTTATGGGTGTCACATGTGTTCCTTCCTAGCTTTGAAAACTTTTTTTTTTTTTTTTTAACAATTGGGGTGGCAAGTGCCACCTCCCCCTATAATTCCCTCTGCCCTTGTTGCCTTTAATATGAGGATCTCTTAAAAACTCTAAATACGTGTTCTTAGTGCTAGTTAGGATCAGAATAAGTTATTGTTTATTTTAAGATAAGTGTAAATTGGCATTACGTAAAGCAGATATCAACAGCACAAGTATTCATAGCAGTTGAATTTCCATACCTCTATTTGCAAAAATTCGCAGGTCTTAATGGTTTTCTTCTGCAAGTTGAGATTGTCCTTGGAGTAGTTTGTATTGGATTGAACAGTGCAATGTAGCTACTTTTAGGCCATTATGCAGTCCTCATAATCTTGTAAGACCTTGTCCTCCTCGGCAATGGCCTCTACTATGATTGTGCAGAAAAGAGTCCTAAGATTCTATGGCAGCATGATATCATCACCTACAGCAAATAGCAATTATATTTTGATATTACAACTTACATTAGTGAAATTAACAACCATATACATAGAGACCAAATGAGAACTCTGGTGCACACTTCTCTCATGAAGTTGAGTATGATTCTAAGCGAAGCATGTGAAGTAAATCAATACCTAAGGTGATCAAATGACAAGAGACACATTAAATCTTACTCCATACAAAACTAAGATAAACGTATTAGTTTTAGTGTGTAACCAAGAACTTGTTCTCCAATAAAGTGCAGAACTTGTCCCCCAAATTGCAAAATAAGTAGAATGGCAAAGGATGAATCAATAGCTAGTGTGAACAACAACAAATGAATAGCTAATAACTAGAAATAACCAATTCCAAACTAAAGTAAAAACAAAGAGCTCTATGGTTCAGGGAATCCAACTTCAAACAATAGCTCTATGAATCAGGGAATCCAACTTTTCCAATATTCATGCTTTTGTTGTTCAACCAAAACAAAAGAAATCAAACAAATTACGGGTCCCTAACTCCTAACACAAATACAAACCCAAATGACCACTCAAATAAAAAAACTCCTCGATACCTGGTCGTTATGAACACAAAATACAAACCAAACTAACATGCCAAATACTCAAAGAGCATAAAATACGGAAAAAAAATGCACCAGTAATCCCAACAGTGTTTGAGAGATTTAAATAGCTCATTCTAACGAGACAAAAACAAGGGGGGAGAGAGAGAGAGATTCCCCACTTTAATCATTAGTCCCATCGCCCGGTATCAATTGTGCATAGCCCATTCCGTTTGAGTAAGAATGAAGAACTAATTGCCTATTCACCTCGAAAGAGCCCATGTATCATATAAACCCGGAACTTGAATGGTGTAAAATAAAAAGGAAGCACCAACAACACAAATTCAACAAATTCCAATATACAAACTTACAGGCTCTTTATCAGAACATAGCGAAAATTCAACCAATTATATTTCACCCAAACAAGAAACAATACCTAATGAAGTGAGCGAGTCTTGCTCTGCTTTCATTCTCTTTTGTGCTATGCTTTTAGCTTGAAGCTGTTCCTAGAAACTGTAACAAAATCATGAAAACATATCAGATGGTGTGTACTTATTCTCTAAAAATACAGCAAAACTAACTTCCCACTCATTTTATTAGTCATGTATTCTGTTCTCATAACAAATTAAAAAGAGAGAATCAAACATACGAAAGGACTTCAACAGTTGTTACTCCCTTTAAACGAGGCTTGCCTCTAAACAGAAAACACAAAGGGGAAAATTGATTGAAGAAAATAAAGTTGGCTTGTATCCATAAATGTCCATACTAACCGAATGAAAAATTACACTATAATTTTTACAGCAATGGAAACTTAGTGTGGGCATAGATTTGGTAAACTGACCCTATTAGGCATAAATATATGATATCTTTGACTACCCATGAACAAGTTAAATGGACAGTCTAATACCCAAATAGCATAATTCATACACAAAATAAAATCAGTCTAACACCTAAACAACATAAATTCATACACACAAAAATGACGACGCTAATAGAATCAAAGGGCCGTTAAGACGTTACAACGAATACATACACAAGATGAAGACATGATCCTAAAATGGATTGTTTGAGAGAGAATTTTTGTTAAAAGACTCTGAGCTCTTTCTCCAATTTGACGTTGATAACATAAATCATCAAAGGATTAACTAAAAACAAGCCATCAACTAAGTTGGGGTAAAATAGAGAGAGAGAGAGAGAGAGAGAGAGAGAGAGGATTTGTTTGCTTGGGGTAAAATAGAAAAGGCATAACTGGTATTTGACACTCTCTCACATTATCCACCCCTCCTATTCCCGTTTCAAAAGAAACTAAAAGGCCTTATTTCAATTATGGCCTTTAGCCTTTGGTTAATTCAGCACAGATTCATTTCACAGTAAGAATTTATGTGAAGGATAGGGCAACTAACAACAACAATAAGCAACAAAATAACTTCAAAATGTCATTTGCAATTACAGCTCATCAGGCTACGGATATATGTGATAAGAGTTCTTAGTTTCTAGCAAACTCAAAAGACCTAAGCATCCAAACTTGCAAAATGTATCATGACAATAGAGTCGATCGAAATTACCTTTGTAAGCTCCTAGCTGTGGCTTCAGTGGCCTTCCAAGAACTTAAGATCAGACTACATAAAGGGAAAAAAAATTCAAAATAACATACATAAAACAACGAAGTTACACCATTACAAAAGGAGGATTGACAGATTGGGGAAAAAAACTCAAAAAGAGTAAACTAAACTCACACCTGCAACCCTCTTACTGCAATCTGTTGTTTCCATTCCTGAAATCTCTCCAACTCAACATCACTGATCTTCTCAAGATTGAAGAAGCAATGGCAATAGCATATGAGATAAACAAGATAAACATTTCTCCATAAGGTAAATTATAAAAAAAAATTGGCAAATGTAGCCAGTGTTCTAAATGGCGGCCTCGGCGGCCGCCTAGGCGCTTGGAGGCACCCCGCCACCATGCCAATGCCCCTTGGCGTTTGATTTGGCGCCCAGGGAGGTTTGGCGGTGTTTGGCGGCCGCCTTGGCGGGCTAGGCGGCCTTGGCGGGATTGGCGGCCTTGACGGGCCTTGGCAGGGACCTTGGCGTGTTTGGAGGCCTTGGGCGGCCTTAAATGTATAGAATAAAACTAAAAGGGCTTCTTATGTAATTTTGACAAAATCACACACATATATATATATATATATATATATGTAATTACGTTTTCATACCACTCCCACTCACAGTCACTCCAGTCGATCAAAGCCCTAGCCAGTGACCCAGTTCGATCAAACTCCAGGCGACCCCTTCTATCATCTGATCGTCGATCTTCCATCGTCCATCGTCGGCGTCGGTCGCCGACTCACTGGTATGTGTGTCTCTCGCTCTCTTTTTCTCGTCTCTCTCTCTCTCTCTCAGTCTCTCTCTCGCTCTCTCTTTCTCTCTCTCTCTCTCTCTCAGTCTCTCTCGCTCTCTTTCTCTCTCTCTTTCTCGTCTCTCTCTCTCGATTGTCCTGTTTCTCTGATTCTCTCTCTCGTCTGTTTTTTTTTTTTTCGATAGTCCAGGAGGACCAGATGGGTCCACGACCAATTTGGGTTTTTCTCTCTCATCTATTTCTTCCATGACTGTTGTTGAGTGTTGACTGCTAATTGTTGTTGACTGTTGCCCAGTTTGGGTTTTTCTTTTGTTCTGTAACTTCTGTTGACTGTTGCTAGAAACTTAGAAGGGAACCACGTAAAGAACATATGGGTTTTTCTTTTGTTCTGCTGACTGTTGTTGACTGTTAGACATTGATTTGCTTGCTGTTAATATTGTTTTTAATGTGTAGGCCTATTGTAAATGTCTCAACCAATGTCTCAATCTCAAAATGTATCTTCAGTGGCCTCTAATGCCGCCACCGATAATTCAGCTGCCCTTAAAAGAGCATCAAATGATATGGGATGGGAGTATGGAATACTAGTGGATCCTACGAATTTAGATAAAATACAATGCAAATTGTGTGGTAAGATTATGAGTTCAGGGATTAGTTGGCTAAAAAAACACATAGCTCAAATTAAGGGGTCTGTTTCCTCTTGTCCTAATGCAAGCAAGGAAGATATATCCAAGTGTAAAGCATCAGTTGAAGAGGGAAGTAAGAAGAAAAAAGACAAGCTTCAAGCGGCCAAAGAGATTAGGGAGGAAGTGACTATCATAGAAGAAGATGGTGATGAGGAAGTTGAACTTGTAGGGACAAGAAAGAGGCCCCATACTCTAGGTCCCATGGATAAATATGTATCGGATATCAATCCCGGGAAGAAGATCATGGGACAACAAACCATAAGTGCTACATTTTTGAAGGCTAGAATTGAGAAAGTGGATAGTTTTTTGGCTCGATGGGTGTATGAAGCCGGTATCCCAATTCATGCTATTGACAATAATAGCTTCGCACAATTTTGTGAAGCAGTTGGTCAATTTGGCGTGGGCTACCAACCTCCAAGCCAATACAAGTTAAGGGAGCCATTGTTGAAGGCGGAAGTGGAGAGAACCAAAAAATGTCTCAAAAAGCAAGAACAAGAGTGGGCTTCAACGGGTTGTTCTATTATGACCGATGCTTGGAGCGATCGAAAGAGGAGAAGCATCATGAATTTGTGTGTCAATTGCAAGGAAGGGACTACTTTTCTTTCTTCTAAGGAAACTTCGGATGAGTCGCACACGGGGGAATACATCTTCAACTATGTTGATAAGTGTATTGAAGAGGTTGGGCCAAAAAATGTAGTTCAAGTGGTGACGGACAATGCATCAAATAACATGGCCGCGACGGAGTTGTTGAAGGTCAAGAAGCCTAATATCTTTTGGAGCTCATGTGCCACGCACACCATAAATCTTATGCTTGAAGGAATTGGTAAGCTACCAAAATTCAATGGAGTTATAGAGAAGGCAAAGGCCTTTACTATATTTATTTATGCTCACCATACGACTTTGGCATTGATGAGAAAAGCTACCAAAAAGAGAGATATAGTGAGGTCGGGTGTGACTAGATTTGCAACATCTTTCTTGACTTTGCAAAGTTTGGCGGAGAAGAAAGAAGCCTTGAAGGTAATGGTTACTAGCGATGAATGGGGTAAGAGTAAATGGGGTCCTAGTAGCACAAAAGGGAAAACACCATATGCTACCGTGCTTAGTATATCATTTTGGAATGGTGTAAGTCTATGCTTGAAAGTGTTTGCTCCGCTAGTGAAAGTGCTTCGACTTGTTGATGGGGACCGTCCCTCAATGGGCTTTGTGTATGGAGAACTACAAAAAGCGAAACAAGATATCATAGAGGCATGCATGTCTAAAGAGGCTCAATACAAGCCGATATTAGATATCATTGATACAAAATCTCAAGGTCGGCTAGATAGTCCATTACATTTGACGGCTTATTTGTTGAATCCTTTTTGCTTCTATAAGGATCAAACCATTCAAAATGATTCAAGTATCATGGAGACGGTTGTTGAATGTGTTGAAAGATTCTATCCGGAAGATGTGGATGCCCAAGATTATGTCATCAATAAAGAGTTGTTGATGTACAAGAACAAAGTGGGTATGTTTGGAAAAATTGTGGCCGCGAAGGGATGTGAAGCAAACAATGACAATTATGATCTGGGTAAATTATGGCTTTTTTAGTTCTTCATTTAATTTAATTAGTAGTAATGTTAGTAGTAAGTTAGCAACTTAGTGCAAATAGAATTTTAAGTTGTGTTTTTTTTTTCCCATGACTAGTTGGTTGGTGGTCTAATTATGGCAACTCTACACCCAAATTGCAAAGAATGGCTATGAGAATTCTCGCTTTGACTTCAAGTTCATCCGGGTGTGAGAGAAATTGGAGCACCTTTGAGGGGGTAAGTCCATATACTCTTCTCTTTGTCTCTCGCTCTTATAGTAATTTAGTAGCTTGAAATTATTATTAAAGGAGAAATGGCATGGATTTTTTTATGTATAGATACATACAAAGAAAATGAATAGACTAGATGCAACAAGGATGAGCAATCTAGTGTACGTCCAATTCAATGCCAAACTCATCAACAAGAAAGCAAGGAAGAAGGAGAAAGATGTCCTACTTGCTAGCGAAGCAACCAATGCACAAGGATGGATTGTTGAAGGTGGTGATGATGATGAAGTTGAGCCGGGTTCGGGACTTACATGAGTGGCTTGCCACCACTATGGGAGTGGATGAAGTCTTTATGCCAAGAAGAAGTGGTAGAAATGTTGGAGTACGTGAGCCGCGAGAGCTACATGAAGAAGATTTTGTATCAGAAGATGACTCCAAAGAGGAGGAAAATGAGGAGAATGACTTTGAGTCCGATGGAGATCAAGTTTTGGAGGGGTATGGAGGAGAAGAGATAGAGGAAGGAGTTGAACTTTGAACTTGGCATTAGGGATCTCCGATCTCGTTTATTTCTACTTATTGTCTTATTTAATTTATTTGCTAGTTGCTACTACTTAATTTTATTTGGGTTTGTACTTTGAAGTTTGAACATTAAACTTTGCATTATGGTTATTGTAGACACCCCAATCCGGACCTCGAAGGGTCTTTGATCGCCCCGATGATGAAATAAAGGAAACAAAGCCTTTGTGAGCTTGAATGAAGTATTCCTCCAGCATCCGCAGCCCAAACTAACCGTCAGCCCAGAAAAGTCCAAAAACTCAAAAGCCCAGAGAAAGCCCAAAGAGCCCTAGATCGAACCTAAAGTACCGTGCGCAACACTTCTACACCGCACGGCGTATCGAAATTTAATACGCCGCACGCAGTCATGAGGTTAACCGCACGGCATTTTGGATAAAGTTCTGACTGGCTCAGAAAGCTATCGGCCACGCCTATTTGAGCCACAGCTGCAATACGGCTCAGCCGAAAGCACACTTCTGGCCCGCCCAGAAAATGCCTCCAACTTTTGAAATTCAAAATCCAAGGCTCTTGCCTATAAATACACCCCTCCACTCAAGGAAAAAGGGCCCTTGATCACCATTATACCCTTTCTCTCTCTTCTTGCTTTCACACCCACTTTCCCATTTTCAAGCCTTGAGAATGTTGTTCTTAAAAGACATTCTCTAGGCCTTTTACTCCATTTTTCTCCTCACCATTAAAGTTAGTCCCTTACTAACTTTGAGGTCTCAACCACCCAATATACCCATCTATTACACATATCCACATTTCTACTTTCTTTTTCCACCTACCGACGTCCATCCTCCTTCATCAAAGCTCATTCAAGCTCCGGATCCAAGGTAAAAACCAAGTTTCCTTGGGCTAGGCTCTATCCTGGCCCTGAGGGGACCTTTCTGTTTTCAGGCTTGACCCTTTTGGTTAAGATCTGACCCAAAACCTCTTTTTCAAAATAAAACCAGAGTTCTGTACGAAGGTGTTCTACGCCGCGCGGCTCTTTAGAGCGTCGCACGGCGTAGTACACCAATACGCACGGCATTTCAAAAAGAATACTGTTTTCTTGATCAAACTGTCTGGATCGCGATCGTCCGTTGTTGGATCTTTTCTGTATACCAAAAGCTGTCTCAGAACGAGACCATTCCTACAAGCCATGTTTTAAACTCCATAGATCTTTTCTGAACAAGCAAACGTATCAAAAATGGTTTTCCCTTCATGGTTTGAAAGAATGGTGTAGATCTGAGATGATCTGACAGCTGTGAGTTGTCTGAAGCTTTAAAATAAAACCGTGCAATGTAATGGTACACCGTGCGAAGCTTTACAAAACTATAAAAGTTTGGTATCGGGATCAGAACCACGCACGGCATATTGGTAAGCCGCGCGCTACAAGCCGGTATGCCGTCTGACGGAGAGCAGTGATTCAGATAGTTCATTTCTATATCTTTTTTTGTTCATATTATCATCATGCCATCTTTATCATCTCTGTACAGCAAGCACCACTAGCACGGCAACGTGTTATGATTTATCTTGTTCCCCTTTCCCTTTATATGTTTTTGAGGTTTCCCGAATGGTATTAATCCCCCCATTTAAAACGCTTAGTAGAGACCGGTTTTCACCGGGCGAGCGGGGTGCTTTTTAACAAAACCTTCCCCGCTCGTAACCTGGCTCCCGGATCCAAAATCTCAAACAGTTTCGCTAGACCAAAAGGCCTTTCTTTTCAAAACAAAACCCCCACGGTTCCTCGGATCATCCATCTCAAAAATCCGGGTGGCGACTCTGTCACAAATCGCACCGTTTCGGGCCCGGGAGCCCACAGTGGCGACTCTGCTGGGGACTTTTATTCAAAACTTCTTTTTTTTTTCTAAAAAAATGCATAAAGAAGTGTTGGATAATCAAGAGGGCCAAACTTGAAAGGCGTTTTACTTGGGGGACTTAATGCAATTTGGAGAACTTAACTTTTTTTACACTTTGCACCACACAAGCCTCGCTAGTGTGTTTCGGCTATCTTGCCCGGTTTACCGCTGACAAGCTCTCCCGAAATGCCTAGCAACCCTCGACTATGATGGGCCATCGTGCTGTTCGACCATTGTCTTGCAATACACTCGACATGGGGTAGTACATCTTGGCTCTAGTCCGGGGAACCCCTCTCAAACCAAAACCGGCCTTTGCACTTGTACATAACCATAGAACTTTCCCAACTAGGACAGGAACCCATGGCTAGGACTTATGTGATATATCCTGTTTATGTGTATTTCTTTGTACATACATATCATTCACGCATCATTGCATCTTGCAGGCTAGAGGATTAGGCTCCCTTAGAATTCTTTAGGACTTTTCGGTCAGTCTAGGAAACTGTAAATCCATGGAGGTTGCGATACCTCCGGTGTTTGCCGTGCCCGAACGGCTCCCTTGACATGGGATTAACCTTGGAAGTGTGCGTATTCGGATTCTAACGGTCACATTGCTCTGTCTCGGATGGTCAAGATAAGGAGATTGGCTCTGGTTCCGAAAACGATCGGAATTTAACCTGCCTGACAGCACCTACCCGGATCGTCAGAAATCTTCTGTACAAACGCCCCAAGTGAAACTCAGGTCACGGTAAGTTCTAGGGCCTAGTAGGCACGTAGAAGGTAGGACAGACACTCAGGGCGGATTTTTGAGTTGTTCCCTTTTGCTTTGCTACAAAGTTCAGAAACATTGGACACCTGCAAAAAGAAGAGGCCTTACCCAATTGGTTTCGTCCATCTCGAAGATTGGTTCGCGTAGATACCCTGGAAGAAACCCAACTGGTTGAGATCCGCATAGAGCAGGAAGGCCAGTCGTCATTAGCAGTTTCGCTAAGCCCAGCCATACAGGAGCCTCCGTCACTTGATAATCTCCTACCCATGGCTGACCAAGGAAATGGGGTAGAAGAGATTAGGCAGAACATGGCTACTATGGACGCTCAGTTTAGGCAATCCCTCGCTGGGATGGATGCGCAACTCAAAGCTTCAGTTGCATCCATGAAAGGCGACATGAACATGATAATGGAAACCATGCAAGAGGTTTGCGACAAGCTTTTGGTTAAAACTGATGTACCCAAGGAAGAAACACCATCCAAGGACGCGCCAGCAATCGATCCTAATATGGCCGCCCTTATGGTTAAAATCGGGAAGTTGGAAGAATCAATGCAAGAAAGCAAGCGCTTAGGAAGAGGAGAGATTGACATGAACAAATTGTGCCTGTTCCCCAACGCGAAGTTAACAGAAAAGTTTAAGGGTGTGGACTTCGCAAAGTTTGACGGTACCGGAGATCCAAAAGCTCACCTCCAAGGGTATGTTGGTTCACTCACCATGAGAGGAATCGAGAAGGAAGCCATGGCCCAACTATTCCATGAATCTCTGTCAGGACCTGCTTTGCAATGGTTTCTTACCCTAGAACCCGCTAAGAAAAGGACTTGGGAAGATATTGGGACGGCATTTGTAGCTCAATACGATTTCAACGTCGATCTAAAGATGACCACAAGGGAACTAGAAAGCACCAAGATGGGTGAGAAGGAAGGCTTTGCCGACTTTGTGAAACGTTGGAGGGCTAAGGCTACTCAGATGCAAAGCAAATCAGATTTAAAGGAACAGATAAGGATCATTACCAAGAATCTCCCAAACTCTTTTGCTCCACACATGGTTCTTTCCCAGGCAGCCCCGAATTTTGAAACTTTCTATGACTCAGGCCTGGCTGTAGAAGAAGCACTGCAAGACGGAACATTAGAAAGGAAGGAATCAGCAGCAAAGCCCAATAGGGTGTATTCGGGGAACAGCAATGTCCTCTACGGGAATTCCAATCAGGCCGGAACTTCATCTGCCAAACCAGCAGAAGTAAACCAAATTTTAGAAAAACCAAAGTCCCAACAAAGAACCTTTACCCAATTCAGCACTCCTAGATCCACCTTGCTCAAAAAGCTCACTGAAGTAGGAGTGCTGAATCCCCTTCAGCCACCACAGAACATTCCACCCAATCTAAATCAAAACGTCTACTGCGATTTCCACCAAATGCATGGCCACACCACTGATAACTGTATCCGCCTCCGTCATGAGATTCAAAACCTCATCGACAATAAAGTCATCGATACCCCTCCTTCTGACAAACCAAACACCATGACAAATCCCTTGCCACAGCATAATACCCCATTCCATATCAACCAAATCACCCAAGACAAAAGCCAAGACTTTAATCCTACCTCTTTCATAATTCCTGATACCGAACCAAAGCATGTCGTGGAAGTTCCCGAAGAAATCGCCCTCTGTTACCTCTGGGATTGGGGAGATTTGATTGATGATTGGAAATAGTTTGAAGTCGCTAATTTTCAAGAAGATATAAACCCGTTCTTTGAGCCGGAATGGGAAGTTGATTGGCAAAATATTTATGCTGACCCTCTCGATGGATTCTCTTTGAATATGATGTTCAACTTGCCGGAAATGCCTGAATGGGAATGGAACCCAATTCTGGATGAGTACCAACTCTTGGCCTGGAACGATCCCTTAGATACCTTCTCTATACCCATGTTGTTTGCAGAAGAATACCAACCACCGGCAGTGATCTACGATTGGCCTGAACCGGTTCCGTTTCGACCGGACCTCTCCTCCTACCTCCTCGATCTCATAGCCAACGACCCGTACAACAACGTGGGTCTTGCTCCATACCCAGAACCGCCGGGTCCCGAAGAAGATATGGCTAGTAATGAGTTCAACCCGATGGATTATCTGGTTGATGAAGTTAAGTCAGAGTCATCGGTCACCTTCCCAAAAGATGCCGATGTTTCCATGATGAACTTGTGGGAAGATGAACCAGGTGCTAAGACGAACCCATGGGGTGATACGGATATCATCAACATAAAAGTGGGGAACGAAGAATGGACTGTAAATAGAACGGTAGTAGAAGCTGAGAAATGGAAGCCCGAAGACCTGTGGGAGGACCTGGCTGTCGCTGACCTGGTCGCCAATCTCCAAGGCACTACCATTGGGAACAAGCGCAAGGCCCTTGTAGATTTGTGGAATGAAGAGTCCAAGTACCAACAGATTGGTCAATTAACCAGGAGTGGTCGAATATACCAACCCCCTAATCTTCAAATCGGAGAACCCTCCAACCCTCCAGCTCCACTAACCAAAGAACCTTCCAACCCGTTTGTTACCCCAATCAAAGATACTTTCCAACCCTTTGCCCCGCCAGTTAAAGAGCCTTCACGCCCTGAGAAAGACCCAGAAAGAATGATCAAGCGCCAACTCGAACAGACTCCAGCCAAAATGTCTGTTTGGGACGTGCTTGTTCATTCCACCCGCCATCGTGAAGGATTCATCCAAGCTCTCTCTCACCTAAAAGTCCTCTCCGCCATAACCCCTGACGAACTTGTAGCACTCATTAAAACCATACCCGTCAAACATGCTATCACCTTCACTGATCGAGATTTGCCCGTTGATGGAACTGATTACAACCGGCCACTCCATATCACTCTAAAATGCCACGGAAAATGGGTACCGGTAATCCTCATTGACAATGGGTCAGCAATCAATGTCTGCCCACTTCGTGTCGCTTATTGCCTGGGATACAAAAATAGTGATTTCTCTCCATCAGAAGTCAAAGTTCGGGCATATGACAACACCTGTCGGGATGTGACTGGCACTCTCATGCTTCCTATGACTTTTGGGCCCTACCAAACAGATGTGGAGTTCCATGTGGTAAACATTCCTGCATCCTTCAACCTACTGCTGGGTAGACCTTGGATGCATCGACCTGATATCATGGCAGTTCCTTCAACACTCCACCAGAAAGTTAGACTGGGACTAGAAACTGGGATGCTCACTATTCACGGTGATTCTGGGATTCGTGCTCCGGTGGAAGACAATGCCCCGCTTTTGGAGATACAACATGGGGAAGAAGACGTTGCTCTGGGCGGTTTCTCTCTTGACACCTCTCATTCTGTTTTCACTGTCAAGATTGATGACGACTTCGTCGTTAGTAATGTGGCCATAAAGATAATGAAGAAAATGTCCTACATGCCAGGATTAGGGCTGGGAAAGAATCTTCAGGGGCCAGCACAGTTTGAAGAGTCAGGAACTTTAACCCGCATAACAGGTGTGGGGTACTGCCCTTCCGAGGGTAGAAGGGAGAAGAAAGGAGACAGGCTGTAAGATTATTTTGTCAAAGAAAAGGTAAAACAGATTTATCAAAGGCAGTCGGAACCATTCTGGGACAAAGAAACCAATACCTTCCTACCAGGATTTGAGATATTCGCCAATGATGTCTGGCCTGAAAGTGATGAAGAGCCAGAAGCCATAATCAAACCAGTAAATGCGACAGATTGGGTTGAAACTCTTGCCTTGGGTAGCTTGGCAACCTTATTCGAGGCGGACGAACCATTGGGTATAGCTGTGGAGGCAGAAGTCTAGATGCTGGGGCAGGAGGCCCCCGAAGATCCAACTTCACTCATCATGGATGCCGCTGGAGATTATAAGAATTGGACTTTCATACCGAGTGCAACCAGTCATGAGTCTGAATCTGAAACTGAGTCCTTCAAGTCCTCTGAGTCTTCCGAGTCCTTCGAGTCTTCTGAGTCTGTTGAGTCTGAGATGGTGCCTCTTGGCCCGACTCATCAGAGTCTGTATTTTGAGTTTGAGTCTACCCATGTGTACGATGCCCTCGAGGCCTCTGCTAATGATGAAATAAATGAATCTGATTCCGCTTACCTCCCTGATTTTGAAATAAATTGTGTTGACCCCAATGATGAAGGGATCGATTTCGAGGGGGAAATCCCTGAAGAAATTCGGTCCCTAATCGAAAGGGAAAACGAAAGGCATGCTCAGCCTGTAAAAGAAGAAGTTGTTTCAATAAATTTGAGGGACAAAGGGAATCCCCGAATGGTCCAGATCGGTTCCGCGCTGTCAGAAGAAAAACGTCAGGCTCTTGTGGAGTTGTTAAAAGAATTCGAAGACGTTTTTGCATGGTCGCACGCTGACATGCCCGGAATTGATCCTGAAATCGTGGAACATCGGATTCCCCTTCACCTTGACGCGAAACCAGTAAAACAAAAACTGAGACGCATGAGGCCCGACTGGGTGCTCAAAATAAAAGAAGAAGTAACTAAACAAATCAATGCTGGGTTCTTAATGGTAACTAAATACCCTCAGTGGGTTGCTAACATCGTTCCTGTTCCAAAGAAGGATGGCAAAATCAGGGTCTGTGTGGACTTCAGGGACTTAAACAAAGCTAGCCCCAAGGATGACTTCCCTCTGCCCCACATCGACGTGCTAGTTGATAACACCGCGGGACATGCCTTACTTTCCTTCATGGACGGCTTCTCAGGATATAACCAGATTCTCATGGCCCCGGAAGACCGAGAGAAGACCACGTTCATTACCGAGTGGGGAACCTATTGCTATCGGGTCATGCCTTTCGGGCTGAAAAACGCAGGTTCCACTTATCAACGAGCTCCTATAACCTTGTTGCACGATATGATCCATAAAGAAGTGGAGGTTTACGTTGACGACATGATCGTTAAGGCAAAAGAGCGAGAAGGTCACTTACCCGCGTTGAGAAAGTTTTTCGAAAGGATAAGGAAGTACAGGATGCGCCTCAACCCCGCTAAATGTACGTTCGGAGTCACCACAGGGAAAATGCTCGGATTCATGATCACCACTCGCGGCATCGAAATCGATCCGTCAAAGATTAAGGCCATTCTGGAAATGGAGCCACCACAAACAGAGAAAGACGTAAGGAGTTTCCTTGGCAAAATACAGTTCATCAGCCGGTTTATCGCAAAACTGACTTCAACATGCGAACCCATATTCCATTTGCTTAAGAAAGGAACACCCTTTGCATGGAATGACAAATGTCAGCAAGCTTTCGAAGCCATCAAAGCCTATCTAAGGAATCCGCCAGTCTTAATGCCGCCAGAACCAGGAAAACCTTTGATCATATACTTGTCGGTCACCTCGTCTTCCATGGGGTGTATGCTGGCACAGGAAGGAGACGATGGGGTTGAAAGGGCCGTCTATTACCTCAGTAAAAAGATGGTTGGGTCTGAAGAACGCTATACTCCCTTAGAAAAGACATGCTGGGCACTTGTTTGGGCTTCCCGAAAGTTAAGACATTACATGCTGGCCTATTCGGTGAGATTGATATCCCGAATGGATCCTCTGAAATACTTGTTCGAAAAGCCAGCACTCACAGGAAGGATGGCACGATGGCTATTGATGCTGGCAGAATTTGAATTAAAGTACGTCAGCAGAAAGTCAGTAAAAGGAAGGGCTGTTGCTGAATTTTTGACCGATTGCCCAATCGAAGGAAAGGAGGATGCCGAATTTGAGTTCCCGGACGAAGGCATATTAACCATAGTTGAGGACGTGTGGCAGTTGTATTTCGACGGAGCAGCCAATCAGAGAGGATTCGGAATTGGTGTGCTGCTAATTTCACCGGATGGGTCGCATATCCCGCTTGCATTCAAGCTCAACTTTGAGGTCACCAACAATCAAGCGGAATACGAGGCTTGCATTGTCGGCATGGAAGCAGCCATTGAAATCGGTGTAGAAAAATTGGAAGTCGTGGGAGATTCCAACCTGGTCGTTTCTCAGGCAAACGGTGATTGGAAGGTCAGGGAAGAGAAGTTAAAGCCATACCATCAAGATCTCGAAGATCTCATTCCCCATTTTAGCAAAGTAACTTTCACCCATGTCCCGAGACTCAAGAATCAATTCGCTGATGCCTTGGCAACATTAGCCTCCACGGTCGAAATCCCTATCGGTGTGAAGTTAAGGCCAATTATGATCGAGCAAAGGGATACCCCGGTATATCGACATGTCATGGCCATCAACGAGCCCGAAGACGGTCACCCTTGGTTTTACGATATCTGGAGATTTGTGGAAAAGGGAGAATACCCCTCTGAAGCAAGCAAGAAGGACAGGACCGCCCTTCGGAGAATGGCAGCCCAGTACATCATTTGTGGAGGAAATCTATATCGAAGGTCTCACTGTGGAACCCACAAGCTGTGTATTCATGGTGAGGAGGCCAAAAAGGTGATGGAGGAAGTCCACGAAGGAGTATGCGGTCCTCACATGAACGGCATGATGCTTGCCAAAAAGGTTTTGAGACAAGGCTATTTCTGGTCCACTATGGAGACGGAATGTGTGGAATACGTACGACGTTGCCATAAGTGCCAAATTCACGCTAACCTCACGCATGTTCCACCACATGAGTTGCAGCAAACGATCTCGCCATGGCCTTTCTCGACGTGGGGTATTGATGTCATCGGAAGAATTGTGCCAGCAGCTTCTAACGACCACAAGTTCATCCTGGTGGCTATCGATTACTTCACAAAATGGGTAGAAGCAGCCTCATATGCAACCCTGACCGCGGTTCAAGTCGCGCACTTTATCAAACAAAACGTTATTTATCGGTATGGGGTCCCACAAGCATTCGTGTCCGACAATGGGGTGCATTTCAAAGGCCGAGCAAGGGAAGTCTTGGAGGAATTCCAGATCCAAGTACACAAGTCAACAACCTATCGACCACAGACCAATGGGGCCGTGGAGGCGGCCAACAAAACAATCAAAACCATCCTGGAAAAGACTATTCAATCTGCAAGGGATTGGCACGAACGACTACCTTTGGCATTGTGGGGATACCGCACGTCTGTGCGTACGCCAACAGGAGCAACTCCGTACTCTTTGGTTTATGGCATGGAGGCCGTACTTCCCATAGAATTAGAGGTGCCATCCCTCCGGACTATGATCGAATGCGATGTACAAGAGGCAGACTGGCTGAGCAACCGGTTTGAAGAACTTATGTTGTTTGATGAACGTCGTTTAAGGGCACTTTACCACATTCAAGGATATCAAGGAGAATTGCACGCGCATTTAATAAGAAAGTGAAGCCCAGGGATCTGGCAGAAGGCGACATGATTCTGAAGGAGATACGAGCACCAATCTATGATCCACGAGAAAAGTTCCGACCAAAATGGTCTGGGCCGTATATTATCAAGACTATCCTATCTGGAGGAGCTACGCAACTCATTGATCTGGACGGAAACGAATTCTCGACTCTAGTCAACCTGAATCAACTCAAGCGCTACTACCCCTGAGAGAAGCTCGCTGGGCTGAAAACTGCAAGGGCAGCCAGTTCCAGGCAAAAATTAGAGCAAAAGGCCCGCTAGGATGGAAACCCGCAAGGGCATCTTAGGCAAAAGTTAAGGCATACAATGAACGAGCTCGCTGGACCGAAAACCCGAGAGGGCGGTACTAGGCAAAAGAAAATTAGAGCGCAAAAGGAGAGTGTTAAAACCAGAGCGAACCCTATCCTTGAACTACGTCATGACCTGATTCCTTCATCAAGAGGATACGTAGGCAGTCTCACTATGGGACTCGGTCACGATCAATCAAAACAAAAATCCAGGTTGACAGAATCCAGAAAGGCAGAATCAGAGAGGGGGAGACCCTCTATAACTCACTTTATTAAGATAACTGCTTCTAATATATATGGCTGAGCATGATCTTCAAAAGTAAAAGGCAATACAATAAAAGGAGGTCCACAATTTATTCAATCATCAGGGTAGTAAGATCGAGTCAGTTTTCTTGGACACCCGCCCTCGCAGCAATGTCCCTCCTGAGCCATTTCCTGTAACTCCCACGCACTGCCACAGAGGGGTAAGAATGAGTATCGGTCACCTCACGAGACCTCCAGAATCGTTGATAGTTGCAAAGAACCGAGTGACGAAAGAAAGGTAGGACCACATCCACCAGGATCTCTGCAGGAACCTCCTGTCTCAAACCAAGCTGACGCTGAATCCGATAAGGGATGTAGAAGGTAAAAGCCTCCAGCCCAGGAAGAACCACCCACTGGGAACCCATATAATGCACAGTCATGGGCGGGAGATCAAGCCAAGAGCTTCTCCAGGAAATAGTCTCAGCCTGTTGATGCTTGAAGAAGGTGACCCACTCGGAAACACGCTTGTCCGCAAATTCGAAGCACCGAGAGGAGAGTAACCTAGCCCCATATGCCAAGTTGTCAGGTGGGAGAGTCAGTATGTTTACCTTGTCGCATAGCCAAATCTGCCCAAGAGAGAAAACAAGTAAGAAACCATAGGAGGCCCAGCCCAGCATTAAAGAAAATGGGAAGAGCTGAAAAGAAGAAAAATGAGGCGAAAACTAACCTGCAGAAGAAGGGGGCAGCCTCCAAAAGTCTCAGTCTCTCCAGAACGAACCCTGTCTAAACCCATCAGTGTCTCAGCCAATACCATCAGAATCACATCCTTCCGCGCCCCAATCTGCACTGCAATGCTCACCAATGCCGAGCTAGCATGGCCAATGGAAGGAACCAAGAAGTAGGCGGCAAGTAAGCACATGCAAAGAGCAGTCATGCGCCGAGAGTGGTAGGTTACGTCCGCTAGGTTGCCAAGAGGAGAGAACATCTCGATGAGGCGCATCACGTTGAGACGACCATTGCTAACCAAGTAGCGAGCAACACCGTCATTCAAGACAAGAGAGGCAGCAAGAACTTTGGACATGTTCTCGCGCACCGGAGGGACAATGACATCTCCAGAGCCGAAACCGCCAAGGTAGGCGCGAAACTCCTCGATTGTTGGGCAAAGCTCTTGTCCACCAAAGCGGAATACATGCACCTCCGGATCCCAAAGGCTTATGGCAGCCTTTAGGAGCTCAGGGCGAAGGCGGATGTTACGAAGGTATCTCATAGAATAGAGGCCATGCGCCCTAAAGTTGAGCCAATCAACCCCCTCCATGGAAATCAACCACGGCCGTAGCGAACCGGTAAGAGAAAGGGCCATCGGGAGGAGATGAAGGTTTGAAGAGGAAGAGATGTGGTCAATATGAGACCTAAGGCCTGAATTTATAGAAGGATAGAGGAGACACCTTCAACTTCCAAAATAGCCTTGGGTTCCAAAAATTGTAGATTTTCCATAAGTCTTGCATAGGGAAAAGCTTGGTCATACTCTAAAAGAACAAAAGCAGACATACATTGGCACGGATCTGGTATGGGACAGGTCAAACTTTAAACCTCGTGCAATCTGTCTTGGGAGGCAGCAAATGGCAGGATGTCAGAGAAAAGGTGCCGCGCGGTGTAAAGAGGTGGCGCACGGCATACCAAGACCAGGAGAAAACCACGGCATAACACGGATACGCCGTAGAATCAGAGGAAGACCCGCACGGCTCTTTGTAGCCCCGCACGGCATTTTAAGTCTGCATTTCTACAGACTTTGACAGCAGAGGTTAGAAACCATTTCGAGACACTCGCAGGCATCACCAACCCTCAGAACATGTCTCAATGGGTATTTTGGACTTCAGGGAACCCCCGCTTCAAGTCAACTCCCAAAATTCAACGTGAAAACACCAAAAAGTCAATAAAACCCATTTCCCAAGTCATGTCAAGGTATCGGAGTCCGTTTCAAGTCGTTCCAAGTCAGTCTTTCAGGCCCAACAGGTCATAATGACCAAAGGTGACCTGGTCCAAGTTTCGTTTCGCGGTCAATGTTGAAATCTGAGAATGTCACCCTCCAAAGTCATGGTTTTCTCGCTTCTTAGGCATATTTTCAAGAAGTTTTCAGTTTTCAATAAGAGTTTGGGTTCCGTAGTCACGTGACAAGTATCCAGGGTCGTTATTGATGAACAAAAGTCCGCAACAGGGGTAGTTTCGTAAAGTCTTGAACAAAGGGATCAGTTTTTCAAAAGTTATTCATTATATCTTCTTTGATTTCTATTCCAACGTCAATGAATCTTTGCCCCAACATACTGCTCATCATAAAACTCAAAGTTCGTTTCAGATTATGGCTCAAAGGACTAGTCGCATGCATTGGTTAATGTTTCTGTTATTCAAATCTTTCTTAGACAAATGACAATAAGGGAAGATGAATGACATAAACACTAAAAGAAATAAGCATCTCTATATATAATCTCCGAAATATCCATGAGTCGAAGTACCAAAAAGCGTGCAAGCCTCAAAATCCTATCTACTGATGGTAAACAGGCACCCTTCCAAAAGAAGCACGCAGGCTCCGGTCAAAAAGCAAAATAAAAGGGAACTCTACTCTAGTCCTCATCCTCGTCGTCGTCCTCACCCTCCTTGCTGTCCTCCCCAGAGGCCTCCTCTGCCGGAGAGCTAGCCGCCTCCTGAGTACCAGACGCCCTAGGCACTGTACTCCCCGAGGTGTCCGAGAGGTCAACGTCCGTCGGCTCCTCAGTCTCGTCAGAGACGTCGACTGGCTCCTCCTCTGTACCCCCAGAAAGCCGCCGCCTCTTCGACGGAGGCTCCTCCCGCGAACCCGCAGAGGAAACCTGTGGCGCCTGCATGCGCACAGACTTCCTGC
Source organism: Rhododendron henanense subsp. lingbaoense (assembly GCA_020567845.1). Lineage (NCBI taxonomy): Eukaryota > Viridiplantae > Streptophyta > Magnoliopsida > Ericales > Ericaceae > Rhododendron > Rhododendron henanense. The sequence continues at coordinate 28,945,091 of CM036314.1, forward strand.
GCAGCCCACGCGAAGCCCCTCCTCCAGCCTGCAATGACATGGTATTCATCATTAGCGTTGTAATCATGAAATAAGCAATAGGAAATAAAAGCAAAGGATTCGAAAGCTTTACCATGGTCCCACCAGCGCAAGGAAGCACCTCTGGGGCACGCCCCATGGCGTACTGCCTCACCAGCTGCTCCAGGCCCATCATGGCCTCGCCCATCTCTCTCACATACTCCGGAGTCGCCTACACAATAGGTCAATTGCTTAGAACATACAGCAATACTAACGAGTAAATGCAAATGGGCGGAAAAAAAAAAAGAATGCAAGTTATACCTGAGCAAGAAACTCTGGAGCTGCGACCGTGGGACGCGGCACCACCACTACACCAGAAACTCCCTGGGCAGTCGTCACGTCCACGGTCCAGGAGAGTCGAGGCAAGCTGGCCCCACCCGGGCCTGCGCCGTCACCTCGACCTCCGACGCCACCCTCGCATCCTCTGCCTCTCCCTCCTCTCCGTCCTCGTCCGCCTCTACCACCTGCACCACCTGACGCTCGAAGCGTTGCCTCCCGAGCAGCAGCCCGTACCCCGAAACTCGACATCAAGTATCGAGCCCGGTACTCAGAGTAGTCCACGCCCGCCTGGAAGAGCGGCTCCAGCTCAAGGTCCGGTCGTGTGAACCGCTCAACCTCTCCCCTGGTGTACAAGCTCGTCCGCTGCACCAGAGCAGGAAGGAGACCAGGGACTCTAAAAGCATCCAACCTCAGCGACTGACGTGACACCCGGTCACCCAGGTACCACTGCCAGCCGTAAGGGGACTCAAGCAGCATTCTCCCCCTCGTCACCTCCCTACTCCGCACCAAGAAAGGAGACTCGCAGCGGTCCCACACACGCCAGCGGACCTGCAACAAAAAATGAATGATATCAGCATGAGATTTGAATAAGAACTATCAAACAAATGGAAACATGCGAGATATGATCATACCCGGTCAGGACGAAGCTCGTCTAAGAAGAGGCGGTAGGCGTAGGGCCCGGGGAAGCACTGCGTCACTAGGGCAGGAGGTCTCAGGAGGGTACATGTCCAGTACCTCGTACGTCCACAGCTGCAGAATCAGACATCAAGGATTAACACAGGATATGCAATAAGTGAATAGAAAGACAAATAAGTGCAAGAGAAGTTCGAAGTATACCTCCCAGACCCTCCAGTAACCGCCGAGGCTCTTCCCCGCTCCTCGGGAAATAGACCCCATGAAGGCGTAGCACGCCCCCAAAGCTGCACCGCCCCAGTCAAAACGGGCTATCTCCCCGACGTCCCTCAAGGCCGGTAGGAGCGAAAGGTGTACCCGATTGCGCCTGTTGGGAAATAGGGACGCACCGAGCAAGTACAACAGAAAGCACCGCGCCATCTGCTCCTCCTGCACCCTGTCAGTCGGGAGCTCCTCTGTCCAAAACCCCAACAGCTGAGCGTACTGGGCGTCCTCACTCTCTGCCCTCAGCACGTACCCCAGTGTCTCCCGCTGGAGCACCGCGCTCCTCCCCGTAACAGCGTCGTAGGGGATAGGGTCACCCCCGACCCTCAGACCAGTGATCGCCGCAAAGTCCAGCGGCGTCACCGTCAGCTCGCCAAAAAGGAAGTGGAACGTGTTCGTAGTGTCCCACCACCTCTCAGCTAGTGCCCTCACCACCTGACGATCGTTGCTCGCCCTCACGGCCTCAGGGAGTCTCTCCCAGAACGTCGGCACGTCGGCCGCACCACCGTAGCACGAGATGGTGATCGCCTGTTGCAATGAGTTGATAACATTCAGTAAACAGGTATACTATTCAATGCAAATACGGCATTCAGATAAAGAAATGAAGGTACGATACATTGGAATTTGAAATGCAAGTGTTTAAAGTATACCTCGTCTCGACGCAAAGAAAGGTGCTGCTGTGGGTCCCTCAGGACCAGAGCCTCGTCGTACATAGGCCGCGCCGGCCTGTAGGCGTCCAAAAGTGTAGGAACCACTACGTGCTGAAAAGGCACGTAGGACTCCGCCTCGTAAGGTCCACGCCCCTTTAGGGCCACTGCTGCCTCCTCCACAACACTCCTCCGAGGGCCTGTCCCACCTCCGGCAGTCTCCTCCTCTGCTCCCTGTGACCCTCCGACGGCCCCCGTCTCTAGCTCAACCTGGAGCACCCTTTCCTGAGCCTCAAGTAAGGCCGCAGCCAGTCCAGGTACCCCCCGTAAGGTCTCAACCAAGTCCTCAAAGGACGCCTCCTCAAGGTAGTCGCCTAAACCGATGGGCCGCGACGACCCTGCACCCTCGCCACTGCCAACAAACATGGCTGGCGTCTCCCTCTCCTCCACCAACTCCTCCTCGACGACGGGACCCTTCCCCAGGTCAGTCCGAGGCTCTCTCACAGGTGAGGCCTCTATCACCGTCTCCACTCCGACAAGCCCGTCGCCACTGCGATCCTCCGTGACCCTCTCTGCTGAGCCAACTACACCCTCCGTCCGGCCTGTAGCCTCGTTCTCACCCCTGGACTCCACTGCACTCGGAGTCTCCGTCTCCTGACCGTATCCAGCCAACACCCCGCTACCGCCGTCGCCACCACCATTGCCGACCGCCGCGGCAGCCGAGGACGTGACTCCCTCGGCCAATGCCGCCAGGGCCGAGACCCCCACGGTCTCCGGCCCCTCCCCGACTGCCGCGACACTCTCCGGAACCACCGTGGCCTGCACCACGTCGTCCCGCGGGGGGTGATCATCCCCGGGTATATCCGCGCTATCCATAATGTGCGAGAGAGAGAGACGAGAGAGCAGTGAGAGAGATAGAGCAGCGAGAGAGAGAGATAGCGAGAGAGAGAGACGATCGAGAGAGAGAAGGCGAGAGAGAGAGAAACCAGAGAGAGAGACATGAGAGAGAGGAGGGAAATTCGAACGATCGGGGCGTACTGTGTACGCCCCGTATATATATATATACATCCCCTAAACCGGTTCATCTGGACTTTAAGTGGACCGGGTTTGAGGAGAGGTGCGCCGCACGGCATACTGGATCGCAGCGCACGGCATAACGGCTTAACTGGATGAAAGATCTCGAGTTCCCACAATGCACGGCATTACCCTTGCTACGCTCGGCACACTGGGTTATTTCGACAGTTCAGATTTTGAGGGCAGTCTTCTGGCCATGGCATTCACATTCGGTCTCGTTCATGAACAGCATAAGCAGAAAAGCAGACAAGCGATGATAAGGAATGGACTTTTCATTTCATCAAACCCGAGGAAATCCCCGGGATTTGCATTACATTGTTCAAAAAAAAAAAAAGAAGAGAAAGGCAGAAAATCAAAACAGGAAAAGAAGTCCTATGCCCCCCCTATTCTTCTTCCTCGAATTCTCATCCTCAGTCGCTCCCTTCACCGGAGCGGTCATCCGAACCGTTCGGATTCCCCTCCGAATCCTCTGCAGTCCCGTCCGAATCATGCCCCGGTGCATACTCCGGGTCATGTTTGCTGTCCATCTGGTCAAAAGCGAAGTCCTGAAGATTGGACACTGCGCGACGGAGAGTGCGAATCGTTGATATGAGCCTCGCAATCTGACGGTTCAATTGCTCAATCTCCTCGCGGTAAAAGCCCATCTCGGCCTCCAAAGAGATCACACGCGCTGTCAAGTCGTGTGCCGCCATGTCTCGAGAAGTAGATTACGAGTCTAGGAACCTGGAAAGATTTGGGAGAAGAGTGCATAGAATGAAGCATCACCTTCCCTTTTAAAAGAGGTTCTGACCGACGAAAGGGCACGCCTGTATTAATTGGCACCCTTAAACCAGCCAACTGATCTTGGAAATCGAAGAGGTGCATGGGAAAACGAAAGACCGCGCGCCCTTTCGATCGCCCGCACGGCATTTTGACTTCAGAAGAATAAATGTGTTTTCTCGGAAATTGAACACTCTAGCCACCAAAATCATCTCGGAAACCAAAAGGCTCCAGCCGTTTTGCAGCATAAATCCTTTGGAATAGCGTGCATTAATGATAGGATTATTTGGTCCTAGTCCCCCGGGACTTGCAAAAATTCCCCGTCCCCCGAGGATCGGTCATATTTACACCTGTTCGCAGTATTCGCCAGATTCGCGTATCAACCCCATTTCAAAAAATTCGCCTCCCGAGGGCTCGTCTCAAGTCTCAAGTCTCAAAGTCTCAAATCAATTTCAAAAATTCGCCTCCCGAGGGCTCGTCTCAAGTCTCAAGTCTCAAATCAATTTCAAAAATTCGCCTCCTGAGGGCTCGTCTTAAGTCTCAAATCAATTTCAAAAATTCGCCTCCCGAGGGCTCGTCTCAAGTCTCAAAGTCTCAAATCAATTTCAAAAATTCGCCTCCCGAGGGCTCGTCTCAAGTCTCAAAGTCTCAAATCAATTTCAAAAATTCGCCTCCCGAGGGCTCGTCTCAAGTCTCAAAGTCTCAAATCAACTTCAAAAATTCGCCTCCCGAGGGCTCGTCTCAAGTCTCAAAGTCTCAAATCGATTTTAAAAATTCGCCTCCCGGGGGCTCGTCTCAAGTCTCAAGTCTCAAGTCTCAAAGTCTCAAATCAATTTCAAAAATTCGCCTCCCGAGGGCTCGTCTCAAGTCTCAAGTCTCAAATCAATTTCAAAAATTCGCCTCCCGAGGGCTCGTCTCAAAGTCTCAAATCAATTTCAAAAATTCGCCTCCCGAGGGCTCGTCTCAAGTCTCAAAGTCTCAAATCAACTTCAAAAATTCACCTCCCGAGGGCTCGTCTCAAGTCTCAAGTCTCAAAGTCTCAAATCAATTTCAAAAAATTCGCCTCCCGAGGGCTCGTCTCAAGTCTCAAGTCTCAAAGTCTCAAATCAATTTCAAAAATTCGCCTCCCGAGGGCTCGTCTCAAGTCTCAAGTCTCAAAGTCTCAAATCAACTTCAAAAATTCGCCTCCCGAGGGCTCGTCTCAAATCAATTTCAAAAAATTCGCCTCCCGAGGGCTCGTCTCAAGTCTCAAAGTCTCAAATCAATTTCAAAAATTCGCCTCCCGAAGGCTCGTCTCAAATCTCAAGTCTCAAAGTCTCAAATCAATTTCAAAAATTCGCCTCCCGAAGGCTCGTCTCAATTGAATTTTTCGCATTAGTTGCTACATTTTGCATCGTCCCAATTGAACTACGTTGGTCTGATCCCTACAAGTAGGGTACGTAGGCAGTTCCACGAACGCGACCACCATTGTCGTTTATTTGCATTTTCATAGCATTTTATTTTTGTTTCTGTTCAAAGACTTTAGAGCAAACGGATCGGGATGCCTATTCTTTAAGCGTCACTCGTATCAAAACAATGGTATCCGAGTTACGTTAAAGAGGGACTACTGTAGACACCCCAATCCGGACCTCGAAGGGTCTTTGATCGCCCCGATGATGAAATAAAGGAAACAAAGCCTTTGTGAGCTTGAATGAAGTATTCCTCCAGCATCCGCAGCCCAAACCAACCGTCAGCCCAGAAAAGCCCAAAAACTCAAAAGCCCAGAGAAAGCCCAAAGAGCCCTAGATCGAACCTAAAGTACCGCGCGCAACACTTCTACACCACACGGCGTATCGAAATTTAATACGCCGCACGCAGTCATGAGGTTAACCGCACGGCATTTTGGATAAAGTTCTGACTGGCTCAGAAAGCTGTCGGCCACGCCTATTTGAGCCACAGCTGCAATACGGCTCAGCCGAAAGCACACTTCTGGCCCGCCCAGAAAATGCCTCCAACTTTTGAAATTCAAAATCCAAGGCTCTTGCCTATAAATACACCCCTCCACTCAAGGAAAAATGGCCCTTGATCACCATTATACCCTTTCTCTCTCTTCTTGCTTTCACACCCACTTTCCCATTTCCAAGCCTTGAGAATGTTGTTCTTAAAAGACATTCTCTAGGCCTTTTACTCCATTTTTCTCCTCACCATTGAAGTTAGTCCCTTACTAACTTTGAGGTCCCAACCACCCAATATACCCATCTATTACACATATCCACATATCCACATTTCTACTTTCTTTTTCCACCTACCGACGTCCATCCTCCTTCATCAAAGCTCATTCAAGCTCCGGATCCAAGGTAAAAACCAAGTTTCCTTGGGCTAGGCTCTATCCTGGCCCTGAGGGGACCTTTCTGTTTTCAGGCTTGACCCTTTTGGTTAAGATCTGACCCAAAACCTCTTTTTCAAAACAAAACCAGAGTTCTGTACGAAGGTGTTCTACGCCGCGCGGCTCTTTAGAGCGTCGCACGGCGTAGTACACCAATACGCACGGCATTTCAAAAAGAATACTGTTTTCTTGATCAAACTGTCTGGATCGCGATCGTCCGTTGTTGGATCTTTTCTGTATACCAAAAGCTGTCTCAGAACGAGACCATTCCTACAAGCCATGTTTTAAACTCCATAGATCTTTTCTGAACAAGCAAACGTATCAAAAATGGTTTTCCCTTCATGGTTTGAAAGAATGGTGTAGATCTGAGATGATCTGACAGCTGTGAGTTGTCTGAAGCTTTAAAATAAAATCGTGCAATGTAATGGTACACCGTGCGAAGCTTTACAAAACTATAAAAGTTTGGTATCGGGATCAGAACCACGCACGGCATATTGGTAAGCCGCGCGCTACAAGCCGGTATGCCGTCTGACGGAGAGCAGTGATTCAGATAGTTCATTTCTATATCTTTTTTTGTTCATATTATCATCATGCCATCTTTATCATCTCTGTACAGCAAGCACCACTAGCACGGCAACGTGTTATGATTTATCTTGTTCCCCTTTCCCTTTATATGTTTTTGAGGTTTCCCGAATGGTATTAATCCCCCCATTTAAAACGCTTAGTAGAGACCGGTTTTCACCGGGCGAGCGGGGTGCTTTTCAACAAAACCTTCCCCGCTCGTAACCTGGCTCCCGGATCCAAAATCTCAAACAGTTTCGCTATACCAAAAGGCCTTTCTTTTCAAAACAAAACCCCCACGGTTCCTCGGATCATCCATCTCAAAAATCTGGGTGGCGACTCTGTCACAAATCGCACCGTTTCGGGCCCGGGAGCCCACAGTTATGTAGAACTTTGAACTTGCATTATGGATACATGGAATATAGTTTGATTGGATAATGCTTTGTTAAAATAAAAATAAAAAAAACCGCCAAATTGCTTGGCGCCGCCTAGGCGGCCTGGCGCTTGGAGGTGGGTCTCCGCCCTACTAGCGCCGAGCGCCATTTAGAACATTGAATGTAGCAGCATTGACCATTTGGATAAATTTAGCAACATCTATTAAAACTAGAGGCCAAGCCACACGCGATGTGTGTGCAAGTCGAATATTGCTTATTTTTTGTGTTAAAAAAATAAGCGGTATTGGACTTGATCACGTGTGCCCCGGCCTCTACGTATTGGATTCATCAGATTTTAGGTGAATGGAAAATTAGATGATTGGATCGAGCACACCTATCCAACTAATCGTCCAATTTGTCCCGCCACCTAATTCAGCACCTAGATGTTTGGCTAAGCAAATTTTTTATAACACTGCTTGTATTGTTTAAGAAAAGGATCGTACTCCTTGCATTGCATGTGTCAAACATATTGACTATAACTCGCATCAATCCACAAAATGGACCTCTTTATGTTAAGTTTCACTACACATTGCCAATAGTGAGATTCTTCTAGCTTATATAAGTTCATAAGTCATAACGAATACAATAGGAAAAGCCAGATAATACTTTAGATGGTATTAGTACGATGATGTCTCTAGGCGAAACATGGATAAAATAAATTGAACACCATCTGAACAACTGAATACAAATGAAAACAAAAACGAACCAGATTTCAACTGACAATGAAGACAGAGTCATTGTTGTCATCAAGATATTTATATCTGGCCTCCTCTCAATGCAGCATTTTATCACTGGAATTGCAGTGATTCCATCACCTGATCAAGAAAAACAACAATCACAACACAAATAGAACAAAATTCCAATTGACAAACACTACCCCGTTTGGTTTGAATGAAACATAAAACATACAGGTGATAGTATTCAAAACAACAAAAGGAAGCAAGAATATCCATCGCTAACTAACACAAAGAGCTCATTTGGTAACTTACAACGAGATATGGTTACCAGAAGTGAAGCGATCTTGCGAGAAGAGAAGCATACCACAAGGATAGGGGGTCGGAAAAAAAGAGAAGAGGAGGAGAAAGATAACAGATCAGAAACCTTACCATTCGCCGCTCCCGTCGCCGGCCGAAACCCCCAAAAGGGTGCCGATAAACCAGCAAATTGGCCCAAATAAACAACCAGGGGAAGACGACCGTCGAGAACCAGGACGCCCAGCACCAATCTCCATCGCCACCATCTTCAGCACCTGTACCTAAGCCGATCATTTTTTAATAAGAAAAAGAAACGGGAAAAAAAAAAAAGCAGGCAGAAGAGGGGAAAAAAATGACAGAAAACAGAGGGAAATAGGGAGGAAGGGGGAGAGATAGAGAGAGGAGGAAAGCCCCCCGGCAACTGAAACCCTAGAAACGACCAAGAACTTTTCGCCTCCTAGAGAGAGAGAGAGAGAAGGGGGTTAAGTATCCAAAATCTTAACTCTTACCAACTTAAAAAATGTTGTACATAACATTTGTCTACAATTACGTATATGATGATATGCACGTATGGGATGAGAGAGAAGTATAACCTAGGGAGACGGCGTGGAACCAGATGAGAGGGCCGGTGGGGCGAGGGAAAGAAGGACGGCTGAGGCGCTCGGGCCAACGGAGAGGGTGTTCCAGGCCTCGAACCCTCCACAGACCGTAGCTCAAAGCTCTGTACACCATATACACCAGCTTCCCTCTCTCCCTCGCCATTCTTGCCCAACTGCAGTCTTTGTGTGGAGAGAGAGAAGGTTTTGTGTGTGGAGAGAGAGAGGGGGGTGGGAGGGGGGATTGTGTGGGAAGAGAGAGAAGGTTTTTCTTCTCTCTAAACCTAGAAGAACAAGACGACGCTTGGGAAAGATTTGTGAAAGATTTTTCAATACCGTTGGCATGAACAAAAAAAGGTCGACTTGTAACCGAAAAGATTTTCAAAAAAGGGTCAAAGATTTACCCAAAGATTTTAAACAACATTTACAACTCTTCTTTCACGAGTATTTTTCTTAATTTGAATTTGAATCACTTTCCCATAGAGTAGAGGAAAATGAGGTTTTAATGAAGTGTAAATGTCAAAACCTATTTTGTTCATGCCAAAACTATTTTGCACAAAATACTTATATCCTGTATATAGTACAAGTCTTCTATGCACAATAATTTTGAATCAACTACAGTTTTCACAAATCAAACCTACAAATCTTTTTAAAACGGTACAATTCTTTCACAAATCTAACCAACAAATCTTTCTAAACGGAAAGATTTTCAACACTCTCCGACACTTGGAAAAGATTCGTGAAACAAGACACATGATACAACCCCTTTTTTCTTTTTACTCCCTTCCTACAAAAGTGATTCAAATTTAAATACAAAAATACTCATGAGAAAGGACCACCTCTCCAATGGTCTGATTTTCTCTGTCCCGAAACCTCTTGTGTTTTTGTGTTGAAGGGTTTCCGGTTGTTGATTTGTGTCAATTTTTTAATTATTATAAATTTAACGGCCGGAACCACCATGTTCGTTTTGGTTCTTTGTACTTATTTGTTGAGTTTTCACTTTTACCTCTCGGTGTTGGAGTAATCTCTTTTAGTTGCCTTAATTGCTACGGACTAGCGGTAAGCTGGTTGGGGTGTGATGAATGGTTAAAAGTGCATATTTATCATATTATATAAATTCCACTTGTATTAGCAGTAATCTCTTTTAGTATTGCACTTGTATTATATAAATTCCTCCAATGTATGCTTAGTTGTTGATTAATGGATTAATTATTTCTTTGCAGGTGAAACGAGTGATTTTGGTGACATTTAAAAAGGTTGGAGTTGATGTTGGATCAACCTTAAAAGAGATGGGTTAAAGCATAAGAAAAGTGCCAAAAATAAGCCCAAATCATGTGTTCATGAGTGGAAAAAAGAGTTCGACCCAATAGTTGGTGGCCCAACACTTAATTTCTCATGTTATATTGATTCACTAGTACTTGCCCGTGCCTACGGCACTACGCACCCGGCTGGAATTGCCCGTGCCTATGGCACTTGCTAGCTAGTGGCTCAAACAGTAAATCGATTCATTAGTGTGTAGTATGTGATTCTCTTCTTAGTGACACGAAATAGAATTACCCGTGCTTACGGCACTCCCCCAACTAAACTTTTAAGCTACTACAAAGAACTATCAATTTGTTTATGAATCCTAATAAATACCAGGTAAAAAGTTAAAACTAAGCAGCAACAAATCCAAAGCAGCAACAAACATAATCATATTTCCAATTGAGAGATGAGATTCCGTCAAACATGGGTAGAGACGTCATCATATCATAGAGAAGCAGATTAGCAATAGAAATACACTCAACATAGAGCAGAAATGTACACCATTTCATACTCTCTTACAAAACCCTGACAAAATTTTGCAGAATTAAGTGACTACGCTCCAAATTCAAGTTCCAGTCATATACGCCGTTCAGGAAGGAAATTTTTTTTGCATAAGCCCTTTCAACCGATAGTAAGAAAACCCATAAAATACCTCTCATAAGCAAAATAGAAGAGGTACGAATTTTGCCAAACACATGGTGGGCAACAGAAAATACCTCTCATAAGCAAGTTTTTTTTTCTAAACTATTTTTGAGAGTTCATTTGATTGATCAAATCAAATACCTATGTCCCGTATGTGAAACTTTCATGCTTTTAATGTTTCTTATTTTTGCTTATAGCTACGTACATAATTTAATCGCAAGATTCAATCTAACTCTATCACAGTCTATCACAGCAGGTAATTCAGAGAAATCTCTTGAAGGCTTGGAGGTGGGTCTAGTTAGCAAGGCACCATCTTTTTTTCTTGAAAGAGATGAGTTTACTCCCCCCGCTAGATTGAGCCAAAAGCGGAGAGCGTTGAAGGGTTCTTGATAAAGAGACAACTATTCAAAATGATCACGACAAAAGAACACAAAGAACTCAACCCTAGCATGAATTACTTGTGCCTACGGAACTCATTCGAAAAGTTCCAGATTCTTTAGATTGTGATGAACTCTCCCCAAAAATCAAACTTAATAGCATGGATACAGAGTTGCGATAAATTCAAATGAAGCAAATTAATGAAACCAAACAAATTCATAATTTTTTCATAACTAAACCGACTACTCTCACACAAATTCTAGGAAGTAAAACCAAGCCACCAACTCACTTAACACCAGTACCGTCATGACTACGAAAAACCTCCAAGCAAAGCAGTAATCACTATAATGCATCAATGCCCCAAATTAATCACTAAAGGGAACAAATTAAAGCATTCAACTCAGTTATTAGAACTTAGAACAAAGAGCAAACAAAGTAGTTGTTACTAATATTATGATGAATTCAATCAACTGGAGGAATGCTATTATCAAATGTGTGGATGGATCAAGAGCCCCTTCATGCTACATAACACATCCAAACCCACCTATTTACTTGCTAACCCTTCATGCTACATAACACATCCAAACCCACCTATTTACTTGCTAAAGTTTCCTGGGTGGAAAAATCAAAGAGCAAGGTGCTCCACATAAGTTGTATTTTGCAAGACGGATAATGGACATTTTTCAAGCATGTACATACATCACACTTTTGAGGAAGCACAAACGAATCTAAATGCAGTGGGAGTAAGATAGAAGCACGAATGGCAGACAGTGTAGTGGAGAAATTAGCAACTCAGCTAGAAGAAATATTCCTAAATAATATTCCTAAAGGCCCTTTTGTTTTATTAGATAGATTACAACAATAAAAATACCATCGATCACCATCGCAGCTCCCAATTATGCAACAGGCTAATTATTGCAATCCAGATTAAAAAAAAAACAGTGGAAAAACATACAGATGGAATGCAATAAAAGCTGGATAAGGAATTGCCGAGAATCAACCTGTTATCACTTGTGCGCCACTTGTAGCAAACCAAGAGTTTGGAAAAGAGACCGGTGGTTACCGAAGTGAGCCTGAAAATGATAAATTCCCGGTGGGTATGCGGGTTCTTGCCGTTGATGATGACAGAACTTGGCTGAGGATATTAGACGAATTACTAAGGAAATGCCAATATCACGGTCTGATTCTCTCTATTTCTTGCTTTTTCCTGTGTTTAATTCTTAATTTGAGTTTGAATTGTCATAAGGGAAATGTCGTTTCGAAGAAAAAGAAAGCATCAAAGAAACTCCAGAGTCCGAAGTACGTTTTACGACGGAATCTTCTAATTGTATTCTTGTGAGGCATTTTTACAAACACATGGAATGCAAAAAAATCTTGATTGGGATTGCTTACATGAAAAGGAGAGAATGAAGTCCAAGAAATCAAACCTTGATTGACAGAGAGAGCAACAGAAGTGGTCGACGGTGGCGGAATCGATGGCGAAATCAAGCATTTTTTCGTTTCCTAGGAAATCCTCAAATTACTACTAAACCCACCCGGATGAAGTGCCCAGCAACGACGACGACGACCACTTTAGCCATGTTTTTCTCCGGAGTAACTGGGCTTACCACCAGTAAACAACTCCTTTAGCCATGTTTTTCTCCGGAGCCATGTTTTCTTTCACGGCAACGTTGCAGTAGCTTTGAAGGCGGAGAGAAAGAGAGAGAGAGCGAGGTTGCGGGAGGGGAGGGAGGAGGCGCGGTTGAGATTGAGGAAGTGGCCGGCTGCGGCCATGGGGGATAAGGGGGAGGCGGCAGAAGCAGAGAGAGAGAGCCGAATCCCAAGGGAAACACCTGGCAAATTACAGCTTGTATTTTTGTCCAAACAATGTAAGCTATTTACGAAGATGCCATTGATTTGTATGTAAAGAGTGGAGAAATCTGGACCGTTGGATTTGTTTGTATGGATAGATAAAATTTGTGTTAGGAAGAAATCTGAACCGTTGAGAATGAATATTTTGTTAGGAGTATTCCTAAAGGCCCTTCTGTTTTATTAGATAGATTCACAAAATAAAATCACGATATTAACATAATTACAAAGTAGTTATGACGTTAAAGCAACATGAATACACAGAAGATGAAGGCATGATCCTAACATGGATTGTTTGAGAGAGAAAATTTCTGTTAAAAGACTATGAGCTCTTTCTCCAATTTGGCGTTGATAACATAAATCATCCAAAGATTAACTAAAAACAAGCCATAAAAATGGATAAAGAAACAAAGAGGGGAACTGAATAACAAGAAGATCAATCGAAGAAGTTTGGAAAATAAGAAGAAAATCAATTGAAGTTGAAAAAGAAAAAGATCAACTACACAAGAAAAAATAACAGAAAGAAAAACAAATCAATTGAATGAAGAAATTAAAAAAACAAATCAACTAAATGAAGAAATTAAAAAAAATTATCTTAAAAAGAAGTAAAACTAAACATGATCAACTGAAAGAGGAAGACAAAAATTGAATTAGGAGGAGGAAGAGATGAATTTACCAAGATCTTACAAGAAGATCACCTGAGGAAGAGAAGAAGATGACCTCGAGAATAAGAAAATCATGACAAATATAACTTAGGAATTAAGAAAAAGAAATCAATTGAAGAAAGAAGAAACAAATGAAGGAAAAAGATATCAACTGGAAAAAAAGAAGAAAAGAACATCCATTAGAGACGAACAAAAGGAAGAGAAAAAAATAAGAAGAAAAAGAAAGCAACTAATGAAGACATAAAAGAGGAGAAACCAATAAAAGAAATCAACTTTAAACAAAAGGACAATAAATTCGCAGAGGGAGAATGAGGGAGAAGAGAGGGAGAACGAATTGGTGGTGCCGTGGTGGAGAAGAACGTAGAGGGAGAATAGAGAAGGGGGAGAACAGGAGAGTGGTGGTGGTGCTCGGTTATGGAGTTGGTGGTGGTGTTGGATTGCTGGTGTGAAGAGGAGGAGGAGTGGGTAGTGGTTGTATGGATGTGGTTGTATGTAGTAAAAGTATGGGTATTTTTGTCTATTTTTTTAGAGCATTTTTGTCCGAATGTGATTTACTTAAAAATAGGCTGCATACAGTAATTCACAGTTGTATTTATAATCTCCCTTATTTTTATCCTCTTTTTGTGCTTATATTTTTTGCGTTTTTAGAATTGATAGAAGGGGAAGAGAGTGGGGGAAACTTTTTGTTTGGAACAATGAGATGGCCTCTTCTTTAATGTATTTTGTCACACTTTTTCTTTTATATTTTCCTGTTTGTATTGTTACAAAAATGTATGATTTTCAAAAAGGTAGATGAGCCGTTTTTTTACGAAGGAAATTTGATGGAAGCTAAAATAGCTGTTCTGCTAATGGTTTAAGTTTTGTTCTTACCTTGTCTCAAATCTTGATCTTCTATTAGTTATGTCAGAATTGATGTCTCCTGCTCCTCCTCTACCCCTACCTGAGGTCACGTCGATCTGCATTTATTGAGCTTCCCTAGCATTACCGTTAGCATGCAGGATTTCTTGGAGCTACCCTACAGGTTCCAGATTCAGGAGTCAACTTTCCCGTATGAGCATTCGGTACATGTATCAGTTCGTGGAAGAATGAAAGGGTCACCACTACTGAGGATCTCCCCCCTAATTTTAGATAGGTCGTCTGAGGATTCGCTGAGATTCATTGTTGTGCTTACAAATTAGGCTACCCTTATCCGAAAGCTCTTCGGGACCACCTACCACTAGTCTTCGGCCGGAGGGTTAGGAACACTAAAAGAAAATCATGTATTGGTCCAGATAAATTCATTAGATGTAAACTAAGAAATAAGGTGGCGTTCCACTTTTAGAAAAAAAAAGGTTTTGGAAAAAAGAAGGTAATTTCAAGGTCAAAAATCATGTGTTGACGCAAATAATTTTCCTACCAATATGGATCTTGTTTGATAAATCTCATTGAGATCTTTTAAACGGTGCAAAAAAAAATTAAAAATTATTTTTCATTTTCGTTATATTTGAATTTGAAATTACCTTCTTTTTGAAAAAGAAGGTTTTGGGAGAAAGCGGAACGGGGCCTAAATAAATCAGAATATCCTGACTTTGTTGATCTGGACAGGGAAAATAAGTTACTTTCGCTTTTATAAATTAAATTTTTGACAAGTATGGACTATTAAAAAGAATAAGACATGAATTTGGATATTTTCCTTCAACCCCGCAATATTACTTATTTGACATGAATAGTTGAAGGAAATTCTCCAAAGAGAAAATGGATTATGGGAGTGTCTAACTTGAACTATTGATTGGTTCGTGCAGATAGATGCATTTATCTATTTGCCACATTGTAAAATTAATAATCAAATGTGTATTTGTTCCAACCATCGTGGAAGCACCATCCAAAGGATAATTTATTTGAAGATAGATGTCTTTGTTCACTTGAAGAGAATCTCATGTACATGAACAGGCTCCATAAGATCGAGTCCAATAAGTGAAATAGATAGAGGGAATTGATTTTCACACTCCTCTTTTAGCCACTCACACTCCTTTTTTTGTCCTTTCCACATAAATTTACAATATTGTCCTTGGATGTATGTAAAAGTATATTAAATAAAAGGCAATATAGTAAATTCAAGTGGATAAAAAAAAGAAAAAGAAAAGGAGTGTGGGTGGCTAAAAGGGGACTGTGAAAACCATTTTCCATAGATAAAAGGTTTATCTATTTCAGTTATTTAATTTAAGATGAAAAAAAGAGGTTCCGTACCCAATCCATTATTAATTCTAACAATTTCATGAATAAAATCATCTTTCAAGAATATCTCAAACTACTGGAGTACTAACATTCATGAGAACAAGAATTGAGAGTTGCAAGGGGGTCTATCACCTCATAGATATACTTTAGTATGCATCTCAAACCATAAGTTTCTTTTCCGTGATGAATCAGAGATCTCAAAATAAGTTTCAGAACTCTAGATGTGGGACTTGCCACCCCTTGTCCAGACCACCATTGAGCTTCAAGAGCTTAGACTATCAAATTGCAGATGACTGATTCAGTTTACCATGTTTCGTTTTTCTAGAACCAAAAAGAAAGACCAAGTCTGACTTTTCTCCCTTTTTTGAGAATTGATGATAATACATAGGACAATTGTTCGTGCTACTGGAACATCGCGACGTATCGCCTAAGGACTCACTCTTGACCTCCGCACCATTCAGGCAGGGGACTCATAAATAAGTGTATGGACCAACAGGAGTGTATGGTAGTTAAAATGTTCTGGAGCGGCGTGTGGCCATGCCAGACCACTGAGTAATTACTTTTCATACATTGCTTCAAGGCCTTCTGTTGCAAAATATTTACGGGGTCCCCCTCCCAAGTAATGGTGCAAGTGCAATGTTCAGGCCCGTAAACGACTTAGCACCAATCATACAGAAGAGCCACCAATAAACAGAAAGAAAGGAACTACTATTATTAAAGCTCAAGAAATTACTAGTACATGGAATCACATGACCACACAAATACCTATACCAAAAGGAAACAATGGAATGGATTCCTTCCACAAGCCCAAAATCAACTTACCCATATCATTCAAGATCATTAGAACCAGACTCCCCTCCATTCTTCCGCGCATAATTGAACGATCCAGACAACAGAAATGAAAACGAAGTGTCTGAATCATCAAATGGAGGTCGTGGGAACTCATGGAACCCCCCAAGATTGCTCGCATCAAAACTCAATGGCGAGAAAAAACTCGCAGAATCATCATCAGCACTCCCCTTAACATCCCCGACATTTTGAACACCAATCGCATTAGAAATGTTTGAGCCGAAGTTGACACCTAGAAATCCAACCTTATCCGCTGTTTCAGTAGTCTCCATTATATCAGATGGCCCAACTAGCGAGCCTTTAGTTTCATCCAGCGGAATTGCAGGAGTGTGGCCTTGGAAAAGAGTAATATGCCCGAAAAGCTTGTCTTTTCTTGAGAAAGTTGTGCCACATGAACAAAGCCATTTATCCCTCCCACAATGCTTTTCATGGGTTTTAAGATCCGCAATAACAGAGAATTTTTTAGTGTTGCATCTACTACAAGTGTAACTCTTGTCACAATGGGTCCTCTTGTAATGGTTTTTGACACACAAGATGGTCTTAAGAGGCTGAAACTTTTTATGATCTTTATTCCGCTTGCAACCGGCATATGGGCATGAATACCTCTTGATAAGCATTGGCTCAGAGCTCGATTCCTTATTAGGTTTTGCTAGTGCAGCAGCAGTTTTATACTCGTCCCCATGGCCTCTCATGTGCATGCGTAAATTAGCATCCCTCTTGAACCCTTTTCCACAAATCATACAAAAGTGGGTGTGAGGAGCAAGAATTTCCTCTTTCTCTAGTTGCAAGATTTCATAGGAACCGGGTGGAAGGTTTTCCCCTTCGTCACCATCTTCTTCATCTTTTGACTCATGTTCTTCAGTCCAATTTTGTTCAGTTTTGAGATCAACATGGTTGGGCTGATCGGTAACCTTGTTTCCATTTCCATTAAAATTTGGGCCGGACGGAAATACGACTCCACCAAGTTGACCAAATGAGGGATTTGCTGACAGGGTTTGCTTTACAGAAGGGAGAAGACTACCTGAAAGTAAAAACAAGTTGAAAGACAATTGACGTGAGATAGGCAGCGGCAGACTATTTTTTACCTCAGCTAAAAGTTGAACAAAAAGGCTGTGTTTAGAATCTTTGGATCACTGTTACAAGACACCAATACCCTAGCGATTTACGGGTTTTTTCGTGGCACGCATGCATGCCTGGAAACACAACACCTTGGTGGTGAATTTAGCAATCCAAAGCAATCTGCTAAAGTTTTTCGCTAAAAATTCAAGAGTAAATAAACAAAAAATCTGGAGATACCTAGAGTTTTGGAAAGACATCTATCCCGGGAACATTTTGCACAAATTATGGAAATAGTATTTTGCGAAGATCGGAGGTCTACCACTAGAACATTATAATACTTTTGAATGTTTAGAAGTCTACCCCTAAAGTACAATGATCTAGGGCAGGTGGTGTCCACGTGCATGTTCCTGATCCCTCGCACCCAAATGATCTACCTTCCAGGTAAGATAGGTTCGGAAGATGGTATTTGGAGGGATTTAAAGGGGGAAAGGGAAACCAAAATGTGAAGAACCTATATCTACTTATTTGGTTCCCCTTTCCCTCTGTAAATTCCTCTTTGAAATCCATAATCCACACACAGCCTTGATGAATCAATTAGAGTGCAAACCAACATGATACTGATGGGAGAATACTACCTGCGGTGGAAATCAGTTGAACTATAATTGAAGTGAGATCAGCAGTGACAAGCTGTTGTTGCTGAGTTACAAGTTCATCAGCCCGAGAGGGACCCTGGCCTCTACGGCCCATAATTAAACGAACCAAATCTTGGAGTTGATGGATCTTTTGTTCAAGGAAAGACAGGTTGCTCAGCATTGCCCTTGGATCCCATTCTGGGATTTTAGTTTGATTATTTGGATTGGGAGTAACTGAAGATGGGGCTTCAGATGGTTGGTTGAATTCTGGGAACTGGCTTTGTTCAGTGTTCATCTCGAAGTCTTGCATTGAAGAATCTTCTTCTTCCCACTTCTGCTGACATTGCTGCAGATTGAAATTGTTGAAAGACTGGTGATCAGGGGGTACTTTCTTCGGTATCTCCTTAAGATCCATTTCAAATTCTCCCCCTCAGATGTACGAAATCGATTCTGAAAAGATGCAGTATAGGCGTGAGATAGAAGATATTCATCAGATTTGCAAGCACAATAAATGAAAAGGAGAAGAAACAAACAAGCAATAGGAAACGCATAAGGATACTAATATGTAAGTCTTTCCAACAGTAAGGCACATGTATAATTAAATTTAGAAGAGCTGAAAATGCACAAGGATACTAATATGTCATCTTTCGAACTGGAAGGCTGCCATTTTAGGCGACGAACTCGTAAGGAAAACGTTACATGACAATGAAGTGTCGGAACTTCATTTATTTCTTGGCTTTCGCTTTCCCTCTAGACATCCCTCTTCAAGTACACAATCCAAACACAACTTAAATGAATCACTAAGAATGTAATAGAGGAAATAAAATGGCTGCCCTTGACTTCTCCTCACAAGAAAAAAAAAAAAAAAAAGAGAGGAAAAAACAAGCAAAAAGAGCGAATTTTTTCGTGATAAAAAAAAAAAAAACTCATGTTTGAAGCTATTAGTACTTAGTAGAGGTCCAGACGAAGATGGGGGCAAACTCAATTCGTATGCCCTTTGGGCGTTTTGCTGATAAAAAAAAAAACTCAATTCGTATCGTCCATTGGTGGATAAAGCTGCAGTGGTTGATTACTCTATTTTTTCTCAGAAGATAGCTTATTTGTAAAAAAAAGCCACGCTCTTTCAAGTTTTAACCCAAAAGAAGAAGTATATCAAACATCTATAAATTCAAGCCCAAACTTGTAGATCCAAATACTCACACATTAGCTTTACACACCCTCCAGCTTAGAAATTATCAGTAAATCCTTCCAATCCGAATCTCGCCACCAAAAGGAGGGCGTTTGGTTGGATGGGATTGGGATAACGAAATTCCTACCGAGAAATCATCCATCAACCTAAAACTAGATCTTAATGAAGATAAAACTAGATCCCAAACATCATTTCAAGATTGCCCAAAACCAGAATACATCTCAATATGTGATAGGTCATGATGTTTGATTGGCCAGTAAGTGGATGTATAACCTGTATGATTAGTTATTATCTAATCACATCTCTAATTCTACCAATCAAACTGGCCCAGATGCGTGCCCGGATACCTGAGTTATCAAAAAATAATTCTACCAATCAAACTGATCCTAACATCACATGAAAACCACAGACCTTTATTTCCCAATTAAAACTAGAAGTTATTTCAGCAATCAAAAGTCAGCACAAACAATAAGAAGTCAAGGGCTAATACGTAAACTCAAACTGAAGATATGCAATGAAATCGCTAAAAGTAATCCAAACCCTAGCAAAATAATCAACTCAGATAAGTGATAGAAGAGAGAGAGAAGGGAGGACTCACCGTATTGAAGATGAGACGGATGCTCCCTGTCGGCTGCTCTGACTTGGCTACCTCCAATTAGAGAGAGAAAGAAGAGAGAGAGGAATGAAAAGGGTGATGGAGCTGAAGTGAAGCAATATATGAGCATCTCTAGAGAGGCACAAAAGCAGGTCAATTTTTTTAATCAAAGTGGGACCATAATTGTCAAACCCAATATGCCAGCACCGTTGATACGAAACCCATCAATCACAACCGTGTGTCCTGGGGTCAAATGTGATTTGATCTACTTTCAGCGTCATCTTGGCTTCTTAAAAATGCCCAAGTGCTAATGTCACACAAGCTAGAATGGCTCTGATTGGGAGTTCTTCTACGACCCACCAAACCAACTGGATGATTCTCTCTCTCTCTCTCTCTCTCTCTCTCTCTCTCTCTCTCTCTCCCCTAGTAGTACTATATATTAGTATTATATGTATCTACACATGTAATTTGACCGGGTTTTGTTGAATAGGATAATGTAATGGGGAGGGTGAACTGGGGTGGGGGGATTAACCAGGGGGCCACGCCACCGATACAAACGCTGACCCCAATGACTTCCTCCTTCCTTGTGCTGCTTCTGGGAAAGAGCAGTGCAGGTCGGCAAAACAAACAAATTAAGGACAAGTAGTAACTTGTTTTCTGTTTTGCCATGCAAAAAAAAAGTAGTATTTGTAATGTGATAGTCTAACTTTTTACTTTCTTTCATGACCAGATGTCCACATCAGATCAACTTGCAAAATTAATGATCGGACAAATCTTCTAATAGAACTAAAGTTTGGAGTGTTTGGCTACTATGAATTTGAATATACAACATTATAGAGAACAAACACTTATTCAGTTATTTGATTTCTCATACCACTAGGCCATACTCGGGTAATCAACCTAATATGGTTCTTGGTTCAATTTAATTATTTTTAATTAATAATTGGTATTTTTATGTTTAGTGAATTTTTGTTTCTTTTTCGTCAAAATTTTCTAATTTAGTTAGTCATCTTGACACGAGAAATCAAAAAAATAGAAAATCGACTGAACTTGTCTTTTGAACTTTTCATGCTTGGTGAATTTTTTACAGATTTAGAAATTGCATTATGAAAATTCAATTTGAATATGTTTATAGAGATTTAGAGATAAAATTGAATTCATGGATCATCTTTAAATTGGATTCAAAGATGAAATTGTGGATTCAAAGATTTTATGATAAAATCATGAAAATTCGAGTTTAAAATTTAGTTCAAAGATAAAACTAAAATTGAAATTTTTAAAAAGTGATATTGAAAATTATTTCATTTCAAATTTGATTTAAAGTTGAATTTTGGATATTTGATTTCGAGATGAAATTTTTAATATTTAATTTTAGAATTTCATTGAGAGATACAATATAAAATTAAAATTTTGGAATTTTTGAAAATGCAATTTAAAAAAATTCAGAGATAAACTTTTGAGAATTCAAGTTTAAAATTTGATTTAAAGATAAAAACTAAATTAATTTGCAGAAACTATAAATGAAAATCCAATTTAACAATGTACAGATGAAGTTTAGAAATATTTGATTCTACAATTTAATCGAGAGGTGAATTAAAATTTCAATTTAGAAATTTGATTCATAGATTCACATTTGAAAATTTGATTTCAAAATCATAAATTCAATTTTAATTTTTGAAATTTTATTACAAGATGAACATTTATATTATCCATTGAAGTTTGATTGAAAGATAAAATGATACATTAATTTGAAATATTCAAATTCAAAGTTTGACTTAGAGATTGGAGGAAATTTTGGAAATTTGATTTGCATATTTTCATTCACACAAAAAATTACAATTGAGATTCAAAATTTCACAATTTGATATGGGATTGAGATAGGAAGTTTTAAAAAATTTATCTAGATATTCAATTAGGAACATAAGTTTAATCAATTATGAAACTATATTCAGTTTAAAATTTTGATCTAAAAATATAATTTGGTAAAGAATGTAATAACTAAAATTTAGAATTTTAATTTACAGAGAAACCCCAAAATATTGAAACCGATTAATTTTCTTTTTTCGAGGAATGATTAATTGCAAGCACAGGCAACAACTAGGCAAGTGATTAAAGAGTGAGCCTCCATGTGACGCCCCGTAGCCAGGAAAAAGACCCCGGGAAATTCCTAGCGTCCTAGGGCTTGATGGGATGGAAAACACCCAAGGTAAAACTGTGGTAACCCTAGTCACGAGTCCCACATCGCTTGGTAAAGTGTAAGTTGTGAACTATAAGTAATAGATTATAACCCTACTATAAACAAGGCTTTTTAAAGCCGTGAGGGCGTCAAAGTTCATTGGAACTTCACATTAAGCATGCTCACCCTAGAGTAGTCCTGGGATGGGTGACCTACTGAAAAGTCCATGGAGGCGAGGCAGAAACGGGTCATTACACTCCAAATGCACATGTAAAAGAAAGAAGATTTTGTAATTTATCCCCTCTTTACTTCAACTTCTTGTATTATAGAGGGGAACCCATCTCCATTTTCAGAAATTTTGTAACGACCCGCTCTAAGAGGATTAGCAAAAACTGTCTCAAGAAAGCTAAATATTAACCTTAATAACATTCATTCCATAAACGCAGGACAAGTCGACCAAAAAGATTACACCTGGCTTCCAAAATCACATTTACAAAAGAACTATACAAGATGAGTTTACATCCACATGAGTTACAACAACTCTCCAAAAAAATTATATTACAATATGCACTATGCCAAAAGGACACCAAGTCGTCCCTCATCTCCACTCCTACAATCTGTCAGACCAGTAGTGGACCAAAACTCTATTTTGGATACCTGAAAGGATTGTGAGTGTTACTGCTTTATTCAAGCGGAAAGCATAAAACGGTTTACAAGAGCAAACATGGATCGAGAAATGCTTCTAATCAGATTTAACAAAAAACATACTATCTTTCACAAACAAATAAGTAAGCAACAATATTTCAAGAAGCCATAGGGTTGCTTCCCACACAACTAGGAGTTATGACGGTACCGTGACCCTGTGAACAGGGTACTTCCAATAATTTATACCTTGTTTGTGTACAGCAAACAGACAATTTATACCCTTCTTGTGTACATCAAGAAGAAAGCAAATCCAACCAACAATACAGCTATGGCATGCTCTTGAAATAAAAACATGTTTCAAGCAACTTGATCCATATCCACAACTAGGCCTGTCAACGGATCGGATCGGATCCGAATCCGACAGATCCGGATCCGGATCCGGATCCGATAAGACTGGATCCGATCCGAATCCGATAAGACTCAGATCCGATAGTGGAAATCCGGATCCGATCCGAAAAATTTGGATCCGATCCGGAAATCCGAATCCGATCCGAAAACTTTTTTACTTCAAAAATTTTAGGGAAAAAAAAAATATTTTTTTGAAAAAAAATACAATTTTTTTTTAAAAAAATTTATTTTCCAAAAAAAAATAAAAAATAAAATTGAAAATAAAAACACAACTTCTTAAACATTTTTTTTTCAAAATAAAAAATTTACTGTTTTTTTATAAAAAATTTAAAAAAAATTTAAAAAAGTTTTAAAAAATAAAGTTCGGATTCGGATTGATAACGGATTTAATCCGATCCGATCCGAATCCGATCCGGATCCGAATCCGTTATCGGATTCGGATTATCGGATTATCGGATCGACGTTATCGGATTCGGATTCGGATTCGGATCGGATTTTTCGGATCGGATCCGGATCGGATCCGATCCATTGACAGGCCTATCCACAACCATCAAAAATTTCCAACATTTGCAGAAAAAGTATAAGTTTATTTTTAGCTAGCCACTTAAATGAAACAGCACACTCACCTTAGAGATCCAAAAGACAAAAGCGAAAAGCCTCCTTCTCAACCTTGAGGTGGAGACTCGTCCCCCAATCCTAGAATATGAATGACACTACACTTAGTATAATTCGTACTCCAACTCATGTTAAAATGCAAGTAAAATGCATCAATAAGTCTAGCATATGATCTTCTTTTTAATCTCCATCCCTAATATGATAATGAATGAGACCAATGCAATAAAAATGATGGATGACGTGCTTCAATGCTCCAAAGATGATTCAATGAGGTTTGATACAAGAATTCCCAAGAATAAGGCTTAGTCCATGACCAACGTGTACTGTTCTGACCGTATCCAAAACATAATCGTGAATTGAAGAATGTCACTTAAACCATTGAAAAGTAAACTTCTTCCTCTTCGAATCGACAGGTCATACATCAAAAACGGAGTTCGGGTAACCTTACTACGGCCTCGCGATTATAACTTAACAATATTAAAACTGGTGCAGAGACAGATTTTGAGTCAACTTTAACAGCAAATCTGTTATTGGTCAGGCATAACCACAGCGCATGGGTTGCATCGTTGGAAAGCTCTATGTGTCTAGTTTTCAGCAAAGCAAGCGGAATGTGTTTTCGAGTCTCGAGCTAGGAGATATGACTGTTTTTCCAACTTGTGTCGGCGCAGACTGCTCAATTCCGAATTTGAGTGATGCTAGATTAAAATTTTCTATAGAGCTCAATACTTTGAACTAGATCCTGAAATTTTTACTGTAGATAAAAGACTCATAGAGGAACTCTCAGCAAAATTCCCAGAAATTACAGAACTTTCTAACTATCTCAATAAAATTCCCCAAAATCAGACAGATATGAATTTTCCAATTCTGCAGAATTCTAAACCAAGTAATTTCTGTTCTAAACTACTTTAACTACACAAAATCCATTCTCCTATGACCTAATTAGGATTTAAACTACATGAACATGCAGGTATATAAATGTTTGATTAATACCCAAAACATAAATTAGGTATAAGATAGGGTTTACCTTCAATTAGGTTTCTTTTTCCCAAATCTCTTCTTCTTCTTCTAGTTCTTCCTCAATCTTCTTCGTCTCTCTCTTCCTCTTTCTCTCGCTCTCGCTCTCTCAGTGTGTGTGTGTGTCGTTTTACAAAAGCAAAAGCGGTGGAACGGTGTAGAATACCGTAGAAGGTTTATTAGGGAAGAATTATCCCATGAGGTTGGGTGTATGGGTTCAAATGGGCCATAACTCATCTTTAACCCTTCATTCCATCTACCAAGTCCAATCCTTTTTAATTAAGTAAACCCTCAAATTAAATCATGTATTGCTAGACAATTAATGAATGATATGCAGATGATAACATAACACGTGAATCAAATAGCATGACCTATGCAACATAAAGTTAAATGTCATATGCGATGCACGTGCATGCTCGGAACGGGTGTTACAAATTTGGTCTTCAAATTTATTTGCATCCATTTTGAAGATCAAATCTCTAAAAAGGACAATAGATCCATAAAGTACAAAAAGTTTAATAAAATAGAAAATAAATTACAAAATCTTCCCTCAATATGTCACATCCATTCTCCATTTTGGAGTTTTGGAGATAGATCTGCCTAAACCCTCTCGTCTTCTCCACCACCGCACCTCCTCCACTATCTCCATCACGTAGTCATCGGAGTTCCGTCACTGAGATGCGTCTCGGATTTGTGGATTAGCTTGCAGATGTGGTTGTCGGAGTCCGTTCTTGTGAGCGCTTGGTTCGCCGAAGTACGAGTGCTTGATAGGTTGGGTGTTGTTTATGAGGTTTTTATTTCTATTGCTCTTCCATTTGTTTTTCTGTTTTTTTCTCTCCGATTTCTTGTCATGAGTCTTTCTCCCGGCTAAGTTTCCTCCACTTAGGTGATTTTGTTGGGGTTTCATTCAATCGTTTTGGGATCCACTTGTCAAAAGCTAGCTGATAATCAAGAGATCGTCGTGTTGGTTTGTGAGGTTATGGAGTTATGAGCTTGCAAATCTAGGCCTCCTGGTTATTGTATCTATTTGGAATAATTAACTCTCTTTGGTTGTATGTTTATCTCGTATCAATGAAATCTCCTACGATTTTGGAAAGAAAAAAAAAACCTATAAAAAACAACATAGGGTTATTTTTGGGCCACTGAGTCGTCTCTCAATTCCGCTTTAGGGCTGCTTTCACTCCACTTTCACTCTTACTTTTACTTCGAGAATGTCAACTAGCAATTACTCCAATATATATCGAATTACACTTCTAGGAATCCTTGCTCTTACCTCATAATCACATAGGCAACTCATAAAAATAAGACGTTCAACTCTTAAAACAAGTATAAATCAAGATGTCAGCTCCCTTATGTACACCATCTCTTCATACTCCTCCAAAACACCATTTTTCATGGGCTCCAATAGGAACCTACGACGATTATTCAAGCCGTCCATCTTATGACCCTTGCAAATAGAGATTTCTCTAAAAAATCGGAGTCATAGGACAGTTGTAGGAGCACAAAAAGAATTATATCTTGTTCTTCAACTAGAGATATGGGAATGACAATTTGCCGAAGAACTCCGAACTCCAAGTAATTCTTTCAATGAGACTTCCAGGAATGGGGAAAAAATAAAAGTACAAGAGATATGGGAATGACAATTAGGAAGCTATTAGAAAGCTCAAATAAGGGTACGGTTACTTCAGAATGTTCAGCCCCCAACAACTCCCCAAAAGCTATGAAAAATTATTTTGTCCTTGAGACCTTCAATCAAATTATTTTCCATCTGCAGACAGTATTAGTATAATTGACAAACTTGTAATCACAGAATAGCTTTTGTAGATGATTTTACTGATACTGTTCTTGATATTGACCAATATCCCTTCTGGGTCTCCAAACCTGGAAGCTTTATATCTTCTCTTCTCA
This sequence comes from Rhododendron henanense subsp. lingbaoense, assembly GCA_020567845.1. Classification (NCBI taxonomy): domain Eukaryota; kingdom Viridiplantae; phylum Streptophyta; class Magnoliopsida; order Ericales; family Ericaceae; genus Rhododendron; species Rhododendron henanense. The sequence continues at coordinate 28,971,876 of CM036314.1, forward strand.
TTACCAAAGCATGTTCTTCAACTAGTTCAAATGATCCATGGGAAAAAGGCATCTAGTTTTCTTAATGCAGCATGATTCTAGGAGACTAAGATTGAAGGATCAATTCATCATCCCACCTAGGAGATTCTGGAATTGAACCACAAATAAACAAATACCTTCCAGAAGAGGATAGATCTTCAATGCATCCTTTAAAATGTCTTAGACCTTTTGAAGGTTACCCACTCGAAGAATGGGTTATATTTCACTGATTACGCTTCTGAGTTTCGTCCAACAGCTTCGAGAATTCGGTCAAGATAACTGAGTCATTGCAGGTTTCTCTCTCAGATAACCAGTCCTCTTGAAGACGAACATCAACATCCCTGCATTGTGGTGTGATCCAGAAACATCAGCAACCGGAATTATTAAACTCGAAGGATACGGCAACATGAAGACAGACATTACCTCCTTAAAGAAAGAACTTCATAATTCCTTCGTAGGTAATCAGCATGCTTCGTTAGGGTGTCTTGAACATATGGTTTGCCCACAGTTCTTACTGCTGCAGCATTTAGTAAGTTTTCCAATGAACCATGTTTTCTCAAGAGTTTGAGTGTAGTCTTCCTACCAAAACTGGGAACTAAATGTTGAATCCCAGGAACTCCATCAACCTCATCGCCCACTATGGATCCTAAGAAAAATAACTATGTTCAGAAAAGTGATACAAATTCAAAGTACATGATCGGCAGAAAGGTTCTGAACATCATAGATGTTAATAATGCAGAGCACATGGTTATTATCCCAACTTGGGTCATCATTGCTGCCAGTCACCTGAACTACTTAAAGAAGCATACGACAGTAGGTCTTGCTCAAACAAATATCTTACTTGTATCAACTATATGGTAAGCTGATAGAGGGACCGTATAGCTTGTTTATCAATTTACACTCCTTCCTTTTGGTTTGTTCTGTCCATGTAAATTAGGTAACCTGTAATTCATCAATGTAGTTGAACCTGATACACACCATAAAGCTTCCTAAACCTACAGATGTACCGATTGGGAAGGAAATACTTTAAGAATCCAATAAGATACTTCTTTCTGCTCAATATGTGTGGGTACATGGCACTCCGTCTTAAGGACTGAAGGAGTGAGGGTCACCACGAACTAAGGTCAACCCCAAGGTCAAGATGAAGGATGACCTATTCCCTAGCCCAAGTTGCTCGGGCCCGGAGAAGGCTTGAGCTCAAGGGATCGTCTGAGGGCCTAAAATCCCCTCAGAGGTTAAGACCCCAGTCTGAGAGAGGTAGATTGAAACGTCACTATCCTTACCCACCACCTGACACCCTTATCACTTGACACCCTTATCACTGACTTCTGATCAGTAGACTTTAGGCCTAGGGCCTAGACGTCACATGACTACTATATATGACACATCTCTATGAGTCTTAGGTCTGACCTCTGGCCTCGTAGGCCTGCGACCTTCCAGCGATAGCCATTAAAGACCTTCCACGTGTCCTCAGTCCAGCTGGACTTCAAGCCATCTCTCTCTCCTATATAAAGGACCCTTGCCTTTGTCCAACACATTACACAGTATTGGTCTTGGTCTCTCTTCTGCCACTCTCTCTCTAGGATCTGCCTTGGGCTCTCTCCTCCTCCGCCTTCGGCACTCCGAGCCTTCAGGATCTTGTTGGTATCCCAAATCACCTTCAGGGCTACAATAGCCCATCAATCTATCACACACTATGCATCTTTCATTAGTAAAGGGGGTGGCATCCCTACCCACACACCCTGACACTGGGGAAGATGCATAGCCTATCCAGGCCTAATACTTGCCACATCTCTCCCAAGTTTGGCAATTTGGACCCAAAATGTGTGCAATGTGAAAAAGCTCATTAAACCTAACGACGACCCAGTGCATTAGTTAGAAAGTTAACATTCAGTTTTTTATTGGAAGCTCGGAAGAATATGTAGCATACCAAACTCAATTAAAATCAGGAAACTTAACTCAGTTAAGGAGATTCAAATCAATGCAAAAGATTCTAAGACACATAAGTGTATGTATAAGGTGGGAAATTAAGGCGAAATTGTAAATGAATAGTGGACAATTGAAATCTGTAACCTTCTCCTGAAAATGCATATACACCAAAATCAAATTGGAATTTGGTGTGACAAAAAGAGAGAAAAACCAGAACGCAGACTTTTTTTTTTTTTGCTCAGCGAAACCAGAACGCAGACTTTCAATGCCAATAGAAGGATTTCACTGGGATTTGGGAAGAATGAACAACTAAGGACTGAACAAAGGAGCCTGTGAGAGTCCCCCTACAATCTCTTTTGACAGTTTCCCTTTTTCATAAGCAAATTCCCTCCTTCCTAAATAATCCTAGCATCAAATTCCTTTCCCTCCCCAAGATATTTGATCTTCACCCCACTCAATTGAAAAAACAAAGAGAAAAAAAGAAGCAGCAAAACCTAATTTGTAGAACAAGCAATAGATATATACAAATTTAATTGGTCTTCAAGTTCCCGAATTGCTCCATATTGAATATAATTATACCTCGTCACAAACAAGATCTTGGATATACCCCATATGGTAAGTTCATGAAAAGGAAATCTGAAAAGATTCGTCACATACTTACTAAGACTCAAATCAGAGGATGGATCACAATGATACTGTGCTTTATAGTGCTTTATGGTGTAAAATGACCAATTGTCAGACTTATGCATGGGCATAACAATTTGCACATCCTCAGAGATGAGTTGCTTGAAATCTTTGTCTGGAGAGGCAATGACCACTCGATACCCTCTTCGTAAAACTTCATCAACAAGTGTAGCCACAACATCATCTGCTTCATGCCCTTCAATTTTCACAATCTGCAACAAATTTCATTCTCACCAATGAACCCAGTGAAACTAAAACTATAATATATAAAATCATCAATATCCAACATGTTTAGTCCTTATTCTTTGAAGAATGTGATGGGGAGTGACTCAGAGCGTCAACCGAATAATAGTAGTCAGATGCTTGTAATGTTGAGCTCAATGAAATGTCATTCCAAAAAAACCAAAAAGAGGAAAACAGTACACTGTTTTTCTGTCATTCCTGCTAACTTGCTGGACCAGCACTAGCCAAGACAAATAATCTTCCAAAATACGTCTACGCAGAAATGGAGACAATCACAGTATACAGATGCAACATGTAATGAACCCATCTCCACACTAGGGTTTTCTCCCAAGGATTAACTATCCCATTTTTGTTGTCCTATTGGTCCAATAAATATGAAGGTTTCATTTGAGACTTGAAAACATCAAATAGTTGTTGTTGGGAATAGTGTTGCCCAAAATTAATCTACAAACCACGCTATCTGAAAGTAAAAAATCTGGATGAAGTACTTCGAACTGATAAGGCACCATGGTCTCTATGTTTATAAAAGAAATATAGCCCCTTCCCTCATCACACATCACTGGATTTAAGCTGAGACTCTTTTGTATACTCCCTGTAAATAAAAGAATGCATTAGGAAATGGTTTAAGCTCCATAGGTTGAAAGAAGGGAAAGGAACAAGAGAAAATTGTCTCGGGGATGGAATGCATGTGTTGTTAACAGTAAACATCCCCACTACTCAACTATCATGAGATGCAATTTTATATTTACGAGTTTCTAAGTCAAACAATCCTATTTTACTAACATAAAAAACAGTGTTTCTTATGACTTACCATAACAACGAAAGTACTGAATGACCTTTGGAGGTAATAAAGCATGATATACCAGATTAACAGCTACTATGACATCCTAAAACTTCAGAGTTCAGAAGCCAATAAGGGCTTCAAAGATATCCATAATACGTAAGAAGTGAATAAGAAGGTTGACTCACTGGCACGTTTAATTTCTGGAGCACATCAATGACAGCACGATGTGACCTCCAAACAGGACCTTTCGAGAAGTTTCTCCTTTTTGACTTGTAGGAAGGTAACAATTGTCTTCGATACTCATTGCCTCTTTCCCCGTCTATGACCTACAAACCAATATTCCAGTAGAGAGGTTAAAAAACAAATGAGGAGAAGAATAATAGCAATTTACAGCTATGTAAATCAATATACATATACAGAGGCATAAAAGTGGTGGTGAGCTGCCAAGATATCAAGTACTATCTTATTCGTAGCGCAGGTTCAATTTTCAATTCACGGCTGCCCTTGACAAAAAGCCAGGGTAAGGTTGTCTAGCTATTAACCTCTCATTCCTTTACCAGTTATAAGCATAATTGTGCACTTAGTATGGCCTTTAAGTATTTATTTGTTCTAGATTCTTCCCAGGTGTGTAAAATGATTTGTCTGATTGCTTAAGCTGACTAAACATATCACGAAAAAGGGTCTCGATACATCCTTAGTTTTGTACTTCCTACATTGCCTTTGGATGTAAGCTAGCTAATCATTGACATGATTTCTCAGATCCCCATCGAAATTTTTGTTTGGACCTTGTAACTAAAATCTTTGTCACAGAAGGACCAAAACCTTCTTCTCAAGTAAGGAAAAGATCAGAAGAGGAAAGCTACACTTCTCTCCTAGTTATGAAAAACCCAGTAACAATATAAAAGACTAGCAATGATATCTAGAACTGGAAAAAAAAATGGCCACATACTTGCATCCTCTTTTGTTTTCCTCAATGTTTTAATGTTCAGTAATAAACATTAAAACTAAGGAAGAACTATCTTTTTCGCATCTCTAGCCTTGACCCCTTTTTTTAACCCAAATTTGGGTAAAATTTTGGGTCAAAAAATCCATTTGGGTATGCCGCCTCCAATATTAAACCCTAATTTTTACCCAATTCTATTGTTTGTATGTTTTCCTCCACATTTTCCCCTCATTTGGGTTTCAAATGGCACATTTGTACTAAGAAAGTGAAAAGAGGTGTTGAGAAAAAGGATTTGGATTCGGGTAAGAAAAAGGGTAAAACACAAAATGGGTAGGCGAAGGGTATGCCAATGGACATGAGTTTTTAATGCTTCTACTCAAATTTTTGAGTTTGGGTAGAAAAAAAAGGGTAAGGAGTGTAGATGCTGTACCAAATTCATGAACCCCACATAGCATTGTATCAATACACCACAATTTCGATAGTAGGTTCCGACAAAGATTCTAACTACTGCATAATAATTCCACACAAGAAAATAAAGTTGCTTACAGCAATAACAGGGTCGGCAAGGCTGACTTGAGAGAAGAAAAGGGAAATCCAATGAGCAAACGATAGTAAGCTGGGTGTGCTTCCTTTGTAACAGAGAGGATTAACGTCCAAGAAGAAAACCCTCCTCCTCCTCCTCTTCTTCTCTATAATTTCGCTTTCATTCACTTCACTGTAGCTTTCAAAGTTGTTATTGACGTGTTGCATCAATTGCCCACCAACTGTTTGAGTCAGGGCCCCAGATAAATCAGCAGCAGGGGCTCTGAGTTTCCATAACTTTAACGCTTTGGGTTTGGTTCTTTGGTTGATTCCTAAGGTAGCAAGACATGGGGCAGTGGTGGTGGTGGTGGTGGTGGCGGCGATGCCAACATGAGCCGAAACAACAGCTGCTTCGAACATTTCCAATGACAAAAGCGTTGATGTTGTTTACTACCACATCCACTTCGGTGAGGAGGGCTGCAGTTATTTCTTGCAAATGGGCGAATTCAATACCATAGCCCAGACCAGCTGCCCAGTTGCTTTTTGGGAAAATTGCATAAGAAATCCTCTACAGTTTCAACGACTTCTAAAATCGAATCCTATATTTGTACTTTGTACAACTAAAACCCCATGGTTTTTTTTTTCCCAAATTTGGCCTTTCCGGCTACCCTCCGTTATTTCAGCTGTCTTTGAGCGCGAAACCCCTTTCTCCCCTATATCTATAACACCGTACGACCTTTGAAAACGCAAACTTGAGAGATAGGCGATTAAGATTTAAGAATCTTTACCCGTTCGTTTTGGGATTTTGGATTTGTAGATAATAAATGTAAAGAGAAATAGAGTAATGATTGAAAAAAATAGGATAATGATTAAAATTCAAAACACTTAAACGAACGAGGTCTAAAGCTGTCATTGTCTCCATTTTGATGATCATTGGGGACTCATATTTGATGATTATTGAGGATGAGCATCTCCGAGCCACTCTTCTACTCCAATTTATAAACCAAACTAGGTGAACTACGCGTGCTAGCACGCGAAGTCTCATGCCTGTAAATTTCGTGCCTGTGATGTACTGTATGCTTGAGGAAGTTTAAGGAGTGTACATTGAGAGGTAAACGTTAGTATGCTTTTTCAACATAGTGCTCTTGACTCGCAAACTTAGCTACCTATTTTAGTGAATAACCAGGTTTTGAACTGGAAAATACCCCTATTTCAATGAATAAGGGTAGGCAGTAAGAATGTTCGTTTTAGGCAAGAAGCTACCAATCTCTATTATAAAACAGAAGGGTGTGGGGACAAGTTGTTGGAATGGCTAGGATTGATTTGATCTAAAGGCTGTAGTGCATCCTCCCACTTCCCGGTTAAGTGCCCATGGTTTTCACCTAAATCACACAACTGACATCCCCTTCCAACCGAGATGCGTAGTGCCGTAGGCACGGGTTAGCACTAGTAACAAGATAATCCAGATCAAATCATGTGCTGAACCAAAACCAAAATTAAAACATTTGCCCAAAGCCAAAATCACGCCAATTGTTTTTTTGGTTGAACGGCAATTTTTATTTTTTTCACGTCAATTGTTGCTAAGTACCAATTTGGAGTAGAAAAGAAACAACACCAAAAAAGAAGGAAAACTAAGACTAAATGCAATTTCTAAAACCTTCCAATTCGCTCACATCCTTGAAATGAAACTTGAAGTTTTGTAACGCAACACACGCAAAAATCTCCAACACAACTCAACATTTGTTTATATGACTTCTTAGCAAGATTTAAAATGGTAGATGAATTTCTTTAACGTAAGCAAAACCTTTTGTGAATGCCACGTATCATGGGTAGACCGGAAGTTTAAACCACCACGTATCATAGGTAGACCGGAAGTTTAAACAACCTCTTCCTATCCAAACCATCAAAATCAATCCAGGTAGGATATAAGGGATAATACTCATGTCTAAACATAAACTGTAAATCAAAAACTGTTTTTTGGTCAGAAGAACTTCTCAGTCGTAGAAATATGCCCCACGCTTATTCGGGTTTAACAGGAGCATTTTCAAGATAGTGGATCACCTTCTTGCTCTTTATCCAACACTTTCTCTTTGTATCTATATCGACTTTATCCAAGTCCTCAGAAATCCCCATGTATCAGTAAAGCACGAGCTCCACATTCTTTTTCCCAGCTACCTCATTAGTCATTACTGCTGCTGCTTTTGCCCTTGCTGGAACTGGGGCCCCCTGTAACGCCCCGATTTTCCAAGGAATTTCGGGCGCATTACTCTTAAAATATGCTGAATTTTACAAACTTCTAGACCCCTATTTATCCTTATACAAAATTTACAATTTCAAAATAATACAAAATCTATGTACATTTATTTAACAAAAGCAACTCCAGAGCGACTCTAGTTTTGACACGAATTCCAAGCAACGTTGGCCCAAACTCTGTTCCAGAGGTTCCACCTGTATCAACTGCTCCACTGTGGAATCCTGCACACTCTGGCAAATTGAACGCCGAATCAAACGATTTACCAGGATACAAACGTATCCATGAGTGATAATTCACCCAGTAGAATAATCCTAACCCTACCAACCCTTACTCTACAATTAGCATTCAATAATAACAATAATATCACAATTGATAATACACGAGAGGAAAATAATAGCACATCGTCTTTTTCTTTACTATCCATCATCTTACATGAAATCTAAGGATCATCTCCACAAGATCCTTTCCTCCCACATCCACTAACTACAACCGTCTCATGGGTCCACCTTTCCTCTTGCTTATCCTGTACCAGGGTCCTAGGTGAGCGCACCTAAGTTATGTACCGAGTATGTTCTCACTTAAGACCATAACAGGAGGATCGAGTCATCCCATGACGCATCGTACATTAGGGTCGGACATCCCTACCACTAACTATAACCGTCTCATGGGACCTATTCCCTCTTGAACAAAAGAAGCGAATTTTCCCATGACGCATTATACATTAGCGTCACAACATCTCTCAACACTGGGCCCCATTGGTTACCCATTTCAACACAGGGCCCCATTGGTTACCCTTGCCATAGCCACGGCTCAAATCACAATCCACAACCTCACACGTCAACACTTTATCAGTTTCCATTTACTTAACATCGTCTACATGAATCACTACTCGTAACCATCCCGTGAACCTAAGTCCGAGCTAACATGTACAATATGGCAACTCCATAACAACATAATCAATAAACAATATATATTTCAATGCGAAAGCGGGCATAGCAATTGATAATGTACGAGTAAATAAAACACATAGTATTTTATGACTGGCCGGTGCCCTTTTAATTATTTAAATTTTATTAACAAGTAAGTTCATTGGACATTCGTCGATTTAGAGAATTGAACTATAGAAATACTTGGCGTTAGATGTACAGTTGGGTTTTAACTAGAGATATTCTATTCTTGTATAACCAGAACACAGTAGCCTTAGGTTTTAATTAGGATTCCTAAATTTTCTTAAGGCAATTTATTAGTTCTTAAAATGACATTATTAACTTTACTTTATTTTATTTACACATGTTCACAATATTAGGATAAAATCCATTTCAACTAAAAGCACACTGATCATAGTAGGCATTCCACACTTCTGAGAATAAAAGTTAGTCGTGTAGTATGGAAATGAGATAAAAGCACCAAATGGGTTCAAATCTACCAGGTAATAGTAACATGCAAGGGTCGAATTTAATACTATAGTAAACACAGGGTGCAAACTGTAATTCCAGCCTGAAATTTTAAGAACTCAACGTCCAAGTTACTGTAACTTTCGAAAAACAGAGGAAAAAAAATTAGATTCATGGTTTTCGATGCATGAGTTCGTTTCCAGACACTATAATCCATCAAAACGAACATCTAAGGATTTCATATACTTGGGAGAAAGTAGGGAAGCGATTATTCTACCTTTAATCCGGACAAAACGATTCGGTAGAGTCCGGTGGGTTTCGTTTGGCGGCGAAAGATCGGTATTCTAGCAGCAACTTTGGATTGGAATAACTTGACCAACCCTCTGCCGTTTTGGACAATTCTTGTGTCTAACGTGAAGATCTTGAAATGTTCTACAACTTTCGTGCAGAAGTCTAAGCCCGAAAACCATTCAAACTAGGAGAAAAATGGAGGTTTTCATAAGTCCTGTGTGCTGTCTGGAAACAGGAATCCGAAAATTTCACTGAACTTTGAACGGCGATAACTCTATCAATTCTTGACCGTTTTGGGCGATTCTTGGGTTGGAATCCAAGCTCTCAACACCCTCTACAAGTTTCATGAAGACAACAAAGCCTAAAAACGAATTTAACTAGGAGAAGAGTGGCCATAAAAACCGGTACGTGGAATGAACGAAACTGAAATTTGTGGTGGTGCCTTCTTCCTTTGCTCTTCTTTATTTTTCTTCTCCTCCTCCTTTATTGCCCAGCACACACTCTCTCTCTCTACCGAATTAAATGGAAAAGATGGGACGTGGAGTAATATCGGGAGAGTAGTGGAGAAATGTGGGAGAGTGGGATGATATGGGTGGAAGTGGTGGAATGGGGAAGGGAAGTGAGGGAGAGATACGGGGGGCCAAATCCCTTGATTTGTGGAATGGCAACCATGGGGTAGGAAATATAGTCTATATACATAAGTAATATTGTACATGTATTTCTACGGTTATACACATGTATTATTGGTCAGGCAACTAGAGAAAAAAAAAAAAAACTTATAATGGAGTAAAGTAGTACTTAACTTAATTATTTTAATCTAATTACACTTTTAAATAATTAATCATTTATTATAGACTATCTTATTAAAAACTAATTTCTTTGTTAAAAAAAAAAATATAGTGAAAAATTCGGGTCGTTACACCCCCTCGGCCAAAATCTCTTCCACGCTTGTTGTCGACAAAATATTTGTGAAGCCTCTCTGCATCTTGCAAACCAGAAAACGTACCCAAGAACCTTACCACTATGACACTATGGTTTCCTGGCTTCCCAAGGCACGTCTTGAATTTTCCTCCACTAAAACATTTACCTGCCATTAAACAAATAAAAAGAAAATGAAACAATATATTACGATCAGAAAACAAAATCCAGATGTTTAAGGATGCATCCAGCTTGGTCACATAATAGTTACAACACTCTAAGCGTGTGGATAAAATATCTTCACGTCCATATATATTCTCCTCAAATAACCCCAGTTAATGCAAATAATAATAGTTGCTGCAAATCACCAAGTTACTGGTTGAATACAAGAGTGACACTATGAACTCTATTGCTTTCACTGACAACTGCAATTTAGTTCTGAAGCATCAAACGTCGGAAATTGATAATAAAGATGCATTCCTAAATGGCCAGCACAAACATAATCCATCTTATAACTGCTATATCCTGTTTGGTCAAAAAGTATTTCAGAACTTTCGTGTATATAAACATATTTCACGTGTATACATTTTGGAAAAAAAAATCCTCCTGGTCAATGGAAAGCAAATCATCAAATTCCTTGCTGAATGATGGCGTGATATCATTCTTTCTTAAGGTTTAGAACTTAAACAAAAACACACTCAGACATGAATGTAGAAGGCTTAAACCAACTCTGAACCGCCTCACAAAAAGATCCTACTTTCAAAGGAGATGTGAAGCCTTAAATCTCGTAAAGAAAGCGACACCCATAACCATATAGGTTCAAAATTGCAATTCAGTTTTGAAGCATCACATTTGATCTATTCACCATAGATATAAGACACTCACCTCTAAGAAAGTCTCCAACTGCCTCTAAACTTACGACTTTCTGCTCATCCACTTTATTTTCTTCTATAGAACTGTTATGAATGATGACAATCACCAGAGAATGACGTCCTCCTTCTGAGCCATGGCTTCTTTATAAGGAATATGCTCCGGAACCCATGTGCTAACATCAGGGGCCACCCCACTTTTCCACCCTAACAGAACACAAATTGCTTGTGAAGACCCAGGTGCTCTGCTCTCAACCTGAACTTGTGAGACATGAACGCGTGTGTAGCCAATCGCTGAGTGTCCATGAACTCTTTTGATACACTGGAAGAACACACGCATGAGCAATTACATAAAAGTGAGGATTATGTCATCACCACAGGGCAGGCAAGGAAAAAACATACCTTCTATTCAAGAGCAGAATAGCAAGAACATCAGAGTTCTCAAATGTTCACATAGCAAATTATCTCTAAGTCAACTAAATTTACTCTTACAGATTGCTAACTTCTTCACACAATGTGGAAAATTCTTCCATGTTAATAAACATAAATATGTAGACAATGTGTCTGGGAACAAGTTTACACAAACACGCACACACAAACAAAAAATCCTGCTTGGGAAAAGGAAAAAGACACGGTAAAACCTAATAGGTTTAAGGTAGGTGTCCAGTTTTATCACATACCAGTGGTCAAAAGGGGTCATTTCAGTTTTGATTGTTGTAATAGTAGTCTGGGTGTTTAAGCTTTAAAAAATACCAGCATACTTGAAAAAATATGACAGTTTCATAAAAGTTCAAAGCGTAATCAACAGTCAGTCAGTGTGCTACGAATAGACATACACCTGTGTTGTGGTTAGGAAAAAGGCTTTGTTAAGTTGGGTGTGTACGCATTTGTGTTCAGTATATTCTACATTTATCAAGAACCGTAATTAAAACAAGTCCAAATATTGAACATTCACCAGTAAAAGGGAATGATTTGTGCCAAAACATGATTACACCATCAAATGAACAGCTAATTAAAACATCTGAAAGTTAGTTCATTAACTAAGGCAAATAAGAAGGGAAAAAAGAATGGAATTGGAAGAAACCAAGAATGATATAAGAGGCAACTGAAGGGAATTTTCGGTAGAGGTTGGAATCCTGGTTCTGAAATTGCTCACAGATATCAAAAGAAAAAACTTGGCCACTCATAAAGCAATCATGGTGGCATTATTAAGGAATTTGATAAAGTGATGTTGGCATCAATAGGGCAGTTGAGTTGAATAGAGAGCTGAATCCTCTGATGTGAAAATTATTAAAAGGCAGAACATAACAGCTCCATGGTTAGAAGTCATTGAAAGGAGGTTGTCTTAGACTTGTGCATCATCTAAACTATACTCCTTTACTAATGTCATTATCAATATTGGCCTCACTTAGCTTGACTTCAGTTGATCAACTTAAAAGTAAGTTTCTTATCATATAATTCTTTAATGTATTTATATAAATAGGGGAAAAGAAAGAAAGAAAGATACGTCGGGTACTTGTATTCTGACATACTCCATAGATAGATGGCAATCCCTCCTATTTCAAAAATATGTACACAACCCATCATGATAAGTATTAACTATCACAATTAAAGTGAAGTTTGTGTAAGCACAGCCAAGAAGCGGTAAAACTGAACTTGAAGGTGCAGAAAAGCAAGTAGAGTGGGAGTTCTTATTTGAAAACAATGCACTACGGTACCTTGTCAAGATTTATATTCAGAATATAATATGAATAAACATAAAGTGCACTCTTAAGCACACCCAAGCAATAAGCAACCAAACCAAATAGGAAAAACAAAAATTTAGAATCCAAAAACACAAAAATATCATGGCCATAATGCTTAAGAGTCTAAAAATTTACGAGGGAAGAGGGCTGACTATATATCGTATCAATGATAAGAACTACAATGAACAAGAAACAGATACATACATAAATTGTAGCCTGCCTCAAGACTTCATTTTTATTGCTCCAAACAATTTTGTATTTCTAAACAGCACAAAAGGCAACATAATTGATACTATCCCTCTTTGGCAGAAAGGAACATGTAAATGGTACCGGGTTATAAACTATGACGGCAAATTAGTTTCAATTTGGATCAAGCGATAAACATTCAACACAGTGCTCTTAACTCACAAACTCAGCTACTGTGGAGGGCGTGGTTCGGCGGAAGGACCAAGACGGTGGACACGTTGCACCAATTAGCCGGACCAGTGAATCTAGTACCCATGGGTCGGTGGGCTGGGTCGGTAGCCGATCCGAGTCCAGCCGGGCCTGGTTAAGTTAACCATGGTATCGATCCATGGAAGGGAACGGTCTGGTTCGGCGAACGTACTAATCGGTGTGATCTAGTTCGGCGGTTCCCCGCCGAGCGGGTTGGAGATTGCCCCTGGTGAAGTAATCAGCGCCGTACCAGCAGTCCGGCAGAACCTGCGCTCGCCGAGCCTCCTGTCCCCTAACTTGAAGAGGAAGTTAGGAAGAGTTGGGCAGGAGGAGGAAACCTCGCGTCTTATCCCATCCCTTATATTCAGGAGTGGAATATAGGAGATTGGATAGGTTCAGGATTGGGATGTCTATCTGGGTCCGAGGTAGGCGGGCTCATCATACAACGAATAAGTATTCTAATGGGAGTTGGACTCTGCACTCCTTTTGGCTATAAAAGGAGGTATTCCCCTCTAGAATAAGGTACGTTCAGAACACTTTCTCAAACCCTAACTATACCTCGATATCTCCTCTCCTGTTTACTGACTAGAGCGTCGGAGTGCCTGCCCCGGACACCACGCTCCGGGTTTGGGCACTAACGCGGTTGCTTCGTGTGCAGGTCTAGCCCATCTTCGTCCAAGCCTCAACCATCCAAGCCACAAGGTCCAACCGTAGAAAGCTTGCCACCACAATTGGCGACTCCACTGGGGAAAAGGATTAACAAACACATCTTGTGGTGAAGCTTTCCCTCCGTTCTCTTTTCCAGTTCAGGATGACAGGCACGGACGGACGACCTCTCGGCCTTACTAACTTCAATCCAAACCTGGGCCACCACTCCTCTCATCGGACAGTGGTAGGGCGGGATGGCATCCCCACTGGGGGTCCCGGCGACCCCAGGGTGGCGGGTTCAGGCATCCCTGACCCTAGCAACCAGGATCTAGGAGCAGCGGCGTTCCACATAGATGGTGTGCACCGCTCTGCAACAAGCCTCACAGTTCCTCCTCCCCCCCCCACCAGTGCTCCCGGTGAGCATGGCGGAAGAGTTAATGCGACTAAGAACACAAGTACAAGAGATCCAGGCACTTCAGAGCGCCCCGCCCGTTTCCAGGTCGCGGGAACGGCGACGGAGGAAGAATGCTCTCCAAACAGCTGACACTGTTAGGGCCTCCGCCTTTGCAAGGCTTGGCCCACTGTGTCGCATTGATGCTAGTGGCGTTGTCCACCTGGAACCCGGACACCGAACCGATGCGTCCGGAAACGATAACGTTCGCCGAGCATTATTTCCAGCAACAAGCGCCACGGCATCAAGCGCTCGTTCGAAGTTAAGGGGAAGGCCGGACCAGACTCAAGGACTTCCTAGGCTCGGCGACGCAAGAGATAACGCGGGAGATCCTCTCGATCACCCTTTTGGGTCGCGAGGTCACCAGGATAACCAGCGAGCGGACAAATCTGAGGGGCGGCGATATGAAGAGGAGGAAAGGGAAACGAGCGCTCGGCACCGTCAGCGGTCGCCGGCCCATTCTACCAGTCGCTCCCACCACCGGCAGTCTGACTAGGGACATCACCGGCGATTGCCGGGTCGATCTGCCGGACAATCCAGACTTCAGGAAGAGAACAGCCAGGGGCTGCTACCGGAGGAAAGGTGCGAGATCAGCGCCGGTGGCGGGGCTTTAATAGTGGTAAATACTCGCACCGGCGAGAGAACCACTTACCGGCCCGTCCGGCATCAGGAAGAACCTCCGGTAGTGGGAAACAGAAGGGCCTCAGGGTCGAAGCGCCGAACCCCAGAGCCAAGTATCGGCGGCCGGAGGGCTCGGACCCCACCAATCAATAAAAGGACAAGGGATGATGCTCGAGAGAAAAGCTTCGCGCCTTCGGCAGTAGTCCCGCCGAAGGAAGGGGTTATCTCGGCGAAAGGTGTCTCCCCCTTTTCCAAGGCTATAGCGGATGAGGCTCTCCCTCCCCACTTCAAAGTCCCCAAATTCACCATATACAACGCGAAGTCGGATGCGCCGACCCATGTGCAGCAATTCAAGTCCATGGCAGCGCTCTGCGGATTGAGCGAGGCAATGATGTGCCGAACGTTCTCCCTGAGCCTCCCGGACACTGCCATGCTGTGGTATACACAGCTAAAACCAGGTTCAATAAGCAGCTTCGGCGAACTGGAGCGTTCGTTTACGGCACGGTTTGTGGCAAGTAACCGGAGGCCAAAAACAATAGAAGCCTTAACGGACCTTCGGCGGAAGACCGGCGAATCCTTGAAGGATTATTCTGAGCGCTTCTATAACGTGTACAATATGGTTGAGAGCTGTGATCAAAAGACTGCGGCTACGTCGTTCAAACGTGGATTGGATAGGAATTCTGACCTATCCAAGGAATTGATGCTTCGGCCGCCGAACAATATGACAGAGCTCATGCATACCGTTGCCCGGTACATAGAGCTTGAGGAGTACATCGGTGGATCCGATGTAGCACCGGTTGCCGAACAGGGTAAAACGGCGGCCAAAGAAATGAAGAAGCAGGTTAATGTGGTATCCAAAAAGGAAGGCACAGGGTTCGGCGGAAACAAAGGAAGCGGAAAGGCATGGGACCGCCCGCCGAGCGATGGGCGGGACCGCCTTGCCATCACAACCTACTTCAAGGA
Source organism: Rhododendron henanense subsp. lingbaoense (assembly GCA_020567845.1). Lineage (NCBI taxonomy): Eukaryota > Viridiplantae > Streptophyta > Magnoliopsida > Ericales > Ericaceae > Rhododendron > Rhododendron henanense. Next base: position 28,987,588 of record CM036314.1, read on the forward strand.
GCCAATCTTCCGTATGCTCCGAGAATGTGGACGGCTTCCTGGTTTCCAATGGCCAACAGGGGCGGCGGAGAAGTTGGGAACTGCCGATGGCCGGGAACCGAACCAGAGGGTATACTGCTCATTCCACAACGAGCAAGGGCACTATACGACAGCATGCCAGCCATACAAAGTCTACCTCGAAGAACTAGTCCAGCAGGGAAAGATGGATCGGTGGATCGATCGAACCAAGTCACCGAATGCAGGGATCCAGCCGAGAGCCCAAGATCTCGACGGCGTGGTGCATTGCATTCACGGACCAATGAACAAGGCCTAGGCCAACGCGCTCCACGAAAAACTGTACCGCCCTTCCCCGCCTGGGGTGATGGTGGTTCAAAATTCATCGAAGCGGAAGATGGACGCTCGTAGCACGTGGGAGATCACGTTCACCGAGCAAGATTTGGAGGGGTTATCTTTACCCCACAATGATGCTCTGGTCCTCTCTTTACAATTTCAGCGGAAACTTGTCCGGAGGGTATTGGTCGATCAGGGTAGCTCGGCGGAGATCCTATTCTATTCAGCGTTTAAAGCTCTAGGTCTCTCAAAAGAGCAATTGACCCCGGTGGAAGCCCCTTTAATCGGCTTTACTGGGATTCCAGTCTACCCGCTCGGCAAAGTTATACTCCCAGTATATGCGGGTTCGGTGAAGTTGGATATGGAATTCATAGTGGTCAGTTCGCCGAGCCCATACAACGCAATCCTGGGAAGAAACTGGTTGCACGGCATGAGGGCTGTGGCATCCACACTTCATCAATGTGTTAGATTTATTGGAGAGTCTGGGAGACAGGAGACCATCAAGGGGGACCAGGTGGCCTCAAAAAAGTGTTTCGTCAACTCTGTCCGCGGGAAGGGCAAAGCAAATGAGGTACAGAGTATAGAGGTACCTGAATTGCTAGATGAAACCACCCCCGAAGAGGAAACGAGAGAGGCGCTGCAAGGGCCTGAAGAGGTTGGAAGACCGACGAGCGACAGGGCCGTAGAAGACTTGGTTCGGATTGCGGTCAACGAAGATGGGACCCGTTCTTTTCTCATTGGCTCGGCTCTTGATGAGGTCGAGAAAACACAGATGGTCGAGTTCCTCAAAGAGAACATGGAAGTCTTTGCTTGGACTCCATATGAAATGCCAGGTGTTAGTCCCGACGTGATAAAACATTCGTTGAACGTTGATCCAGCTAGGAGGCCCGTTGTGCAGAAGCCTCGGCGATCCTCGGCCCTACATGCCGACGCAGTTAATGAAGAGGTAGAACGCCTCCTTGATGCCGGAGCTATTCGGGAGGTCCAGTATCCGACATGGCTAGCAAATCCAGTGGTGGTCCGGAAGAAGAACGGCAAATGGCGCGTCTGTGTCGATTTCACCGACCTGAATGACGCATGTCCAAAGGATTGTTTCCCTTGCCCATGGATCAATCAGTTGGTGGATGCTACCGCTGGGTACGCTCGGCTGAGCTTTATGGACGCTTACAGGGGATACCATCAAATTGCTATGGATGAGGAGGATCAGGAGAAGACGGCGTTCATCACTCCCAGTGGCACTTACTGTTACCTGGTGATGCCGTTCGGCTTAAAGAACGCCGGGGCTACGTTCCAACGTATGGTAGCTTTGTTGTTTAAAGGGATCCTCGGCAGAATAATGGAGGCATACATTGACAATATGGTCGCCAAAAGTAAGGAAGCAGCCGATCATCTTCTCCACCTCGGCGAAATTTTTGGTGTTCTCAAGAGGTTCGGCTTGAAGCTGAATGCTGAAAAATGTGCATTCGGCGTTGGCTCTGGCAAATTCCTTGGACATTTGGTTACTCGCCAAGGGATTGAGGCCGACCCAAGTCAAATCAAGGCTATACAAGAAATCAGGGCTCCGGCCACGGTGAGGGAGGTTCAGCGCCTCGCCGGCATGGCTACCGCCCTTAATCGCTTCATTAGCAAGTCTTCGGATATCTGCCGACCTTTCTTTCAGTCGATAAAGGGCAACAGCCGAAGAAGCTTCGTGTGGACGCCGGATTGCGATGGCGCGCTCATCGAACTGAAGAGATGCCTATCCCAAGCTCCTTTGCTGGTTGTGCCCAAGGAAGGGGACGAGCTCCACCTCTACCTTGCAGTTTCCGAGCATGCTGTTAGTGCTGTCCTGGTTCGGCAGGAGATCTCAAAGAGTGTAACGGGCATGGACCAGAAGCCAGTCTACTACATTAGCAAGGCGCTTCTCCCCGCCGAGACCCGCTACCTCCCAATAGAAAAACTAGCTTTGGCATTGGTAATGGCGAAGAGGAAGCTCCTGCCGTACTTTCAGAGCTTCACCATTGTGGTCGTTACCGAGTACCCTTTGAGGGCGGTATTACGCAAGGCAGATCTCTCTAACAGATTGTGCAAGTGGTCCCTGGAGTTGGCAAACTTTGATATCCGCTACCAGGCCAGAACGGCAATCAAAGGTCAAGTGTTGGCTGATTTTGTCGCCGAGTTCTCCCCTGGGGTGGAAGACGACAGAGGCAGTGAAGAGGACCTGGCCAGAGAGTCCACCGGGCCGGCCCCTGGACCTCGGTCGAGCCATCCGACTCACGAAGAATATATCACGAAGCGGCCCATCCCTTCACGCCGAGCGAGCTTGTTCACCGGGCACGCTTGGAGACTCCATGTAGACGGAGCGTCTAATAACATAGGGGCTGGTGCCGGGATTGTTCTAGTATCACCGAGCGGGACCTTGCACGAGCATTCATTGAGCATTGGGTTTCCAGCAACCAATAACGAGGCGGAGTATGAGGCCCTCATTGCCGGGCTCAAATTAGCTCGACATATGGGTGCTGAAGAAGTTCAGGTTTACAACGATTCCCAGCTCGTTGTTAATCAGCTCAATGACGATTATGAGGCCAAGGATGCACGAATGAACAAGTACGTGAGCCAAGTTGTTGCCCTGGCTGGTTCGTTCAAAAATGTATTTTTTGACCATGTTGGGCGTGATCTCAATTCTCATGCCGATGCTCTTGCCGGACTGGGAGCCGTATGTGCCGATCAGGGAGGAGAAAGAACGATAGTCCTCGGCGAAGTCCCATCACCGAGCTTCGAGCCGGAGCCACAGGAAGTGATGGACATCCATCAGGCACCTAGCTGGATGGACCCCCTCGTCTCCTATTTGAAACACGCCGTGCTTCCGACCGACCGCAAGGAAGCCCATAAAATCCGTTGTCAATCTGCTTCCTATTTCCTCGATCCCTCCGGCACACTATACCGCCGATCATACACCGGTCCTGATCTCCGCGTGGTGCACGAGTAGGAGGTGCCCGGCATCCTCAAAGAGTTGCATGGTGGAAGTGCTGGTTGTCACACCGGCGGCCGGTCCTTAGCTGACCGTGCCCTTTCCCAGGGTTATTGGTGGAAAAGAATGGTACATACGGCTACAGAGTTTGCCAAGCAATGCAAGTCTTGTCAAAAGCATTCTCCTCTTCTCAACCAGCCGACCCTACCTTTGCAACCAGTTTCTAGTCCTTGGCCCTTTGCTCAATGGGGGGTGGACATTATTGGCAAGCTGCCGAAGGCTACTGGCGGCTTTACCCACATCATTACTGCTACGGACTATTATACCAAGTGGGTGGAAGCCAAAGCACTCATAACGATCACGGCCGCCGATGTGGAGAGTTTCCTTTGGAAGCATATTTTTACCAGGTTCGGCGTACCATACGCCATTGTGTCAGACAACGGTACCCAGTTTGTCGCCGACGCAATCAAGGCCTTATACAAGAGGCGCGGCATACAGATGAAGACAGCTTCCGTCTCCTATCCTCAGGGAAACGGACAGGCCGAAGCTGCCAACAAGGCTATCTCTGCCGGCCTGAAACGTCGACTCAAAAACAAGCGCGGCAAGTGGGCGGAAGAATTGCCTGATGTTCTATGGGGCTACCGAACCACTCCACGGCGCGGCACTGGTCGTACTCCTTACTCCATGGCTTTCGGCGTCGAGGCCGTGCTCCCTGTGGCTGTTACTCGACCCACGTCTCGAACTGCAACATTTGACGTTCCAACGAACGATGCAATGCTAGCCGCCGAAGCAGATCGAGCAGATGAGCTTCGAGACAATGCCCACATAAAGTACGCAGCTTATCAGCAGCAGTTGGCTCGGAGCTATAACAAGAATGTGCGGAGCCGCCCCTTCAATGTGGATGATCTTGTCCTTCGGCAGATAGTCCAGAAGAAGCATTTGAAGAAATTCATGCCGAGGTGGGAAGGTCTGTTCCAGGTGGTTAAGAAGGTTGGCTATGGCTCATATGAACTCGCCGAAATGGATGGTACGGCTATACCGAACCACTGGAACGCACAGCTTCTTCGAAAGTTTTACGCTTAATTTTCTTTTGGCTTTTCGCCTCGGCTATGTGTTAAGCCTTCAGTTTTTTACAAAGATTTGTTTCAATATAGACCAAGTTTGTTTCTATTTTAATATGTGTTCTGTTAGCCTCGGTGGAATTCTTATGCTCGGTATGCCGAGGCACGCCTTTTCAGATTCTGTTCGGCAAAAACTTTGCATGCCATATCCTGAAGGGGGCATTCTCAGCTTCAGCCGTTCCTTTTGATCCAGCGGAACCTACCTCGGTGGTGTGTTTCCTCCGGATCAGGGGCTGGGTACGGCGAGCTGGGACGTATAATTATTAGAGAGATTATTGTTAAAACATGTGCATGAAGTGCAATACATGGTTTTAACACGCATGAAGTGCAAATAGTACAAAACATAACAGAAATACTTCAGACTTTCATTATAATAAACTTGGTCCATTACAAAACAAGGGGCTCGGCTGAACAAGATACTTTTCGCCGACCCCTAGACTCTACGACATACAAAAAGAAACAAATTAAATTTCTACTCTGCGATGGGGCCATCAGTAGGCTTCGCCGGCTCGACGGTGGTGGGGTTGGCCAGCTCGGCAGGACTCAGCGGCTGGTCAACAGTTGGATTGGGCTGATCGACGGGGCTTGGTGGCACGTCGGCGGATGGGTTGGCCTGTTCGGCTGGAAGCAGGTGCCTCGGCAGATCCACAGGTGGCACCACTGGATTCTCCCTTCGGTGGTCGTCCTTGGAGACCTCGGCATAATCAAGGCCGACCTGGAATCCGCGGAGGAAAGAGGAGGCATGAGCGTCTTCGAATCCCTTCCGCTCTCCGTCTCTGAAAGCCTTCTTGACAAGGGCTTCCACCTGATCCCGGTAGTAGTCGCCGGCCTCGTTGAAACCCGCATCGCCGGCCTCCTCCAGCTTGGCCGGCAGCTCATCCTCCATCTGCTTCATCTCCTCCTTCAATTGGTCCCGCTCGGCTTCGACTTCTTTGAGCTTCAGCAGCAGGCGGTCCCTCTCCTCCAAGCCAGTCTTGGCTTCGGCAACTTGAGCCTCCAACGCCTCGATCTGGTCGTTGGCCTCCTTCACCTCCTTCCTCATGGCCTGGAGGTCCCCCCTTTGGGTCTTCTTAGTTTCGAGAAGGACCTCCATGTCATTGAAGGCTTTACTGGCGCTTTGCCCGGCCTACCATAAGAGAAGAAAGAGTTAGCATTTGAAAAGGGATATTCAACTGACAAAGATTAGGTTGGAAATCCGTACCTTGGCAAGGAAAAAGCACAGTTCGGCCATGTTCTCGGCCTTGGCTGATTTCAGCTTCTCCATGTCCTTAGGGAGGGCCAACCCCTTTAAGAGGGGGATGGCCAGAAGTGGATTCTCCTCCAGGCTGTCGCCGATGGAGTCACGTGCCCATCAGGGCAAACCAGGTTCGGAACGAAGGGCTCCGAGGATGCACCTTCAAGATAGCCGGTATTGAGGACCTGCGCATCCTCTTTAGAAATTCTGGCCTTCTTAGTGATCCTGGGGCCCTCCCCCTCGGCGATTGTGCTTTTCTCTCTTCGGCGAGATGGGCGGGGTACCATGGCAGCGGCTTCGGTGGGCTTCTCCTGGGGCTCCGTCTTGTCAGAGGGGGCCTTCTCCTCCCTGTTTGGCAGCCCGGAGGTTGAGATGTCTTGGGCTAAGTGCTGCTGCTGCAGTGCTTGCCCGGCAAAGGAAGCAAGATCAAGGGTCTTCCTCACCATGTTGTCTTTGTTTTTTCGGCTAACGTACCTGTGGTAGAAGGGGGTATAACCGAGGAGGGTCGGTGCGTCTCGATTAGGGCACCGAAGCAGGGCGATCAGGTTCGCCCACTTGCCTGAGATAATGAGTCCTTTGTTCGGTGCGGAGCAATCTGCAAGTAGAAGGGGGAGACGATCAGTATGGAGGATAAAAGTCAATATAGAAGACAATTGCACAGAGAGAGATATATACCGGGCTTGTCCCCGTGGCCGGGGAACCCTCGCACTCGAGGGATTTTGTAAGGCCTCTCAATCTCCGTACCTCTCCTGGTTGGAAAGGGGTAGTCGAGTTGGGGGTTAATAGGACCCCACTCGAAGTTGCCGGACACCTTGACCAGGACCATCCACCATTTTTCAGTATCGTAGAGGCGGTCCACCAGGTGGTCAAAGTGTTGGCGGGTGGTGAGGTAGTACTTGTCGTATTTGGGGATCCTTGATACTACGTACATTAGCATCAGGTCCCCAAGGGTGAACGGCAGGTTGTTGATCTCTGCCAACCTTCCCGCCGAGCTCAGGATGCGCCAGCTGTTGACTGCAACCTGGATCGGTGCAAGGTTGTAGTCTGACAAAAAAAAGCGGAGGAAGGGGTTCATGGGGAACCTTACCCCTCCCTCGATGATAGCGTACAAAGGCAGGACGATGAAGTCTTCGCCGAAGGGAATCCTCTCGGAGGTTACCCTTTCGACAAGAACATCATCTGGGATCGAGTATTTGGTTCGGAAGGCTTGTGTGAAGCCACCTGGACCGTCGCCGTAGAAATGACTGTACGGCATGGGTCCAAGACCCGTTGGTAGTGGAGGGATGAGGTCGACGTCCCTCGGCGGGGGTGGTTCGGCACCTCCTGCTGTATCAGAAGTGCTCGGCGGCGCACCAGCTGACGTTGATGTGCTGGCCTGGGCCCCGGTGGCTGTTCGTTCCCTGTTGGCCTCTTCCGGGATGGAGCCATGTGTGTCTTCCTCGGCGGATTCGCCGGGGGAGTCACTCCGCCCGTAGAGGATGTCCCTGGAGGACCTGTCGTCAATTTGGAGGGGAATGTGGATGTCGGGGATGATTGGACCTCCGGACCGCTGGGCAAAGTTGCTGGAGCTTTCATTGAAGCTCCTGTACCCTCTGCCGAGCGCCTGGATGGTCTCTTGGAGTTCTGGGTAAGCTTCAGGATCGATGCTCGGCAGGAATGAGTTGGGATCCACTATGCTGAAGACCTAAGCAGAATAAGAAATGGAAGGGATGATGAGAATTCCTACTTCAGCATTGCTAGCTCATGTGCATCTAAATTCCTGCCGAGGGGGGGCCTCTCGGATCCTCATCGGCGGAGGTCGTGAGTTCTTATCAAGCGATGAAGTTGGCACGGTAGAGGACCGCCGTTGTTGGCGGCCCAAACGGCGGCCCACGGCCGCAGGCGGCCATGGGAGAACGACACTATTTAGATGAAGATACCTTTTTGTGCAAATGTGGGGGTATGAGAGGGCTGTTGTATCTTTAAAATGATCAGAAAGAATCAGAAGGGGTAGCGGAGTTACCTGAGAACGCTGGGACTGGATGGCGGCGAGTGGCGGAGTAACGGAGGCGCTTGAAATGGCAGCAGTGGTTGGAGTTGCAGAGCAAAAGAGGCGAGAGCAGAAAGTGATATTTTGTCCCGCCTCTCCGCTTATATAGCGGATGGATTGAACGGCTGGAACCCTAAGCGTCGAACGCGAGAACCGAAGCGTCGCCGCTCCGCCCACTCTCGTCATGCCACGTGGAAAGCCTGCACCGTTTCGTACCGGCGTCGCTTCCCCTTCCACCACGTGGCACCCCACGCCGTTTGGGTTTCTTGATGGATCGTTCGATCTCTGGCTCCCAACGGTCCCATCAGCCCCCGTTTGCTGCAGATGCATCATTACCCTAAGTTTCGAGAAGGCACTTTCACTGACCCTCACTAGGCCGGCGGCGTATGCTCGGTACGTTTGCCTCAGGACGCCCTCGGTAGCAAGTTTTCCTTATATGGTCAACCCCTCCCACCTTTTGCAAGGGAGGAAGGGGTTGAGGGGCTATTGTGGAGGGCGTGGTTCGGCGGAAGGACCAAGACGGTGGACACGTTGCACCAATTAGCCGGACCAGTGAATCTAGTACCCATGGGTCGGTGGGCTGGGTCGGTAGCCGATCCGAGTCCAGCCGGGCCTGGTTAAGTTAACCATGGTATCGATCCATGGAAGGGAACGGTCTGGTTCGGCGAACGTACTAATCGGTGTGATCTAGTTCGGCGGTTCCCCGCCGAGCGGGTTGGAGATTGCCCCTGGTGAAGTAATCAGCGCCGTACCAGCAGTCCGGCAGAACCTGCGCTCGCCGAGCCTCCTGTCCCCTAACTTGAAGAGGAAGTTAGGAAGAGTTGGGCAGGAGGAGGAAACCTCGCGTCTTATCCCATCCCTTATATTCAGGAGTGGAATATAGGAGATTGGATAGGTTCAGGATTGGGATGTCTATCTGGGTCCGAGGTAGGCGGGCTCATCATACAACGAATAAGTATTCTAATGGGAGTTGGACTCTGCACTCCTTTTGGCTATAAAAGGAGGTATTCCCCTCTAGAATAAGGTACGTTCAGAAAACTTTCTCAAACTCTAACTATACCTCGATATCTCCTCTCCTGTTTACTGACTAGAGCGTCGGAGTGCCTGCGACACCACGCTCCGGGTTTGGGCACTAACGCGGTTGCTTCGTGTGCAGGTCTAGCCCATCTTCGTCCAAGCCTCAACCATCCAAGCCACAAGGTCCAACCGTAGAAAGCTTGCCACCACAGCTACCTATTTCATTCAATAACAAACTTTCAAATCCAAAAACACAAGTCCCTGTGTATAGGGATAGAGAGGAGGAGCGTTTCTTTTAGCCAATGAGGTAGATTGTTTTAAATATGGAAGGGGATAGCGCCGAAGAAGTGAAAGGAATAGATTGATTACCAACTGGAAGAAAAGGACCAAGAAGGAAGCAAACGCTCTTTTAGAGCCTTGTTTTCCAGCTTAAACTCATAAGCCAGTGTCAGAAGATTGGTTCTCAAGACTGCAGGCATATCTCCAACATGCTTCTTGTCTCTCAATTGACAAAAGGTACCAGCAAGCTCCTAAAACCTGCAATTACAGAAGAACAATAGAGGAGAACTTTAGGAGTTGAAGATAACTTCCTTTACGAATAAATTGCTAGTTGGTAGGGGTAGACCAAAGTGTAGTTGATTAATTCTAAGTGTTGTAAAACCTGTTCCTTGTGTTTGTTTCTCATTTTTTTGAATGTCTTCAAAAACAAAGCGAATACAATGCTTATTTTTCACCCAATCTACCCATCCCTCTTCAAGCCCATTTCCAAACACAAACGGCAATGCATCTTTTCTTTTATTCTTTATGTCTTCGTGCTCCATTTGGTAGGAACCGATCAAAAAGACAGGGTCAAGATATCAATGATAAAATATGAAATCTCAAGAATAAATTCAATGTGCCTTCATAGCAAAGAACAAAAAACTGAATCTAACTAAATGCAGGAAGAAAATAAAGAAGGCACCACAAACTTAGCATCTGAGAGGCAAGATTGGCACCCTCTTGTAATTGTAGTGAGCTATAGCAGAACAAGAGCTTAAAACTTGAGGGCAATGATGATTTTTTGCACTTGAGGGCTTGCTAACATATATACAGCATCTCAAGTTATAAGCAGAATTTTAACTATGGCAGAGGCACCATTATCCATGGCTCTGTGATGGTTGTCCTGTTGTGACCTTGTAGAAAAGGCTTACACCCCTGTGGCAAAACCTATGCAATAATCATGGCATCACCAAAGAATAAAGTGGAAACAACAAGAACTACAAGAATAGAATTGCTAAATAAAAGACAGCAAGTTAGAGAATCAAACCATTAAACCAGTAAAATGGAGGTCTGTAATTTCTGCCAAATACCAGCTACAACCCACACTCAAAAAGGAAAACTTTTCTTAATAAAATAATAACTACTGATACAACTCTTTATGAACACAAGAAAATCCAATTTTTTAAACTACTAAGTACTAACAGAGGAAAGCAATAAAATAAACACAAAACTTTAATCAAAGACAAGGTTAAGTGAATACCAATAGTACTTTCACGCACAAATGAATTGTGAGTGATAGCATTTAGCCAGACTACCAAAGAGGCCTCCGAAGTCCAGTGTGAATCGACACCCAATCCCAGTCGATCAACGAATCAGTAGTGTGCTTTGGAAATGGTGCTGTCATTTTCTCCTGGGTATGATGTTGCAACAATAATTTTTTCCGACCTTGGCAGTAACAACAAAATAACAGTCACGAACACCAACTCCTGAAATTGGATGCCTTTCCATAGTCCAGCAAACATACGGAGAACGAATGACAATAGTGCTGTAACATATATATACAACCTAAATTAGCAATCAAAGAACAAACATACTTTCAACAATCGTTTTTTCTAACACTTAACTTTCAAGAATACACAAATCATACAATACATGATCATTACAACCAAGAATACACAAATCATACAATAGATGATCAATACAACAAATAATAAAATATAATCTGCATTCTAGAGTTAATTAGGTCAGTTCACAGAACGCAGATCGATAACAATTAAGGCATAGAACCGAATAACACTACAAATCGAAACCCAGGAACCGATACATCCATTCACACCCCAGATGAAGAACTTACCCAGTGAACCCCAGTGACAACGCTAAAGGAGTGCTGGTGGCACAAAAAACATTGAACCCAAGCGAGAGGTGGCAGGTGCAAGAGTTGAAGGCGAGGGACGGGAGCGACTCGGGAAGGGGTTGCAGGAAGGCTGAACGGTGTAGGAATAAACAGGCCTAAACTGCTAAAAAGGCTAAACTGTCAAAAGACTCAAAACATCTCATGTTCAACCTAGATACTAATGGTACAAAAACTAATTCAGTTGGTTCTATTGGCAAAAATTACAGGCGGTATTAAAGTACCAAAAGACACAAGAAAACCGCGCACATTAACCCTAATCATGTCAAATAAACACATGCTCGCAAACACCTACATTGCCATTTCCATTCTCATGTCAATTTTTCTTATGCCTAATTTGATCACCATAAGGGAAGAGCTAAGAGAGCTGTAGAGAGAGAAAGAGAGTTTGGGTAGTTGCCCCCACCCCCTCCTACTTTTTCCTCTCTTAGAGCATTTGCACCGGTCTTTTCAAATTTTGGATCAAATTATCCCTTAAAAAGCTACTTTATTACGCCACTTTTACAATGTCTAAAGCATCAGACTCTCTATCTGAAAACTATACCAGTAAAATATTATGTTTTTATTCTTTCTTTTTTATTTATTCCATTATGTTCTCTCCCAAGCAGGGGTGAGGAGGGACCACATCTGGGAAAAAGGTAAGGAAAAAGTAATATTTTATAGGTTAGTGTGTGAATAGTGAGTCGCTTAAAAGTGAGACACTGTAGCAAACTTTGTTTTGACCGAACAAGTAGCAAGGCTAATGCAAAGTGATTTTTGTCCTTTCACTCGTTATTATAGCGCCATATGAGAAGTGAAGAGTGTGATGTCAATGCTCTCATACGAGAAGCGAGAAACACAAGCATTTTGTTCAGTAAGCTATCTCACACATGGAAGTAATTTTTCCACCAATGTAGCTACATTCTTCCCCTTTACCAGAAGATTTTTCACAGAAACAGGGAAAAACTTATGAATTATGCTAATTTCCATTACATGTACAGCAGGGCAGGCATCTATAACTACTCCACGTTCAAATTCTTCGCGACAAGAAATAAGGAAAATTTTGTAACGCCCTATGCTTGGGAGTATAGGGAGGCAATCTTATACCTGTGTCAGCGCTGGTATTAGCTTCAACAAAAATGAAAGCTCCCTTTCAGATAATTGAGGATTTGTTTTGCCCGGAATCTGATCCTCCCCTTCCAATAGCACCTCTTCTTCCCCATCCCCAGATGGTTGCTTTATCATAAAGGAAAACAGCCTCTGTGATTTCTTGAACTAAATCGACAATCACCCCTTCAACCCCCATCAAATGTTGCAAGTAAACGGTTTCTGGCACGTTACTGAAAACGAAAAATTCAGAGTCAGTTGAGAATTTAGAAATCAGCAACCAAAGAACAAACATACTTTCAACAATCGTTTTTTCTAACACTTAACTTCCAAGAATACACAAATCATACAATAGATGATCATTACAACCAAGAATACACAAATCATACAATAGATGATCAATACAACAAATAATAAAATACAATCTGCATTCTAGAGTTAATTAGGTCAGTTCACAGAACGAAGATCGATAACAATTAAGGCATATAGAACCGAATAACACTACAAATCGAAACCCAGGAACCGATACATCCATTCACACCCCAGATGAAGAACTTACCCAGTGAAAACCACGATTTTTTACAGCGACGATCTTGGCCTGGGGCCGCGACGCAATATCTTTGAAAGCAGAGAGATACAGTTGCTCTAGGATGACCATTTAATATAAAATGATCACAAAAATAAAAATCTTTATACCGGTTCAAACAGATTAAAAATTGAAACACTTAATTTTTAAATATAAAAACGGTGTAAAAAAATTAAGTGTTCCAATTTTCAATTCGTTTGAATCGGTGTGAAGATTTTTTATTTTTTTTATCATTTCATCCTAAATGGTCGTAATGAATTTTTTTCTCTAAGGCCTTTCAATGAGTACTCTAAGAGAGACCTGAAACTAGGGGCTGTTTGATAAAACTGAAAATTGAAACTGAAAGCTGAAAAGTTAAGTACTGAAAGTTGTATGGTGAATTTTTTAAGTTGAAGAACTGTTTGATAAACATTTTAAGCACTAAATTAAAATTAATGAATTAATTTTAGTTCTAATTCTCTTTAATGTTGGTGATTGTGGTGGTGGTGGTGGTGGAATGGTAGTGGTGAGGGTGGTGGTGGGATGGTGGCGGTGGAGAGATGGTGGTGTGATAGTGACGGTGGAATGATGGTGGTGCAATGGTGGCGGCGACATGGTAGTAGTGGTAAGAGAGGTGTGGTAGTGGTGGTGGTGGCGGAGTGATGGTGGTGGGGGTGGTGGGGGTGGAGTGGAGTAGTGGTGGTGGTAATGGTTGTGGTAGTGGTAGTGGTAGTGGTAGTGGAGTAGTGGTGGTGGTGGAGTAGTGGTGTTGGTGTTGGTGGAGTGATGGTGGTTGTGGTGGTGGTAGCGCGGTAGTGGTGGTTGTGGTGGTGATAGCGTGGTAGTGGAGTAGTGATGGTGGTGGTGGTGGTGGGAATGGTGGCGGTTGTGGTGGCGGTGGGAGTGGTGGCGGTAGTGGTGGTGGTGGTGGTTGAATGTAAGCATATAAGAATTCAGCCAAACCTACTCTTTATCAACTTTTTACATTATATTTTAAGCGGCACTTAATCTGTTAAGTAATATAAAATGTAGTTATCAAACCTACTTAATCACTTATTACTTAATTGTTTCAGTTGTAAGTGCTGAATATGAGATATCAAACAACCCCTTAAGGAGCTTTAGTGTGCTCGTTGAAAGATCTTAGAGCCAAAAATTCATTATGACCATTGAAGATAAAATGATAAAAAAAGAAATCTTTGCACCGATTTAACCGGATTGAAAATTGGAACACTTAAATAATATTAAATAAATAAAAGAGAAAAAAGATATAAAGATTATTAAGTAAATAAAGGAGGAATAAGAGAAAATGGGGTTGGGGTATTTCTTCTCACTTCCCTAATGCACCACGTGTCCCACACTGCAAAACAGCTGAAAGACAAAATTACCCTTGGAGTTATAAGAGGATGCCAGCCAATTGAGGGGCTCAATTGGCCAAAAATTGCCAAGCCACTCAATTTGGCTTTAACGTTTTTAGTCTTTAATGCTGTGTTTGCTTTAGGATTTGAAAAATATTTTTCAAAAAATTCTCCCTAGATTCTCCCTACTTCCAACATTTCTCTCTCTATCTCTCTACACTTATTACCCCTACTATTTAAAAAAAAAAAATCAAAAACGAAACCAAACACAGCATAAAGCTTTAGAAAAATAAAGCTTTTGTTGACTTAGGTAGAATTTTGAGGACTCATATTTGTAGTCTTTGAAGTCGTCACTCCAACCAAAAAAAAAAGGAAAATAGTATTTAATGAGTGGGTTGGAGATGCTTTAAGTTCTACTAGGTGCGGCCACGTGCAACGCACGAATATTATGTGCCCGTTGAAGAGGATATATTATTTTGTCTCAGGGTGAAAATTAATGTTTTTGGTGGTGAGCGTTGAAGAGGACATATTTTGTTTTAGGGCAAAGATTAATGCTGTTTTTTATGGTTAGGATGGGAATGCAGGGAAAAGTTACAATTGGAATCAATGGGTGTAATGTTGCTACTTGCTATTAAATGAAATGATCTTAGCAACGTCCATCCACAGAAGATGAAATTTAGTTTATTTGCCTAATTTTGCTAAAAAAAAACCCTCTTTTGCTAATTGTACACACAGTTCCTTCAACAGAAAAAGCATGAGAGCGTAGATTGAACAAAGTTGGAATTGGAACTGTGTTTTGCTAGACCACATTAAACTAAAAAGTTTCTTAGGACCAGCAAATTTCCAAAAAGGACAGATGAAAGAAAGTAGAATAGCAGCATGAAATCTACTCATATAGCATCAAAGTTGCAACAATTCTGCTTTTCAGTCGGGTCACACATTCCAAATTTAAGGTACTGATCTTCGAAGTAAATTTGTCCAGCAGATATGCTTCAATTTCTAATTCTGCTGCCTGCGTAAGTCGGAAATTCAAAAACTATGGAGTCAGTAACCAGCTTTTGAATAAGAGGAATGAAAATTGAGAGTAAATCCAAAATGAAGGATTTGGGTGCAGATGCTCGAAACAAACTTAAATAGTAGTCCTTTTGTATTCGTTCAATTCTGAAAACATTTAAATAGATATAGGATTTTTTCCACTGAGTCAACCTTACTTCACATTTATAATCGCATTGAATAACATCTCCAATTATGCACCCAATTGAGAAATTTTAGAACTATCGAGCCAAGAAATCATTGCATACTAAATTAAACAATCACAATTATAAGATGGTTTTGGGGTGTGTTCACAACCTTAGTTCACATTCATAGTCGCGTTGAATAACATCTCCAATTATGCACTCAATTGACAAATTTTAGAACTATCGAGCGAAGATATCATTGTATACTAAATTAAACAATCACAATTATAAGATGGTTTTGGGGTGTGTTCAAATGATGTCTACCAGCCAAAAAAATAGCAAGTTACTTGTAAAAATGTAACCCTAGAAATAAATCTCAGGAAACATTAAGGATATAGACCTACTCATCATTACACAATGACATTATGAATATGACCCTGATGAACATAAGATCCACAAATTACACAATTTTTTCTACATTGACGTAAACTTCGTTGCCAATAGATAAAAGCATTGAATATTTAATGAGACAACATTCCACTATATTATAGGTTAACTGATTTAAAATAACAAAAGGTACAAAATTACTATAGTTTGTTCTAAATACACTGATTTCACACCTATCAGAACAGAGTTGTTTCCTTCAAGAGTCAATTCATCCAATGTGATCCTTTGATATAAAACCAGGATATAGCTTATCGAGAGATGGTCATATAATTTCTCATCTATAAATAGAAAAGGGGAATGACATTGACTTTCACCTTTTTTTTTTATTTTGATAAATATAAGAATCATATAGATGGGCCCTGTAAAATGGTTCCACAAACCAGGCTTTCTATCATTTAACAACTCTAAGCCACTTCATTAAGCACAATTATTTTTGCAGTATCACACAATACCAAGATACATAAAAACGTGGAAGCGAATATTATAAGTGAAAGAGTTTTTAAATAACTTAAAATACCTTTTGGAGGTTGTGTCGATATGAGAAAGAAGAAAAGAAATAGAAGTACCGGTCCAATGTTGTTATCGTGCCTCGTTATGGCGCAGCTCATTGGAAGAATGTGGGCTTACGAATTTGGTGAGCTTTTGCTTCATTGATTTTGATCCAAAGCATCACAACACTGCAACCTGACATGGAAAACTTAATGACCAGCGAAATATATTTTAGGACGCACATTTTGAAATATAACACACACTCGGAGGCGCTAAATTTGTTAATCCTTCAAACTTTTACAGGAGAAAAAATAAAAATCCATCCAACAAAAAAGAGACGTCAATTACCTAATGTAGCAACTTTGCTAGAATAACTCCAGTAAGGAATAATCAAAATGAAGCTGGGAACAAAAAAAAACCACTGACTTTCTCGTAGTAGATTCAAAACAAGTCTGTTTGAACTTTAATTGTTCCATCGAATTCATTTCCTTGTGGATTAAGCTAAATATCAGTATGGTTTTGATTGGTTTCTAATTCATGTCATCCACTGTTCTAGAAGGAAATGAAACAAAACATTGCATCTATGTGCTTCTGCAAAGGTGTACATATTTACATAAACTATATATAAGCATCTCAAATTGCATATGTTGAGACAATAATCTCGAATCTTTTCTCCGCGCCCATTATCATGATCTCAATAGACTATAGAAAAATGACCATGAACAAGAATGGATCTCTTGGAAAGGGCAATTGTTGACACTTTTATTTCTATCACAGATCACTACCCCAATGTTTCTCTCTTCGATCGGTTGCCCCTATAAGAGCGAATTGGTAAGTTTAATTTATGTTCTTTGAAAGCGATTGTAGGATTCAAAGCGACACCCGGAGCCAAGTAATTATTCGTTATGGATTTTCACCTGATCACATACAAACCACCACTGTTAACCAATAAATTTGGTCAAGAAACCCCATAAATGGAGAGGTGACAGATAGGTGTCAAATTTTATTGTAAGAACTTTTGTACCAATTTTTTTTAAAAAAGACAGACAATAAAAGCTGGTAGGAATACCATAACTATTTCACCCAATTTTCAATTAGCTAAAATTTTATATACTCCAAACACAAAGTACAAAAAGAGATATGAAGGAATCCTTAGCATAGGTGGCTTTTCCTTTTCCCTTACTCGTAGAGCTTAACACTTTTCAGATACCATGGACAAGGAGATGTATAATATCATCACCGCTAAACAATTGCATAAAGTTGTATCTATTTTTAACCAACAAAGACAATAGATCAAACTGGTGGATAAAATCAGCCATCCGAATTTTTTTACCTTATCGGCTATTTGAAAATTGGTCAGAAATCCTCATCAGTGTCTTCGCTTGAGATTGAGTGAACGTTGAATCTACACTGGTTGATTCCTGCGTAGGTTTTGCACATGTAGGCCTTAAGTGTCACGTGGCACTTTTTGAATTCAGCTAACTTGTGGAGCAACGGGAGTGGAAGTTGTTCCTGGCTTCCTGCATTAAGTAGATAGCAATTACTTTTTGTTCTTTGTTTTTCTCATTACCTGAACATGTACATAACCTAAAGGTCCTAAACTTTTGTGGTAAAGCAGAGTATTGAGAATTAAAAAAAATGGAAGGAAAAGAAACCTTTGGCCTTTGGTACCAATTTGCATACTCTTCTCATTCCTTATTTTCATCTCTTGCCTACTAAATCCTTATGTTTAATTCTTAGTCTCTAAAATGACCAGGCATGAAGTTTTCTTAGAGAAGATAGTTAGCCCTTTGGTTTAAACAAATACGTTATGGTAATACGTTATGGTATTTGCAGAGGTCCTATGGTAGTAGTTCACAGAAGCAGTCTATAACTTAGTGCATGAGGGAAAAATTGAAGCTGATTAGTAGAATTGAAGACATCAGCTTTAGTTTTGGGCGCTGCTATTCGCACTCCTCTATTTTCTCCCGTAGCCCGTTAAAAATTTCCATATGTTTCGACAGTTAGTTACCGAAATTGAGATACATTTTTAGCATCCAATTACCGAAATATATGTTTCTTGTGCATTTCCGACATGTAGTTACCGAAATATAATCTTATTTTCAACAGCTATTTACCGAAATGTATGTTCGGCAGTTGTTTACCGAAGGTTGAACATATTTTCGACATGTAGTTACTGAAATATAATTTTCAAAATTTTTTAACGGGCTACGGGAGAAAATAGAGGATTGCGAATAGTCGCTCCCTTAGTTTTTTGTCTTCCCTTTACAAAGGATGCACTTGATGAGAAGAATATTATTGCAATCAACCTTTTTTTCTATCACAAAGAATGCAATTGATGAGGAGAATATTCACATCTAATAACCCTCAACTTTCTATCAATTTTTCAGATCAGCCCATGTCTCTCTCTAGCGACAAAACCGTAACCCAAAAATTTGATTCACAAAGAGTTACTCCATATATACAGTAAAAATCCTAACACCTAAAATGAACCACTTACAGAAACAAGTCAATCTTTAGGCATTCTCTATCTGTGAAAAAGAACTCCAAAGAGGACTAAATATTAACAATCCACGAGATGATTATAAGTACCAATCTAGAAGTAACTTCAAGTAATATGATTAAGAAACACAAAGCCAAATATCTAATGCAATCAATCTGGGACCCGAGCAAATCAGTGCATGATAAAACTATAGTGCTAAGGTGGGGTGGTCGTCCATGCTGATAAAAGAGAACTGTGGACAAAAAAGGAAGCTCCTATGGATATGCAATTGTGGTGATTAAGTGACCTCAACTGGTACAAGCTCACTGAAAGCATATGCAGTTGCAGTTGCATTGCTAGGAGATTATAGGTGCCCATATAGACATTATTTGATGGGTGGATCAGAAAATGTTCCAGCAGGTTTTAAACCTTCTCAACTTATGAAAGCGAGAACAAAATTCTCCTTTTCCATTGAATATCATTGTTAGACAAGTAATATATATCAATGTGTACTGAATAAGCACCACACACACACACACACAAAAACTATTGAAAACATGCCTAATTCACCCACCTTCAGTTTGCTCTCCTCCAAATATTCCCCAGCTTCCTCTCTGAGATGCAACCTGATTTCAGTTCCACGCCCAAGTGGTTCGTTCCATGGATCCTCAGAAACTGCAAATGTGCCATCAGCCTTTGATTCCCAAACATACCAGGAAGCCATTGATTAGGATTTAGTTACAATTATACGACTAACTTTCTGCATGGCAACCACAACCCACGTTAACTAAGAAGAGGATACGGCTTCAGAGCATCCAGACACATACTGTTTATCATCGTTAGTTTTGCTAATGACTTCAACATAGTCAGCAAGAAGATAGACCGAGTAGAATCCAACACCAAACTGGCCAATAAGATTAAAGTCTCCACTTGCCTGCATTTTCTCAATGAAAGTTGTACAACAGGAGAATACAATTAGGACCATTAACTACCACAAAAGAAAGAAGGCAACTCCACGTTGTAACTTGAAAACAATGCAGCATTGACAAGAAAAATGACACTTGAAGTTCCAGACTTAGCTATGGTACCCAAGTTCTTGATCAAATCCTCCTTTGTCATACCTATACCTCTATCACGAATGGATAGAATCTTGTTTGCTTTGTCTAATTTAATCTGTATTTTTTTTTTCATATTATAAGCTTCGGAAGCAAGTCAAGGAATCCAATTTGTATTTGACTTTCAGTTCATTGATTAGTGGTGGGAACAAATCATATTTACATATGAATCCAATTTCAACATACTATTACATTTCAATGATAACAAAAGTTCTACACCCATCACTGATTGAGACCATTATAAGACAGTGAAACCATAGGTAACTAACCTGAATTTCAAGCCTAGCATCATCACCTTCACCCAAGATTTCTTTATCTGTGAGTGACAGGAACCTAATCTTATCCAGTGCTTGAAAGTGAACAAAATAACTTCTATAATTAGTATGGAAAGGGGATTGGAAATGGGATGCTATATATAACTGATTTACATCACCATTTCATGTCATTGCATACATTGACAGATACGATTCAAGTGGATTTTCAACTCATGTAATATTTATCAATCATGACACCAATCACAACTAAGTAAGCAATGAAACAAAACAGTAACTAAAGGTGTACAGGAAACAAAATTTCTCACGCAAAAAGTTTTTTTTCTTGGACAAAATACGGAAAGTTAATAATGCGAATTTAGTAAGCCATTAAATTTCCAAGAAAATACACTTACATCAGAGGCACCGGAGATGAACTCCCTCAAGAATATATCTTTATTGCTGTAAAGTGAGTTGATAATGATGTCTATAAGCCGAGACACCTCAGCCTAGAACTCAAACTTCTCCACATTACTACGGAGGGATTTCTTTGAGATTGACTCAGCTTCCCTGAACCACATAATGACAACACTACTTAGAATATCAAAATAATGCAAATACAAATAGGATGAACAACCCCAAACTAAGGGACCTAAACAATTGAGGTCAGCTACAGGATTACTTTTTGGTCATTCTTCTTAAGAAGAGCTATATAATTAATCAAGATTAACAAATTCACATCTTATTATAACATCTTAAATAAATTTAGGGCCTCCACTCCCAGCATTTCCAATAACAAAAATGTTCACTCTTTTAAGTGTCAAGATTAACAAGTTGATATCTTTTTTACCAGAGCATCTTAAATCAATTTACGCCCTCCGGTCCCTAGCATTTCCTATCCTATAACAAAAAGGTTCTCTTTTGTTAGAGCCAAGATTAACAAGTTGATATATTTATTACCACAACATCATATACCAATATATACCCTCCACTCCCTTCGCATTTCCATTAACAGCGTCCTTTTTCTCTTTTATATTAGGAAACCAAAAATTAAAACCCAAAATCAAAATCCTAACTAAAAATCAAAGTCTGTGATCAAACCCTAACCCAAAAATTCTAAATCCGGAAATCAAACTCTGTGAGCAAAAACCCTAATCCAAAAATCAAGTTTGTGAGCAAAAATCTGAATACAGTCCAAAAATTCGAAATTTCGCCATATAAACAGTTAGAATACAATCAAAATACAGAGAGAGAGAGAGAGTTACAATCAAAACAATCCTAACCAAAATTTATGTCAAAGCCACAAATACGAAGCAAAATCCACGCAAGCCACACGACCAGATCTGGAAGAAGAAAACCACCCGAAGGAAATCACAACCGAGTCATCCACCAAAAAAAATTGTAACAAATCTGAACTATATGCACCTTGTTCTCGGACTTCAACTGTGTTTCGTTGTGTGTGTGTGTCGCATTGATTCTGTGCTCTACTGTTAGCTATTGGATTTAGATAGTGTCAACTTGTTTTGGTAACTGTTCGGCTCTCGTTAGGGTTTCTCCACCTTGCGTTTCACTGTCATGGGATAGGTTGAGATTCTGAAGCGACGGGAGGAACTGAGGTGGCCGCCGGCGGATTTTGGGTCTGGGTCGTCGCCGATGTATTTCACGGCATCGGTGATCGACGGATGACGGGGATGTAGTGAATCCATGGAACACACACAACCCATAAAAGAAACGAGCTCCCGAAAACCTAGGTAACCACAGAGCACAAACAAGAGCAGCACAAAACCAAATCAAAAGAAGAAGAAGATAAAACAGGGGAAGTGAGAGGGAAAAAGGCAGATACCTGATGTCGATGCCGTTGGCGGAGCAGAGATCCGGCGTGGTGATGCGATGCAGCGGTAGCGGATCGGATTGGCAGAGAGAGGCGAGAGAGAGGAGCTGTGAACGGAGACGATGGCAACACCCAATAAAGGAAGCAGCCGAAATCGACGCACCAAATTCATCACGAATCCCGCGGGAAGAAGGAACGGCTACAGCTGTACACGGACGCAGGCTGGAGTGAAATGGCGAAACTACCCCCACACCATGGGCAATCCGTTAAATGCACGAAATTAAAGGGCAAATTGGTCCAAATTGGGGACAAAAAATCCGAAAAACACCTTCTTCTTATATAGCCCGCTTTGGAAAAGGCAGATACCTGATGTCGATGCCGTTGGCGGAGCAGAGAGCCGGCGTGGTGATGCGATGCAGCGGTAGCGGATCGGATTGGCAGAGAGAGGAGCTGTGAACGGAGACGATGGCAACACCCAATAAAGGAAGCAGCCGAAATCGACGCACCAAATTCATCACGAATCCCGCGGGAAGAAGGAACGGCGACAGCTGTACACGGACGCAGGCCGGAGTGAAATGGCGAAACTACCCCCACACCATGGGCAATCCGTTAAATGCACGAAATTAAAGGGCAAATTGGTCCAAATTGGGGACAAAAAATCCGAAAAACACCTTCTTCTTATATAGCCCGCTTTGGAAAAGGCAGATACCTGATGTCGATGCCGTTGGCGGAGCAGAGAGCCGGCGTGGTGATGCGATGCAGCGGTAGCGGATCGGATTGGCAGAGAGAGGCGAGAGAGAGGAGCTGTGAACGGAGACGATGGCAACACCCAATAAAGGAAGCAGCCGAAATCGACGCACCAAATTCATCACGAATCCCGCGGGAAGAAGGAACGGCGACAGCTGTACACGGACGCAGGCCGGAGTGAAATGGCGAAACTACCCCCACACCATGGGCAATCCGTTAAATGCACGAAATTAAAGGGCAAATTGGTCCAAATTGGGGACAAAAAATCCGAAAAACACCTTCTTCTTATATAGCCCGCTTTGGATTAAAGGGCAAATTGGTCCAAATTGGGGACAAAAAATCCGAAAAACACCTTCTTCTTATATAGCCCGCTTTGGATAATCAAATATGCAATCCTAACTTAAAATATTTCAGAAAATATAAAATGCGACTGCACAATAAGATTATTGGGAAAATACAAAATAGTAATCGAGGTTAGTGTTAGACACTATGTCCTTGAAGCAAATTCGGTGCCCACACTGGTGCTAATGAGATACTCGAACATTTGCAGCCCGGGATACAAGGATTATGGACGCATAGAAGCAGCACTTCCATTTTCCCGCCAGGCGAACCAAAAGTCCAGAATAGTGTTGAACTCTCAAAATTTATTGTATGCAGTATAGCAAATTTGCAGTAAAAATTTGGGAAAATGACGGTCAAGGACTTGTTTTGATAATTAATACCCGCCATGAAAATTTTCAGCGTTAACAAATGTTCTCAACATGTCCTTGGCGAGTATTAAATATCAAAATATGTCCTGGCCGTCATTTTCCATAAAAATTTCAGTGAATGAAATGAGAGGATAAAGATTGCGACTGTTGGCCGACCAACAAGTTCGACGAAAGGAAAGAAATGTTAAGAAGCCCAAAATAAAATTTTATTTCTGGAAAAGAATGTATGTACTTGGGGAAGCCCATTTATCTTTGATCCAACCCAAACCGGCTGGGTTCAGTTGGCGTCAGTGCGGGTTGTAAATGGGCCAAAACCCACTTTGTTCATTCATAGCCTCTACCCCGGGAATATTACTCTCTATGCTCCCGAAGTATCGAATAATATTCCTGTAGGAAAGGTCAATAGGCGCGACCGTTGACCGTTTGACTAGCCAATGAGCATGCGACACGTGTACTCGTCCTCGCGGGGTTGACGATTTGACCAACGAACCCT
Source organism: Rhododendron henanense subsp. lingbaoense (assembly GCA_020567845.1). Lineage (NCBI taxonomy): Eukaryota > Viridiplantae > Streptophyta > Magnoliopsida > Ericales > Ericaceae > Rhododendron > Rhododendron henanense. The sequence continues at coordinate 29,011,188 of CM036314.1, forward strand.
AGCTCGCCACGTGGTGCCTCAGCCGCGCGACACGTGGCCCTTTGCGCGTGGGAGCCTCGCGCTACCCATCGCTCCGCAGTGACCATGTAAGGGTCGCGAGCTTCAGTTCCTCCATTAAGGAGAGAATTACATTTATTCAGGTGAACACTTGGTGCGGTCCCAATCTAATGGAGACGATAACGCGGTTTAACCAAGACACCAGTGATTTGCCCAGGCTCTTATGCCTGCTCCGGCCTTTAGGCAGGACCCGAGGGGCCCCTTGAGGCTTGGCAGCGGTATAGGCGCGATCGATTAAGGTCACGACCTTGCCCTTACGGGAATGAAGGGAGATCTAGTGGTTTGGTGGCTGTAAAAGAAGAAGAGGATCTCCGCGAATAAGAGGATACGCCGACCGTCATACTCGCGGGTCATCGCGAGGGTCGCGACACCTCGGCGGTCAGGGGGTACAGGGGGTTTAGCGCGCCACTTGGCGCCCGAGCATTAGCTCGTGTGGTCTATAAATATGAACGTTTCTTCACCAGATCCCAGACAGACAGAGCCTTGTGAACATTTCCTAGAGAGAGAAAGTTGGTGAGCACTGATTTTAAAGGAGGTCTTATCCTCTTTCAGGGGCTCTATTGTCTTTCCTCCTAGGGATCTTTGGGTTTGGGTCTCCACTGCCTACCCTTCCTGTTCACCCCTGCTCTTCTTCTTCACCCTTCTAGATCACTCCTTCCATTCCTTTCTATAAGCTATTCTAACCTCTCCGGCACATCTATTCTTAAGGAGTATTTGTCCACTCAGATTTCGGACCCCTCCTACAATTCCCAAAACTTGTGTGCCCGAGGCTCAACTCTTTAGGTCATATATGACTCATATCTAAGTACATAACCACTTAATTCTCCTACTTCTATCCAAGTTGGGACTGAGGTTTTTTTCCTCAGCTACCAATATTAATGTAGGTGCCATTAGAGTCAATTTCTCATCCACTACTAAAGGGTTTTAATGAAACACTAGGACTTTTTGAAGATTATTACTTTGTTATGATGAGAGGAATTTAAAAAGTAAAAAATTACGATCAAAATCTTTTTTTTTTTGAATAAAGATGAAAATAAGCCAATAAGCCAGTTTTTTCGTCTTTATTAAAAAAATTGGATTTCGATAGTAATTTTTTACTTTTTAGATTCCTCTCGTCATGACAAAGCAATAATCCTCAAAAAATCGATGAAAAGCTAACAAATGTGGAAAAAAAATTAAATAAGGACGAAAAAATAAGCCAAGTGACTTAAATAGCTAAAAGAGCCCTTAATCTCCTCGTAGAGAGTAACACATTTATATGTTGGTCCGCTCAAAATAACAAGTGGGATCCACTTTAATATTGTGTCAAAGATGACCAAAATCCATTGTTGCTTACAGAATTAATCCTGCCGGCTTGTGGGAATTTTCTTTTTTTAAAATTTCACATGAAGGGACCCTCGTAAGCATTTTCCACGATATTAGAGTGTATTGTTCTCGAATGTACGTATACAGGACAGAGAATGAATTATAACATGTTAGTTGTTTGAAAACACCAAATCATTGATGTTTTTATTCCTTGAGGGTTGAGGTTGTTTGACTATTTATTTATTTTTATTGAGAGCTAAATTCTGAAAGATGAATGATTTTCAAACTCCCCTTTTTGATATTCACACTCCCTTTTTGTTTTTTAGTGCTGAAAGTATATATTTTTTTCTTGGTAAAAGACAAATTAAAACAGAAGTGTGGATATAAAAAAATGGAGTGTGAAAATCAATTCTCATCCTAAAATTGTAAAATTGGAGCTAGTGTATCCATCTTTGTAGCCTAAAGAACACTCTTACTCTATTCCTATACCATAAAATACAAGGAAGCACCGAACCAATTCCTATACGATACTTAGCTTGCTCATTTGGAGGCTTTAAAATCTCTGCGCATGGTCCCCAATATATCTCTCTCCACTCAAACCTCCTTCAAAACCCAAAACGAACAAACCCGTACATGACTTTTTCTTTCTGGAGAGAGAGAGAGAGAGAGAGAGAGAGAGAGAGAGAGAGAGAGAGTAGGCGTGTAGGACTACCAGTATATAAGTTCACTAGTTCAGTACAAACCAATATAAGAAATATATGAGCATGAACATTCCAAAGATTCTTAGCAAATGTAAGTATGAATATCATTGTCACTCAGTAGCCGTTGATCAAGCAACAACAATCCACATCACCAGTACTTTTATACATTGAGTCTTTTTTGAAAGCTGTCACACGCGCACATATACTTTAGTAATTGAAAATGGAACATAACATGGCCAATATATTACAGGCTTGTTGAATTTCAAAAAACGCTCCCTTAATACCTCAAATGGTTAGAGGCTTCCATTCTTTTGTATCTAACATACTGCTAGGGACATGACCAAAACTCTGGATGATTATTCTTTGTAGAAATTTATCCCGCAAGTTTAAGCTTATCGTGCGTTTAGGAGCATCCGTAGAATGCTTTTCGTTTTGGGCCTCGCTTCTGGTGATATGCTGACACAAGCTAGAGCAACCCTCAGAACTGCAAGCATCTGGCTCCTAACTGCAAGTGATGTTCTGCTGATACTGAAATCAAGAATGTGATCCATTTTATCTTGTTTCACCGAATTGCTCAAAACCCACTTGGCTAGCTCGGTTCCCTGGCTCACTGCAGATTTTCCGGTCACCAATTCCAATAGAATGACTCCGAAGCTGTATACGTTCCCCACCATCGTTACCCTCATTGTGTAGGCATATTCTGAAAGCCAAATATATAAAAGTAAGAAGCTTTCTAGAGGAGATAGCGATACTTCGATGGTATGTCAAACTTGGTTTAGGCCAAATATTTACGAAAACACTTGTTCAGGGCAAACTCATGGAAGTAATTTCCAGGAAAGAGCATATAATGGTAGCAAGAATTTATAGTTCAAGGCCGATAGCATCATATGGAACAATTGCAGCATCTATCAGCACGAGTTCAGTTCCATAGGCAGATTTAAAATAAAGGAATTTGATGTGGACCTTTACTCAACATGAAAAAGCATTTATATTGAATATGGATTAATAACGACAAGTGCAGGCTTGACTAGAGATGGTAGAATATGTTTTTTTTTCTCTTGATCGGTCAATATTGTTAGAATAGTTACATGAGCACCTTGGACAGGAGTTCATCTTTTCTCGACACTCCAGATGCCATTGGGCCAAAGGCCTCTTGGAGATAGTAGGATATATTTCATAATCCCTGAACAAGTTCGTTGGAGGATTTCAGATAGCTTAATTTATGCACCATTTTATTTCAATCTAAAGTTCAAATCCATTCCTAGAACACGTCCATATCAGTTGGCCTAGAGGATTTGAAAACAAAGGAATTCGATGTTAAAGATTAAGGCAGTTGTACAAATGATAGATATCGGATCTAGATTGATACTGACAACGTGGAGGATTGACCACAGATAGTAGAGATGTATTTTCTTAAAATCCACGTACACTTGAATCAATAACTCAAGAATATCAAATAACTATTTATGAGTTATTTTGAATCCGTAACTCAGATCCAAACTACTGCATTTGTTTATAGGCTACAATACTTGAATGAGTGATGCAAAATTTGTTCATTTCATATGCATAAATTTGCATGCAACTTAAAATCTCGAGAAAAACTTAGTTATGGAATAGCACCATCAATAGTTCACACAGTTAAGGTAAGGTCATTGAGTTAATTACCAGGAGGAATATAGCCAACAGAACCAGCAACAGCAGAAAGGCTTCCAGTGCTTTTCGTAGGATCAATCACCTTACAAAGCTCAATATCTCCAACCTGAGGCTCCTTAAGTGACTTCAGCAGAATGCTTTTGCTTGACAAGTCGAGGAGAAGAACAGGACCGGAAGCACCTCCGTGTAAAAATGCCAAGCCCTGAGCCACTCCAATTGCTATGCTATAACGACTCCCCCAATCCAGAGCTTCTCCCAAGCTTCCATGGAGCACATCGAAAAGGGTGCCCTTTTGTGCGAATTCATAGAAGAGATAAGCACTGTCAAGGGTCAAGACATAAGCCAAAGGAGTCATGACATTGGAATTGTTCAACTTCCCTAAGGCTTCTAGTTCTTCACTGAATTTCTCATGGGTACCCAGTTGGAATATCTTGTCGCTCCAGTTTAGCTTCTTGACAAAGTAGCTTATCCCAGAAGGCATTATGGATTTGTAATAGGTCGAGAACCGAGTCTTCAAAATTATGTTGGACGGATTTGTCACTGCTTCCATGGCTTTGTTGAAGTCGATGTTGGATCTGTGAACGGCATTTGGGGTCAAAAGATTTCCCCTAATGACCTGAGGCTGAGAAAAGTGTTCCTCAGATTGAATCCGCTCATCCTTAGTCTTGTAAAACCGTCTGGAAATAAATAGAACAACAATTGTTCCTATGAAAATAGCGAAAGCACTAACAGCAATAGTGACTGCAACAACAAAGCCAACAGTGACCCTCTTTTTCGTTTGAGTTGGGCTAGGCCCGCTAGGGTTTGTGGGCTTTATAAGACCCGTGTTTCCGGTTGTCTCAACCAAAACATATGGGCGAAACGTGGGAATCAATCCAAAGAGCTGATTATTGGAAAGCACCAACTGTGTCAAGCTTTCCATTGTAACAAAAGAGTCTGGAATTTGCCCGGTAAAATTGTTGTTGGATAGATCCAGCACTTCCAATCCGTTCAATCGCGACAGAGTTTCTGGTATCAGGCCTTCAAATTGATTGCTGCTTAAATTTAGAGCAATCTGCAAACTCTGAGGCATCAAAGGAATTTTCCCGCCCAATTTGTTACTCCCCAGTTGGAGTTCTATGAGAGAAGTAAAATTACCAATGGAAGCCGGTATTGAACCACTGAGATTGTTTCCTCTTAAATCCAAGTTATTAAGATTCTGGAGCCTTGAAACCGAAGGAGGAATCAAACCATTGAGCGCATTCCAGCTGATATTCAACTTCCTCAACAATTGCAATTGGGTAAATTCAATTGGGATTTCCCCCACCAATTTGTTGGCTTGAAGTTTCAGTTCCTGAAGTTTGGTGAGATTACCCAATTCCACTGGTAAATCACCAGTGAGATTATTGTTAGCAAGATTCAACAGTGCTAAATTCTTACAGAAACCCAATTCAGGAGGTATTGAACCTCCCAAACTATTGTTGTCCAATTCCAAATAGGTCAATTTTTGAAGGCTTCCAAAGGATGAATACAGGATTGTCCCATTCAAACGGTTGTTTCCTAACCTCAGTCTCACCAAACTTGATGACATGTTTATGGGTACCCACCCTCCTAGTGAATTATAAGACAAATCCACAGTCTCCAAATTTGGTTGGGACAAAAGGTCACTCGGAAGTGACCCGTTTAACTGATTATAACTAAGGTCTAGATTCCTCAGAAACTGTGTAATCCCAGGTGGAATATCACCAGAAAAGGAATTCTGATTCGCAGCGAATCGCCGTAGTGTTTTGACATTTGAAAGGAATTGTGGGATTCCACCACTCAAACTATTGGAAGACAGAATCAAAACTTGCAGATTTTGAAGCTCTCCGAATCTATCCGGGATAGACCCAGAAAGATTATTTACACTAAGATCAATCAAAGTCAAATTCGAATAATTCGCGATTTCCTTGGGTATTTTACCATCGAAGTGATTGCCATAAAGCCCAAGTTTTTCCAAAACCATGTATTTCCCCAAGTGGGTAGGAACAGAACCAATGAATTGGTTGTACCCAAGGCTCAAATTTTTCAGACTAACCAACCCATCAAGCTGTAAACTAATAGTTCCATTCAATGAATTATGAGACAAGTCCAAAGATTCCAATTTCAAAAACCCATCAAAATTAGGTAAAGAACCAGACAATCTGTTCCTACTGAAATTCAACTCTCTCAACCCACTGAGATTTCCACAAGCAGTCATGAACCCACTTGGGATAGAGCTCAAGAGGTTGTCGGATAGATCAATAGACTCCAAACTATTGATCTGGCAAAGAACAGGGAGGAAATCAGGGTTAGAGAGAGAGAAGAATTGTAAAGAGAATCGGGTGATGGAGGAGTTGTCGGAATTGCATGTAACTCCCTTCCATGAACATGGGTCTCTGCTGAGATTCCATGGAAGAGGAGTTTGACCCGTGTTGTTTTGGAGGAGATGGTAGAGGTTGATCATGGTGGTTCTCTGGTTTGAAGGAATTTCAGAGAGAACAAAATGGAACAAGAAGAAGAGGGGTAAGAGGAGAGAAGTAATGGGCACATACCTTCTCATTTTGGGGCGTGGAGAGAAATTGAGCCTGCAGCAAATCTAAGGATTTTATGTGGCAACAAAATTATAAAATTATGTGAGAGTGAATATTCTATTTGGTTCAATCGGTGAAGTAAAGACAGATAGGAGGGATGCAGAGAGGAACTGAGGGAGGGAGGGAGGAAGGAAGGGGAATGAAGATGGTGGAGAGATGAGAGAAAAGTTTGAGTGGGTTTTAGAGAGAGGAGATTGGTGTTGGTTGTGTGGGTAGATATATTACATGCTTTGCGAGCACACAGTCACGCGATTTTCTACAGACATTATTTATTATACGTGTGTCGGTGTGTGTGAATTCCACCATCAAATGTGTGATGAAGAGTGCCACGCCATAGCGTGACGGTACTATAGGAGTACTGAATAATTACTCGGTGGTGTGCGTGTTGTGGGGGTTGAGTTGACTGGGACTCCAAAGAAGTTTATTTTTTAGTGCCAAAGACTTGGACTGACTGACAACAGTTATGGTTTTTGGTCCTTTGGGAAGACTTTGGCTCTTGACTTTGACTGTCACGATATATGTTTAACACGGCTCTTCTTCTTTTATGGAGAAAACTTCAGACAAGTGACACTTAATCTACTTATATCCCTTTCATCAATTCAAGTCTTATTATATCTAAACAGATGGAAAGATGAAAATAAATATCACGCCCTTAAAATCTGTTTGTGATACTGTTTAGCTCCGAAATGGCTCAAGGACTGAGCGGGCGTGCCAGAACTTGTCGTGTTCAACGTGAAGGACTGAGCGTCCCTTTTCTGACTTCTAGATCTGAGAGGGCGATAGTGCTGCAACCTAAGGGCTGGATTGCAGTGAAGGTCCGTGGTTTTGCCTCTTCATGCGAGGACTTAATAATTTCCTAACCGTGTAGGAAAGAAAGTAACAACGTAGAATTACTTTACTATATCGTAATAATAAAGTAGGGGATGGAGAGAGATAGGAATAACTTTATTATGTTTCGTAATAACAAAGTTGGGATACTGAAAACTCTCGTTTTTGACACAAGGTGTGGATGCGATGAGGGCGGGTGTGCCAAGACTTGTAGCGCCTAACTTCTTGTGAAGATTCCCGTGAATCTTGACTTCTATTGTATGAGCGATCATGTGTGATCCAAAGGCTGAAGATCACAAAGTGGTTCGTGGTTTGCCACACGGTTGTGGACTTAGAATTTCCTAGTCGTATAGGAAATGGACGTAAAAACGTGAAAACGTAAACTCTATTACACCGGGATAATAAAGTTGGTACAGGAAAGTAAAAGATCCAAACAACTTAATGAAGTGTGTTTGAATGGGGTTTGAGCACGTAGTACTCGATAATCTACTTTGCTGAAAGTAGTAAAGTGTTTGCTTCGCTGGGAAGGCTTTTTGTTTAAGCGTTGAGCTTGATTGGTGTTGGACCCGTTTTCCATCTTCGAAACTAGTATTTATAGGCAAAGCTTCGACCGGTTTGCTGAGCTTCGGAAATCAACTGCCTCCCTTGAATTGGACAAGTGTCCCATGTACCTTGCACGTTGTAGCAGTTTGTGGCGGTTAATGGAGATCATGGGTGGTTTATTAGAAATTAACAAGGCTAATGGGCCACCTCTTGCCCCTTCTTTCGTGGCCATCAGAGAAATACAGGCTTTTGACTTCGTCAACTAGCCTTGCCCTCTAAGAAACTGCCAACCCACTTCCTTATTTCATGGTGATCATGGGTAGTGGCCCATCTAATTAAATTAGATAGCCTTATTATATGTTTTACCCTTAAAGATCCTTCCAGAACCTCAATTATTTTCCATGGGCTATGGGCCTCTTAGAATTTCGTCGGAATAATTAAGCTCTAAAAGGCCAAGCTCATATCCCAATCAAATTAAAATTAATTGGGTTTTTTGATACGTAGCCCAATAATTTTTAGCTACTCTTAATTCACGGCCCAATTTAATCGAATTTCAATTAAATGGCCCTCCAGCGCTAGCCCAAGATTTGGTGCCAAAAACGGGCATAAACAGATACAAGAGAGACGAAACTCGAATTACTTGGTGAAGTAATTGAGTGAATGTGAGAAAAAAGAGATAATTGCTTCGCTGGGAAGGTTTTGGTTTTTAAGCGTGAGCTTGATTGGTGTGGGAACCTATTTTTTGTCTTGACTTCTAGTATTTATAGGCAAGGATCTTCGGCTCTTGCATGAAAAGGATTTCCCGCCCTTGCTCCTCGTGGTGACATGTGTCCCATGATTCTTCCATCATGCATGGGATCATGGGTGGTTGAGAGGAGTTGTAAACATTGCTCATGCCTTTTTCCCCATCGTGGGAAGTAACTGGAGTAAATAGAAATCACCCCCATGTTGATTTTAGATCATGGGCAAATAGTGGTCCACCTCATCCCCCTTTTCGTGGGCTTCAAAGAGTAGTAGGCCAATTTGACCAAGTCAAATAGCCATGTGGCAGTCATCCCTACTAACCCACTCCCTTCTTTCGTGGGCCATCTGGAGCGACTAATTACTTTAACTCGGTCAAATAATTCTTCACCAGGTAACAAATTTCTAACCTCTTTCCACTTTTCATGGGTCACTTGGGTAATGGGCCATTTAATAATTTAAATGGCCTACTAACTTATTTTAGCCCACATTCACATTTAACAAACCCAAACAAATCATGGGCCAACTAAATACTCTTTGCAAACAAACTCGAACTCACGAACCCAAGCCCAAATCCAACTGAAATTAATTGGGCTCACATACTCTTTCCTTGGCCCATTAACTTTGATCCAATAACTCTTCAATTCATGGCCCAATTTGATTAAACCTTAACCAAATGGCCGTCCAACGCTAGCCTTGGACTGGGTGCCAAAAACGGGTGTAAACAATGCCCCCCAGGCCTTGATCTTGTTCAAGACCTAGGCTTGTAGTTTAGGACAGAATACGGTTTTTGGCAAGCCAAACGAGTCCTTATCCTTGGGTTTGAAAAAACAAAAAGATAATTAGGCTCACTTAGCCTAAAAAATCCTTTCTCGAAATTAAACTTAAAAGATAATCAGGCCATAATTAGGCCTAACAATTTTTTAGGTTCCAACGTATATCCTTTAATTGGTTTTGGACTCTTCCCATTTGAATTAAACCAAATCTCAACAATTTCCAAGATAAGGATCCCACCGAAGAGTCCTAATGGCAGCAATAATTATCACCTCTTTAGGCCTAGGGGACACGTGTCATCACCCCAGGCCTTTGCATTGGCTGCCATGCAGCTTTCCAAGCCGTCAGGACTCCTTGCGTCAATCAAAGGTCTAACTCTTTCAACTATCAAGAGAGATAAGTGCAACGGCGCCCCTTGATTCTTGCACCGTCACTCATAAAAATCCATTCTTGGGCCTTCATTCTCTCTCTCTACTTCTCTGATCATCTTTCCCTACTCCAACGAAAACCAGAAAAACCCTAACCCTTGCTTCTTTCTTCTGAGTCCCTGATCTGCAACCCAAAATGGCGACACATAAGGCCAATGCTCCTCCACCAAACCCTAACAGCCGTGCGGTGCAAATTCGCAAAATCATGGCCGACGAGCACATTGCAATCACTAACGACGTTCTAGTGATCGCCAATGCTGACAGAGTTGGACTTGGCCCCGCCTTCCAATTGGGGTTCCCCTCTCAACTTGCATCCATGTATCCACTAGCAGGGGAGGTCCTTCCCTTTGATTCCTCATGCCTTGACTGGAACCGCTTTACTACAGATATCCCCAACAGACTCTGGCACAGACCTGACGCCAAATACGTTGAATGGCTTGACCGAATGATGGAGGCCAAAGGAGATTTATGGAAGCAGATCGGGATCAGAGACGCCATACTTCTCAGTCGATCTATCATAGACATGGACAAGAACCTCTTCCTTGCTGCCTCACAGTTCTGGTCAGTCACCACCAATTCCTTTCACTTTAAGGTAGGCCTCATGAGTCCCACTCTCCAAGATCTGGCTTTTCTGACAGGCCTCCGCCCACATGGGATAGAGGCCAACTATTTCTTGTCACAGAAAACCCCCTATTTCGAATATAAGGACCCCTTGTCATACGCCCCTTTCATAAACCATTACGCCAAAAAATGCCCTATTGAGGATGACGAACACGTCGCCTTTCTCCTATACTGGTTGAACAAATTTGTTTTCTGTGTATCCGCGAACAGAGTTACCAAGGACTTTATCAACTTGGCTTGTGCCCTAGCTTTAGGGAAGAAGCTGGCACTAGGCCCCTTGGTTCTGGCCCACCTTTACCGAGGCATGAAAGAATTAATCAACAACAAATTCATCTTTGCCCCTGGCCCCCTGTGGATCATAACCCTATGGTTGTGGTCCTACTTTCCTAAGTATGCTCCCCCAATGAATAAAAAATCAGAAAACACCTGCTACGGTCTTCACTATGCCGAAGCTCGTGGCCCTAGATACGCCTTCGGGACCTACTTCAAATTCTTCTACCATGAACTCACAAATATGGGGAAGAACTGGATGCCATTTGCAAGGGACACGGTTCCTTGGTGGTTGAAGCAAGGGGCTATAGACACCCCAATTTGGCCTAACGATTATTTCAAGTCCCACCTTGGGACCATCCCGATGATGAAATGGATACAGTGATTGCTGATTGCCTTCTTGAGAACCTTAGGACTTTCGGTAAGAACTTTGAGCCACTTAGAGGACCCAATCAGAGCCATACAGCCTTTCAGACAGAAAATACAGAAGCCTAGGAGAATCCATCTGTCGGCTGTAACATCGATCTAACGGCCTTAACATCATTTCCTCACCCGAGCAACCTGTTGCTAGCAAAATCTCCCTGAGAGATCAATCCCTCGGTCGCAAGATCCATCCTTCGGCCGCAACATCCATTCCTCGGTCGTGTGATCTATTACTCGGCCGCCAGATCGTCCTTTTTCCAGACTCTGGAACGTTCTGTCAGACGTTTGATCCAACTACACTACCTTCCCGATGTGTTCGGGCTACGTTCAGAGATTGCGACGAAGAGTTCGAATTGCATTGCAATTGCAATTGCAATCGTGCCATTTGATTGGCCGGAGTGAGTCACCAATTGCCTATATAAAGGGCCTTTGGACTCCGAAAATATACACACGAAATTCATAAGTGAAACTACTCACCCAAGCTCCGATACTCTGTCAAAATACTCTCTCAAACCCTCTCTTCAAAAGCCCTAACCTCCTAAAGGCAGCCATCAATCCAGCGGTCAAACCCCGAAGTTCAAACCCTAACCCTAGGGTTTTCAAGAAGCAATCAGTCCATCGCAATCAAATCCAAAGCAATCAAGCAACTGAGGGATCAAGGTGGTGAGGCCCAACGGCCTCTGGTTTGTTTTACTTAACGTATTTACAATTAATCGTAGCATTTAGTCATCTGCTAATTTTTCTGTCTGGTGTGAGGAAGAACATCGACCGGGGCTTCGATCCTTTGGCCGATACATCAAACCAGGAGGATCCCTTGGCCGTGACATCCATTCACCGGCCGCGGGATCCATTACCCTGGAACAGCTTTGTTTGCTTTTCTGCTTTCTGATGCATGCTTATCGCACTGGCTCACTTTACTTACTGCTTAAAGGTTAAAAACAGATTACGTGTTAGAATTAAATAAAGCATCTACATGTCTTATGTTGAATAACTATGGGCCAGTCTCATGGCTGGGCAGAGAGGGGTGCCTAACACCTTCCCCTTACTGTACTCTTGGCTCCCGTACCCAGAATCTCTATTTTCCCAGTTTTAATAAACTAGGTGGTGACTCTATTTTGATGATAACCGCTATCGTGTGGCGATGTTCCTAGTCATGGGAATGTCCACGATCTTGGTTTATGAAGCAAGCAACCAATCGAGCAACAAACGTGATCAATCTGTATGGCGATGCCCCGTTTGGGAGGTGTCTACAGGGGCATCAGATCCTGGTGATGACTTTGATGAACATTTTGAAATTTGGACTAGCTTCCTGATCTCCCGTGACCTCATGTATGGAATGGCTTTCACCCCAACCAACTACAAATGTGGGGTCGAGTATTACAATGCAGCCCAATTCGCTCGGCAGTTTGGGCTCTGCCAACTCACCCCCTTGCCTCCATATCAATCTCTGAATGAGGATTTTAGTGATAGGCCTGTGATCCAACCGAGAGAGCTGGAAAGGGTTAGAAACCTTCTCCCTGATCTGAGAAAGAACTTTGCCCTTTACACCTTCGTGGAACGTACAGATAAAGGGGCCAAGTTTGACAAATGGTGGGGAGACTATTCAAAAATGCATTTCCATGCTCCCTATCTGGATGTTTTAACCAAACTCTTCCCTCAACCTACTGGTGTTCCTGAGCCAGGCATCACTGTACCTTTGCAATAGATCAGTCATTCTCCCTCATTGACTTCCAAAAGAAAAGGTAGGCCTCAGATCTTTACTGTTGAACGCATGAATTGAGTTTGAATTTGTCAAAGTTTGGCCTGATTGTTTTCTTGTCTTCAGGGCCAGAGAGCATCCCAGAGGATCTCCTTACTGAAACTGCAACGCAAAAACCTAAAAGGACGAAGATGCTCGCACGTAGGCAGGCACCAAAGGTATAATCCTTTAACATCTACTAACTCCTTGAACATGTCACTCATTCCTCATCCCCCATTGTAGGCCCCACAAACCACTGTGGCTGGTAGAACGAGAAGTGGTGCGAAAACTAGCTCACCTGAATCTGACTAGCTTCCTGATCTCCCGTGACCTCATGTATGGAATGGCTTTCACCCCAACCAACTACAAATGTGGGGTCGAGTATTACAATGCAGCCCAATTCGTTCGGCAGTTTAGGTTCTGCCAAGTCACCCCCTTGCCTCCATATCAATCTCTGAATGAGGATTTTAGTGATAGGCCTGTGATCCAACCGAGAGAGCTGGAAAGGGTTAGAAACCTTCTCCCTGATGTGAGAAAGAACTTTGCCCTTCACACCTTCGTGGAACGTACAGATAAAGAGGCCAAGTTTGACAAATGGTGGGGAGACTATTCGAAAATGCATTTCCATGCTCCCTATCTGGATGTTTTAACCAAACTCTTCCCTCAACCTACTGGTGTTCCTGAGCCAGGCATCACTGTACCTTTGCAACAGATCAGTCCTTCTCCCTCATTGACTTCCAAAAGAAAAGGTAGGCCTCAGATCTTTACTATTGAACGCATGAATTGAGTTTGAATTTGTCGAAGTTTGGCCTGATTGTTTTCTTGTCTTCAGGGCCAGAGAGCATCCCAGAGGATCTCCCTACTGAAACTGCAACGCAAAAACCTAAAAGGACAAAGATGCTCGAACGTAGGCAGGCACCAAAGGTATAATCCTTTAGCACCTACTAACTCCTTGAACATGTCACTCATTCCTCATCCCCCATTGTAGGCCCCACAAACCACTGTGGCTGGTAGAACGAGAAGTGGTGCGAAAACTAGCTCACCTGAATCTGACCCTTCTGAGCAGGTTTGCACATTCCTTGTCACTGCAATTTTCCTTATCTGGACGCATGAAATGACATTTCTTTCCATGCAGGACGCCCCTAAGATCAAAGAAGAACAGGCTGGCCCCACCCCCACAAGGAAGAGATTGAGGAGAAAGATCGCAGTACCTGTAGATTCTGAAACTACCATCTCTGCCACTGAACACAACCCCATAGTAAGGATGTACTACGACCTGAATTCTCCAGCCTTCATGGCTCCTTATTACCATCTAATTCCTATTGTCTTTAATCCCAAGGAACTTGATGATTATCTGGAAGAGGAGATAGAAGCAGAAGAGAAGGGACTGGAGACCTCGGAGCAAGAACCTGACCACGAGGCATCCTCCTGGACTCCAGAAAAACCTAGGTCTCCAATTGCTGACCCCGTCCTGCTGGATGACCCTCCTGTCAGTCTTGGCCTTGCCAATGTGGCAGAGGAAGAAGAAGACGAAGATCTGGACTCCCTGCTCAAATCTGCTCAAGACATGTTGAAGGTAGCCACCTCGGGCACCTCAGGCAGTGGTTTTGGCTCCACATCACAGTCTGAATTCACTGCAGAGGAAGTCACTGAGGCTAAAACAGCCCTTAGAATGGCTCTCCTTCAGAACTTCAAAGCTATTGCCCATCCCGCTCGAGCCTCAAATGTCAAAAAGGCTATGGATGTGCTTGTAAAGTCCCAGGCCTTGGGTGCAGAGGAGACCTCTCTTCAATATTTCCAGAAAGAATTTCCTACCATGATCAAGTCCCATGATTCTTCCAACCACAAGCTTAACAAGGTCAATGCCAAGTTGGCAGAATTGGATCTGGTTGAAATGGAGTTTACCAAATTCAGTTCTGAATGGAATCAGCTGAAGGAAGATATCAAGGTCAATGAAGCAAGCATCACTGCCACCTCCACTGAAATTCAAGATCTCAAAACCCAATTGGCACAAGCTGAAGGCCGAATGGAAGGCTTTCGGAAGGAGTCCAAGATCCTGGCCCAACATCATGAAGAACTGAAAGCTGGATCGAAAAGCCACAAAATGAAGCTGAACCTCCTGGTTGAAGAAGTCCTAGGCATTCGTGGGCAGCGGGACACACTTGAAGCTCAGCTTGCCAACCTACCTCCTGGACAAATCTCAAAAACAGTCTTGAAGGCCTTCTGTAGGTCTTGACCTCAAAAACTTTCACTTTTGAACTTCGGTTTGTAATAATTAGTATTATCTGCTTCTTGCCTGGCCTGGAACTTTCCTTTAATTGGCCAAGGCAATGGTTTGGTGTGGCTTGAATAATGCTTTTGTGGCCTAAACCTTAGGCCTTTATATTTTTTGCAAAACAAGTATTTTGGCCTCTGTTCAGGCCTTACTGGTTAACACTTCTATGGCTTACTAATTTGGCTTTCCCCAAAATCTCTCATCTCCCACATAGTAGGATAATGATGCTTCAAGTACTTTCCATTTGTTAACTGCTTAAACAAACCACCATTTAAGTCCATAAGAAGATACACGTTACCTCTAAGGACTTGGGAGATCTGGTAAGGTCCTTCCCATGTTGGCGACCACTTGCCATATCTTGAATTCTTTTCTTTTAGAGGAAATACAGCCTTTCAAACCAAATCACCTTCGGAGAAGCTCTTCTTCCTCACACGTTTGTCATAGGATCTAGCAACTTTTCTCTTCTGAACCAACATGTGGTCAAGGGCTGAGAGCCTGACCTCATCTAAGTCCTCCAATTCTATCAGCATGGCCTGAGTATAATCTACAGGAGTGAGGCCATGTTGATATGCTATCCTTGCTGATTTCACTGCAACCTCCATTGGTAGGACTGGATCATGCCCATAGACCAACATATAAGGAGTTATATTGGTGGCTTCCTTCTTTGAGGTTCTGTAGGCCCATAAGGCCTCAGAAAGTAGCTCATGCCAAGCCCTTGGTGTGGGCAGCATGCCCTTAAAAATGGGAGAAGGATTCCATTCCTTTCCCAAGGCAATGGGCCCGGATCGAGGGAGCATGAGCGCAGGTGGCAAGCGCTAAAAAATACAGAGTCGCCACTCGGGTTTGAAGGTCCGACACCCAAGGAACCGTATTTCAAAGCACCTGCCGCGCTGTTTGATTTGAAAAAGTGAAGGCACTAGTCCGTCATAACCATATCTGGGTTCGGGAGTCAGGTTACGAGAGAGGAAGGGTTTTATGGCACCCCTCTCGCCCAATCTAGAGATCAGTCTCTACTTAGGCATTTTGAAAACATTGCGATTCTTCTTTTATTAATCAATTTTAGCCAATTAGGGCGGGGGAACAGTTAATCGGGGATTAAAACTGTAACATGTTTGCAAGATGTGATCAAGTATAGCATGAATGAGCAGTTAGTATAGGATGAGAACAGACTCCTGTGGGAGTTTAAACAGACTGGAAAGCTCCTGTCTTGGAGTGTCATGCACAGGAAGAAACCAGTATGCACTGATCAAGTCAATGCATGCTGACCAAACCTGCGCACGCTACTACAAGACCTGCGCGCGCCAGTAAGCCTAAGCCCACAGCTCTTATTCTCAAACCCTCTGGGCTCTGGAAGGACCAGTGCACACCCAGGACAAACCAAGCAGTTTATGCAGTCATAATATACAGTTTAAAGGTGTAGACACCCCAATTTGGCCTAACAATTATTTCAAGTCCCACCTTGGGACCATCCCGATGATGAAATGGATACAGTGATTGCTGATTGCTTCCTTGAGAACCTTAGGACTTTCGGTGAGAACTTTGAGCCACTTAGAGGACCCAATTCAGAGCCATACAGCCTTTCAGACAGAAATACAGAAGCCTAGGAGAATCCATCTGTCGGCCGTGACATCGATCCCACGGCCCTTACATCATTTCCTCACCCGAGCAACCTATTGCTAGCAAAATCTCCCTGAGAGATCAATCCCTCGGCCGCAAGATCTATCATTCGGCCGAGACATCCATTCCTCGGCCGTGATATCCTTTACTCGGCCGCCAGATTGACCTTTTTCCAGACTCTGGAACGTGTTCTGTCAGACGTTTGATCCGATTATACTACCTTCCCGATGCGTTCGGGCTACGCTCGGAGATCACGACGTAGAGTTAGAGATGCATTGCAATTGCAATTGCAATTGTGCCATTTGATTGGCCGGAGTGAGTCACCAATTGCCTATATAAAGGGCCTTTGGACTCCGAAAATAAACACACGAAATTATCAGAGTACACACTCTCTCAAACCTCGAAACTCTGCACAAATACTCATTCAAACCCACTTTTCAAAAGCCCTAACCTCCCGAAGGCAGCCGTCAATCCAGCGATCAAACCCCGAAGTTCAAACCCTAACCCTAGGGTTTTCGATCAAGCAATCAATCAATCACGCTCAATCCAAAGCAATCAAGCAACTGAGGGATCAAGGTGGTGAGGCCCAACGGCCTCTGGTTTGTCTTATTTACTGTATTTTTGACTAACCGTAGTGTTTTGATTATCTGTTAATCTTCCTGTCGGGTGTGAAGAAGAACACCGACCGGGGCTTCGATCCCTCGGCCGGTACATCAAACCAGGAGGATCCCTCGGCCGTGACATCCATTCACCGGCCGCGGGATCCATCTCCCTGGGACAGTTTTGTTGCTTTCTCTGCTTTCTGATGCATGCTTCAATTATCGCACTGGCTCACTTTGCTTACTGTTTAAAGGAATAAATAAACAGACTATATGTTGGAATTAAACAAAGCATCTACATGTCTTATGTTGAACGATTATGGGCCAGTCTCACGACTGGGCAAAGAGGGGTGCCTAACACCTTCCCCTTATTGTACTTTTGGCTCCCGTATCCAGAATCTCTATCTATTTTCCCAGTTTTAATAAACTGGGTGGCGACTCTGTTTTGATGATAATCGTTATCATGTGGCGATGTTCCTAGCCATGGGAATGTCCATGATTTTGGTTTATGAAGCAAGCAACCAATCGAGCAAACAAACGTTTATCAATCTATATGGCGATGCCCCGTTTGGGAGGTGTCTACAGTTTTTGGTGACTCCGCTGGGGAATATGAGAGCCATAATCAAAAAGTTCAACATAAGACTAATACATGCCTTATTTAATTCATTTATCATATGCATCGAGCGGGCAACCCGTTGAGTTCACCTGATATCCCGGCATGACACGGACTATGTTGGGGGTTCCAGCAAACTCCACAGTCACTCGTACCTAGTGGTATATCAAAAGGGGAATCACCCAATCACCGCCTATGATGGGCTGGAGAGAGGATTGGTGCCCTTTGACAACGGAGCACCCTGAGACAACCAAAACCTTGCATGTTTTAGAAAGCCATAGAACTTATCAAACTAAGACAGGAACCTACAGGCTAGGGACCTACTTGCATTTTGCTTCCAAGTTTTTCCTCACACCCATTGTATATGTGTATGTTGTAAAATTTCTCTTTTGCAGGTTAAACCTTAGGAATCTCTCTAGAGTTAAATAGACAGTAAGTAAGATTAATCAATCTAACTAAAGCAAAAACCTTTTCAGGAAAAATGACTGCATCACTGTTCATGTCTGATTCGCACTTTTAAGTTGTCACCAACCTGTCTGGTCCGCTCCACTTTGCTGTTGAAGACTTCAACCCCTCCGAATACATCACTCCAGTAAATCAACCAAAGCCTATGGTGGCTATCATTGAAGACAATCATGTCATGTTCGCTGGAACGGTTTATGAGGAAGAAGTAGAAGACCTGATCGAAGAAGAAGGGCTTCGCAGGGTTCCAATATATTTTTATGACCCCTATGCACCTACCGACGACTATTGGCCAATAGACGAGGTCAACAACCTCGAAACTGAAGAGGCAAAGGAAGAAGAATCTGTCGACAACGACCCACTAGACGAAATATCACTAAACCTACTCTTTGATGAGGGGGTCACCAACAATGAAATAAGGGTGATCCATCCCATCACAGATAGCTTTGGTAATTGATGGGGCTTTGTTGGCACACGACGAGTCGACAACAGCGACGAAGCAGAGATTGAAGCTCAATTGGAAGAAATAACAGCGATAGCAAATCAAATGGCCCTCCAAGACTTGCAGGGTGACAATGATGAAAGTGCGAATCAAGGTGACAGTGAAGTGCTGGTGATCAACCTTGGTGATGAAAAGGACTGCTCTGAACTGATTGTGGATGCTGAAAAAGGGGCTTACCCTAACTGGACCGTGGAACACACTCTGAAAATACAAAATGAAAAGCGCTAATTCTGATCTTAGTTCTGATTCCGATTCCGACTCCGAGTCGACTCAGTCCGAGTCAAGCTTTTCATCTGTTGAAATTACTAAGTCTAGTGAGGAAAACCTGGTTAAAGTACCAAGGCATAACATTTACTTTGAGTTCGACTCTGAAATGTCTTTTGATAATCTTAGCAATGAGAAGGAAGATTTAGAGTATTTCACTTTGCCTATGATCAATTGCATGGATTCCGACAAACCAAATTTTGAGGAAGAAATTCCAAAAGAAATTCTAGAATTCATCGAGAGAGAAGAAGAAAGGCACGCTAAACCTTTTTCTGAGGAAATAATCACAGCAAACATAGGCTCTGAAAACGAGCCCAAAATGGTTAAAATTGGTGCCGCACTATCCCCTCAAGAAAGTGAAAAACTAATCCTTTTGCTAAAAGAATACAAATATATTTTTGCTTGGTCTTACGAGGACATGCCTGGAATAGACCCTGAAATTGTTCAACATAAAATTCTCCTTCATCCTGATGCAAAACCAGTTAAACAGAAACTGAGACGTATGCGCCCTGATTGGGTCTTAAAGATAAAAGAAGAAGTCACTAAACAAATCAACGCCGGTTTTCTCATAGTCACCGAATATCCACAGTGGGTAGCTAACATCGTTCCCGTACCAAAGAAAACTAGAGGAATCAGGGTCTGCGTAGATTTCCGAGATCTCAACAAGGCCAGTCCAAATGATGACTTCCCATTACCTCACATAGACGAGCTAATAGATAACACCGCAGGCCATGCATTGCTATCCTTCATGGATGGATTTTCTGGGTATAATCAAATCCTTATGTCTCCTGAGGATAGAGAGAAAACTACTTTCACTACACCTTGGGGAACCTACTGCTACCGAGTAATGCCGTTTGGGTTGAAGAATGCTGGAGCCACTTATCAGAGGATGGCCACAACACTGCTGCACGACATGATGCACAAAGAGGTCGAGGTATATGTCGACGATATGATAGTCAAATCAAAGGAAAGGGAAGGACACCATGGAGCACTCCAAAAGTTCTTTGAGAGGATTAGGAATTACAAACTACGTCTTAACCCTAAAAAATGCACTTTTGGGGTAACAGCTGGAAAGATGTTAGGATTCCTCATCACTCAAAGAGGAATCGAGGTAGACCCTTCCAAGATACAGGCTATTATGGAGATATCACCGCCTAGGACGGAGAAGGAAGTAAGGAGCTTCTTGGGGAAGGTACAGTTCATCAGCAGGTTCATTTCCAAGCTCACAACCACCTGTGAACCTCTTTTCAAGCTAATGAAGAAAGGTACTGATTTTGAATGGAGCCAAGACTGTCAGCAAGCGTTCGAGGCAATCAAAGAATATCTTCAGAATCCACCTGTACTGTCGCCGCCCATCCCTGGGAAGCCATTGATTCTGTATCTCTCAATAACAGACACGTCCATGGGATGCATGCTAGCGCAAGAAAACGATGCCAAAGTAGAGTGCGCCATATACTACCTCAGCAAAAAAATAATGGATTATGAGACAAGGTACACTCCCCTCGAGAAAACCTGTTAGGGGCTAGTATGGGCCACAAAGAAACTGAGGCACTACCTGTTAGCACATCCGGTGGTGCTGGTCTCTCGTTTAGACCCAATCAAGTACCTTTTCGAAAAGCCAGCACTTATCGGAAAGCTAGCTAGGTGGTTATTGCTGCTAGCAGAGTTCGACCTCAAATACATGACAAGGAAATCAGTAAAGGGAAGAGTTGTGGTAGAATTCTTGGCAGATCACCCTGTGACAGAGGTCGAGGCAGAAGACTTCATGTTTCCCGACGAGGACATCTTATGTCTCTTAGACGACACCTGGCAACTTTACTTTGATGGAGCATCAAACCGATGTGGATATGGCATAGGGGTATTGCTAGTTTCCCCAAACGACTCCCACATCCCTTTGTCATATAAACTGAGGTTTGAGATCACTAACAATCAAGCTGAGTACGAGGCTTGTATTGCTGGAATGGAGGCAGCCCTGGAGCTAGGGGCAAAAAGGGTAGAAGTCATTGGGGATTCAAACCTGGTGGTATCTCAAGCCAGAGGAGACTAGAAGGTCAAGGAAGATACACTGAAGCTATATCACTCTGTGCTGGAAGATTTAATTCCACAATTCGATTCTGTTATCTTCACACACACTCCTCGAGTGAGCAATAGATTTGCAGATGCACTGGCAACATTAGCATCTATGGTCGAAATACCCCTGGGATTCACAATGCGGCCTCTCATGATCAAACAAAAAGTTAAACCAGCATGTGAATGCACCTTTACCGAGGAAGGTGAAGACGATGGCAAGCCATGGTACGAAGACGTGAAGGAATTCCTGGAAAGAGGAGAATATCCATCCAAGGCCACCTCGAAAGACAAAACGGCTCTGCGAAAGTTTGCTGCCCGATTTGTAATCTGTGGAGGAGCATTGTATCGAAGGGCACATTTGGGTCCAAGTCAACTTTGCGTCACAACGGAGGACAGCCGCAAGGTAATGGAGGAAATACATGAAGGAATTTGTGGGCCACATATGAATGGGGCAACGATGGCAATGAAGATCCTACGTCAGGGATATTACTGGACTACAATGGAGGCCGACTGCGCTGATTATGTCCGCTGATGTTACAAATGCCAAACTCACGCTGATCGTATGCGTATTCCCCCTACGGAATTGTACAGCATGACATCCCCTTGGCCATTCTCCACTTGGGGGATAGACGTCATTGGAAGTATAAATCCAAAGGGAAAATACAAATATCAGTTCATTCTGGTGGCCATTGACTACTTCACCAAGTGGGTAGAAGCAGCTTCTTATGCTACTCTCAAAGCCACTCATGTGGCCAAATTTATTCGCACTAATATCATCTATCGATATGGTGTACCTCACAAGTTCGTCTGTGACAATGGATCGCACTTCAAAGGGGCGACAAAGAAGCTTTTCGCCGAATTTGAGATACAGAATCATCGGTCATCTACTTACCGACCTCAAACTAATGGAGCAGTTGAAGCTGCAAACAAGAATATCAAGAGGATTCTGCGGAAGACCACCGACACTTACACAGACTGGCCAGAAATGCTACCTCTGGCACTATGGGGTTATCGAACAACTGAAAGGACTTCAACTGGGGCCACTCCCTATTCTCTGGTTTATGGAATGGAAGCTGTCTTGCCTATCGAACTGGAATTACCTTCGTTAAGGGTTCTAGCTGAGACTGGAATGATCGAAGAAGACTGGGTTCAAAATCGCCACGACGAGTTGGTACTACTAGACGAAAGGAGGCTGAGAGCGTTATACCATGTACAAGGGTATCAACGCCGCATTGCACGAGCATTCAACAAAAAGGTGAAACCTAGGGACGTCAAGGTAGGAGACATGGTGCTCAAAGCAATTCGTCGCCACGTCTCAGACCCAAGGGGCAAGTTTAGACCAAACTGGGGAGGCCCCTACCTTATCAAACGCATACTTTCTGGAGGAGCAGCATACATTGCAGACTTGGATGGAATGGAATTCGCAACGCCAGTCAACATTGACAAGCTGAGGAAGTATTACCCATGAGAGATGCTCGTTGGACCGAAAACCACAAGGGTGGGCGGACCCAAGCAAAAATTAGAGCAGCCTGCTAGGTCGAAAACCCGCAAGGGTGGTTTAGGCAAAAATTAAGGCATAAATAAAACGCTCGCTAGACCGAAAACCCGCAAGGGCGGTTTTAGGTAAAATTTAGAGCACAAAAGGAGAGGAAAATACCCGAGTGGACCCTAACTAAAAACAAAACAAATCCCCTTTGTTGGAACTACGTTTATGGCCTGATTCCCTCCATGGGATACGTAGGCAATCTCCAAATTTGAGATTCGGACACTGCTATCGTCATCACTTCCAAAATTTCTAGGTCTATCCTAAAGCATGTTCGCTATCAAGTCATGGCAATAACATCTTTAAATAAAACGGCCAAATGTTTTATTATTTCCAAAGAAAAAAGGAAAAAGCAAACCTAAACAATTCTTAATCCATGAAAGCTAGAATCAAACAAACATCTTGTGAAAAACATAAGCAAAGCGTCAATCTCTAGGTCTTCCTTCTCTTTGCACTACTATCCTCCAAAAGGTTTTTCTTCAACCAGCGTTTGTAAGAACCCGATAGCTTGACAACGAAGTTCTCAGCAACCTCCTGCATCACTCTATTTGGCCAAAGACGTAGCATATTGCGACGGAAGTTGGCATCATGGATCTTAGAGACGGTGTACTCAGGGTCACCCAGGATTGCGGTTTGTTCAGCCCCAAACTGCCTTTGAAAGCGAGCAGGAAAGTAGAAAACGACTCGAGTAATACCAATCACTGCTACACTAAAATGGTTCATGGTACTCGCAGTCATGCTCTCAATACCATACCAGGGGCAAACCCATTGAATCCAATCACCTCTACAAGTCTTCATCCATGCTTTCCAAGCAGCCTCAGTTGAGAACTGTTTAATCAGATGATGCTCCGTGCATTGGTCTGGATTATAAGAAAGTCGCTCCGGCGCATCCCACACCTTTAGCTTCTCAAACAACCACACCTAGAGAATAAGGGAAAATTGTGAGTTGAGAGAACACGTGAGTCAAAACAAAAGAGTGATGAGTGAAAAGATAAATTTGACAAATAAACAAATAAAAGAGCGAACCTGCAATAGCAAGGGACTGCCTGAGAACTGAGCTGTAGGACTACCCTTCATCACATCTAGACCCATCAAGGTCTCTGCCAATACTAAGCCAGCGAAACCCACATGGTTTCTAATCTGTTGAGCAAGGTTAAGCAACACAGGATCAGCGTGGCCAGAGGAAGGGCCAAGCAAATAATAATGAAGGAGACAAATGCACAACGCATGAAAACACGACCTCTGTAGGGAAACTTGGCGATGAGCCTCAGCTGTACCAAAACGCTGAATAAGTTGCAGAATCTCCAGCCTTCCTTTCACTAGGAAGAATTTAACTTCATGTTTCTGAATTTGAAGTGAATCCTTCAGGAGATCACCTCGGTTGAACAAAGGATTAGGGACAACAAAACCCTCTCTGTCTGAATGACCCATGATGGCCGCAAACTCCTCAATAGTAGGACACAACTCCTCTCTCTTAAATCGAAAGATGTGAAAATCAGGGTCCCACAAACTAGCGGCTGCCCTAAGGAAGGCAAAATTCACAGGAATGTGACGAAGGGAAAAGAGGAAGTCCATGCCAAAGGACTTAAAGTGCAGACGGTCAAGGCCATTAAAGGAATCCAACCACTGATCAAGGACTGGTTGTGCCATGTGCAAAGAATTGCTGCTGACAACGCTATCGGGTTCGTAGAACGCGTATTTATAAAACTAAGTCGAATCTTAGTCCGAATCGGAATCGGATTCTTAATCCTCAGAATTTCAATCGGTCTCTCGGCCGATACTTCGATATGACGGCCATAGGATCTATCCATCGGCCCGTAAATATCAGGGTTGACCTGCAAGTCAAACCCAGGCAAACAAAACGATCCTTCGGCCGCCAGATCGAAGCTTCGGCCGCGTAATCACTAGATCGGCCGCCAGAACGGCTATTTTACAGACTGCTTCCACGGTTCAGTTCGTTTCGTCGGATTAACAAGGATATCACACGCAAACAATGTAAAAACAGCATATACAATCACAATAGCAGAGCAAAAGGTTTTTGTTTCATATATCGAAAGCTTTTTACATCACAAGGTGGATCATCCCACATTTCCTAAACAAACTGTACATCGATTTCCTGTCGAACTAACTTATGCAGGAAGAGAAACAAAGAAAAACAAAAAAGAGGAAGCAGAAGAGGATGTCGAACCCTCTGGTGGTCCGAACAAAAGAGACCAGCTGCAAAAAAAAGAGGAGACCCCTGGGGCGATGTATACCAAAGGAGTACTACGGTGCAGAAGGGACACCACATGGCCCAGAAAAATCACCACACCGCGTACCTCCGCCACGCCAGGAGCTCCACGTCACGGAAGCAAGTCACCCATGCGAGGGCCCCTAATCAAGCATACCCATGCGAGGATCCCTAATCAAGCATCAAGACGGGACCAAAAGCAAACGCGGTCTCCCTCCGCGCACGCTAGCCACGTCAGCACGTCATCCATAGCCCGGAGCTGTCAGGAACGAGGAGAAACAGAAGAAGTCTTTGGTAAGGGTCTCGGACGCAGAGAGAGAGATAGAGAAGAGAGGAAAACAAAATGAAAGGACGCCGTGGCCTCGGCTTTTATAGTACTCTGGAATCCAAGCAATTACGCGGCCGATACTTCAATCCCTCGGCCGAGACATTGTTCCTTCGGCCGAGAGATCGATCTCCTGGCCCCTCAATCAACTTTCTTCAGCAACATCAGATTTTGCTCAATGCACTGGTTCAAGCCATTATGGGATTCTGGGTCCATGACCAATAGAAGCAAAATCAAGTCAGCCTTGGGGGCATCCCGAGCCAACATGATCGAAAACTAGCCTTAGGGACATGCCCAAGCATCAAAGATCTCTCCACAAACTGCTGACCAAAGCAAATCAGGACACTCAGCAACTCTGAGCTCATTACCCTAACAGCTTCATCACCTTGCAATCCTTGCGGCTCCGAGCCCACTATCTCAATTGGCTCGAAGCCTATGTCTATCACCTCAGCGGCTCGAAGCCCATTACCGACAGGCTTTACGTCTGTAATCACTCAACTCAGCGGCTCTACGCCCGTATTCACTCACTCAGTGGCTCCAAGCCCTCGACTCAGCAGCTCTACGCTCACTATTACAACTCAGCGGCTCTAAGCCCACTGTCTCAACTGGCTCGAAGCCGTAACAACCAACTCAGCGGCTCCAAGCCCACTATCCTAGCAGGCTCCAAGCCTATACCCATCATCTCTATCAGCGGCTCTAAGCCCATCATTTCAACTGGCTCGAAGCCATAACAATCAACTCAGCGGCTCCAAGCCCACTATCTCAATTGGCTCAAAGCCGTAAACAACCAATCTCAGCGGCTCAAAGCCCATTATCGACAGGCTCTACGCCTGTTATCACAACTCAGCGGCTCAAAGCCCATCATCTCAACTAGCTCGAAGCCGTAAACAAGCAACAGGCTCTATGCCGCCCCAACAATCAAGACAACTATTCTCAGGCGTAGAGCTCTACGCCTGAATACTCAAAATCTAACATTTTTGAATGCTCAAGCTCTACGCTTGGATGCCCAACCACTGTGTACTGGATGCTCAAGTTATACACTTGAATGCTCAAGCTCTACGCTTGGATGCCCAACCACTGCGTACTGGACGCTCAAAGCCTGTACTTTGAATGCTCGGATTCTGCCGTCCGAATGCTCAAGTCCGGAACTTGATAGAAGCTCTAAGCTTAAAACAAACACACACGCACGGGCCCGTGCACATATTGCATCAACATTTTCACAATTTAGTCTGCATCATCATATCTGTTCACATCTAACAACTATCATCACAACATATACACTCTGCATATCTCTCATGAAACAGGTCAACCCTGCAATCAACCAGCTCCATGCCTCGATTTTATTGATCGGTCCAGCGCCTCGATCCTTTGGCTCCACGCCAACACTTATGATGAGAAAGCTCCGTGCACAGACCATCAGAATGCAACCAGCTCTACGCTTCGGTTCATATCACGTCAAGCTCTAAGCTCCGACAACTCAGGCCCTCGCCTCAAAACTGCATGCAGGCTCCACGCCTCAATCACTTCAGGCTCCACGCCTCAATTCCATCACCTCAGGCCCTTGCCTTATACCAGCTCCGCGCTTCGGTTCGTCACGTCAAGCTCAAAGCTCTGACACCACAGGCTCTCACCTTATGATCAACACCAGCTTCGCGCTTCGGTCCTATCTCCTCAAGCCCTCGCCTCAAGATTGCAACAGGCTCCACGCCTCAATTCCATCACTCTCCAGGCTCTCGCCTCATGACTACAACCGGCTCCGTGCCTCGATTTCTTCATCACCAAAGCTCCGTGCTCTAGATACTGGCCCTGCGCCCCCCATATCTCAAAAACAACCGGCGTACGATTCATGACCAGCAGATGGTTTGGATTCCACCCTACTACATCAATTCCTTCCAGCTCATTCGCAAGGATAGGCTACTCTACCGAGCTCCTTTCAGTCAAAGTAAGGATGATCAGGAAAAGCAAACGCACCTGCAGTGTACTGATCTACCCCAAAATACTAAGGAAGCTCTCCGCAAGAAACTCCCCAGGCAGCCCTGCGCTCCTTCAACTATCTTCCGCCAAAACCCTGGCTCAGTCTAGGTATGTCACGCTACGGCTTTTTAAGCCAAAAGGTACGTCTTCTGTCTCTAACCCTCCAAACTTTTACTTTTTCTTTATTGCCCGAACTACGATTGGTCTGAATTTCCCTTGTGGAATACGTAGGTAGCCTCTCAGCCCGACCATAACAAAACCTTTTTCGAAAACCCTTGGAATAGTGGTTGGACCAAATTGAGTTGCTTTTTATAGCTTTGACTCTTACTCAAACATGTCTCGCGATCCGTCTGAGTTCAGTCAAAGAGGGGCATCTGTAGACACCCCAATTTGGCCTAACGATTATTTCAAGTCCCACCTTGGGACCATCCCGATGATGAAATGGATACAGTGATTGCTGATTGCGTCCTTGAGAACCTTAGGACTTTCGGTGAGAACTTTGAGCCACTTAGAGGACCCAATTCAGAGCCATATAGCCTTCCAGACAGAAATACAGAAGCCTAGGAGAATCCATCTGTCGGCCGTGACATCGATCCCACGGCCCTTACATCATTTTCTCACCCGAGCAACCTATTGCTAGCAAAATCTCCCTGAGAGATCAATCCCTCGGCCGCAAGATCTATCCTTCGGTCGAGACATCCATTCCTCGGCCGTGATATCCTTTACTCGGCCGCCAGATCGACCTTTTTCCAGACTCTGGAACGTGTTCTGTCAGACGTTTGATCCGATTATACTACCTTCCCGATGCGTTCAGGCTACGCTCGGAGATCACGACGTAGAGTTAGAGATGCATTGCAATTGCAATCATGCCATTTGATTAGCCGGAGTGAGTCACCAATTGCCTATATAAAGGGCCTTTGGACTCCGAAAATAAACACACGAAATTATCAGAGTACACACTCTCTCAAACCTCGAAACTCTGCACAAATACTCCTTCAAACCCACTCTTCAAAAGCCCTAACCTCCCGAAGGCAGCCGTCAATCCGGCGATCAAACCCCGAAGTTCAAACCCTAACCCTAGGGTTTTCGATCAAGCAATCAATCAATCACGCTCAATCCAAAGCAATCAAGCAACTGAGGGATCAAGGTGGTGAGGCCCAACGGCCTCTGGTTTATCTTATTTACTGTATTTTTGACTAACCGTAGTGTTTTGATTATCTGTTAATCTTCCTGTCTGGTGTGAGGAAGAACACCGACCGGGGCTTCGATCCCTCGGCCGGTACATCAAACCAGGAGGATCCCTCGGCCGTGACATCCATTCACCGGCCGCGGGATCCATCTCCCTGGGACAGTTTTGTTGCTTTCTCTGCTTTCTGATGCATGCTTCAATTATCGCACTGGCTCACTTTGCTTACTGTTTAAAGGAATAAATAAACAGACTATATGTTGGAATTAAACAAAGCATCTACATGTCTTATGTTGAACGATTATGGGCCAGTCTCACGACTGGGCAAAGAGGGGTGCCTAACACCTTCCCCTTATTGTACTTTTGGCTCCCGTATCCAGAATCTCTATCTATTTTTCCAGTTTTAATAAACTGGGTGGCGACTCTGTTTTGATGATAATCGCTATCATGTGGCGATGTTCCTAGCCATGGGAATGTCCATGATTTTGGTTTATGAAGCAAGCAAGCAACCAATCAAGCAAACAAACGTTTATCAATCTGTATGGCGATGCCCCGTTTGGGAGGTGTCTACAAAAGGCTGAAAAGCCTAACAAATAAACAAAACACCCCATAAACAGTGTGGGGACAAAATAATAGCCTAAAATCAAGTTAAACATGCAACAAGCAAGGCCAGCCACTGGTCGGGGACAAACAGTTGCGCAAGGGTTCCAAACTGTCGCGCGACGGTGCCCCCTAGCGCGCGACGATTGCGCCCTGGCGCGCTGGTCAACGCTCCATTTGACCATCGCGCGAGGGTTTGGGTGCAGCGCGCAATGGTTCGAGCCAACTTTCCAGTGTCTGGTTTTTCACATTTCTGGGTTCTTGGACAGGTCCAGAATGATCCCAGGGGTACTCCAACAGAACAGAAATGAATATTGAAATGCAAGCTAGCAATTTAGGCTCTAAGAAAAGCAGTAAACTGGTTTTTGGCATGCTTAACAGTGAGCTATATGTAAGTAAAGCATAAAACAGTAGGACACCAATCCCCACGCGGTCTATCGCGCGCTGGCACGAAGTGTCGCGCGCGTATATGGGACCATCGCGCGCTGGTTCCTACCATGACGGTTTTGAACCTCTGCCAGCTTTTGGGCCAGGACTGGTATTGATTACCAGCCTTGACCCTGCCAGCCCCCCTCAGGGATCAGAACAGAGCAGAACAAAGGTAAGCTATACCTTTGGTTCTTGGGTTTGAAAGGCGTTTGAGCTTTGAATTAAGGTTGAGGTTGTTTGAGGTGTTTGAGTTGTTTTGAGTAATGGAGGAGAAAGAACAAGCTATGTTCTTGGGAGCTTAGGTTGTGACCCTTCACAAACCTTGGACTTCTCTCACCAAAAGAATCCACCAAAAACCAACCCTTCAAATGGAAGAAGCATGGGGGTATTTATAGGAGAGATAGAGGTAAGTTGGAGCTGCAAAAAGAGGAGTTCAGCCAGTCCACGAGACTGGCTGAAGGTTGCATTGGTGGCCAAGTTTCTGCCTCAAGAAAAGTAGGTGGGGACTGAACCATCGCGCGAGGGTGCGCCCTGGCGCGTGACGGTCAACGGTCAAACTTTGACTTTGACCATTGCGCGAGGGTTCCAAACTGTCGCGTGACGGTGCGCCCGGGCGCGCGATGGTTGCGCCCTGGCGCGCATCAGTAGGGTTTTTGGCTTTTGGAAGTGGCTTAGGGTAGATTAGGTTCAAGGGTTTTTCAAACACTCAAAGCTCAAACACTCGACATTCCCGGGGTGTTCTTGATCCGTTTCATCATCGGGGAATCAAATACCGTAAGTAAACTAATCTGGAAGCCCAGATTGGGGTGTCTACAGTAGCCCCCCTTTGACGGCACTTGGAGCACCATTGACTTGGTACAAGTTACGTCAAAAGTTTCTAGACACCCCTCAAGGCAATCCAGAGCAAAACATGCTAGCAAAATAGACACGAATACTTAAAGAACCTGATTGGTTGAATGGACAGACGGACCGTCACTAGGGATAGAAGTAGAAGTGGACGATTGCATCGTCGCTTGTTGATCGAATTCGGACAGTATAGGCTGTCGCTGCTGATGTGGACGGGACAGGCCGTCGTTGCTGGGGATCAAGCTATCCTCGGCACAAAGTATTCCAACAAACACGGGTAGGTCGTGTCAGGCAGGTTGAATTCCATCCATAGGGAATCAAAGCCAATCTCCTTATCAAAGACCATCCGAGACAAAGCAATAAGCCTGCTGGAAGATGCACTTGCGGCTAGACTGAGGGTGATTGTCGTTCGGGACAGGCCAAGACGGACTCTCCTGGGGAACAATTAGTTGCGAATGAACGGACCATTGAACGATGTTCTGGTCGTTGTTTGTGGATTTGACAGGACCGGCTGTCGTGAAGGCGGACGGGGAGATCAATGTGCCGAATGATCAAACCGTTGGGGAACTTTGACAGGAGACGGGCTGATCAGTGAGCAGAATGATCAAGCTGTTGTGGTATTTGACAGAACCAACTGTCGTGAATGCGGACGGAGAGATCAATGTGCTGAATGATCAAACCGTTGTAGCCTGGATGGAAGGATCATCAGTATAAATGATCGAGCCGTTGCAGACTGGATGGAAGGATCATCAGTATAAATGATCAAACCGTTGAAGTCTGGATGGGAGGATCATCAGTATAAATGATCGAACCGTTGCAGACAGGATGGAAGGATCATCAGTATAGATGATCGAACCGTTGAAGCCTGGATGGGAGGATCATCAGTATAAATAATCGAGCCGTTGAAGATAGGGTGGAAAGATCATCAATATAAATGATCGAGCCGTTGAAGCCTGGATGGGAGGATCATCAGTATAAATGATCGAGCCATTGAAGCCGGGGTGGAAAGATCATCAGTATAAATGATCAAACCGTTGATTTGGTGAAGATAAACGATATGGCTGACCGTCGTGGATGATATGGCTGACCATCGTTGAATGACCGATAAGGCTGACCGTCGTGGATGATATGGCTGACCATCGTTGAATGACCGATAAGGCTGACCGTCATGGATGATATGGCTGACCATCGTTGAATGACCGATATGGCTGACCGTCATGGATGATATGGCTGACCATCGTTGAATTGGGAGGGCAGATCACTATACAAAGTGACCGAGCCGTTGGAAGTTGGACAGGACCGGCTGTCGTTGACTGAGACGGCGGATCGCTATAAAAAGTGACCGAGCCATTGGAAGTTGGACAGGACCGGCTGTCGTTGACTGAGACGGCGGATCGCTATAAAAAGTGATCGAGCCATTGGAAGTTGGACGGGATCGGCTGTCGTTGATTGAGACGGCGGATCGCTATAAAAAGTGATCGAGCCATTGGGGTTGGACAGGACCGGCTGTCGTTGATTGAGACGGCGGATCGCTATATAAAATGATTGAGCCATTGGGGTTGGACAGGACCGGCTGTCGTTGATTTGAACTGGGCAGATCAGTGTGCTGAAAGATCAAGCCGTTGAGAATTTTGACAGGACCGGCTGTCATTGATTGTTCCGCAGAAGATTGTATCGCATCCCTTGGCAAACAAATCATATGACGGCAACCATGCTGGCCATCTTCCTGCTTTCAACATTTAATACATACAATATGCAAGGGTATGTATAATATACTGAAAATGCGGATGCAAGCTAAGGGCGGCTCCTAGGAGGACAACGACACCTAAGGACTACCACTGAGCCTCATTACTGTACCGTCTGGTACTTCTGAGATGCGCACCCAAATAGATAGACGCTGAACAGGCTGGCATGCCCCAGTTGACGGATTCGGGCTTGCATGCCCTTTTTGTGATGCTTGGGCAGATGTGCCCCAGAGATATGTTTTGCTTGGCCTTGGGCTGACGTGCCCTTGCTGCTTCAAGAGATTCTGCTGCTTGTGAATTATAGATACTAGGGTAGCAATGTAACAATTGCGTTTTCCAGTTTATTGACTCTCTTTTGCAAGTGTTGATGAGAATGCGAAAACTAACCACCAATATCTAATTTGCATTTGACAAGTGATTTGAATCGACACACAGACATGCGCACATATGTACAGACTCACCTAGCTCGAATGAAAAGGGAGAAAGAGAACCAGGGTACAATGCGAACCCTTAGACACACGGAATACAATGAAATTTTGGGCATTAATGTGCCAAAACTCACAACATTCCCTTGACATGTGAAACTGACACTTATGAACAGTGGAAAAGGTACAAAGACATGTACAAACAAAATCGAGAAAAGCATCTCGAAATGACAAATGATTGAAAAATTGGAAAAATGTCGCAAAGACGGACATAAGACACAAATGATGACTCGTATAGGCCCGGACTAAAACCGTCACCCCCGTGCAATCACATTAAGTCCATATGACTTGCATGGTATGACAAGACTTGACAAAAGCCCCTGGAACGACATTCGAGGGCAGTAGCTGACTGCTACTCTGCTGCAAGAATTGAAGAAGCGTGCACAGGTTTGAGGCCAATGCGCATCACTTTGAACAAACGTGATGCGGTTGCTTACACCAGACTTCGCTGAACTTAGAATAAACTGTGAGCCTGTTATGGCCTCTAGCATTTCGTTCTGTTTTTTATGCTTCAAATATTTTAAGACTTATACTCAGCCTGTAAATTGAAGAAGTAGTTTGTAAT
Source organism: Rhododendron henanense subsp. lingbaoense (assembly GCA_020567845.1). Classification (NCBI taxonomy): domain Eukaryota; kingdom Viridiplantae; phylum Streptophyta; class Magnoliopsida; order Ericales; family Ericaceae; genus Rhododendron; species Rhododendron henanense. The sequence goes on from CM036314.1 coordinate 29,044,191, forward strand.
AAAATTGAAAGACAAAGGGTTTCCCCCATCTGGTTCCTCCAAGGAAGCTTGTCTTGATCTCCGATCCACTCCGACCTTTGATGTGTACCAAAACGTCAATCATGGATCCAATTTGATAGATTGTGACCGAGTTTCAAAGAGAGACTGCCTATGTATCCCAAGCTAGGGAATCAGGTCAAAACGTAGTTCATGCTAAGGGTTAACTCTCGAGTATTTACCTCTCCTTTTGTGCTCTAACTTTTGCCTAGTACCGCCCATTCAGGTTTTCGGTCTAGCGAGCTTTTGAATATTGCCTATTCATTTTTGCCTAAACCGCCTTTATAGGTTTTCGGTCTAGTAGGCTGCTCTAACTTTTGCTTGGAACTACCCACTCTTGGGGTTTTCAGCCCAACGAGCTTCTCTCAAGGGAAAGTTGCTTTTGAATTGATCCAGGTCGACCATGGTATTGAATTTGTTGCCATCGAGGTCGAAAACCTTTGGCTGCAGCCCTAGATAAAATGGCTTTGATGACGCAGGGTCAAGAGTGCTTCAGTTGGCATGCCTTGCTCCGGGCCGTTTTGTACACTTTCTCATTTATGCTTGGCAGAACGCCACTATCATTGCTTGGAACATGGCACAAGGCCCGGAGCCTTCTGTGCTTCTGCTTTCTGGATTGGCACCCGATAACAGGGGATTTGATGCTCCTTTGTCTCAGGATCAACGCGAGGCGTGACTTGATGAGACCACGCCAAGACGTCGATGAACCTTTCGAGCCTGATTGACTGGGCACAATGCTCCTCTGGGGGCGGTGCTTGGACCAATTTTGAACCTTTCGGGAGGTTATACTTGTCTTTCAAGTTTATTTGAAATTACTTCTTCTTTTAATAGGCTGAGCATGCCTTTCGTCTTCCCTTTCGGCGAGGGAACACATTTCCTTGGGAATGATCCCATCGAAATCTATCCCTTCGTCGTCAGGGTCAACACAATTTATGTAAAAGCCAGCAAAGTACTTAGAAGCAAGATAAAGCATATCATGAAAAACCCTCGGGGTTTGCCCAGTACAACAGACTCAAAACTTGAAACAAAAGCTACGATGTGGAGGGCCACGAGACACAACCTCCGACTCAGAGCTAGACTTGACAAACGCAAAAGACTCCGTGTCAGACTCAGACAGGACGCCAATGCAAACTAGACGCGGTTTTGAAAATGCAATTGTTAAAAAGCTACCCATAGCTTCCACAAAAAGAGGTAGGATCCAGCAGGAGTCAAGCCCAAGCAACAGCACTTCGGCTTCCTCAGCTTCTTCGACCAAACCTACTCATTGCTCCTTTGATCACTAGACCTCAGCCAATTGGTCCTCCCCTTTGTAAGCCCCTCATCACTGTCAAACCAGATGTTGGCAGTGAAAACCTCGGTTGCCCCACCTACAGCCATCATGTTAACCTCCGGTTCGGACGGGATGGATACGATGGGTTTGGGTTGATTTGCTGGGACGATATAGTGGCTAGGGTTGAATATGGTGGAGCTCGAGTTGATTTGAGTGGAGGTGATAGATACCTGACCAACCAGAGGGTTAGGCCCGTGTTGAGGCAAGGAGTTGGAAATGACGTTGGGCCTTTGTAGACACCCCAATTTGGCCTAACGATTATTTCAAGTCCCACCTTGGGACAATCCCGATGATGAAATGGATACAATGATTGATGATTGCTTCTTTGAGGACCTTAGGACTTTCGGTGAGAACTTTGACCATTTAGAGGACCCAATTCAAAGCCATACAGCCTTTCAGACAGAAATACAGAAGCCTAGGAGAATCCATCTGACGGCCGTAACATCGATCTAATGGCCATAACATCAATCCCTCACCCGAGCAACCTGTTGCTAGCAAAATCTCCCTGAGAGATCAATTCCTCGGCCGCAAGATCTATCCTTCGGCCGAGACATCCATTACACGGCCGCGACATCTATTGCTCGGCCGCCAGATCGACCTTTTTCCAGACTCTGGAACGTTCTGTCAGACGTTTGGTTTGATCCAACTACACTACCTTTCCGATGCGTTCGGGCTACGTTCGGAGATCACGACGTAGAGTTAGAGATGCATTGCAATTGCCATCTCGTGATTTGATTGGCCGGAGTGAGTCATCCCTATGCCTATATAAAGGGGGCTTTGGGCTCCGAATTAACACACAGAAATTGAGATACCCACACACTCAATCAAACCTCGAAACTCTGCAGAAATACTCCCTCAATCCCATACTCCAAAAGCCCTAACCTTCCGAAGGCAGCCGTCAATCCGGCGATAAAACCCCGAAGTCAAACCCTAACTCTAGGGTTCTCGATCAAGCAATCAATCAATCACGCCCAATCCAAAGCAATCAAGCAACTGAGGGATCAAGGTGGTGAGGCCCAACGGCCTCTGGTTTGCCTTATTTACTGTCCCTTCTTACTAATCGTAGCATTTTGATTAACTATTAATCTTTCTGTCTGGTGTGAGGAAGAACACCGACCGGGGCTTCGATCCCTCGGCCGGTACATCAAACCAGGAGGATCTCTCGGCCGTGACATCTATTCACCGGCCGCGAGATCCATCTCCCTGGGACATTTTGTTTGTTTTATCTGCTTTCTGATGCATGCTTCAATTATCGCACTGGCTCACTTTGCTTACTGTTTAAAGGGATAATTAAACAGACTATGTGTTAGGATTAGACAAAGCATCTATACGTTTTATGTTGAACGATTATGGGCCAGTCTCACGACTGGGCAAAGAGGGGTGCCTAACACCTTCCCCTTATTGTACTTTTGGCTCCCGTATCCAGAATCTCAATCTATTTTCCCAGTTTTAATAAACTGGGTGGCGACTCTATTTGATGATAACCGTTATCATGTGGCGGTGTTCCTAGCCATGGGAATGTCCATGATTTTGGTTTATGAAATGAGCAACCAATCGAGCAAACACAAACGTGATCAATCTGTATGGCGATACCCCGTTTGGGAGGTGTCTACAGTTTTTGGCGACTCCGCTGGGGATTTGAGAGCCATAACCAAAAAGTTCAACATAAGACTAATACATGCCTTGTCTAATTCATTTATCATATGCATCGAGCGGGCAACCCGTTGAGTTCACCTGATATCCCGGCATGACACGGGCTATGTTGGGGGTTCCAGCAAACTCCACAGTCACTCGTACCTAGTGGTATATCAAAAAGGAAATCACCCAATCACCGCCTATAATGGGCTGGCGAGAGGATTGGTGCCCTTTGACAACGGAGCACCCTGAAACTACCAAAACCTTGCATGCTTTAGAAAGCCATAGAACTTATCAAACTAAGACAGGAACCTACAGGCTAGGAACCTACTTGCATTCTACTTGCGAAAGTTCTTCCTCACACCTTGTATCATTTGTTGTTGTATTAACTTTTTCTGTGCAGAAGGGTTGGGATTTTCAAACCCAAATTCTAACCCTACACAGGCCGAATACTGACTTCCAGGTATTCTATTTTTCAAGCAGGCACAATAGTTAGGTTAAAGAAGCAACCTCAGCCAGTTTTATACTCTTACAATACCCGAAGTCACGCCAAACAGAGGTCTTTACAGTCATCTCATCAGTCGCCTTCGTCTGCCGAGACACCCTCACCGCAACGGTCCCAATCAATTTCAGGGACTTCGCGGTCATCTCCTCAACAAAACCGATTCCAAGCCTCACCAAGCAATTTCCCTACCTACGCCCTAAAAATGGCAGACAATGACGCTACCATCGCCGAGCTCCGAGCCCAAATTGCCTATTTACAAGCTGAGAAAGTAGCAAGAGATGCTGAAGACAAGAAAAACGAGGAGGAAGCAGAAGATCCTCATGAAATTATAGAAAACCCTGAATTGGTCAAACAGGTCAAAGAAATCAAGCACGCTTTGGCTCGCTCACAAGGAGACCAAATTCTAGATTTCGAGGGACTCTGCCTCTTTCCAGAATCTCAGCTGCCTGGACGATTCAAAATGCCAAACATCGAGAAATTCAACGGGACTGGTAACCCTACCAGCCATGTCCGCCATGTCATCAACACTCTAAAGCCTATGGGCTTGACCGACGAGCTCATCGCTCAATTGTTTCAAAGAACTCTCACTGGAAGCGCCCTCGATTGGTTTCTCACTTTGGAATTTGTGCATTATCAAACTTGGCCTGAAATTGCTAACGCTTTTGTCAAGCAGTATGCGTACAATGTCCAAATTGAGCTTACTACCCGAGATTTGGAGATGACTAAACAAGAATCCAATGAGGATTTTGCTACCTTTGTGGCAAGATGGAGAGAGAAGGCTGCCAAGATGAAAAGCCGCCCTTCCGAAGAAGATCAAGTGAGGATAGTTGTCAAGAATTTACAGCCTAAATACCTCACTCACATTTACACTCAGGCTATCACCGACTTCAAACGTTTACACGCCACTGGATTGCAAATCGAGGATGGGATCAAGTTGGGCCTCATTGGAAAAGAAGAAAACCCTCCACTCAGAAAAACCTTTCCAAACCGTGCAGCTACTGCCTCCGTCAACATCCTTGACTCAGTCTTGCCACAAGACCCTTTTCAAACTAGCTCATCTAGAAACACGAATCACCCTCGCCGTAATTTCAGCCCACTCTATATGACTCCATCCCAAGCCTTAGCCATCCTAAGCCGTCAAGGGCACTTTAGGCTCTTGAATAATCCATCTCCTCAGCCACCTTATGGCCCAAGCTATGACGCCAATAAGCAATGTGCTTACCATCAACACCCTGGACATGAGACAGACCGCTGCATACGTCTTCGTCATGACATCCAGGATCTCATCGATAGTCAAGCCATAAAACCTCCTAAGCCTAATGTACAAACCAATCCACTTCCCGCTCACAACAGCGAACCACCGCCTCAAAATATCAATCTCATAAGCCTATCCAATAGCCCCACATATAATCCTGCCCTACACATTATTCCAGATACCCGAGCCAAACCATCCCTAATCCTCTCCAAGAACGAGGAATGCTTTGCAACGGAGGGAGAACCCCACATCTATGCCATTGATGATGGGGATTGGTGGTTGGACATGCGTCAAGCTTTGCCGAATGATTGGAAGGTTGGAAGAATTGAGCCTGCTGACCCTTGGGGTACCCAAGAAGAAGAAGTGGGTCACCTCACCCGAAGCGGAAGGGTGTATAAACCGCCTAAACTGAGTGGGGAAAGTTCAACTTCAACACGAGTAATGGAAGAAGAGGAAGGAGAAGAAAGCCAAATGACCGAACCTGAGGAAGACAGAGTGCTAAGACAGCTAAAGAAAATTCAAGCTGATATTTCTATTTGGGGATTACTTATGTCCTCCTACGAACATCGCAACTCCTTCTTCAAAACCTTGGGGAAAGCCAAAGTTCCCATCGACATCACCCCCGAAGAACTTGTGGGTTTCATAATGGCGTCACAAGCTCCAAAACCAACGATAGCTTTCACTGACAAGGATCTACCCCCTGAAGGGCCTGCACACAACAAACCTCTCTACATTTCACTTAAATGTCTCACCAAATGGATCCCGTTGGTCTTGGTAGATAATGGGTCTGCTTTAAACTTATGTCCTCAAAGAACCCTCGACAAGCTAGGGGTAAACGCCATCGACGTACGCCCTTCAAGCCAAGGAGTAAGGGGATATGACAATTCAAAGAGAAGAGTGATTGGGTGTGTCACACTGCCAGTAGAAGTGGAGAAGATCAAGAGGGATGTGGAGTTCCATGTGATGGATATACCAGCCACCTTCAATCTTTTATTAGGAAGGCCTTGGCTACATGACGTTGGGGCAGTACCTTCCACTTTGCATCAAAAAGTCAAATTCGCGGTAGATGGAAGGGTTATAACCATTCTGGGGGATTCATCAATCCGAGCTCATTCTGATACGCCTGTCCAAGAGGTAGAAACCGAGGAAACCTTCCTCACTGGATTCAGTCTTGAGGAAGCGACTGCTGTGCAAGCCTTAATGGCTGAGAGAAACTTCTATGTAAGCGCCCCCGCCATATGGATGATGAAGAAGCAAGAATACCTCCCTAGGTTGGGTTTAGGCAAAAGATCACAAGGCATCTCGCAAATGATTGATCCTCCGCATAATCAATACGCCTTTGGTCTTGGCTACACCCCGACAGAAGCCGAGGTAAAAAGGAAGAAAAACGTGGAAAATGCTAAGGCAAGAGGAAGCAGGGTCGAAGAAGAGAAACTCGTGATCCAAAAAACGCTCAATGGCTGGTTTGTGAGAGAAGGAGAAGACTTTCCATTCTGCGGCTTCGCAGAGACATGGGAAGACGAAGTTACCAAGCAACGGTACCCTGGAATGCAAATCTTCTTTGATCAGGAATGGACCGACAGTGATTTGGAAGAAGAACCAGCTAATTCATCTCCTACTCCCGAAGACTGGATTGAAGTGCTAGCTGAATTCGACCTAAAGATTCTGTTTGGCAAAGAGGGTGAAGAAGAGTATAAAACTGCAAAGGAAAAAGGAACCATTCCTGAAATACCGCAGTAAATCACATGACAAAAGCATCGCTTTCATTTCCTAAAGACAAGTTAGGACATGTTTTGGCCCCCTGTTTGGGCATTATCTACAATTGAATAAATCCCCATTTTATCACTTCTATGCTTGACAAATGATTCCATCTTTAAAATGTGATTGTTATACACTACAATCTCTCTGCCAAAGACAAAAGGATTTCAAGAATCTAATTCTTTATGTTACCGACCAAAAGGAAAAGAGGGGACGAATCCTGGTTACTTAGAACTAGACTTTTTATCAAAACTCAAGGAAAAGACGCTATCTCTGTGAGAACACTTAGGGTTAGCTGGCCCATTGTGAAAGTACAAACACAACAGGAGATTCATAAAAACATCTCCATCAAATGCCTCTCCAAACACCTCTTGAGAGAAAAACGCTCGTTGGGTAAAATATACACCCAAGCAAAAGTAAGAGCAAAGCCTGCTAGGACAAAGAAAAAGCGAAAAACGCAGCCTAGGCAAAAGTTAAGGCATTTGAAGGAAAGCTCGCTAGGGACTCAACCTCTATCAGGTAACCTAGGCAAAATCTAGAGCATGAGAGAAAGGAAAATTAAGAGTGAAGACCCAACCCCCAAAGGTGGTAATTTTGGAACTACGTAAAAGGCCTGATTCCCTGATTGGGATACGTAGGCAATCTCGCATCGAGATGCGGCCCAAATATTTGGAGAGAAGAAAGATGATACCAAAATGGTTTGTATTCAATGATAGGCATAGGTAACCTTGCGTATTGAGCTCACAAAAGATGAGTTAGTCATTTTCCAGGGAATTGGTAAGAACAAAGGTATGCAAGAATCATCGTTCGTCCTCTCTGACTCAGAAGTCGTCGACATAAGGGACCAAGCATTCTAACAAAAACATGGCAAAGAGATTGCAGGAATAACAAAAGCAAATAAGAGAGCTTGAATCAAATGCAAGTGTAAGAAGGGAAAAACACCGTTTGGCTAATAGCAAAAACCTAATTTCTTTAGGAAATGGAAGTAGCGGCCGAAGAATGGAACCCTCGGCCGAGTGATCCATTCTTCGGCCCAGGTTTAAATCCAGACATTTACAAAACTTTGAAAAATATTGCATAAATATCTCATACATGCTGAGGATGCTTCAAATACAAACAGAAAATACAAATGTCAAATTATCTGTTTTTAGAACTAACAACAGGTACAAGAGAGGAAAGGCTAGCTACTGCCCACGACCCCTCTTGGGCGCGGGACGAAAATGCTCAGGAACTGGGACACTGATCCTCTGTCCCTCGCCAGTCGCGGCACCTCCATCACCAGCTTCAGTACTCCCACCCTCGCTAACTCCAGCACTCTGGGTGACCGACACTGTCGGTACTCGCTCTGCTTCAAGCTGAAGAAACACAGGATATAGGCATTTAGTTTCGTAGGGAACATAGGATGGAAAAAGAAGAGATCAAAGGATGCATACCGCAGCTATTCGACTGCGCTGCCGCCGAGCCAAAGCCTCTGCGCTCTGAAAAGCACGCAACCATTCCTGAAACACCCCAGCGGGCACCTACAGAGGAAGCAACTGCATATAATAAGCAAGGAATGCTGAAGGAAACCAAAACAGAATCTACAAATATTACCTGCTGGACCCCGGCAGGAAGCACGTAGAACTGCGTAGTACACGGTGTCAGTGGCAAACGCTCCTCTTCTCCACTCGCATTGTGGAAAGAAATGAAACTGGGGGCCCGTGGCCAAACAGGAGGAGCAGCAGCAGCAGTAGTGGTAGGAAGAGTCAAGGAGGCCGAACGAAAGGCTGAGTAGTCTCCTACTGCGAGAAAACTCAAGGCTGGCTGTCTCTCAAGAGCAAGTAGTAAGCTATCCCCGGTCAAAAGATGGGTCGATCTCATGCCAACAGGAGGAGGGAGAGGAACAAGCTGCAACGCCTCAGAACGTGGAAAATACTGGCTCGCTACCCTCTCCCCAAGATACCACGCTCTCGAAAATGGCCCCTCCAGAAGGAAGTGCTGGCTGTCCAACGCCCGAGCTGAGGTCAACTCCAAAGGAGCATCGTCAAGTAGCACGCCCCATGGGTCGAAACGCACCTATAATAAGGGAAAGAGCAGCAAAATGACAGAATGAGGAAATTGCACAAAAATCAGAGGATAAGGAAGATGTCATACCTGATCCACCGTCAGAAGATCCAAAACTCGCCTCCAAGCCAACAAGTCCATGGCAGGCGACCGTGACTTCCGAACTCCCTTCAACCAACGGGCCGCCCGCGGAACGAACCTAGGCTCTCTGTGCCCAGTCGGGGGAGGGAACTGCAACAAGTGCTCAAAAGCCCAGAGCTACAAGCAAAGACGAGGAACATGAATAACAAAGATAGAAACAACAAGAGAATAGCGCAGAAATCAAAATGTATACCTCAAGAATACGATGATGTCCGCCGAGCGACAGACTAACTCCCCGGGAACAAGCACTGAGGTGCCCGTACAACGTGGCTAGGGCAGGAGTTCCCCAATCAAACTCTGCTATGGTCTCTAAATGCACCAAAGCAGCCAAAAACTGGACATGTACCGAATTCTCCTTGTTGCAAAACAAAGTTTGCCCAAGGAGATAAAGCAGGAAAGCTCGTACCAGCTGAGAAAGGGGAATTTCCGTTAAGATATCAGCTTGATCAAACTCTTCCCGAAGCCAGGTATATGTGATATGGCCACTCTCTGACACAATGGGAATCTTCCCCAAAAGATATCCAAGGGCACCCTTCCGCTCATGGATCCGCGGGTCAATCGGAAGAGGATCGCCGCCTACTCTCAGGCCTGTGAGCAAAGCAAAGTCACCCGGAGTGATCGTCATCTCCCCAGCCTCCGGAAGGTGGAAAGTGTTGGTGGTATCCCACCACCGCTCGACCAAGGATGTGGTCAATCCCAGCTCCGCCTTCGGAAGATGGAAACCAAGTATCAAGGGCTCAAAGCCAGCCAAAGCAACCGCATCCTTGGCTTCCTGAGGGAGCCTCTCATACCACTCAAACACCTGGGGGCAGCTTCCCCATACGCGTAGCCTCTCGTTTGCCTGACAAAATACGAGGAAGGAATCAGACACACAAGATATCGCCTATACAGGGGGCAACTTCTAGAACTCAAACTCCCTATCAAAATATCAAATTATCATTCTGCGAAATCTCACATACAAAATCATTTGACAGGATAAAATTCTACCTTCCTGTTGGTGAAACCAAGATGCTGCTCTGGCTCCCTGTGCAAGACCTCAGGTGGGATGTCACTGAGGGGAGGACGGTATCGCAAGGAACCACCACGCCCGACCAGGTGAACCTGAGGAGCGTAAGTGGCAACGTCAAATGGTGGGAGAATATCACCACCCGCATCAGTAGAAACCTCGGGTTCAACCCCAGGAGGAATGGGTTGCGAGGAACTTCCCCCAACAGTGGCTCTGCGCCGACTCGAACGAAGAACGCGGGAACTTGCAACCCCGCCAAGAATCGCGGCCTCAACGGCCGGAGCTTTGCCCGTATCCCTGGGTACGGCAGAAGTGCCAGAAGATGGAGGAGGGGGCGGAGATGATGCCATGGCAGGAGGTGGCAGGGAACCGTGGTGGTTGGAAAAACCGACGGGTAGGAGGCGGCGGCGGCCGACGAGGAGAGAGAGGAGGAGGCGGCGGCAATCGCTCGAAAGGGAGAGAAAAATGAGGAATGGAGGAAGAAAGGGTAGGATGACCCGTGAGATCGATTAAGTTTAACTTAAATCGATTTTCTGACTTTTGGATTTCTCACGGCCGATACATCGATTCCTCGGCCGAGACATCAATCCTTCGGCCGAGAGATCGATCTCCTGGCCCTCTTAATCAATTTCCCTTAGCAAACAGCAGATTTTGCTCAGTGCACTAACTCGCCATTATAGAATTCTGGGTCCGTGACCAACAGAAGCAAAATCAAGTCAGCCTTGGGGGCATCCCGAGCTAATATAATCAAAACCAGCCTTGGGGGCATGCCCAAGCATCGAAGATCTCTCTCCACAAACTGCTGGCCAGCAAAACAAAACGCTCAGCAGCCCTGAGCTCAAAACTTCAACGGCTCTAAGCCCAATCACCATCAGCAGCTCTATGCTTACCATTCCCAGCAGCCATACAATCATCAAACCCATACAGCGGTCCCGTACCCGTTATCTTTATCACAACTCAGCGGCTCGAAGCCCGCTACCTCAACTGGCTCGAAGCCGTAAACAACCAACCCAGCGGCTCTAAGCCCATTGTCTTAATTGGCTCGAAGCCCATTATCTCGACAGGCTCGAAGCCTATCTCAACAGGCTCTACATCTACTATCAACCAGCGGCTCGAAGCCCTCGAATCAGCAGCTCTATGCTCGATATCACGGCAATAGGCTCTACGCCTGTAATCACTCAACTCAGCGGCTCCAAGCCCACCGTTTCAAATGGCTCGAAGCCGTAAACAACCAATCTCAGCGGCTCGAAGCCCGTTATCAAAAGGCTTTACGCCTGTTATCACAACTCAGCGGCTCAAAGCCCACTATCTCAACTGGCTCGAAGCCGTAAACAAGCAACAGGCTCTAAGCCGCCCCAACAATCAAGACATTTATTCTCAGGCTCTACGTCTGAATGCTCAAAAATCTAACATTTTTGAATGCTCAAGCTCTACGCTTGGATGCCCAACCACTGTGTACTGGATGCTCAAGTTATACACTTGAATGCTCAAACTCTACGCTTGGATGCCCAACCACTGCGTACTGGACGCTCAAAGCCTGTACTTTGAATGCTCGGATTCTGCCGTCCGAATGCTCGAGCTCTACGCTCTGAATGCTCAAGTCCGGAACTTGATAGAAGCTCTAAGCTTAAAACAAACACACACGCACGGGCCCGTGCACATTTGCATCAACATTTTCACATCGAGTCTGCATCATATCTGTTCACATCTAACAAACAAGCATTGCACATATACACTCTGCATATCTCTCATGAAACAGGTCAATCCTGCAATCAACCGGCTCTATGCCTCGGTTTTATTGATCGGCCCAACGCCTCGATCCTTTGGCTCCACGTCAACACTTATGATGAGAAAGCTCCGTGCACAGACCATCAGAATGCAACCAGCTCTACGCTTCGGTTCATATCACATCAAGCTCTAAGCTCCGACAACTCAGGCCCTCGCCTCAAGACTACATGCAGGCTCCACACCTCAAATCACTTCAGGCTCCATGCCTCAGTTCCTTCATCTCAGGCCCTTGCCTTATACCAGCTCCGCGCTTCGGTTCAACACGTCAAGCTCAAAGCTCTGACACCATAGGCTCGCCTTATGATCAAAACCAGCTCCGCGCTTCGGTTCATCATGTCAAGCTCAAAGCTCTGACACTACAGGCTCTCATCCTGATCAATACCAGCTCCGCGCTTCGGTCCCATCAAGCTCACCTCAGGCCTCCGCCTCATAACCACAGCAGGCTCCACGCCTCAATCTAATCACCTCAGGCTCTCGCCTTGTGATCAATACCAGCTCCGCGCTTCGGTCCTATCAATCACCTCAGGCCTCCGCCTCATAACCACAGCAGGCTCCACGCCTCAAATCTGACACCTCAGGCTCTCGCCTTATGATCAACACAGGCTCCACGCCTCGATTCTATCACTCTCCAGGCTCTCGCCTCATGACTACAACCGGCTCCGTGCCTCGGTTCCCTCATCACCAAAGCTCCGTGCTCCAGCTACTGGCCCTGCGCCCCCCATCTCAAAAGCAACCCGGCGTCCAATTCATCCCCAGCAGATGGTTTGGATTCCACCCCATTACATCAATTCCTTCCAGCTCATTCGCAAGGATAGGCTACTCTACCGAGCTCCTTTCAGTCAAAGTAAGGATGATCAAGAAAAGCAAACGCACCTGCAGTGTATTGATCTACCCCAAAATAACTAAGGAAGCTCTCCGCAAAAACTCCCCAGGCAGCCCCGCGCTCCTTCAACTACTCTTCGCCAAAACCCTGGCTCAGTCTAGGTACGTCACACTACGGCTTTTTTTAAGCCCTGAGGTACGTCTTCTGTCTCTAACCCTCCAAACTTTTTACTTTTCTTCATTGCCCGAACTACGGTTGGTCTGAATTTCCCTTGTGGAATACGTAGGCAGCCTCCCGGCCCGACCATAACAAAACCTTTTTCAAAAACCCCTTGGAATAGTGGTTGGACCAAATTGAGTTGCTTTTTACAGCTTTGACTCTTACTCAAACATGTCTCGCGATCCGTCTGAGTTCAGTCAAAGAGGGGCATCTGTAGACACCCCAATTTGGCCTAACGATTATTTCAAGTCCCACCTTGGGACAATCCCGATGATGAAATGGATACAATGATTGATGATTGCTTCTTTGAGGAACTTAGGACTTTCGGTGAGAACTTTGACCATTTAGAGGACCCAATTCAAAGCCATACAGCCTTTCAGACAGAAATACAGAAGCCTAGGAGAATCCATCTGACGGCCGTAACATCGATCTAACGGCCATAACATCAATCCCTCACCCGAGCAACCTGTTGCTAGCAAAATCTCCCTGAAAGATCAATTCCTCGGCCGCAAGATCTATCCTTCGGCCGAGACATCCATTACACGGCCGCGACATCTATTGCTCGGCCGCCAGATCGACCTTTTTCCAGACTCTGGAACGTTCTGTCAGACGTTTGGTTTGATCCAACTACACTACCTTTCCGATGCGTTCGGGCTACGTTCGGAGATCACGACGTAGAGTTAGAGATGCATTGCAATTGCAATTGCCATCTCGTGATTTGATTGGCCGGAGTGAGTCATCCCTATGCCTATATAAAGGGGGCTTTGGGCTCCGAATTAACACACAGAAATTGAGATACCCACACACTCAATCAAACCTCGAAACTCTGCAGAAATACTCCCTCAATCCCATACTCCAAAAGCCCTAACCTTCCGAAGGTAGCCGTCAATCCGGCGATAAAACCCCGAAGTTCAAACCCTAACTCTAGGGTTCTCGATCAAGCAATCAATCAATCACGCCCAATCCAAAGCAATCAAGCAACTGAGGGATCAAGGTGGTGAGGCCCAACGGCCTCTGGTTTGCCTTATTTACTGTCCCTTCTTACTAATCGTAGCATTTTGATTAACTATTAATCTTTCTGTCTGGTGTGAGGAAGAACACCGACCGGGGCTTCGATCCCTCGGCCGGTACATCAAACCAGGAGGATCTCTCGGCCGTGACATCTATTCACCGGCCGCGAGATCCATCTCCCTGGGACATTTTGTTTGTTTTATCTGCTTTCTGATGCATGCTTCAATTATCGCACTGGCTCACTTTGCTTACTGTTTAAAGGGATAATTAAACAGACTATGTGTTAGGATTAGACAAAGCATCTATACGTCTTATGTTGAACGATTATGGGCCAGTCTCACGACTGGGCAAAGAGGGGTGCCTAACACCTTCCCCTTATTGTACTTTTGGCTCCCGTATCTAGAATCTCAATCTATTTTCCCAGTTTTAATAAACTGGGTGGCGACTCTATTTGATGATAACCGTTATCATGTGGCGATGTTCCTAGCCATGGGAATGTCCATGATTTTGGTTTATGAAATGAGCAACCAATCGAGCAAACACAAACGTGATCAATCTGTATGGCGATACCCTGTTTGGGAGGTGTCTACAGCCTTGGTGGAACTTGAACCGTGCCATCATCAATTAAATCTTGAATCTCGTGTCGGAGACGATAGCACTTGTCAGTGTGATGGCCAGGCATTTGGTGAAAGGCACAGAAGAGGTTAGGGTTGTAGTTGGCTGGAAGGACTTTAGGTGGGGAAGTTGGGGTTAAAGGTTTGAGGTGCCCAGACTTGACAAGTTTCTCTAACACTGCGGATAGAGATGCCTCGAAGGCAGAGAAACTCCGGGGTTGGGTTCAAAAGCTTTGAGCATTTTGAACCTGATTGACATCGGCAGCGCGATTTGAGTTGAAAGCTGGAGCATCACTCCCACTTGTAGCTGTATTGGAGTAGTTGCTGTTACCAAACAATGTACTACTATTTTCCGAGTAAACCTTCGACTTAACTTTTTGAGTGGAGGAAGAAGAGGACGCTCCTCTTGGCAGAATTCCAGTTTGCAGCGCATCCTCGATGGCTAGGCCAGATTCAAAGAAGGTCTCGAAGTTGGCAGAAGCTTGAACCAGCACAAGATGCTTAGCATAGTCGAGGTGCAGGTTGCGGGAGATAATGCGGAGTTGATCTCTCTTGCTCGGGCGCTCAGTCATTAGAGCGGCTTTGGCTCTCCACCTTTTAACAAAGTCCGCAAAAGACTCCTTTGCCTCCATCTTCGTGGATTCTAACTCTCGAATAGTCATCTTGAGTTGAGAGTTGTAGCTATACTGTGAGACAAAGGCAGTCCCTATATCTTCCCAAGTGCTTCGTTTGGAGATGTCGACTGACAGAAACCAATGGAAGGCAGGCCCAGAGAGGGTTTGAGGGAAAAACTGAGACATGGCCTCACTTTCCACACCCAACAGCTTCATGGCGGCATGGTAGCCATAGAGATGAGTTTTGGGGTCACCGCTCCCATCGAACTTAACCAAGTCAGGCATCTTGAATCTGTCAGGGAGTTTGGCATTAGGATACAGGCAAAGACGGTCCAGATCAATCCCCCCAGCGTTGATCTTTTCAGTCTTGGAAACGGATTCCTCCAGCTTCACTATCTTGGCCATGAGAGCTGCCATATCCGGATTCAAAACAGGCCTACCACCTGCTGGATTTGGGTTCGCAGCAAGTGCGCGAACCTCCCCCTCCCTAGGGTTGAGCTGAACAATGAGACGCTCCTCGTGATTCGGATCTGGGACCAAGACAGGTTGTTCCTGGTCGGCCTCATCGTCCTCACCTTCCTCTTCGAGAGGAGGTGGAAGATGAGTGTTGATAAGGTCATTCAGACAGGCGATGGAAGCATCAGTCTGGATAGCCCTTTGCTGCATAGCGGTGATGCTATTTTGGAGGTTTGTGAGCACGGCCTCCAGAGTGAGCGGTTGATCTGCCATAGCTGGCTTTGAAGATGTTGAAGCAGGGGAAACCGACGGCGTGGCTTTTTGTAAAATCGATGGCGAACCCAACTGTAGGGCAGCCAACAATGAACCTGGAGAAGCCTCCGTTGCAACTGACTGAGTTTCGTGCCTGACAAGTCTTTGAACCGGATTCTGAAGACGTTCCCAAGTAGGTTTGGCTCTTCTTTTCGGTACTCTCTTGCTCGGCGCAATGGCTTTGAACTAGACAGTAAAGTAAGTGAAAGCTCAGTGGCGTTCCTGCAGCAAATAGAATGCAATGCAATGCATACATCGTCGTCGGTGTCCACCCTAGACTCTAGAACGAGAGACAAGTCTGTCTCATGATGTTCGGACGCTGCCAAAATCCTCAGATTTCTTTTTGAGGGTATATCCTTTGAATAGATCAAACTGATCCTAAGAGATGTCAAAATAGACTAAGTCTTCGACTAGTCCCTTTTGAAGATTCGACTTTGAACTTGGAACAACTCGGTATTGATGGCTTGACACCTTTACCGGGGTGGCGTGAGCGACAACGCGCTTTAGCCGGGGTGGTGTACGTGCGAAGCAGGATAACCAAAATGACATCAATATCACGACATCAATACTTTGTGGTTCCTTATTGTCGGTTGAATCCGCAATCAGGCATGAGCCAATGATTTAGTAAGGTTTGATTTCTCGAAGTCTCGCTGATTTAAGGACTTTGAAAAATTAACAACGTGCACCATCGAGATGCACGACTCTTCATCGGGTTATAGCAGCATCCTAATAAGCATAAGACAGACTCGAAAGCGAGACAACCTAGAAGCCGCCCTAAACATGCTCCTACGCAGAACAGAATGCATGCATGTACAGTTCTAAAGACAAGTTTGCCTCACAAGTTTCAGACGTTGCCGGAATCCTCAGAATTCTTTTCGGCGATGTGTCCCCGAGTAGATCGACAGATCCTAAAAGATGTCAAAATAGACTAAATCTCTAGCTAGTCCCTTTTGAAGACTCAACTTTGAACTTGGAACAACTCGGTGTTGATGGCATGGCACCTTAACCTTGAACATGGCGGTGTATAGTGACAACGCACTTCAACCTAGGTGGCGCCAGTGACACGGCATCACTACCTCGTTGTTCCTTATTTTCGGTTGAATCCTTAATCGGGCATGAGCCAAGGATTTAGTAAGGTTTGATTTCTCAAAGTCTCATTGAACTAAGGACTTTGCGATTGATAACGAACATTCGACAGAATGAACGACTCCTCATCGGGTCCAACAACGTCTTAAACAGCGCAAGACAAACTCGAAAGACAAAACAGCCTTAAGCATGCTCCTATGCAAAATAGTGCATGCGATAGGGAAAGTAGTAACACATAGACAGTTATGGGGTTAGATGCAAATAGATCTTACCTTGTGGGTACCTGTCCTAGTTTGGAGAGTTCTAATGCTTTGTATATGCAAAGGCTGGTTTTGGTTTGTAATAGGTTCCTCGGACTAAGGCCACAGATATACCTCCCATTGCCCGCGTAATCGCAGAGCAACAGTCGAACGGTAGAATGACCCATCATCGTCGAAGGTTGTTGGTCATTCGGGGTCTCTGGGCTCCGGTAAACCGTGCCGGATTGCCAAAACGATCCAACGAGGCTTATCCCACATCGATGCAAATGAGATGCTAGAAATTGATTAAGAGAAGAAGAATCGCAAAATTGCAAAAATGTCTTTTCAAATTTGGCTCACTTTATTTAGTCCATCTTCAGAGGAAACTACGCAAGCGAACAATCGAAAAAGCCCCAGATTAGAATGGCCGGACACGAGGTCCTGTTAAATCACCATTCCAACCTTCGGCAGCGCGAAGCTCACCGTTTTGACAGACTTTTAAGGGATTGTTCCCAAGCGTATTAAACTCTAAGTGTGGATCAATATTAGTTCGATATCCCCAGCAGAGTCGCCACTGTGGGCAGCATGCCCTTAAAAATGGGAGAAGGATTCCGTTCCTTTCCCAAGGCAATGGGCCCGGATCGAGGGAGCGCGAGCGCAGGTGGCAAGCGCTCAAAAATATAGAGTCGCCACTCGGGTTTGAAGGTCCGACACCCAAGGAACCGTATTTCAAAGCACCTGCCGCGCTGTTTGATTTGAAAAATTGAAGGCACCAGTCCGTCATAACCATATCTGGGTTCGGGAGCCAGGTTACGAGAGAGGAAGGGTTTTATGGCACCCCTCTCACCCAATCCGGAGATCGGTCTCTACTTAGGCATTTTGAAAATATTGCGATTCTTCTTTTATTAATCAATTTTAGCCAATTAGGGCAGGGGAACAGTTAATCGGGGATTAAAACTGTAACATGTTTGCAGGATGTGATCAAGTATAGCATGAATGAGCAGTTAGTATAGGATGAGAACAGACTCCTGTGGGAGTTTAAACGAGTGTCGTGCACAGGAAGAAACCAGTATGCACTGATCAAGTCAATGCATGCTGACCAAACCTGCGCACGCTACTACAAGACCTGCGCGCGCCAGTAAGCCTAAGCCCACAGCTCTTATTCTCAAACCCTCTGGGCTCTGGAAGGACCAGTGCACACCCAGGACAAACCAAGCAGTTTATGCAGTCATAATATACAGTTTAAAGGCTGAAAAGCCTAACAAATAAACAAAACACCCCATAAACAGTGTGGGGACAAAATAATAGCCTAAAATCAAGTTAAACATGCAAGGCCAGCCACTGGTCGGGGACAAACAGTCGCGTGAGAGTTCCAAACTGTCGCGCGACGGTGCGCCTGGGCGCGCGATGGTTGCGCCCTGGCGCGCTGGTCAACGCTCCATTTGACCATCGCGCGAGGGTTTGGGTGCAGCGCGCGATGGTTCGAGCCAACTTTCCAGTGTCTGGTCCAGAATGATCCTAGGGGTACTCCAACAGAACAGAAATGAATATTGAAATGCAAGCTAGCAATTTAAGCTATATGAAAAGCAGTAAACTGTTTTTTTGCATGCTTAACAGTGAGCTATATGTAAGTAAAGCATAAAACAGTAGGACACCAATCCCCACGCGGTCTATCGCGCGCTAGCACGAAGTGTCACGCGCGTATATGGGACCATCGCGCGCTGGTTCCTACCATGACGGTTTTGAACCTCTGCCAGCTTTTGGGCCAGGACTGGTATTGATTACCAGCGTTGACCCTGCCAGCCCCCCTCAGGGATCAGAACAGAGCAGAACAAAGGTAAGCTATACCTTTGGTTCTTGGGTTTGAAAGGCGTTTGAGCTTTGAATTGAGGTTGAGGTTGTTTGAGGTGTTTGAGTTGTTTTGAGTAATGGAGGAGAAAGAACAAGCTATGTTCTTGGGAGCTTAGGTTGTGACCCTTCACAAACCTTGGACTTCTCTCACCAAAAGAATCCACCAAAAACCAACCCTTCAAATGGAAGAAGCATGGGGGTATTTATAGGAGAGATGGAGGTAAGTTGGAGCTGCAAAGAGAGGAGTTCAGCCAGTCCACGAGACTGGCTGAAGGTTGCATTGGTGGCCAAGTTTCTGCCTCAAGAAAAGTAGGTGGGGACTGAACCATCGCGCGATGGTTCCAAACTGTCGCGCGAGGGTGCGCCCTGGCGCGCGACGGTCAACGGTCAAACTTTGACTTTGACCATCGCGCGAGGGTTCCAAACTGTCGCGCGACGGTGCGCCCGGGCGCGCGATGGTTGCGCCCTGGCGCGCATCAGTAGGGTTTTTGGCTTTTGGAAGTGGCTTAGGGTAGATTAGGTTCAAGAGTTTTTCAAACACTCAAAACTCAAACACTCGATATTCCCGGGGTGTTCTTGATCCGTTTCATCATCGGGGAATCAAATACCGTAAGTAAACTAATCTGGAAGCTCAGATTGGGGTGTCTACACTTGGGTTATCCTCCACCATCTTCTCAATAATATTGACCAGAGTCCTATTGGTGGACTCGGCCTGACCATTTCCTTGAGCATAATAAGGAGTAGAATTGGACATAATGATATTTTGCTGTGCAGCAAAGTTGACCACTTGTTGACCCATGAATATTGTACCTCTATCTGCAACCAAGTGTTCTGGCAATCCAAACCTATGGATGATTCTCTCATTGATCACCTTGATTACCTCTTGTTGATCCACAGACTTTAATGGCACTGCTTTTGCCCATTTAGTGAAATAGTCCGTGGCTACCAAGATGGAAGTATGATTTTCAAAAGAAGGAGGATAAATTTTCCCAATAACGTCCAAAGCCCAGCCCCTAAATGGCCAAGGTTTGACCACAGCATGGTAATTAGCTGCAGGAACACCTTGAATTGGGCCATGGGCTTGACAGGGCTGACATCCTTTGGAAAAATGAACGCAGTCCTCTAAAATGGTTGGCCAATAGTATCCATACCTTCTGATTAGCCATCTCATCTTTATTCCTAATTGATGAGCTCCACAGACTCCTTCATGGACTTCACTCATAACCCTCATGGCTTCCGGGCGCCCTAGACACCTTAAGAGTAAGTCATCTTCAAGGCTTTTCTTGTACAATTCATCTCCAATGAGGATGTGACTGATGGCCCTCCTTCTCACCTTCCTAGAGGCTCTAAAGTAAGGCCTCTTAAGGAAAGAGATGATAGGTGTACGCCAATCGTTCTCGGGTTCATCATCTGACTCTTCTCCCATGAAGTCTGAAGTAAATACCTCCAGTCCTAGACCCCTTCTCCTAACAGAAGGTAACAATCTCTTCTGGACTGTGATGATCTTGTGAATAGTTCCTGGAGAGAGCTTCAGGCCTGTTGAGTCCTGAGCCAAACTGTTGGCTTCGGTGTTCTTACTCCTTGAGACGTGTTTGACAGTGACATTGTCAAAATCTTGCATTAACTGTACGGCTGCCATATAATAAGGAGCTAACTCCTCACTATAGCATTTGAATGTTCCTGCCAAGTGATTGATTACAAGGTTCGAATCCCCAATAACCCTTACTTCCCTGGCCTCTAGATCTCTAAGGATCTCAAGGCCTATAACGACTGCTTCATATTCGGCTTGATTATTGGTACATGGGAAATCAAATTGAAATGATAATTCAGTCCTCAGGCCTTGGGGAGAAATGATAATTACTCCACAGCCTGAGACCTCTTGAGTCCTTGACCCATCAAAGAGCAATGTCCAAGGAGTGGGTGATATTTCAAGTGCATTCAGTCCTATCTCAGATTCGTCGCCGATATCCACGCATGGATGATCAGCAAGAAAATCTGCTAAGGCCTGGCCCTTTACAGCTTTCTGAGGGATGTATTGGAAACTGAATTCCATAAGAGCTAAAGACCACTTGCCAATTCGGCCTCTCATGATGGGCCGAGAAAGCAAATACTTAACTAGGTCTGTTTTACTCATGATGTAAACCAAAACGGGAAGCATATAGTGCCTCAACTTTATTGCTGAAAATTACAAGGCAAGACAAATCTTTTCAATAGGACTGTATCTCCGTTCACATGGAGTTAGCAACCTACTTAAATAATAAACTGCCTGCTCCTTCCCTTGAGCGTTGTCTTGAGCTAAAAGACCTCCAATAGAGCCTTCACCTGCTGAGATGTAGAGCTTCAAAGGCTTGTTCTTGATGGGAGGCATAAGGACTGGAGCCTGAGCTAAATAGTCTTTGATCTCATCAAAGGCCTTCTGGTGGCTTTCCTCCCACACAAAAGTGTCTTGGTCCTTCAGCTTCAAGAGTTGAGAAAAGAACTGGACCTTTCCTGCTAGGTTTGAGATGAACCTTCTCAAGAAGTTGAATGACCCTAAGAGCTTCTGCAACTCCTTCTTGGTGGAAGGAGGCTTTGCTTCCACGATTGCTTTGGCCTTGTTCTTGTCAACCTCAATCCCTCTATTATGGACAAAAAATCCAAGGAATTTGCCTGCGGAAACTCCGAAGGCACACTTCAAGGGGTTCACCTTCAAGTCGAACTGTTGCATTCTCAAGAATGATCTCCTCAAGTGATCCAAATGTTCGTCATAGGACTGAGACTTGACCACGATGTCGTCGATGTAGATCTCCATGAAACGGCCAATGAAATCATGAAATATGGCGTTCATAGCTCGCTGAAATGTGGCACCTGCATTCTTTAGGCCGAAGGGCATTACGACCCACTCAAAGGTCCCCAGGGCTCCGGGGCACCTAAAAGCAGTCTTAGCCGTATCGGCCTCATCAATGAAGATCTGATTGTAACCAGAATGCCCATCCATGAAGGACAGAACCTTGTGACCAGAAGCTCCATCTACCAGCTGATCTGCGACTGGCATTGGGTACTCGTCCTTTGGGGATGCCAAATTGAGGTTTCTGAAGTCCACACATACTCTGACCTTGCCATTCTTCTTAAGGACTGACACAATGTTAGAGAGCCAAGTGACATACCTGGCTGTACGTATGAACCCAGCATTGAAGAGGCGTTCAATCTCGTCCTTGACTTGCAAATAGACCTCATTGGACATCCTCCTTGGCGGTTGTTTGAAAGGTTTGAACCCTGGTTGAATGGGCAACTTGTGTTCCACTAGACCTCTGGACAGACCTGGAAACTCCTCATAATCCCAAGCAAAGCAAGATTTGAACTCCTTCAAGAGCTCGATGAACTTCACTTTGACGTCCTCTGGAAGAAGTTGGCTAATATACACAGGTCTGGGATTCTCTGCGTCTCCCAGATTAACTTCTTCCAAGGGATCTTGCACATCAGCTTTCAGATCATCTAACTTGGCTGGGGCTGCCTCCAGATCTTCCAAACGGATTTCGTTCAGATCTTCAACCAGGTTATCATCCTCATTGATCACTTCGGTCGCATAGGCCGAATGATCGTCTTCTGATTCTTCACTTCCCATAAGCCTCTTCTCAAGCAAGTAGGCCTCAAACTTCGACAGCGTGACCTGGAGGGCCATACTCTTCTCTTCTTCTGAAGGGTTTACTGACATTAAGAAGGGCGTTTGAAGGAAGCTGTAATCGGCCTGCTTGACTCCGTGATCATAGGACCGATTAACTCCTGAAAAAGTGTCTTCACCTCTTCAGCTGATTTGTTGCCGTGTATAGGGGCTACTTTGTGGCGGCCATACTTGTCAAGACCTGCCACTTTCATTGGATCAACCCCTTCATCGTATAAATGGGCCTCAGCATGGTTAGTAGAGGCCTGGAAAGGTCTGCGGTCAGCCCATATGACCTCCACGTCGTCTTGGTTCCAGAAAATAAGACACTGGTGAAGGGTTGAGGGCACTGCCAGACAGGAGTGAATCCAATCTCTCCCCAATAGAACGTTTAAAGAAGACCATGAATCAACAACAAAGAAAGGTGTTGTCAATGTCTTGGATCCTACCGTCAAGTTCATGATCAGAATACCTTGACAAGCTGTCTCCTTTCCAGTGAAATCTGTCAAGGTTGAAGTGCATGAGACCAGGTCTTGATCAGTCTTCCCAAGCTTCTGCATCATGAACCTAGGAATGAGATTGGTCACAGACCCATTATCCACCAGGATACGGTTGACTGGCATTCCATTGAGACAACCAGCAATGTACAAGGGCTTGATGTGTTTGTTCATTGCTGGGCTTGGCCTCTCAAAGATCACACTAGCCGCTCGATCCTCAGACCTTCCTTCGGTCTCATCCTTTAGTACAATCACTGAAGGCCCGTTCAGTCCTACAGAGAAGGACTCGTTCAGAATTTCAGTCGTCTGCCCCATTTCTGTAAAATCCCCCTCCAAAGCTGTTGGAGTGTTGTCTTTGGCTTCCAGCTCTGCTGGCAGGATCACCACCATGTTGCAGTGCATATTAGGGCCTTGGCCAGGTTTGAACTCCTTAGCCTGAGGGTTTAACTTTGACTTGCCCCCCGAGTCTGGCTTCCTCGGTTCAAGGGCTGTCTTCTTGAGCAAAGTCACTTGTCTTGGAGAAGGCTCAATCCTAGCCTCCTCTAGAGTTCTTTCCAAGAGTGGTTGTTTCTTGGGTACAGTAGCTTGTTTCAGAGGCGTCTTAGTAACAGCCTCCTTGTATGTCTTCCCAGCAGGAACTTGCTTCTTGGGTAAAGTCCTTGGAGGAGGCTCAATGATAACCTCTTCCACAGTCCTTTCCAAGGGCTTGTGTACTCTCCTAGCCTTAGGCATTTCAACCTTAGGCTCCTCTGGCAGAACCTCAATCTTCAACTTCCCCTTGGGGTCGTCTTCGATCATTGGGTCGTCTAACAAATCTGTCTCTTCCTCAGCCCTTCTGACCGCCTGCCTGAATTGTTGGCGGCGCCTCTTCTGAGATCTGGACAAAGGTGGAGGAGGAGAAGGAAACTTGGGATGCTCAACCCTATGCCACTCATTTGGAGGAGTGGCAGGGGGTCTCACAGCCCTAGGTTTCCCTTTGGACGGAGCAGATATCCTCAGGTTGTCAAGCTCATCCTTAACTTCAACCAACCCTGGCTGAATTCGGTTGAATACTGATTCTCGAGCAACCCTTCTTCCCTTAGGTCTGTGTGGCTCCTCAGACCTTGGTTCAGTCCTTCCCACAATGACGCTCTTCAGGACTGGCTTGCTAGGACTGGCATGATGTCCACACTCTGTACAAACCATGGAGCAAGTTGGCTTCTCTGGTTTCTTCACCCCTGTAGGTCTGGACCACCATGAATTCTGCCTTTCAAACCTCCTGACCCGTTCAGTCCTGAAATCCCTTTCATCACAATAAGGATCCCAGTACCTGCCTGGGCTGGACTTGTGGACTTCTTTGGAAGGGGCTCCCAAACTTATCTTCTGCTTAGGAGCAGTCCTAGGCATGCCTCTCATATTGATAGAGACCATATTTGTGCTCAGCCCTGAAGGAAATGGGTTGCCATCTACCCCCATGGGCTGTTTATCTTTCTCGGAAAATTTGAACTCTTCTCGCTCAATTTTATCCTGGATATCATTTCTAAATACTATGCAGTTATTCGTTGACTGACTCCAAGAGTTGTGATATTTACAGTACTCTTTGCCCTTCAGATCTTCCACGGTTGGGATCTTGTGACCAAAGGGCAGTTTGAGCAGCTTGTCAGCAAGGAGTTGGTCAAAGATAGCCTCAGCCCTTCCCACGTCAAAAGTATAGGCCCTGGTTGGCCTATTAGGACTGTTCTGGATGGGTTGCTTCGTGGGCTCCATCTTGACAAAGGCCTTGCAGACGTATGGTTTCTTGTTGATGATCTCTGCTACGGCCACATCCGGGTCCGCCTCTGCCTCTACTGCAGCCACCTCGTAGTTAGGGTCACGGTAGTACGTCTCCTTAGATGCTATCTTCCTGTCCTGCTCCTCCGTCAAGAGCCTTTCGTAATGAGAAGCCTTAAAGGACAATTCAAACAGATCTCTGAACTCTGTCCCATAGAACTTCTTCTTCATTTCGAAGCCCAAGCCGTTTAGTGCTATGCGCACATACTCGGCCTCTGGAAAGACTATCTTGCATTTGAATCGAGCAGTCTTGAAATGTAGGAGATAGGACTCCACGGATTCGAGATGGGTTTGACGATAGCATGACAAGTCTGCCAACGTCACTTCTGGTTCTACCCTGTAGAACTGTTGGTGGAACATCTCCTCCAGTTGAGCCCAGGTCTGCACGGAATTGGGTGGAAGGTTGATGTACCAAGTAAAGGCCGTCCCAGTAAGAGAATTGGGAAAAAGCCTCAACTTCAGAGCATCGATGGTCCCGGCTTCTCCACATTGAACTTGAAACCTGGCAATGTGCTCTACTGTTGAATGCATGCTTTCTCCGTTGAAGGTATGAAACTCTGGAACTCTGTAACCCTTAGGGAAAGGTGTACTGTCCACCTCTTCGGTATGAGGCTTCCTGTACATTGGCCTTCCCAAAGGTCTGAAACCAGGTCCTAACTGCTCGTGAAGCAAGTTCAGGACTTGATCCCGTCCTACAAGCATGTTTGGCATAGGAGGCGGTTGGGGGTGCGTCTCTTGTGCCTACTGGCTCTGGATTGAACTTGCCCCCGAGTCTCAGAGCCTTGAGGAGTATGAGCAACTCATTTGTCCTTTCCAGAGCCCGGGCCTCCTGGTGGAGGCTTTTTGTCCGTCTTGTCAGGTTTGGGTTGGTCGTCTGCCAAAACAAACCTTCGTTCATCATTTGCTGGAGGCGTCTGGGCTCCTCCAATCACGACTCCCTTCTCCTTTTGCCCCCCGAATGCAGGACTATTGGAAGAAGTAGCATTGTAGAATGTTTGAGGAGGGGGAGGTCCCCCTAGTAGGCCAGCTTGGTCTTGATCGTTGCCATAAACACCAAACTGTGGAAAACCCTGCTGCTGAGGAGCGAGCGGTAGCCTCTCTGTGAGTGTAGCAATCATTTTGTGGACTGCTATGGCCAGAGGTTCCAAGGACTGAGAGAATGATTGAGAGATTGACTGTGTGATGTCGTGGGAGATCTCGCGTCCTGCCATGAACATATAATTTTTGACGCTGTCAGTAGCGTCGTCAAGATCTTTAGTGCTGACCGTAGGGCCAGCTTCCTGGAGTATTGGCACGTCGACTGCCACTCCCTCAGGACTCTGTGGTGGATCCAGGATGGGTGGATCCGACTGTTGTTGCTGTTGCTTCCTTGCCATAATAAAACTCTTAGACGATTAGGGTCCCACCGGGCGTGCCAAAAGATGTTTAGCTCCGAAATGGCTCAAGGACTGAGTGGGCGTGCCAGGACTTGTCGCGTCCAACGTGAAGGACTGGGCGTCCCTTTTCTGACTTCTAGATCTGAGAGGGCGATAGTGCTGCAACCTAAGGGTTGGATTGCAGTGAAGGTCCGTGGTTTTGCCTCTTCGTGCGAGGACTTAATAATTTCCTAACCGTGTAGGAAAGAAAGTAACAACGTAGAATTACTTTACTATATCGTAATAATAAAGTAGGGGATGGAGAGAGATAGGAATAACTTTATTATGTTTCGTAATAACAAAGTTGGGATACAAGAGAGACGAAACTCGAATTACTTGGTGAAGTAATTGAGTGAAGGTGAGAAAAAAGAGATAATTGCTTCGCTGGGAAGGCTTTGGTTTTTAAGCGTTGAGCTTGATTGGTGTGGGAACCTCTTTTTTGTCTTGACTTCTAGTATTTATAGGCAAGGATCTTCGGCTTTTGCATGAAAAGGATTTCCCGCCCTTGCTCCTCGTGGTGACATGTGTCCCATGATTCTTCCATCATGCATGGGATCATGGGTGGTTGAGAGGAGTTGTAAACATTGCTCATGCCTTTTTCCCCATCGTGGGAAGTTACTGGAGTAAATAGAAATCACCCCCATGTTGATTTTAGATCATGGGCAGATAGTGGTCCACCTCATCCCCTTTCCGTGGGCTTCAAAGAGTAGTAGGCCAATTTGACCAAGTCAAATAGCCATGTGGCAGCCATCCCTACTAACCCATTCCCTTCTTTCGTGGGCCATCTGGAGCAACTAGTTACTTTATTTAACTCGGTCAAATAATTCTTCACCAGGTAACAAATTTCTAACCTTTTTCCACTTTTCATGGGTCAC
This sequence comes from Rhododendron henanense subsp. lingbaoense, assembly GCA_020567845.1. Taxonomy (NCBI): domain Eukaryota; kingdom Viridiplantae; phylum Streptophyta; class Magnoliopsida; order Ericales; family Ericaceae; genus Rhododendron; species Rhododendron henanense. Next base: position 29,071,149 of record CM036314.1, read on the forward strand.
TTGGGTAATGGGCCATTTAATAATTTAAATGGCCTACTAACTTATTTTAGCCCACATTCACATTTAACAAACCCAAACAAATCATGGGCCAACCGAATACTCTTTGCAAACAAACCCGAACTCACGAACCCAAGCCCAAATCCAACTGAAATTAATTGGGCTCACATACTCTTTCCTTGGCCCATTAACTTTGATCCAATAACTCTTCAATTCATGGCCCAATTTGATTAAACTTTAACCAAATGACCGTCCAACACTAGCCTTGGACTGGGTGCCAAAAACGGGTGTAAACAGATACATTAGGAGGACAAGGCCGCCTCCCCTGATTTGGCAGGAGCAACTTACTGCCCCAACCTACGTATCTATAGCCTTGAATCAATCAATCTCTCTCTCTTAGTCGTCTTTCGTTCTCTTGTGCACTATTGCCTAGTCGTCGTTGTTTTCATTGTCGTTGTAGCTGTTAATGCAGATTTTGTGTCGTCGTAGATGTTTCAATCTAGACAATTCAAAGTTTTTGACGTCCTTGAAATATAAATTTTGAAATATTTAGCTATGTTTTTTCTTTCCTCATTCATTCTTCTCGTGCTTTACTTTTGCCCTTGCATATAATTAAACGTTCATTGTACATGTGACAATAATTCTCATGCTTGCATGCATTCAAATCATTTTCAACAACTTTGCCAAAGTCAAGTTTCATTGGCTCTTAGGCCTTAACCATTTTATGTTTAACATGCATTGACAAAATACTTGTATGTTCATCTTACTTGAAGTTTATGTCTTAACTGGCTTGAATGTTGAGCAATTTTTAGAACTATAGCATACTTGTGAGGAGTATTGTGTACCGTTGGCTTCTCCGACTTCTAGTACTCCATTTTAAAAGTTTCAAGAATGTAGGCATGATATATTATGACATTTATATTTTCAAGAAAATTTGTAAGGAGATCATGTAGCGATGTTCGATGTTATTGTTTTCCTTTTGAATCAAGTGTGATATAATTTTGATGTTGGACTCGTAACATTTTAGAAACAGTTGAATTGCAAGTACACAAATTTGACCAGTTTATGTAGTGAATTTGTAGCAAACACAACCCATCGAAACTTAACCTAACACACTTCTAGCTGTTTCTAAATTGGTTTCCAATTATGGAGTTGGCTCCTTAATTAGGAAGAGCACAAATAGTGGAAATACTATTGTTCAATATTCTTTATTGCATTTTTCTATCTCAAAATGCTTCTAAATGTAGTTTTGCAGTTGATGGTGCGGAAGAATCTTTAAAAAAATAATACGTATTTTTTTTTTATCCGCTTACAAAAACAAACTTGAAGGATAAGAAGTTGGCAAGAACAAGAAGAAGTGAGTCACACAAGATTTGACACAAGTTTTGCGTGGGGACCCCCACGCAAATGATCAGAGCCGTTCAACTTATTTAAAATATGTTTATGAGTTGCCGAAAAAAATCAACTCATTTGGATATCGGTAAGCGCTTGATCGGTTCATTTAGTTGATTCCAGTCAATTTTTTACAGGATAAAATAAAGAGGAAATTAAATAGACATCCTATATGGAAGACTTATTTAGGTGTCCATCCATGTGGGTTTGAATACTTAAGTCCCCATCCTCAAAATGCATTCTTCCCCGTTATACCCCTAGTTATATATTAATATCGATATTGTTTATATATATATGACGTTACCATCTCCCACAAATTGAGGGATTAGGCATAATCCCATTCCAAATCTCCCGGCCTTTTCTTTAATTACCATGCCCTCACCCCCATTTCACGGATGAGGATCCGAAATCCCATTTCAAAACAATTACTCCTACTTATATATGTTCCTATTTTAGAGGAACTCGTCCAAATCTGATACTGGGCAACCATCCATCTCTCTCTGGCCATATTTCTAAATCTTGTACCGGTAGTTATGGCCGCAACCGCCATGGCCGATCACCTCCACTGTCTCTGTCCCACCGTCTCCGATCAACATTACCATCACTGTCAACCCCATAGTTGATGACCGACACCGTCAAACCCATCATCCATTCGGATCTCTCTCTTTTGATCGACGACCACTGTCGCCACGAGGTCGTTTCGGAGGATCAAGAGCGGTGGTCGTGTTGGTGTTGGTTTTTGCATCAAGCAAAAGAAAAGAAAAGCTTCCAATGTTGGACCCAACACTCCGCTCATGGAGGTGGGTGGAGGATCACCACTGGATCTTGTTCCTGCCGCACTATCACCATTTGATTTGCATCTTGATGCCTTCACCGTCACCCTTGGAGAGTTCAGGAATACTGTCTCCTGGTCGATTCAAGAGCTAGAACCCCGATCTAGAACTCCATATCTTGGTATTTGAAGTCCAAATATAATGGGGATAATGAGAGATCTACTCTCCTTATGAAGAGAGTCTCAACCATCTCACAATCATGGAGGTAGGAGAGTAGGGAAAGAGGAATTAGTGTGTCTGATTCATTTGTTTTTTTAGGCGCTAATTCATACTCCCTTATCCACATCACTGTCAAATATTAGTCAAGGTATGCCAAAAGGAAAATGCTATGGACACATTAATGTGTCACACCCCAACCATACCTCTCTTACATGCATGTTTCCAAAATGTCATGAAGTAAGGGTGGAAATTGATGATGGAATAAAAAGAACAGGTGTTTAATTGACATTTATGAAAGCTAAGGTGTTTTATGGGACACTGCGTCGAAATGTTAGGGGTCCTTTTGAAATTTTCCAGCTGATGACTTTTTATAGGGAGCGACTATTCGCAGTCTCGTTTTTTCTCCCTTAGCCCTTTAAAAATTGTCAACTAATTACAACATGACCCCCTAATGCAAAGTGACCTACTTACCCTTATACTTATACGTGAAATGACCTATATGCCCCAAAGACTAAAACCCCTAAATTATCCACTTCCCCCTTCTCCCTCAAAATCATCATTCACGTTTTCCCCCTTCCCCTCAAAATCATCATTTACGTTTTAAAAGAAAAAAACACACAGACCTGTTCTTCATCTGCGTACTGTTCTTCATCTTCGTACTGTTCATCTTCTTCTCTTCTCCTCTCTTTTCATCATTTTCTTTTCTCCTCTCTCTCAAATCTTCCAATGGAGGAGGAACAAGGACCAAATAATGTATCAATGAAAGGATCAAGTCCTTCCATTGATCCATTTTTTGACCCACTTGTAGGTTTAGATTTTGAAATTGAATCAAATTCTATTTACAATGCGATGGCAGAGGAGAAGAAAGATACTGTGATGGACCTTGTATGTTGGAAGCCGCGTGAGGAGGTAAGTTTTTCCATTTACAATGCCTATGTTTTGTTGTTGTGGCGTCTGGGTTTACATTTCTCAGTTTTTTCGAGGGTTTTTCGATGTTTCTGGTTCGAAGAGAATGAACAGAATAAAGTAGGTAATTTCGGTAGCTAACCACTGTAAAATATTACCATACTCGACAGTTAGTTACCGAAATTTAGATACATTTTCAGCATTCAATTACCGAAATATAATCTTGTTTGCAACAGATATTTACCGAAATGTATGTATGATTTTCCCTATATATAGTTCGACAGTTGTTTACCGAAGTATGAACATATTTTCGACGTGTAGTTACCGAAATATAAGTATTGTTTCAACAGCCATTTACCGAAAATAGTGGTTTCGGCAGTTGTTTACCGAAGTATGAACATATTTTCGACGTGTAGTTACCGAAATATAATCTTGTTTTCAACAGCTATTTACCGAAATGTATATATATGAATTTTGTATATAGTGGTTTCGGCAGTTGTTTACCGAAGTATGAACATATTTTCGACGTGTAGTTACCGAAATATAATATTTTTTTCAACAGCTATTTACCGAAATGTATATATGAATTTTGTATATAGTGGTTTCGGCAGTTGTTTACCGAAGTATGAATATATTTTCGACGTGTAGTTACCGAAATATAATTATTGTTTCAATAGCTATTTACCGAAATGTATATATTATTTTTGTATATCTGTTCGGCAGTTGTTTACCGAAGTATGAACATATTTTCGACGTGTAGTTACCGAAATATAATTATTGTTTCAACAGCTATTTACCGTGCCATTCCTATATAGTTCGACAGTTGTTTACCAAATTGTTTACATATATTCGACATGTTGTTACCGAAATTTATACTTATGTTCAACAGTTATATACCGAATTCTATGTATTTTCGACATTCACGTACCGAAACAGATCCCAGAGAGGCCGAAAACTTGTTTTAATGGACTTTTGAATTTTTGATACTTTCTTCAGGATGATGCTTCAACGAACGGCAGCCACATAGGTCCAGTGACCGCACAGGAGTTTACGATAGAGAATGTGAGTGCGCAGGGCAGCCACATAGGTCCACCAGTGTGGCTGGACCTATATGATTTCACACGGGAGTTTACAACGGAGAATGTGAGTGTTTTCAAACATGTGGATGATTCAATGGTTCTTTTGATTTTGTTTGTTTACTGCTATGAAATGTTTGTTCAATCATGTTTGTAGGTTTTTCCATCTGAAGATGTATTGAGAGATTGGATAACATCTACCGGCAAGGAAAATGGGTTTGTGATTATCATTAAGTCATGACCATAGCACAAGAGTTTACGACAGAGAATGTGAGTGCGCATGGCAGCGGGGTCTGATATGCGGACAAGATGTATACTTGCAGAATTATTTGTCTCTGGGGAGCTACTTACACTCATTGAGGATTTCCTTATAAACAGAAGAATTCTGGTGTATAGTGATGTTTCTTCTCACTCATTAACCCTTTGTGGTTCAATAGTTGGCACCTTTCTGCACCAAAAAGAAGTGCAGCTATCATATGTAACGGCTCTAACGCATCAGCTACAGGCGGGGAGCATTTTATTAGCAACATTATGCGCAGCGATTGACTGTTTTAGGTTCTTATGTAGGATGTATTGGTGCTTCCACATGGATTTGTGCCTTCCACATGGATTGATGTATTGTGCTTGTACTCTGATTTTTTTTTTTGTATTGTTGAAAGTTAGTGGAAATTTTGTAAAGAAGGTACAATCTGGAATTTGGAAAACAATGGAGTAGAATCTGGTTTGTTTTGTATTTCTTGAACGTTACTAATTAATCTGGCAACTATATTGAGTGTTCTTGGGAAGGCCAAACAAGAGGCCTTAGCTGGGTAACACTGTCCATGTTTACAATGCACTGATGGGTGTTTACACTAGGACCGGTCAGTTCACTAATTAATCTGGAAAATTAGTTGTGTAGCTGACAAGGGAAAATCTGGAAAATAGGGGAGGAGAGAAGGCGTAATCTGGAAAACAGGGGAAATGGAAATAGGTTTTTAGCACTCTGAATCTGCACTTTGAAACTTTCTAATGGCGTATTTTTTTGCCAAAACCATGCCCAACATAACAGAAGCAAGTTTCATCACCTTAAAACAACAAACGGAAATACGAAACAAATTTTGCAAACCCAAAAAACTAGAATCAGCTCTGTAGCTTTTTTTTTCCGAGGAAACGGAAACATGATTATATATATAAGAACTACTAATGCATTAAAGACTTAGCAAGATTATGGGCAATTCTTACAACATTCCTAGGAACGTTAGTGATTGCCACATAATCAAATTCCTGCACCAAATCTAGAATATCCCTAATTACAGGTTTAACAAAAACATCAGCATGCTCCATACTCCGCAAAGCCTAAACTAGCACTACACAGTCCGTTAGCACTTCCAATTTGCTGAATCTTTTCCCATGAGCCCAGCGCAAAGCATCAAGAAAAGCCACAGCTTCCACCATCGATATCTGCCAAACACTACAAGGTAAGGTATTTGAGAAGAATTAGCAAATGATTCACATGGTTGAGATGGTAATTGTGACGGATCAAAAAAAAAAAAGGATGGTAATTGTGAGGCTACATCGATATCTTCCAAACACTGCATTCTAAAAACCAAGAGACAAAACACACTCAAATTTAGGGGTAAGCATGGTTCGGATTGGTTCAGTTTTATAGTAAACCAAGAACCAAACCAATATCTACGGATTATGAATTTAGTGGATGTCAAACAAGCCTATTTATAATGCACATAAGGTCCTAGGGTAAAATTATGAAGTTACATAGCTAACCTTGAGAGAACATATCATGCAGCTCTAATTTCAACTTAAAATCTGACTTTGCACAGGAATAACTAAGACACAATCTTCATGCATTTTTTTAGGTCTATGAGTCTAGTTTCAAAATCAGAAATCGGATCGCAATTTCATTGCACGAGCTAAAAATTATGGCCGTTTCCCCAACACGTGTCTATGCAGTCAGCACAGTCCGAAATTGCGTGCTTCTAGGTTACGAATTTCTACAGAATTTAATACTTCAAATCTGATCCTGAAATTTTTACCATAGATAAAAGACTCATAGAGGAACTCTCAATAAAAATCTCGTAATTTTTGGAGTTCAGGAACTGCCTCAAAAAAATTCCCCAAAAATAGGTCAGACAAAAGGTTTCTCAACCCTGCAGATTTTCCAGAAATTTCATCTCCTGTTCTTCCTGCGATTTTAAACTCTTAAACCCGTCCAAACTACTTCTAACTCACATCAAACCTCACTAATCATGCTCAACCTCATAGATATAGAAGAGCTACTTCAAGAACACCTAATTCATGCATCAAAACAAGTTTTAAACACCCAATTCAAAGAAACAAGTAGAGTTCTATCCCAAGCCAAATTCATCTTGCGTGCGTGTGTCCTATAACCACTTATATTCCATTTCCTAATAAACTAGCAAAACAAGACCAAAATCACATAATTAACTCAAAACATAGCACATAATCAAATTCTAAATATGTACTAGTGGATAGACACGCGTCACAATACTAATACCATATGGATCATAATCAGTTCCTTCAAAAGAAGGAAAAAACAAAAGGGGGAGACTACTTCGGGGGAAAAGAATAGAATATAAGGAGAATAGTGGAAAGTTAATATCACATAGAATATAAGGAGCATTATGTTCCTTCGTTTTTCACATATTCCGATATTAAGAGTATGAAACAACTATCAAAACATTACCTCTAGTGAAAAAACCCAAATAGACTTACACTAAAAAAAAAAATCCAAAAAAACAATATACACCATTTTTGCCAACCTAGTTGAGCTGAGAACTATTAAAGCTTTGCACAATTAGCAAACGAGCTCAAAATGATATTCAGTCGCAGTTAACAATCCAACAAGATCACCTATAGGATAAGAGTCATAAGACTGAGCTTTTGCGGACAGGTTAAGGTGGACTTTTGGGAATAAAATTTTCTTGGTACACTCATACAATTTCCTCTAATAAATGGAGAGGTGGGGAGTTCTTTCCTTCGAATACTATGCGGAAATCAAGAGTGCAAATAAAATTTGTGTTCTTCATCTAGATACCAGCACTAGTCACTAGGGTTAACACTTGATAACCGATGCTATCCATGGTGACGGAGACAACGAAACACACATGACAATGCACAAGCCATCGATTACCTGATGCCACTAATATTCTTGTGCCTCACTGGTGAAACAATCGATTCCAGTGTGGCAGCTATAGCAATTATCCCATCTACTTCGATTCCAGTGTGGCAGCTATAACAATTATCCCATCTACTTCAATCATCAACTTGTTGATAACATTAAGGTGTGCATTAGTTATCCTATACTAATATATGGCAATTATATTATTCATGCTACCTTAACTTCTAGCTCTCTATGTGGTAGGGACTCTCCATAAATAAAAATATCGAAGGCATCGACCTACCTTCTGTGATAAAAACCTAAATGCGTCTTGTTCAATTCACGTCTTTGTCATTGCTTTGTCTTGCTATTTACAGTAAACGTAAGACTTGAATCCATAGAATTGGGACTTACAAAGTACTCCCTGTTTGTATATTAGAACTTACTGATATTGGTAAAGGCACTTTGCACCTTTGCTCTGAATGATTTACCTCAATCAAGTTGTGTGATTCTGTTGCACTTGCAACGTGAATGGGAAATGCATGATTGACGTGTAGACTAATAGTTCTTGGACTAAAAGATTATGAGAAACAAATAAACCATATAATATTCAAGTAGGAATCAACTAACTTAACTGTTTTTGTGCATTGTACTCAAAAGATAGGTGTTTTATACGATAAGGTGTTAAACAGGTGGAGTAATTTACCTGCTAGCCTTCTTGTAATCACCACATTTTTTACCGAATAAGCATATGATTACAGGTCGTTAAGTGTTCAAATGAACCAAAATTAAGAAGTTGAAAAAAAGCGACTCAAAAAACAGGAACATTTTCCTGTTAGATCTACAATGGAGATATATTCCTGCTACTCCAGGTTCTTGGTATCAGATGTGGATCGATTCCCATCTAAAATTATGCGTGCCGGTATGATTCATAGATATGTCATTGCTATGTCTATTCCACTAGTCAAAATATTCAGCCAAGTAGTATAGCAAAAGATAATTTTTTAAAGCAAAGACAGTTCAAAAAGAAAGCTATGCACAGTAGAGATTATATACACGACTACATGAGAACATAAACAGAAGGGGTTTGATTGACAGTATGTTTCATAACTCAGTGGATAATTGAGATTAAACAATCGACCTCAAAGAAACGATTTTTACCCCAAAAAGAGAAAAAAGATGAAAACTTTTAAGCCAACAACAGACTTATGAGGAATCACAAGCAGTATCAGAGATGGTTGGCTGGTCACATAGGATAGAGAAATCAGATCTATGACCGGGAGTGGTAAGACCTGTACCTGTAAGAGAGAGAGAGAGAGAGAGAGACCTGAAGAGAGGAGGAGAAGGAGTGGCGGTGGTGGAGATGGTGGCTATGGCGGGCTGGATGGTGGAGATGGCGACAGAGACAGAGGAGTGGCGGTGGGTTTGGAGTTGAGTGGGTTGTGTGAAGGAACGATGAATCGTCGACTGTTTTAGGGGTAGGGTTTGAGTTTGATTTGGGTGAGTTTTGTAATTTTAGGTGTTTTGAGAGAAGAGGGGTATAATGGGAAGATCAGGTCCATTTAATGGGTTATATGGAGAAAATTTTCTGTTTTAAAAGGACTGTATGGAGTAAGGGGCTAAGGGAGAAAAAATAGGGTTGCGAATAGTCGCTCCCTTTTTATATCTTCCTCTCCTTCCCTCATATTCGAGAAATTTTATGGGTGCTCAAGAAAAATTTCGTTTGAACCGCAAAATCAGTCTGATCTGGATTGAACCATCTTATTTGATCTGGTTCTGCGGTTAATTGGTCAGGTTATGGTTTTAAAAAAATAAGAATCGTTAATTTTGGTTAGATTACTGGTTCTCAATTAAAGAACCGCGGTTAAAATTGAACCGGACCATTTAAAACTAATATATACGTGTGTAATTAAATATGTATTTGGATTTGGTATGTTAATTTTTTTCTTGCTAAAGTTAATTTATTTAGAGATAAAATCTTATTCATTAGGAAAGTTCTTAATAAAATTTCTATTTTTATTTTACCTACGAGTTATTTGGTGCTTTAAAATTTTAATTTAATCTATATAATATAAGAGGGTGGTATTCAAAGGGATAAATTGGGAAATAATGCTTACTACTGTAATGCCACATTTTCGGTTGAGATTGGTTCCCTGTGATTTCGGAAATTAATGTTACCATACGGAAATAAAGGAACCCTCCAATTTTGATTATCACATAAAATTTAATTTTGATTTAAACTTCTATTGACATTTACAGGAGGATTGAAGTGGTAGATTTGGAAAGTATACCCGAAATCACAGGAGGAATGAAACGTTTTTTACCCTAGGATTGGTACATATTTTTTCAAAGGCTGAGATCTACGAGTAGTAGAGTTAGAGGTATATTCGGAAAGGGTAATGTGAGATTTTTGGTGATTGGTTCCCTGTAATTTCGGGAAATAATGTTACCACATTTACCAAATCTACAAAACTAAAGGAAACGTGCAATTTTGAACTAAGATTGAAATTGAGATCTTGGGTGATTGGTTCCCTATGATTTCGGGAAAGATTGTTACCACAATTATGAAAGTTTCGAAAACCTTCTTTAGAAGGTCCACGTTCTCTGTAATCTCATTTCCATCCATTTGAATCTTGCACTTTCAATTTTGTTTCAACGTAGTCCTTCCGTCAGCTTACCAATAGTGAGGTAAGTTCGATTTCTTGAACGATTTTTTTCAGTTATCATGCAAGGGATTCAAACATCGAAGTATTTTTTTTCAATTCTCAAGCATGTCCGATTTTTTTCTTGAACACCTTTTACTCATATTGGGTTTCTTTTGCCAAAAATTAAGAGATTCTTGAACGATTTTTTTCAGGCCTCATGCAAGAGATTCAAACATTGAAGGATTTTTTTCAGTTCTTATGCAAGTTCGATTTTTTTTCTTGAACGATTTTTACTCATATTGGGTTTCTTTTGCAAAAAATTGGGAGTTTCTTGAACGATTTTTTTCAGGTCTCATGCAAGGGATTCAAACATCGAAGGATTTTTTTCAGTTCTCATGCAAGTTCGATTTTTTTCTTGAACAATTTTTACTCATATTGGGTTATTTTTGTCGAAAATTGGGAGAAAAAGTATGAGAGAATAGTTTTTTTTTTGTTGACAACCTTGGGTCTTTTACGTTAATCCTAACTTTGTTGTTTTCTTCTACCTTCTTCTTGCTTTCTAATATTTTACTGCAGGAAACATCAACAAAAATACATTTAGGCTCCGTTCAGTTGCCAGGAATGTTGTACCGGAAAATAATTCTCAAGGAAAGTTAAGTAAAGTGAAGTAAAAGAAAAGAAATCTATTTTCCTGTGAGTGTTCATTTGACAAATTTTTTTTGCAGGAAAACAAAAATTTAGTGGTTCATTTGCCGGGAAAAGACATTTATGAGAAACTTCTTTATTTTTATTCCCATGGCTAATTTTAAATAAAAGTAACTTTGAGAGCTAAATAATAGGCTATCATTTTTCAAAAATTAACACATACGGAAAATGTATTTTATCTAATGCAAAGCCTTAACATGAAATGAAAAAATTGACTTGCAATTCCCTATTCAATTTGCTATCTTCTGAATGAGCAAATCCCCCATTTAAATTGACATCCTCTAATAATCAACCTAACAAATGAAGTTTAAAAATAAGTAAATGATAACTTAATAAACAAATGCTAAACAACCGTGCTTGATTAGTTGCCGATACAAAAACTCACTGATAATTAGTTAGTAGAAAACAAAATTGAAGACTAATGACAGGATAAATAAATACTTCCAAAAAAAATAAACTACCAATCTTTTTTGACAACAATTATCTCAGAAAGCACCATAGTAGTCAAAATTATTGTTACTCACGTAAATCTCAAAGTGTCTTTCTAAGAACCTAATTCGTATTTTTTGGGTATTGGTGTCATTCACTTTTTTTCTTACCTGCCAATTATTTTGGCCCCACAATGAAGAAAACTTTTCCCGTGGCGCAAAATCCTATGCTTTTGGCCGGATCACTTTTGCAAGAAAGTAAATCTTACAGGAAAACTTAAAAACATGTTTTCCACTACTTTCCTGTACTCAACTGAATACTAAAAAAGTTATGGAAAAGTTGATTTTCCATCATTTCTTGTACTTTCCTAGCAACTGAACAAGGCCTTAGAGAAATTCTGCGTCGAGCTTAAATTTGAGGTACTACTAATGTTTTTTTTTGTGTGGTACAATCACATAAGATAAATATGTAGCAGAGAAAAATCATGAGGGAAAGAGGGATACTTATAAAGAAATTTATTATATACTCCTATGCTATACGTTATGTGCCGACCCTAATTGACTCAATTTGGTTTTTATTGAGACACAAGAATCAATTTAGTTCTTTAAGTTCCAACACATTAGATTACTGAAAAATGGTGCGAGTTTAGAAAGTTCCTCCACACACGGCTCAGAGTGGTTTCTTATCTTTATTCCAGAAGTTGTATTTGATCGGGAGCTAGACAATTGTGGGCATTTTTTATGCTATATTATGCTTTGATCAGATATTCTAATCCTATACTAATGGTGGTCTTCGAACGTAGTGGTCTGCATCCAGGTGTTTGTAAAAATGCCTCATACAAATAGAATTGAGGCTAGAGATTACTTGGGCTAATTAAAGTTAACCAGTGGATATACTTGGACTATTGATTTTTTTTGTTTTTGTTTTTTTTTTTTTGCAAAGTTGGAATCTTTGGAATGTAGTTGATTGTAAATTTCTTTTTGCCTTGGCGTTAATTTGTTGAATACCTATGTTTGAGCCGTGCCTTCTGTTTCAAAATTTTCTTCAAGGTATTAGGACTGCTTTTTTCAAAGAATAGTTTTTCTATTGCAGAAGGTATTTCTCTCTATGAGGGCATTTATACCATTCAGTGGGGTGGTGAGGAGAAGACACATGTTATTTAATTATAATTTTGTTTTCGATCCAGTCACATGTTATATGAGGTATACCATTTCTTCTTTTGGTTCTGATTTACTTGGTGATAAATTGATCATAGGTTATGCTTTCAATTCTGTTCTGTAACAACTGTGATTGTGTTAGTGACATTTACATTATAGATCTATAGTTTGGTCTATCTGATTATAGCATAAAAAGTCAGGTTGAAGAACTCAATCAACTGAAGAGGTACTGCCCTATTTGTCTTTACCGTGCCCACCACAATTTTAGTTTTCTTGATAGCAAATGATGGGTGGATGTTATACTTTAAGTCATTTTCTCTAATAGCATTACGACGACTGGGTGAAGAACAAAAAAGATTGAAGAAGAAAAGTGAATAGAAAACATCCGGTACGTCATTTTTTCTGCCAGTTTAATTTCTCCTTTCTCCCCTTCTAATTGATGTAAAGTGGAGACTATATTATTTGGTTGCAGATAAACAATTTTGGTTTCTGAGGTCAAGGGGTAGAAAATAATAAAAAATTGGCCTAGGGTCCACTATAGCATGTTTCTAACCCACTAGGTCCATTGATCAAGTTTTTAATCCTCTAGGTCCACTAATATGTATTTGATAAGGCATAAAGTCCACTACATTTAAAAAGGGAAATAGTGCCTGACAAAATTACCCTTTCCATTCAAATCCCATAAGTTTAGCCCATTATCCCCCATTATCCGTTCTACGTTTGAAATCCCAGCAGTTACGTTGGAATAGAGCGACAGAAGATTCTCCTTTTCTGATACACTGTATATAACGTTATATACTCGTTCATCAGTTCACATTTAACGTGAAATACTTACATTTTACGTTATATACTCATTCATCAACTCGCATTTAACGTTATATACTCATTCACTCATGACAGAAGACCACATATAATGATATTAAGGATGCAAACCTAAAATGATTTTGGTTGTTTAGGTTTAACCTTATATAATGTCAATATAACGTCATTGTACATATATAACGTTATATAAGGTTATATACTTTATTGAGTTAGTCCGCGCAGCGGCCTCAATAGAGCGACAGAAGATTCTCATTTTCTGATACACTGTATATAACGTTATATACTCGTTCATCAGTTCACATTTAACGTGAAATACTTACATTTTACGTTATATACTCATTTATCAGCTCGCATTTAACGTTATATACTCATTCACTCATGACTGAAGACCACATATAACGATATTAAGGATGCAAACCTAAAATGATTTTGGTTGTTTAGGTTTAACCTTATATAATGTCAATATAACGTCATTGTACATATATAACGTTATATAACGTTATATACTTTATTGAATTGGTCCGCGCAGCGGCCTCATTGACTTGCTTCTGATAACCGTATATGTATGAGCTTCTGAAATCTTTTTTATTACAATGTTAGAACATATAAATAATCTTATATATGTTTACAATGAAAAAACAAACAAAGAACCTTATATGTGTTTCGATTACTTTGCCACATAAATAAATACACACAAAAAAACGTAATACGTGTGACAAAAAAAAAAACATATTACCTTATAACGTTATACATGAGATTCTGTCCTTTCTAACTCAAAAAAAAAAAGAGAAAAAAAAGAGGAGATCTCGTAACTTTTTTCCCTTCGATTGCGATGTAGGATCTGACGAAGGCGATGAAGAAACGAAGGCGAAGAACGGCGACGGCGACGGCTTCCGACTGAAGCGAGGGCGAATCAAAGGCGATGGAGACGAACGTGGGTGAACGGAGACGTACGTGGGAGAAGGCCGACGAACGTGGGAGAAGGGCTGACGCCGAAGAAGCCCGACGAGGACGAAGATTGCCGACTACCAAGAAGGCGACGACAAAGAAGTTCGTCTGTGGTTTCTAATGGGAAATCGTTCCATGGTTTTTGCCGAGTTTTGTTCTTCTGGAAAGGGGGGGGGATGGGGGATGGGTTTTATAATGGGATGTCTGTTTGAATGGAGGAATCCGAGAAAAAAACGGAATGAAGGAAAAAAGGGAGAAAAAAACGGGAATGGAGAAAAAAAAGGGATAAAAGATTTTTTGAAAGCAGGGGTATATTAGACTAACCAGGATTATTATATCTTTACTAATAGGTTAGTGGACTTAGGGGGTTATAGAATTTAAAAGTGGACTTAGTGGGTTTGGAAAGTGGTATAGTGGACCTGAGAAAAATTATCCCAGAAATAATCTTAGGATGGAATTGGGCACCCTATGCGTATATAAATTTTCCGTGATGCTACTTACTTTCTTACACCACTCTTATAGGTTGTGGACTTTTGTTTCTTACAGTATATGTAATTTCCTGAGAACAAGAAGTTTTGGTTATAAGGTTGACCAAGTGACGGGAACTTGAGAAAAAAACTGTCATGTGAACTTCTTCACTATTTTCTTTTGCTTTTTTGCCTTCTTATGAGGCACCGACACTCTTAGAGATCTTTGTATTTGCGTCGGACACTTTGGGTACACGTAAACCTTCTTTATTGTGGGTCATGTCGAGGACACGCATAGAGACATGACAGGGTAATTTTAACGGATCAATTTTAAAAGTTTTTCGAGGTTGAAACTATAAAAGTATTGGTCCAAAAGCAAAAAAATATGTGTTGTATAGGCATGCACCATGAGTCAATATTGCATTCAATAGGCGTTCTAACCTAAATATTTTTTGGTTAAAGGTTTGCATAACGTACTAAAAATAATTATTTTAAGTAATGGCGTGTTTGTGACTCCACTTTTTTAGAATTACCGTGCCCCATATTGGTGTTTGTGTCCATATCAGGGCTACATAGATGCCTTGATACTAATTGAGTTAAGATTTTGTAAGCTGATCATTTATTTAATTTGTATCTCCAAGTTGTGCAAATCTGCTGCTATTTCTCCTTTTGCTAATCGTATTAGATCTGCATTGAGGCTACATCTATGAGAATAATTTTGCAATTATTAAAAGAAAAATCGAAGGTAAGGAAAAATGGGTCAATAATGTAGACACCCCAATTTGGCCTAACGATTATTTCAAGTCCCACCTTGGGACCATCCCGATGATGAAATGGATACAGTGATTGCTGATTGCCTTCTTGAGAGAACCTTAGGACTTTCGGTAAGAATTTTGAGCCACTTAGAGGACCCAATTCAGAGAGCCATACAGCCTTTCAGACAGAAAATACAGAAGCCTAGGAGAATCCATCTGTCGGCCGTAACATCGATCTCACGGCCTTAACATCATTTCCTCACCCGAGCAACCTGTAGCTAGAAAATCTCCCTGAGAGATCAATCCCTCGGCCGCAAGATCTATCCTTCGGCCAAGACATCCATTCCTCGTCCGCGTGATCTATTACTCGGCCGCCAGATCGTCCTTTTTCCAGATTCTGGAACGTTCTGTCGATTGTTTGATCCAACTACGCTACCTCTCCGATGCGTTCGGGCCACGTTCAGAGATTGCGACGAAGAGTTTGAATTGCATTGTAATTGCAATTGCAATCGTGCCATTTGATTGGCCGGAGTGAGTCATCCCTATGCCTATATAAAGGAGCCTTTGGGCTCCGAAATTGATAAGTGAAATCATTCACCCGAGCTCCAATACTCTGTCAAAATACTCTCTCAAACCCCCTCTTCAAAAGCCCTAACCTCCTGAAGGCCGCCATTAATCCGACGATCAAATCCCGAAGTTCAAACCCTAACCCTAGGGTTTTCAATCAAGCAATCAGTCAATCACAATCAAATATGAAGCAATCAAGCAACTGAGGGATCAAGGTGGTGAGGCCCAACGGCCTCTGGTTTGTTTTACTTATCGCATTTATGATTAATCGTAGCATTTAGTCATCTGCTAATGTTTTTGTCTGGTGTGAGGAAGAACATCGACCGGGATTTCGATCCCTCGGCCGATACATCAAACCAGGAGGATCCATTGGCCGTGACATCCATTCACCGGCCGCGGGATCCATTACCCTGGGACAGCTTTGTTTTGTTCCCTGCTTTCTGATGCATGTTTCAATTACAGTCTTGGCTCACCATTAACTGCTTAAAGGCTAAAAACAGATTACGTGTTAGAATTAAATAAAGCATCTACATGTCTTATATTGAATAACTATGGGACAGTCTCACGGCTGGGCAGAGAGGGGTGCCTAACACATTCCCCTTACTGTACTCTTGGCTTCCGTACCCAGAATCTCTATCTATTTTCCCAGTTTTAATAAACTGGGTGGCGACTCTGTTTTGATGACAACCGCTATCGTGTGGTGATGTTCCTAGCCATGGGAATGTCCACGATCTTGGTTTACGAAGCAAGCAACCAATCGAGCAAACAAGTGTGATCAATCTGTATGGCGATGTCCCGTTTGGGGGGTGTCTACAAATAAAGACAAAGATCTACCACAAAAAGCAAGGAAAAAGAAAAGGCAACCGGTTGGAATAGAAAAGAGAAAAATTGGGTATGACTTTTAATCTGAGTGACTTGGTTGGTTGGTGCACGGTGTGGCAAGTGTATTCGGAACATGGCGTATCGTTCTTTTTGCTTCCTATTCCTTTTTTTTATTTTTTATTTTTATGGGCTGCTTCCAATTCCTCTTCATGTTAGTATTAAAGGTCAAATTTTGGAGCATGACTTAAAAAAAAAATGAGAAATCTATATAATAAGAAAACCTTATTACAAGACATGACACATCATTGTATGGTTTTGAATCGTGAAACGTGTGCTTACATTAGAATGACGCCTTTTGTGAATATGACATATTTTTGTGCGTTCTTTTAATATATGTCTCCTCAAGTCACACATTTTCGTAGTTGTGTATCGTTCCTATTTCCATTGGTGTTTTGGATGGTATGTTTTATTTTACCAAGTTGGGGATTGCTAAATTGTTTGTTCTTTATTTGCAAATTCAAGTTAACCAAATTTATGAATATACTTGAGCTACTGTTTTTTGCATAGTTAGAATCATTGGACAGTGAGCTGGTTGTTTGAGGGCATGCGCTAGTGAATTTATATGAATAAGTGTTTGGATGTTGATTGAATAAAATCGGAAACGAATCTAAATCGGACCAATTTTGCGGTATGATTCTGATTAGATTTCACGCATATATTAGTTAGGTTTTGGTTTCTAATTTTCCTAGAACGGTTTGAAATGATCTGGTTATTAGTTTTTTAGGGAATCGTACCAATCCGCCGGACCGGGTGCACCCGTAAGAAATTTCATTGAACCGCACTCTCAGCCTATCCATTGAACCAGCGACAACTCCTCCTCCCTTCACCGTCTCCGCGCAACCTCAAGCTCGTCGCCCACAACCTCTCATCCACCACCACGACACCAGTTCCTCAACCTCCTCTCTCCTCGATCCCCACCCTCAATAATCCACAACCGTCTCTCTCTCTACAAATCCCAACCGATGGCCGGCGGAGTCAAAACCCTATTATCTAGAGCGTCGAAGGAGGCCACGTCGAGGAAAGCCGGCAAATTCGCCGAGAGAGTCGGTGCCGGAGCTCCGGTGTAACTCGCCGCTGTTCGCTGCTGAGGTACATCCTCTCCCTCCCCCACAACTTCCAATCCAATTTGAATTCCTCAAAAAGCCCTAATTTCTATGGTTTGGAAAATTGTGTGTTCGGTTGTAGTTTAGTGATTACATGTGCAAGGTGTCTCAGATTTGATAGCTTCCAATCAATTTGCCTTTGCACGAGAAAAACCCCAAGTTTTGTGCAATTGTCCAAGTTCTGGTTTTCTGTAAAGGTTCTCTTTTCATCCTACTGTTGATTTTTTTACTGCAGATTTTTTTTTTTGGGGGCGTCTTGATTTTCACACTGTTATTTGAGAAACTGTGTGAGAGTTTATGTGTTGTGTTCTTATTCCTCTTTGGTTTAAGGTTCTTATATTTCTATTACTGGGAGAATATTGGAGCTAAAAGGGTTTGTACCGATTGTATGCTTCCAACCTTCCATACATTTGATGCTAATAAAATAGTTCGTTTCGAGTCAATTTAGTTTCTTGCCATTCCTATAAATACAAAACTCTTAGCGTCTAATTCTTAAAAGAGTAATAATCAGAACAATTACAGTAGCCTCCAATGGCAAATGAAAAAGATGGTCGGGAGTCGGGAGCGTGTATGCGTTGGGGAAATTAAACATGATCTTCCTTAGCTCATTTTCGGGTACTGGTCCTGGATTTATCGGATACCCCCCTCTTCTCCTCTCTATATTTTAGTTTTTATATACTTTTTTTTCAACTCGATGGCGTCACATGTCACATGTGCAATTCCACCTAAAACCTATGACTAAAACATGTTTTTTTGCTACGTTGCGGCATGTGAGTGACCAGTCGCGACTCTAGGTGAATACCTGTGGCTTCAGTTGATACCGTGAAATTTAAACACCATTCTGTATATGCCTAATGATATTGTATGTTCATATGTTTGTGTGTCACTGTGTCCTTAATGTTGCATTTGGGAAAAAAAGGATATCCAATGAAGGGTTCGTATTTCGGTATATCCGTGACATTCAAACACCATTTAGTCTATGTTTGATTTTGCCTCCAAATATTATTTCGGGCATCTTTGGTTTTGAAACTGGTCTTTTAGATTTCGTTCTTCAATTGTTCTTCTTCTTCATTGGTTTAGGGTTCGTATTCCATAGGTTGCGAAAACATCGGGAGCTTATAGCATAATTAAGCTTACATTTATATGCTCTCATTTAGAATAATGCAATAAGTAATCACATTCCTGTGTTTTTGTAAACTCCATGAAGATCACAAAAAAAAAAAATGATCAACAGCTTGTCAAGGAATGCTAAGAAAAAAAAGAGTTTGTCCAGGAACTGGTCCTATGACTCCTACCTATGCATAATGGTATGGTTACATATCCCTGCTACCAAACACATAACTTCAAAAAGTCAAGTTGCATATCCCTTCTTTCCAGTATCTTTGTTTACTTTTTGCTCATCTCAAAATGTTTGTCCTATTTTAAATTAGACTTCTGAAAGGTGCTGTGTACCAGCCACCACTCCGCTTGATTTTCGCAGCAACTGACTGAATCTATGCATGTTGAGCTTGAATGCTAGTAATTTGATAGTGTAACCAACCAACCTTAATGGCTTTAGGCCTGATTACTTCCGATTATAATTGCTCTTTTAGTGAAGTATAATAATAACATTGGTATCTCAGATAATTGATGGCTTTCAACAGGAATATGTATTTCAGATAGTTGATGGCTTCCATGAATGGTAGTTAAGTCATATGCGTGTGGTTCTCTTCTCATAGCACGGAACGAAATAATTAAAGAGGCCCAAACGAGAAAGTGACCTCATTACTGTCGAAAGAAACCCAAGGTAGGTCATAACCATGTAGGTGAGGATAACATGAACCTTTTCAGAGAAATATCTTGTTCAATTGATGACAGGAGAAACACCATAAATAATATTTTCAGTTATCCAGTGACCCAAAACATTTATTTGGGGCATGCAGTGCTTCTTACCTTATATTCTTAATGGTCAAATTGGATTGATTAGTAAGATGTGGATGTGATGAATTGGTGACCATTGAAAAATCTATTCGAACCATTCTTTAATTCTCGAATTGTTCAAGTGCTAAAATTGTTGAAAGATGGGTTGAATGACTGTTGAAACTCTCTCTCTCTCTCTCTCAATTGTAGCTTGTAATGCATTTTGTTTTCGGTACCTATATTGGTGGTTGAGATTTGTTTTACTTGTAGTTCATGTTAGTCGGTTTTTGGTTGGCTCATGGCTGAGAATTATAATTTTGAAGTCTGGTCTTTTAAAAGGAAGATAGCGTGGACAGGTTCTTTCTCAATCCAACTTCCATGCATATATTGGGAGGACGGTCGAGCTTGGTTTTCCATTTTCCAGTAATATGACATTTTACCGATTTTAGAAGTTAGAAGTTCATGATCATCTATGTTTAGTAACATAGATCCCTACTTTCATTGGGTGATGGGAGTAGTGTCTAGACTACAAAAGAGCAGCACCACCCTTTTAAAGAAAAGTGCACCAGGCCTTGAGGGCAAAGTTCACTTCTTCTTCATATGTTTTTCTTTCCATTGCTCCATGGAACTTACCTTTTTTAAGCGGTTGTCCATTTACAATATTGGTGACCCCTATGCTTTGACACTTCCATCTGAGACTTCTAAAATCTTCAAATCCTTTTATCTCCTGGAATAATTCAGAAATTTTCTCATAACTTGGTTTTTCGGATAATTTGGTCAGGCAGCTTTTATCTCTATGCATGCATTGTAGTCGCATACTAGTTTCACGGCTTTTCTAAATAGCTAGATTGTTGTGCATGCTCCTCGGTGGGGAAGTAGATGCAAGTTGACACAAACTAAGAAGAGACACCCCTATTCACCAAACACCCCTGCCATCTCTCATCCTCCTATTCTCTCTCCTACCAATTTCAGATTTAGTGAAGCTATCATTTATTGTTGAAGATGCGATTTATCTCCAGAAAGCATTAATTTTTGCCTTTTCTCTGCATTTCACTTTCATCCATCAGTCATGTTCTCCGAAGCATGACACTTTCTTTTTGGTGAATGAGGACATATTTTTGTGAGTTAAAGAAGCTGGTCAATTGTTCTTTTAGTTTCCAAGGAGCTCTGTGTTGCATAGGTTTGCGGTTGAGCTGTCGGAATCAGAGTTCTCATTTTTACTATTGTTGAGGTTTATGTTTCATTGTGGCAACTTTATGTTGTACCTAAACTGAGTATTTGCCACGAAAAAGAGAAGATTTTTATTTTCTTTGAAGGAAAAATGTCTACATGTTAAACATCCATGTGCATGCTACTGCACTTGTGTTAAGTTCATATGTATCATGTTGAAAATGACGTATACACTGGATTGCTATTGCAGGAGATGAGATGTCTGGTCAGAACTCACAAGCCAAGCTTCCATTTGAAGACAAGTCTAACTTCTAAGCATAACACTAGGAGGTACTAGGAAGTTGAACAATTGAAGAAGAGGAAGAATCGATGGCTTATGAGAAAGATGAAAGAGCTCTAGCGCAGAAACTCCAACATGAATGTGAACTCTTAACCAAGCTCCAAACCCTAGCAAAGAGAGAGGGAAATAAAGCATTTCTGTCCGATGTAGTGAGCAATCTCTGAAAGGTTTCAAATCTCTCCTGTCATAAAAATGATATATATGCTAATATAATTTTGCGTATACTTTCTTCTTGGGAGTTCTCTGTTGCCAGAATCATAAAATTCATGATTAATGCAAAAATGATACACATCTATATAGGTGAATCGAGTTTGAAGTACAATCGGTGATGAATATTATGATTCGCCGAGTGGATTCACAATTTGATTCCCAATATTGCATAAATGCAAAATGTCGCATTCTTCAAACTGGAAACCTTGTTACCTCTTTATTTGTGAAAAACCAAGAATATAACTTCATAATGTGTTTAACACAAACATAATTGATGCTCATGCATTATATACTAATTATTCCGCAATTAAAGTATTTAACAGAATCTTGACCATGTTTTCAACTCTTTTTTCTTGTTCTTTGCTGGAAAATTAAAATATGTGCTCTAAAGATATTTAAGATTCAAATAACTGGTGCCAATCAATTATCTACTCTCATTGCTCCTCATCAAGAATCTTCTGGTGAAACATTAGTTTAGTAGGATATGAGTTGAATTGATTCAACTTTACGTTTTTAGTTTTGGTTTAAGTTCTTTGAACAATAGGAACATAATAAGTCCTCAATCTTGCTAAGTATCACATCTAGTAGGAAAGCATATTTGGTCAAAATTTTACTTTGGATTCTTGTTTCCCCTAATTCAAGCCCTAGCATGATTAATAGTGTTTTATAGATGACAGGCAAGGGCGAGGCTTAAAGTCTCGGACCCATGTCTCTTCCTAATACAAGAGAGGCGGACCTAGTAAGTGTCCTATGGGGGCATGTGCCCCCACTTGATTCTCCAAATTAAAATGTATTTTTTGGAATGTTCGGACCAACTTACGTGCACATTGATTGATCTAGTTTTTAGAAAATCTAGTTTTTTTTAGATACAGTTGATAAACTGCTGAAATCATTCTGATTCAAGATAGATAAAACACAAGTCACCAATAAGGTAAAACCACAAGTCACCAATAAGGTAAAATCTTTACCTTGTTGGGGACTTATATATATGCTTTATCTATCTTGAATCAGAATGACTTCAACAGTTTATCAACCGTATAGTAAGTTAGATTTTCTAAATATCTGTTCACAAGAATCATAATTACCATCCACATTCTTTTGATGGCTTTCTCTCCAATCCAAAGAAATCCTTTGTGCAGAAAGTTTCTTGAAATCTTCTGTAATCACCCCCATTTGTGTTGCTTCTTTTTGTTCTCCATCTTCGTTGGCTTGAATCAAAGATATTCTTTCAGTACTATAATAAAGCACCTAGATAATACATAAGCACAACCCCTTCCATTTGTGATACCAGTATCGTCTCAATCGTATTCCTCCCTTATTGCTTCATTTCCTTTCACCTCCTCATCATCCACAACTATACCATTTTGCATATTCTTTATCTTCTTTTTGCAAGACCAATCTTCTGTACTACCCCCTTCTCGCTTTGCCTCCTCTTTTGTTCCACGAGATTCATCCATTTTTCCAGACAATTTCAAATAGTGTCCAAAAGAGATTGGGTTTCTGAATGTAAGGATTTGAATCTTCTCGACATGAAGGTTGAATCCACCATTGTACTTTCAAAACTACTAACAATAATAGTATGACAATTTAAAAGTGTTAATAAAAGTGAAAAATGACAGTTTTGAAACTGTCATTTATGGATGTGTCATTAAAAGTCTAAATCTTAGATGGAAATTTGAAATTGCGATTAATATCTATAACAATGAGACTTTGTCACCATAATTAAAAGGATAAGATGGCAGTTGTGAAATGTAATTAAAAGTGCTTTAAAATCGTCATATTTAAAGCGACAGATATGATGTTATTAAAGCGTAATTAAAACTCTAAGATGACTGTCATCTTATTTGTCTTTCTATCCAAAAATAATAGTAATAATTATATTTTCAGTACAAAATCATTAAACACAATTTCGTAAAAAATAAAATGATCTAGTAACGGAAAAATATATTCCATATCTTGATAATTAAAAAATTATCTAATACATAGAACTCTAGTTTTCTGGCTGCCTGAGTGACCCGACGAGTGAAAGGGGCAAGATGGGACAATAGGTCGAGGAGAGCAGGAATCCTTTTGTCCGTGTTGCAAAGAAGAGTCGTCGTCACCACTGTACATGTGATTTGTCCTAACACGTGCTTGTTGTCTTTCTTAACTTAATGCGGGAGCGTAATCAACTAGTTGATTTTATTTTCTTTTTCTTTCTAGGACTGGGGAGGAGGATCGCTGAAGGAATGGATTGACTTCAAGCCCTGCATTGTTGAAGACATGAACTTGAGCACCGGTAAACGTCATGCCAGAAGGCTGACTCCCAACGGCCATAAAGTTCTTAGGTAAGGATTCTTGACAGTTGACATTGACTTGCAGTATATGAAATTATTTTGGTGAAGTAGGATTTGATTGCTCTGAATCCCTGTGGCACTGCATTAGTAGATGCCTTGCAAATTATTCTTTGTACACTTTCACCATTTCTTAGAAGTTAGATTTCACCAGATTTTCAAATAAATTAACTGATTAATTTTGTCGGTGAGGTTCCAATACGTACCAAATGTATGTTTGAAAAAGGGTCATCAGGGATGTTTTTGCCTTCGTATTGTCATCATTTTGAGATGATGTCATCATTACACCTTGTGTTTGATGGAGAAAGTGGCAGTGCTCTAATAAAGCTTACTAACAGAGTTCAAAAGATGCTTCTAAGGCTCAATCCTTGATTTGGCATGTGTTGGACGATATTGGTGTTAGTAATTTATTTTAATCAACAGGTATCTGTAATCTTAATGTGGAGAGATAAATAAGTATTTAATATCATGGAGCTCGTAATATAATTGAGATAAAGACAGGAGTGCAATTATAATTCTGTAGTGGGGTGAATTATAATTAGTGAAATAAGAAATAGAATCCTGGTGGGATTAAGGTTTCTTATTTACATTGGGAGCCCTGACTTATTACTCCTTAGGTCCCTATCGTAACCCTATATATACACGTTATGCTCTCTAGGTCAGTTAACACGTTTCTATTATTCACAGAAATAGAGGCAGATTTAGAGAGAGTAAACAGACCACGAAAGAGTCCAAACTCAGTTCGTGTTCTAGACGTGCAGGGAATACGATAGAAGATCGTAAGGTGCAGTCGAGCAGTATACGTGGCTTATAGCAAGACGTGCTATAACAAGTTCAACCAGCGCTCGTGTTCGTAGGGAGTTGAGGTAAAACCCTAATTCCGCCTTGTAGGGTTTTGCGATTTTCTTATTGTCTAATCTGTACGCGTCATTACTGGGTTTTGGGAATCGTTTCCCAACAGTGGTATCAGAGCAGGCTGTAATCATGCATATGGATTAAACAGGCCATGTTGTCCGTAGGTTATAGAGGGTAGAACGTAGAACTGTGCTAACTCTTGTTTTGCAGCGTTCTTACCCAGCTATTATGGTCACATGATTTTTTGTGATTGGATCCCACATAATTTTTGTGTGGTTATTGTTATTTATTGGGTACCACGATTATTTTTCGTGGTTGTAATAATTAACGTAACATGTGTTATTTATTGAGTGCCACAATTATTTTTTGTGGTTGTAATAATTAACGTAGCATGTGAACTCCAATGGAGGCATAAGAGATGTATGTATGTTTCTTCGATTGTAATAGCATTCGATGGTTATTCGGAGATCGAAGAAGGGAGATACAGAAGATACAAGTTGTTTGGCTCGCAACAGTTTTTTTCAAGATTCGTAGGGTCTGATTGCAGGGCTATTTCGACCCAGTAAATGTTGGAATTAGAAAATCTATTCTTCACAAAAGTTGTAGATAATTGAATTTCGAATCCAACCCAATTTGAATCACTTCAATCGGAGGTCGGATGAGGAAGATATGGCCAAAATACTGAAGGCTGTGCAGTTTACGCGGGAATATATCAAATCCGAATTTTCTTGCCTTAGCATGGTTGGATTTTGGTTTCCTTGATTGATTCAATGTATCTAAGTCTTCCACACAAGTATAGCTGAAGGATTTCAAGGTTGGAAGGATTGCTCAAGTTTGGAAGGACTCCTTATTGCTTAAGGATTTCAAGTTTGGAAGGACTCCTTATTGCTTAAGGATTTCAAGTTTGGAAGGATTCCTTATTGCTCAAGGATTGTATCTTTGACCATAATAGCTGGATTCTTTATCTTGTATTTCCTTATTATTTGTGTTTTCATATTGTTTGCATATGTGATAGTGCTTCGTTCTCGATATATATCCAAAGAGATCACCCCAAGCGTAGGGTATAAGCGTCCAATTGAAGCATAATAAATCCGGTAGTCCAGGATCGTACCCAAGGGATAAATAATACGGCTTGATGGATTGTAGATGCAAGTATGGTTTCCGGCTTTTAGTCAGCCAATTTGGTTTTTCGTATGCGGTGGAAAGTAAAAAGGCTAAATTAAACGAGAATAAACTAGATAAAAAGAAGGTTAGGTCTAGGAATCACTAGCGCCCACGACTCAAGCAAAACCATATTTTTCACCCCAATACACGGTTTTACCCGGAAGATAAGAAGGTTCAAAAATTAAGCTAGCTATAGAATTTATTTAGCAAACACCTTGTTGAGCGACCGAGCTCCAAGCATCATGTGTGGTAAGTAGGCGAAGCTCTTACCTACACATGATCAAGGAGGTTATCACCTTGGTAATTTGACAAACAAATCCAAGCCCCACATCAATTTCCAAAACAAAGTTGCAAACTTTTTGATGAAAAATGCAATTTTTACTCAAGCCATGGGGTGCTAATCACCCCATGACCCAACCTTATGAAACTACTCACACGTATCTATGAAGATAAGAGCAAGCAAAACTCTACTTAGCATAAGTGTAAACACAAGCCTAAGAGAAAATTAGATGGAAAGATAGATCGGGAGAAAATGAACAACTTTAATTAAGGAGAGAGTAGCAAAAATTAACTTACAAGAGTTGAAAATGCAGAAATTAAGGGCTGGAAAATAAGAACACTCAAGAACACCAAGAACAATTTGAAATCTAAGTCTAGATCTAAAAATGAATACAAATCTAATTTTCTACGTGTTTGTACAAAATGACATCACAGGGTATTTATAGGCCTAAGGACGCGCTCAGAATATTCCTTAAAAGATCCAAAGATGCCCCCCCATAAGCCCTCGGTACCGATGGCAATGGGCTTAAAATGCGTTTAAGCTCTCGGTACCGATGTCTCATTTCTTTCCCATCGGTGCCGAGGTGGTTAGTGGCTGTCTCAGATAGCTACTCGGTACCGATGTCTCTGATCCTTGCCATCGATGCCGAGGTGGTTAGCGTCGGGCCTTGACTGCTTGCCTCTTGGCGTTGACTGCTGCTTCTTGGCTTGATCTTGGCCTTGCCTTGGCCATGCTTTGGTCGGGCTGCCTTGCAACGGGCCACCCTTGGCTGCTTGATCATAGCTTTGGTTGCTTTTGCTCGGTCTTTTGAACTTTGAATACCTTTGGCCCGCTTTGGTCTTTAAAATTCATGAATTAAATGATTTTTCTACAAAACGCAACCAAAATACCTTACGAGCACAAGAGGTTAAAAGCAACAAATTAAGCGATAAAATAAACTAAAACTAGCTACTAGCGCACCCTTTATTGCATTATCGGGTGCTTATCAGATAGTTTACCATATTGGGACAACATGGTAATATTTGGCTTTTGACCTAGATCACGATTTTGCAAACTTGAAAATTTTGATAACCCTCACAATTTTTTTTTAAAATAACTAAGTGGGAGAGGGAGTTTATTTTTATAAATCCCACGGTCTCCATTACTAGTATGTAGATGATGTAATTAATTATGTGTGATGGTTTTAGAACCTTCCCCCCCATCGGGCAAAATTAATTGTGGCATTGCTTAGCTCCGTAAACCTTGCCTTCGATAATGTTTTAAACCCCAAGCGTAGGGCTAAGTCGTTGGAAGCATAATATCCGGAAGTCCGGGATCGTACCCACAAGGAATCGAATTCAGCTTAGATTGGATTGAAGGTTTATGTAATGGATGGTGGCGTTTGAGACGGCCAACTGAGTTTTCCTTTAAGTGGAGTAAAAACTAAACCGAAAGACTAGAAATGAGTTTTAATGAACTTTGAAAAGGCAAGTCTAGGGATCTTCTCTCCCGTGACTAAGGCCGTTACCGATTCCCAATGATAACTCAAGCAAGAGTCACGACCGTGCGCTCTTGCCCGGAGGATTTAACTTTAAAACTATGTTTGTCACAAGATGAGATTGACCGGAGGCGAGCCAACTTGGTTGAAAACTTTTATCAAACACATAGGAGGCCACAATCCCTTGGTAAGCCGCTTGCCAAGACCGCTTGACTAAACACCTTACCAAGTAGTTTACACCCCTAGCTTAGACCAAAAATACAAGTTAGGCTCTATTCCGAAACCCATGATTTTAAGCCCGAAGGTTTGAGAATCGAATAACCACCTAAGTCCTTGGGATTGATTAGCCCAAGACTTAGCCAAACGACTACTCACACATATTGAAAAGACTAGAAATCATGCTAGGAAAGGTAAACATATTAAACCGATAGAATTGAAAACGAACTAGATATTATTAAGGATCTACACCGTAGCAACAACTTTAGTACTTGGAAAATTAACAAACAACTTAAACTTAACAAGTTCTTAAGAAATTTAGGCTAGAAAAGCTTTGAAACTCAACAAGACATTAATGGAGGAAAGTTTAAGGAAAGTAATTAGCTAGCTCCTAATGAGGGAGAAATGTGGTCCTATTTATATACAAGGGACTCTCTCTCTCCTCAGAAATATCTTTTTCACGCATAAAGAGGTAACTTGCCAATTAAAGAAAGTGGACAGCTGTAAAAACGTAAGTCGGTCTTCTCTCGTATCGATACTCCAATCCCGTATCGATACCGAGACGGCTTGCTTCAAAATCCAAGTTTCTCCGTAGATGACCCGTATCGATACGCTGAAGCCCGGGAATGGTTCTGTTTTCAAACCGTATCGATACGCAGGGAGCCGTATCGATACGTTGAAGCTGGATTTCGGCTGAACTTCGCGGGCTCGCTCCGGACACTCCCGAACTCGGATTTAGGTGTTCCTTGGACCGTTGGAAAGCTCGTTGAGTCTACTTTCTAACCCAAGTGGTTTGGATCCAAGATCATTTATATATCAAAAGATATGACAATTCTACCCTCAGCTGGTCGGAAGATGAGTAGTTTTGGTAAAATCCTCACTTTTCCTTCAATTCCCTTGACCCTTGGGCGACCCGAGCAACCTCCAAACCATCTTTTCAAACACCACAACGGGGCGGCACGTTGCCTTGAGTATTTGGTTGCACCCGGAGCATTCCTTGGCGTTCAAATGCGCCTTATTTATACGAATTACCTGAAACACACAAAAATCGGCCTTACGTGCAATATCGTTATAAAAGCTAAATAAACGCAAGTTAAAACAACATAAAACGGGACTAGTCGCACCAAATATCTACAATATTGGGTGCTCATCAGGCATCATCGGTACAAACTTCCTAAAGAGATAGCTCTAAGATAATTGTTGTGTGGGTTATTTCACCATCTGAGGTGGTTCATAACGGAACAATAGGTCTAAAAGCTAGGTAATTGTATACACTTAGCTGTAAATAATAATATCCTCACCATCTGAGTCACTATTATTATTTATAGGACCGAAGCTATATTGGCTATTTAATTTTGCTTGGCACGGTATAGTGTCTGGATAGTAAAATTAAAAGGTTGTGCCTATCTACATGAATGATGAAGAGTAGACGACCTTCCCATCGAGGCATGCTCTTCACGGTGTGTAGGGTTGCCAATGTTTTTCTTTTAACACGTGGTTGAGGGAACCAATATTAAAATGAAATTCAAGGTTTTATTGCCCTTCATAATTGTTGTTATGTGATTCTCAGATTCAAAAATGAGTTTTTTTCAATCCACTTGCAATTATTCTCAAAGCTAATAAACTTACTAGATCGAATTATATTGACTGAAAAGGAATTTGGATATTGTGTTAACTGTTGAGGGGCACAAATTTGTGTTATCTGAGGTGTGCCCTACTAAACCTGATGAGAATTCCACAGAACAAGAAGAAAAACTTTATAAAAATTGGTGAATATCACCCATGTTGAAGGGACCCTGATTAGGGATCATGTTCTGAAGATGATAGCTCTTCTGAATGAACTAGAGATCCTTGGAGTTGAAATTGATGGAAAAACCCAGATCGATTTCGTTCTTAACTCACTGCAGTCTGAGAGTTTTAAGTAATTTCGTCTGAACTATTATATGAACAAAATGCATTAATTTTTGGCGAAAACTTCTTAAGGAACTCCATGCAGCTGAGGGTCTTTTGGTTGTGAAGAAACCATCATCAGTGTTAGTGGCAGAGAAGGCTTCTATTTCTAAGCTGAAAGGCAAGAAGAAGCAGAACTTGTCTCAGAAAAAGGTCTTAGAGTGGAAAAGCCTGCGGGCAAGTGTTTTCATTGCAAGCAGAAAGAACACTGGAAGTAGGAATGTCCATTCTATCTCAATAAAGTGAACAATTAGGATAAATCTTTTTCACTGGTTGTTGAATGACGTTTAGTGGTGTTATCTACCAGTACCTGGTGTGTAGATATGGGAGCCACTAATCATGTTTGCAATTTGTTGCATGGGTTCCAGGAAACCAGAAGACTCAGTGATGGGGAGATTTATTTACATATGGGAAATGCTACGAGAGTGGCAGCAGTTGCAGTAGGAAATGTCTTTTTAAATTTACAGTAGTAATAGGAGTTTAATTTTGAGAGATTGTCTTTATGTTCCTTCTATTAGAAGAAACTTAGTTTCAGTTTCTAAGTTGATCAAGGATGGATATTTGGTGGATAATCTCTACATTATTAATCCTATATTTCCTACAGTGCAACTGCATGAATTGAATAACACTAATAATTTGCCATGTAAGAGAATGTAACCTTCTAAATTGAACTAAACGTAGCTTTGGTACTTACGCCTTGGTCATATTAATCTGAATAGGATTTCTAGACTGGTCAGAGATGGACCTTTAGGTTCATTGGAAGTTGAGGAACTTCCAGTCTGTGAATCCTATTTAGAAGGTAAGATGACCTATAGGCCTTTTTTCAGCAAAAGGATATAGAGCCAAAGAGCCGTTGGAATTGGTTCATTTTGATTTGTGTGGGCCTATGAATGTCCAAGCTAGAGGTGGTTTTGAGTATTTTGTCACTTTTATTGACAATTACTCAAGGTATGGATACATTTATTTGATGCACCGTAAGTCCGAATGCTTTGAGAAATTCAGGTAGTATAGGGCGGAAACGGAAAAGCGTCTTGGTAAATGTCTCAAGACACTGCGATCTGATCGTGGTGGCGAATACCTCTTGGGAGAGTTTAGGAACTACTTGTCAGTTGAAGGGATTACATCCCAGCTATCAGCTCCAGGTATGCCACAACAAAATGGTGTAGCATAGAGAAGGAATAAGACTCTTATGGATATGGTCAGATCAATGATGAGTTATTCAGATTTACCAATTTCGTTTTGGGGACATGCACTAGAAACAACAGCATATATTCTAAACTTGAAACCATCTAAGTCAGTACCATCTACACTCACAAAACTATGGATTGGGCGCAAACCTAGTCTGCAGCATGTTCGGATTTTGGGTAGTCCAGCACATGTGCTGAATGAGAACGCAGATAAATTGGAATCAATGACAGAAGTTTGTTTGTTTGTGGGGTACCCTAGAGGAACGAGAGGTGGACTATTTTATAGTTTTACTGCAAGAAGGTCATTGTTAGCACTAATGCCCGGTTCTTAGAAGATGACTATGTGATAGACCACAAGCCCAGAAGTCAAATTGTTCTAGAGAAATTGAGAGGAGAGATACCGGCACAAACTTCTTTACCACCAGTAGTGCAGGAGGAAACACCACAAGTGACATCTGTAGAGGCACCTATTGACACACCGGTACCTCGTCATAGTGGGAGGGTTATTATTCCACCCAGTCAGTATACGTTGTTGGGAGAGTCTTTTGAAATGATCCCTGATGATCAACATGCCGAACCCTGTAACTACAATGAGGCACTTCAAGATAAAGATGTGGAACTTTGGCAAAAGGCTCTGAAATCAGAGATGGAATCTATGTACTCTAATCAGGTCCGCATTCTTTAATGGAAATCTGGATGAGTGCATCTATTTGGTGTAACCAGATGGATTCATAGCAAAAGGTCAAGAGCACATGTTGTGTGCAAACTTAAGAAGTCTATTTATGGGCTTAAGTAGGCATCTAAATCTTGGACCATCCGTTTTGATCAAGCAATCAAGGTTTTTTGGTTTTGATCAATGTCCGGATGAGTCATGTGTGTACAAGAAGCGCAACGGAAAAGTGGTAATGTTTCTAGTGCTATATGTCGATGATATTCTGCTCATCGAAAACGATGTGGGAGTGTTGTCTTCAGTTAAAGTGTGATTATCCGGCCAATTTGAAATGGACTTGAGAGAAGCCGATCACATCTTTGGGATTAAGCTTATGCGAGATCGCAAGAACAAGATGTTGGGCTTATCACAAATTACTTATATCGATGACATTCTTGCCCGTTTTAGCATGCAGGATTCCAAGAAAGGGTTCCTCCCTTTTAGACATGGAATAAACCTATCCAAGGATCAGTGTCCTAAAACATCTGAGGAGATGGACAAAATGAATGCAGTTCCCTATGCCTCGGCAGTAGGAAGCCTTATGTATGCTATGTTGTGTACTAGACCTGATATTTGCTTTGCCGTTGGCATGGTTAGCAGATTTCAGTCTAATTCAGGACAAGAACATTGGACTGCAGTGAAACATATACTCAAGTATCTGAAAAGAACTAGAGATCATATGTTGATATTCCAGTCAGATAGTCTGGTACCTTATGGGTACACAGACTCAGACTTTATGTCAAATAGGGATTCCAGAAAGTCTACCTCGGGATATGTGTTTACCTTGGCAGGTAGAGCCATAAGTTGGAGGAGTATCAAGCAATCTTGCATTGTTGATTCTACCATGGTGGCTGAGTATGTGGCAGCTTTTGAAGCAGCCAAGGAGGCTGTTTGGCTCAGAAACTTCTTGTTGGATATGAAAGTGGTCCCTTTAGTGCAATCAGCCATTACACTCTATTGTGACAATAGCGGTGCAGTTGCTAATTCGAAGGAGCCAAGAACTCACAAGAAGGGTAAACACATCGAGCGTAAGTATCATCTGATTCGAGAGATCGTACAGAGAGGTGATGTTGCTGTGACTAAGATTGCATCGGCGAACAACCTAGCAGATCCTTTTACAAAGAGCTTACCGGCTAAGACTTTTGATAGTCATGTAGAGGGAATGTGAGTGAGATGCATGGCAGTATGAGTTTGAGGTTTTTAGTGGGAGTTTGTTAGGAGGTTATGTAAAAATTATGTTTTTATATGATGGATTAATTATTAATTATTAATCAGATTTATCCCTTTTTGATGAGAATCTTTTATGGGCAATATTTGCATAATATTTTTGTATGTTGTGCATGTGTGTCTTTTATTCTACATAGTAGATAATCCAGTGTGTAGAGTACAACTTACACACAGAAGATTGGATCATCGGTTCTTGTGGAATATAGGAGATAGTTCACAGTCTTAGATGGAATTTGACACACCATCGGTAGGACTGTAGCACAATATTTTAGTAGGTCTGTCTTGACTACAGGGAATGGTACTAATTCCAACTCATTGTGCTAGTATACTTTGTGTGTATTAAACGGGACCGCTTTGAGGTAATTGTCTTTGTACTAACTTCATAAGACAATTGGAACCTCATGGTTATTATGAGTGCTTATGCTCTTAATCCAAAGATGATTATTAGAGGTATATATTTAATGTTGTTGATTTTGATTCATTAAATGGTGAGATCTTTTATACGGTCAATAGTCTCGGTGAGTTGGGTTGCAATATTATGTATATGACAGCTATTAATTATTGATGGAATCCACATCCCAGTAGGGATTGATGATACCCCCTTGAGTAAGCTTATAAGTTTCGAATATGTCAAACCCTGCAGGTGGATTTTGTATCCGACATATCGAATAAGTTAAGCGGATAGTCTCAAGGTTAAGATGTTGATTAAGTGGGAGATTGTTAGTAATTTATTTTAATCAACAGGTATCTGTAATCTTAACATGGGGAGATAAATAAGTATTTAATATCATGGAGCTCGTAATATAATTGAGATAAAGACGGGAGTGCAATTATAATTCTGTAGTGTGGTGAATTATAATTAGTGAAATAAGAAATAGAATCCTGGTGGGATTAAGGTTTCTTATTTACACTGGGAGCCCTGACTTATTACTCCTTAGGTCCCTATCGTAGCCCTATATATACACGTTATGCTCTCTAGGTCAGTTAACACGTTTCTATTATTCATAGAAATAGAGGCAGATTTAGAGAGAGCAAACAGACCACGAAAGAGTCCACACTCAGTTCGTGTTCTAGACGTGTAGAGAATACGATAGAAGATCGTAAGGTGCAGTCGAGCAGTATACGTGGCTTATAGCAAGACGTGTTATAACAAGTTCAACCAGTGCTCGTGTTCGCAGGGAGTTGAGGTAAAACCCTAATTCCGCCTTGTAGGGTTTTACGATTTTCTTATTGTCTAATCTGTACGCGTCATTACTGGGTTCTGGGAATCGTTTCCCAACAATTGGGCTGAATACTTGCGTTTTGAGTGTAGTCCTAGTTCAGTTTCATTTGTGTTGCTATTGAATTATAATGAGTTTTTAGCAGTCACGAATTTTTAAACTGTCAGTGATTGTTGGTTTGGTGTTACTGGAATTTTTCTTCCATGCCCCATAGTGGTATTGGGGCATTGATGCCCCCATAAATATGTACCATTAGATTGAAAAAGGGATAAATATCCGCCATTAGATCAAAATCACTCAAAAAACAAGGAAATTTATGATTTTTTCGCAGGCCACACTTACTACAATGTATGACCACACTTACCATAATGTATGGTCATACTTACTACAATGTATGGTCACAATCTATACTCACACTTACCACAATATATGGCCACTCTTGACTATGAGTGAAATTGAACCAATGGTTGAGATTAAAAAAGAGAAATCCAACGATTGAGGGATAATGGGAGCATGGATGCCCAAAACCGGACTGGGGCATCTTAACAAGTGTTTTAGAAACCAATTTGAAACAAAAATGTAACACATGTTTTGAGGTCCCAACAAGGTGGTTTTTGGTTCTTTTTTTTTTTTTTCATTAAAATTAATGAGGTTAGGGATTAACCACATTACACAACTTGCAAACCCTCTCCCTCTCCCTCTCCCTTAAACTGCAAATCTCTTCATCTCAAATTCAGCCAATTAGGTCAACAAAACATACAATCCCAAACCAGGTATATACAATTGCAATGGGGTGCTTTTCAGATTTTGTGTTTTGATTTGTTTGAGTTGCAATGGGTCTTTAGTACTTCAAACAGGAGTGAGGGGGTTTCAAATTCCGAATGATTAAACCCCGGATGACGCCCATCAAAAGAATTGAAGTGCCAGTCATGGGCACCCACGAATCAAATAGAGAACTTGTATAAACAACTAAGACTCAAAAATCATGAATTGTAATTGCGCTCAGAGACTACCCAGTACATGCTTCCAAAGGCCTAAGGCTTGTCTTCTTCGACTGTTTTGCGTATTAGGTGTCAAAACTGGGTATATCAAGGGATTCGAGGGGGTTTCAAAACTGGGGAGGTGGACCAGACGTCCTATGATAATTTTATTTGGTTTTCTTTTTCATTTTCTTCTTCTTCTTTTTTTTACCAGGAATTCTTTCAAGGCAAGTTACTTTAATTTGATGTCCTATGGATATACTCTATCTTGTAACCACTTACAAGTGGCTAGCTGTAAAGCCTAGCTCCACTCTCTCCTTGCTGGGTAGAGTTACTCTAGTCTAGTCAAGTCCAAGCTGTTACCTCCACCATCCCCAATTATCTTATGCAAATTAAACCACCTTCCTTCCCACTAGCATTAATTTGTGATAGAATTGATATATAGGTCGACAATATCTATAGGAATTTCCTTTTGCGGGACACACCCTCCAAGAGAAAAAGTCCATTTGGTTATACTATAACTGGGATAGCTAGTGTGTGTAAAAGTAAAAGAGAATTAGGGGCATAAGAAAGGCCAGAGAGAATAACATATATAGACTTCATTTAATTGCAAGTTGGGTTGGAGGCTTCACTGAGAAAAAGCTAGCCTCTTTGGATTCAGCTCCTAAGGAAAAAATATAGTAGTACCTTTGTCGTTATCACAAATTTCAAAAACTGGGAGGGCAAGCAGAGATCCTCCCACACTTTGAGGAGCATTTTTAGCAGCAGGGAGGCTAGCTAGGTCATCCTTAACTTGAAGGTAGGATATGATATGGTTCCTTTTTAGTAGTAATTAAAGGCAAAGATGTATGGCATGATATATTGGTGGTGTGGTTCAAATGCCATAGTGCGCAGGATTATCCTTCCCTGGCGGCCCTCGCCTTGATGAGTCCAAAGTTGCCGATTACCTTAATGAGGACAAGGAGTGGAATTTAACCTCCAAGATATTACTTCATACTCCATTGCTAAATATGCGTTACGGATGACCACCCTTCATTGATCACTAGCAGCAAAGGGGAATTTAGTGTGAAGGCTGCCTACTCGAGTAGACACTTAAGGATTCCCGATAAATTTTTGTATGATAATTACATAATGGTACTTACAAAATGAACAGTTCGAATAATCAAATGGAGCCTTCATGGGCTCCATTTCCTTTCACATATGACAATTCCATGACAGGATCCCAACCCTCACTAAATAGGCTTTCTAAAAGCGATTTATTTGGAACGACATCAAATAGGGTATGTAGCAAGCCACCTCTTTACCATTGCAAGACTTTCTTTCGGCTTGTACTCTGGAGCCGTGTGACCCGCTCCCTATATAAAGCAACCATAGAAATTAGATACTTAGTTCTATTTTACTAACCCAGATTTTTCTTGAGAAAAAAATTGACCAAGGAGTGAGTACTTAGTTGGATTTTTTTTTCTTCTTTTCTTGCCTTGATAGTTGCATATGTCAACCGGTACACACATCCTGAATTTACATAGTCGATTGTGTACCTACAAAAAGAAAACACACACTCAAAAAACAAACAAGAATTGTTGGTTTTTTCATAATAAAACCGTAAGTGTGTGTCTACGGGCACAGACCAAAGTGCACACATCCAGAGCCCGGCCTCAATGTTTTGCATGGGCCCACGTGCTCGGATATGTGAATGTCCGTCTGTGTGCTAATGCTCTTCAGAAAATGTTTAGGAAGGAGTTCTAATTGATGAAATGTGTGGTCACAAAAAACGGAGCAGCAAAAGTAAAAACAAACCCAGCAATTTGACCATCAACGGACCAAGGCCTCCAATCGTCGTTGACAGGTAATTCCAGGGACTCTATCCATTTGCGCGTACCCACATATAGAACGGCCATGTCATGATCCCCGCTGTCAAAGGGCAATAAAGTAATTCTACAAATAAGAAAGTGAATAACTACAAATGTTGCATCATTTTATGATCACCGTGACACGACAAATAAGAAAGTGAT
This sequence comes from Rhododendron henanense subsp. lingbaoense, assembly GCA_020567845.1. Lineage (NCBI taxonomy): Eukaryota > Viridiplantae > Streptophyta > Magnoliopsida > Ericales > Ericaceae > Rhododendron > Rhododendron henanense. Next base: position 29,108,336 of record CM036314.1, read on the forward strand.
CAAATAACTACAAATGTTACGGCATTTTATGATCACCATGACACATCATAACTAGAACTATAATGAGTCGTAACAAAAACCATAATGAGTCATAACAAGACCCATAACACTTTTTCTTATTGGTGTGCATCCGTAACAACCAACATAATGAGTTGTAACATTCACCATAAAAATCCATAATATTCTTATTAGGGTATATATAGTAGCCGTTCCCCCACATTTAAATGAATTTTTTTTTTGAACGGCGAAAAAGGAGTTTTACTAATCATGATAATGAAGTACATCATGATAAAGGGCAAGAGAAGATAGCAACATTTAAATGAATTATAGATGATATTTATTTTCATTTTGTGCGATTGTCTTTGATGCAAACCTACAGTCTTGATTTATTTCCTCTGTTTCCGAGGATTGGGTAGGGAACAATCATAATTGGCTAATGTTGTGGGAATAAAATGGAAGAGCAACGATACAGAACAGATGAAGTATTATATTAAAGAGTACTTGAAGACATTCTTTGTAAACTATATCGAGAGAGAGAGAGAGAGAGAGAGAGAGAACCTGTAAATGAGAACTCTGAGATCTGTATGAGTGAGATTTTGGTGATAATCGAGGCTTGTTAAGACATCTTCTGTGTAGGACAATGACTTTCTCACCCATTTCTCTATTGTTCCCTGTTTGTCATAATAAACAAACAAACTATTGTGCAAAATATTCCCCAAAAAAAACATAATGTTTACTTAACTATATATTTCAGTTCTTTTACTTTGAATAGTTTCAACTTAGTCCTTTTGATAAGCGCGTAAATGTTCACATAAGTGTCATTTAATTTATCATTGCTAAGTCCATTTATATTATTACTTGGAGTTTTATGCTTTTAATTTTGTGTTGTAGGTGTTTGGAGGCTTACCATTCTAATGGGCTTTATTATGGCAAAATTGGTTTATGAGTTGCCAGATTGGTACGTGGTGTTCGAGCATGGCCAATAAGACTAATTTAATTGATGGGTCCATTCATATTTTTATGGGTTTAATTCCCTTGGGAAGAAATTGGTTATGTCTTGGGCCAAGCCAATGGAACTTGCAACGTGGACTGAAGAAGGGATTTGGGTCGATCAGTCAACTCCAATTGGGGAGTAATAACTCAGCCCACAAGGGTTTTTAAAAGTCGGCTACAGCAGCAGCTTATAAAAGGAGGAGGCACACATTCGAATGGGGAGGATTGACGCACAACAGATAACACTCGGGGACGGATGCCATCGGAGGCTGTGACGACTTCATGGCCGGCTAACCCCTCTTTTAGGACGTAGATGAAGCTTGCACTCTGAGTAACAATGTTTATGTTTTGATTCAATGTTTTTATTATTCGAATCATGGTTGTATGACTTGAGGATTTTATTTATCATGTTAATTTTTCCCATCAAATCTTGTGTACGATTTTCTAGGATTTATGCACGTTCATACAACGGTTCTTAATTATTTTGTGATAACTGAGTAAGATGGATTATGCTCCGTAAGATGCGCCATGCTATTAGACGATCTGTGCCATAGAGACGGGCCGTACTAGTAAGACGGTTCGTGCTAGGCGGCGATACCCTATGCTATTCGGTGATTCATAAATATCTTTAGGCGATACTGTGAGGGCCCGTGAACCCTAACGATATCCGGATTGATTCAAGTAATTAACCTTTATCATCGCATAAATACTGTTCCAACGAGTCGAGTGGATTCGAAACCCTATATCTTTTCTCCCATAAACTCTCGTACTTTTGATTGCTTTATATCACTTTAGTTTGCATAATTTAGGAAATCAAACAATCAAATTATTTTCCAAATTAATTTAGAAATCGATTGAAATAACTGCAACTCAGCCTTCGTAATCCCGAGGACGATACTCGGAGTACTTACCGCTATCTTTTATGTAGTAGTAATTATTCTGTTTTATTAATTATTTTTGATACGGATCGAAACGACATGATCACCTTTCATAATTGTTTTTTTTTTCGATGTCCTTCAACTGTCAACTGCATTCCAATTCTACGTGGGAAAAGGCCATGTAACCTTAGAGCATCCACAATGTAATAATCAAAATCAAAAAATTGCTAAAGTTATCAATGTGTGCTTAAAAAAGTGCCCACATTATTATAATCAAAGTTAGCAATCTTCTAACCAATAATCAAATTTGGGCATTTGAATAATCAAAAGTAACAATGTGGGACTTCACATTGCTAACTTTAGCAACCCTCTAAATGAATAATCAAAAGCTGACGTAACAAGTTTTGATTATTCACTTTTGATTATTAATTGCGGATGCTTTTACAATCAAAGATTCAAAATCTATCCACCTTAGCCCTTGGAATATCGCACATTTCAATTTGACCATGAAAGTGTCACATGTTTCTTAGGAGTTCACTTGGAATAGTAGAACTCACACGTTCATCTTCAGTTACACGTTACAACTGTTTAAATCACAGAGATCAATAAAAATTGTTCGGAAGATTAACAATGTGTCCACCTTAGCCCGTTGAATATCGTATGGGGAAAATTCCATGTAACATTTCAATCAAACATTCAAAATGTATCCACCTTAGTCTTTTGAATATCGTACATTTCAATTTGACCATAAAAGTATCACTTTCGATCAACGTCACCTGGCATTTTCATTCGGAGAAGTAGATAAAGTTGTCAATTGGGTCGCATTGATAACAATTCAACAGTTTGAGGATCGAATGGAGTAAATTCTAAGTTTTCTATTTATTTTTTATTGGCGAGATAACTCTTTAAGTTTTACAGGTAGATTGAGAGTTAAGATAAGTTTAGTTTACCCTAAGAGCATCCACAGTGGAATAATCAAAAGTGGATAATCAAAAGGTGCCACATCATCTTTTGGTTATCCATTTAAGGGGTTGCTAAGGTTAGCAATGTAGAGGCCCACAGTGGTAAAATCAAAATTGAATAACCAAAACTTGCCACATCACCTTTTTAACTTATATCTAGAAATTGTGACATAGAAAACAATTTTTTAAAAATAGTTTTCAAACTAATAAAAATAGGTTATTAGAAAAAGAGAAAAAAAGTTTTTTGAAAACTTTGATTTAAAAAAAAACAGTTTTCGGGAAAAAGTAAAAAAAAAAACAGTTTTTGAATAGAAAAAGTTGTTTCTTTCGAAAGAACAGTTTTTGAAAAAAAGTTGTAATAAAAAACCTGTTTTAAAAAAAAGGGGAAAAACAGTTTTAATAAAAAAAAGTGTAAAAAAACAGTTTTTTCAAAAAAAATAAAAACTGTTTTTTAAAGTATTTTCGTTGTGAACATGTTGAAAATAGAATAAAGAAAGTTTTTGTGTAATGATGGTATACTTGATTGAGGAAATGTGAAAACAATTAAATTTGATTATTGGTAAAAGGTTTATAGTTTTGATTATTCAATAGCCAAAATTTGATGAGTTGCTAAGATGTTTCTAAATTTGGTTATTCCAATGTGAGCTCTTTTTGAGCAAATATTGCTAACTTTATAAACCTTTTTGTTTTGATTATACCACTGTGGATGCTCTAATACTGCTACATTAGGCTGTAAATTAACAGTACCTTTCGGATATGAAGAGCATGCTGGACGCATTCGTTGTTTGCCCAAGCATAAGAGAGCAGATAATTATAGCCCTGGGAAAAATGTAATTTAAACCAGTTATTATATACAAAATTACAAACAAATTTCATGTATTTTCCCAGTTTTTTTTTTGGTCTTTTTTATGCAGTCTTTGTCCTTTAATTTAATCAGGTCACCAAATTAATAATGTTTTTTTTGGACCAATCAAAATACCTCAATTCTTGTGGAAAGAGATTTCAATATAATCTAATTAACAAAGAATAAAATAGAAGGCATAGACAATTTTTGGAGATGTCCGAAATAATGAAAATGGACAGCTTAATAATTTATATTTAGAGAGAGAGAGAGAGTGTCGTACTCGGCACCACAGTTGAGCAATTAGTTGAGGTGCTGGAAGGAGGAAATCCGTAGGATTCTCTTCAACCAATCTTCTATCCCACTTCAGTTTACTTGCATTTTTTTTGGAAGAAAAAGAACAGCACGGTTCCAGAATTTGTGGATGGTTTAGGTTTTCAAGACACTGCAAATTAATTCATGTAAAATAAAATAATCTAATCTAAACACAGAATTACGTACGTACTCATCGAGATCTAGTCGATCTAGAGAAAACGCATCCAGATCGAATGCATGGAAGGAATTAGCTAGGTGCAGTACTGAATATATATGGTAATTGATATATTGTCGCTAATTAAAAACAAGATCGAGTAATTACTACTGTACTAATATTATGATCACTCTCACGTACGTACCCTTGTCACTAGTACTGTGAGATCCCTTATGCATGCTGCATTGTTTGGATCCACATCCACATACTCTCCATGGCAGTTACTTTTTGTTGACTGCAAAAGTACGCGCGTGAGATCTCAAAATTAATTAAGCAATTGAAATTAATATTAATTATTATAAGCATATCTAGCTATATCGATCGATCAAAATCAAGACGATGAACAATCATGAAAATGTGAATTAAGGAGATGAATCATGAGTTGATCGAGCAATTGAAATTTTGGTATAGATAATGTAATGAGTACTGCATGACTGAATATGTTTACCAAACACACAGACATTTAACTTTTAGTCCCAAACTTCTTGATCGATCTACTGAGAAAAACGTAATAGTAATTCTCATCAGTGCTAGCTAGCTTGATAATGCTTGTAGTCACAAAGCTATCGATTCGCATAATATATGTTGATCAAGGTTATGATAGATGCTATTAGCTTCTTGTTTCCAAGAAACAACAAAAAGGAAAAGATTGATATATACTCCTATATATGTTAACAAGCCATATTCACCTAATGATTTCAACTGTTGTGAGTTAATCATGTCTTTGTAATTAAGTTGTAAGGCCTACGGCACATGCTAGCCGTACGTTCCTGTACATTTTTCCCGTCATCGAGGCTTAATATATAAATTAAGGAAATTAATTTCCTACTAATTTCAAACGCATTCCTAAGATTAAGAGAAAAATACCTCATAGAGTCCATCTGTTAAAATTGCCATTCCAAGAACAAAGTCAAGTCTGGAGTTCACATCATCGTGTTGACTTGTTAATGGATTGCCCAGTACGTACATATCCCTGAGTCAATTTGAGAAACCTTAGACTACTGATCACCCATAAACTATATATTACTCCTACGTACTGTACTAATTAAAGCATTCATGATTCGAAAGTAACCCAAATATATAAAGACTCATTTTAATTTCTAGCAGTTTATTTTCAACAGGACAGTGTTGATCATTTACTTTAAGCTGAAGAATTAGTGGCTGAACTCCAACTTCCGAATTTCCTGCAACCAAGATAAGAAAAAGGGTAAATTACAATCTGCACATCCCAGCACTAATTACTAACACTTATTAATTTCATCTATATATATCCCTCTCAAGCGTCAACCTCACCCTTCCGTTAGACAGCTAGCTAACCAAAGGATTAATGATGAAAAAAGTGATCTGATCATGCTGTCAAGCTAGCTGAGGGAATTAAGCTTCTAAATATATGCATAATTTCTCCCTAGCTACACCCATATTATCATGAGGAATCATTACAGAGAAGAGGTCTTTTCTAAAAACCAAAAAGAAAAAAAGCACAAGGGTTACAATGGATTGGCTGGATATATATAGCTAGAGAGAGAAATTCGAATTCACCTACAAAATTAATGCCTTTCATCCGAAAAACTTGGACTAACCCAGCACATTAAACTCAGAGTGTGCGAATCAAGTGAGATATAGGATGTTACAAGCGGGAGTCAACTTCAAATAGCTAGGTTACCCCAACAGCCGGGCTAGCTAACCGGGAAATGGGAATGCTAATGCTCCATCTTGGAACTCATGAGATCGAAAAAGAGGACCTTGTGATTGAAACTTTTGGTTTTGATAACTGTTATCAGTGCACGATTGCTAATCTCTGTTTATTTGATCAGTAATTTGTGCAATAAGATGAAATATAAATGCATCATTCATACCATAATATATTCTCTTGACAATCAATGGAACAATTATGCCAGAATAGGAGTCACCGGCAATGTAGAGATCATTTGATAGAAACTTGGGATGATCCATTAGCCACTGCAGGGGGCAAAATACATCAATCATACCTTCAATTGAGATTTTCAAGTGTGGCACACATGCCACTGTGTCGATTTATTTATGGTAGATGACACAACGGTGATACCATCTTGACGTAAAGTATTAATTGTTGACTACCAAAATGGAAATTAAGTAGAGATGTTAAAATGAAATTTTGGTGAAAATGTATATATACTTACCTTAATTAGAAAATTGTACGTATCTGTTGCCGATAAATGGTCATCAACGATGTAACTTTCCCAATTGTTGGCATAGGAAAATCCAGTGCCCACAGGTGCATCTAGAAATATTATGCTTGCTACCTGAAGAGATTGGATTAGAATGCCTTGTGAGGAGTATCTATGTGCTCTCACCATCACGCACAAACTAAGCCTAGCTATTTAGCCTAGAAGGGTTAGATATCTCCGCACCTTTGTCCATGAGTATGGGTTCAGAGTCAATTTCGGAAATTTTGGATCATTATGTTTGGGTTGTGTGTCAAATTGTAAGGGACCTACATAGAAAAAAAAAGGGGTCAATTAAGATGAAGTAGGAATTTTGCTGATTCTGTTTCCGGAAACATAAATGTTGATGTTTCATGGAACAATAAACATTTTTTTACTTTTTCACCTAGCAAAAAAAATTCATGAACATTTTTAATACCAAAAAAGAAAAAAAAAACAGAATGACTTGGCAGAAGCAAATTTGAGTTTCTGATGTTATAATTGAGTGTGTTCTAAACTGAAAAGAAAAGGATAAAGGAAAAAATGAAAATGGAGAAGAGAAGAGAAGGGTGTTGCCATGTGTTCAAATAGATAGAATCCATATTGTTGTTTTCCCAAATTGATGGAAACTAACTAGGATAACAAAAGGATGACCTATTTCATAGACGAGTCCAGAAAAAGCAGAACAACCGGCCAGGTCCTCCAGTAAGCCAAAGCATGAGATCGAGGGTCCTCTCTTGGATTGCCTTCAGACTCTATGCATGAAGTAGTAAAATAGTTGCACCTCATCCGAATCCCCCACGCTCACATATCTTTTCTTTCAACAAAAATACAAATTAAGGCATATATCATGAATAATTAATCAGAGCTAGCTAGGCACCCACCCTAGCTTGATACAGGTATTTGCATCATGTCTAGCTATCTCTGATCGAGGATGCATGGAAATGGCTTCTACGTACGTACACTGCTCGGTTATGAACTTAATTAAGAGGTCCAGTCCCGAGAGAGAGAGAGAGATATTGCATGTGCCTCATATATCAGCATTATTTCTTTGGTAAATCGAAGGCTCAGATTTATTTCACGCACTCAGAAATTTGGACATTCCATTTGCAAAGAAATTAATACTGCTGGTGCTCGGGATTAGACGTCTTCCGTTCATGCATGTATACTCAGAAATGGAGAGATCATTGAAGTCATTTTCGTTGTTGCATATGTGTATATATAGATACTTGAAAACGCTAGCTGCATGTTTAAATTAAGCAAATTAAACTAAATTATATAATAAGCTAGACTGACCCAGTTTCAAGTTTGAAGGGAAGATCACCGGTGAAACCTGGTAGAGTCTCGACAATGTGCGACCATGAAAGGGCAGAATCAATGCAAAGAACAACCACTAGAAGTAGTAGTAGCAGGAGCAGATGAATAGGGAACAGATTCGTGAGGCAGGATTGGTTAGATGCCATAATAATCAGTGAGGATCGATCGATAAAATTTTGCAGAGGGAATGATCGATCATGAGCAAGTAAGAATTATGGTTTTATAGCTAGCTAGCCAATAGGGCATAGAAGTAGTCGTTTTTTTGTTTGTTGAGATAACGACTTGAAACTACTAGCCCACGACACTGATTCGAGTCTTTCAGCTTTTAGGCACATGCATGTGTGTAAAAATTACTATTACAACAATCACATTGATCTAATAATTAAACACAACATGCATGCATATCATTTTCATCAGGTACTTATTATTATTATTATTATGTCTTAAAAAAGGGAGAGTGAGGTTGAAAATTAAGACCAGGGGTGGTTTAACTAGTACTGCTCGATCGAGAGGTGCTCCCTTACAAATTAAGCATGATATCAGGGCTCAAGTCTTATTACCACGTACTACAAATTAATGCATGCAGTAGTTACCTTTCCCTCATCCCCTCTTTTATATATATATTGGCGCAAACAAAAAAAAGTGACAGTTTGCAAATAGACATTTTATTTTTTACAAGACTTAGGGAACAACGACTAGCTGTCGACTCAATAAGATTAGTTAATTTACAAATAGGCGTAAACAGAAAAAGTGAAAGTTTGCAAATAGACATTTTATTTTTTAAAAGACTTAGGGGACAACGACTATCAACTCAATAGGATTAGTTAATTTACGAATAATCTACAAAGAGAAGCCTAAAATAAACTATCAATTCGGTACACTTGTACTCAGGGCTATAACACTGGACTTAGTCTGCTGATCCCAAAAAAAAAACTGGACTTAGTCTGCTGATCAAAAAAAAAAACACTGGACTTAGTCGACTTTCTCTCTATTGAATTAATAATACTGGACTTAGTCTGCTGATCAAATAAAAAAAAAAAAAGAGAAGAAAACACTGGACTTAGTCGACTTTCTCTCCATTATCTTCTTCTTTTTCTGAACCACAAAAAAAAAAACAAAACAAAAGAAAGAAAAGAATTTACTTCCTTTTTTGCCATCTTTTCTTTTCCCTTTCATTTTTTCTGTTGGAGATGGATGGGTGACCTGGAGGTTAGACCGCCCACCCCTTGCAACATACTTAGCCTGAGTTCAAGTTTCATAATACTATATCACAGTTTCCCTCCCCTTTCTATACCAACTAGCGTTGTGCCCGTTCGATGCACGGAGATCAAAAACCACCAATGTGATTTTTTTTTTAATCCTGTGCATCAAACAGGCACATAAGCTAGTTTTTTATTTTTTTAAAAGTAGAAAATTCAAGAAAATGGGGGTTTGGAGGCTTGTGGAACTCAAACACATTTGCATAGGATATTGACAAGCGTTGTACCCATTTGATGCTCGGGACAAATAACAAATTTTGTGCAGGCTCAATATTTTGCACTGGGAGCCATACAAATGTATGATGAAAAGATAAATTGGGCCACCATGTGACAATGCCAATGAAATATTGAATAATATTTTTTCAATTACCCCCAAAATCTCTCTCCCCCTTTCTCTCACCCACTTCTCTCTCTCTCTCTCTCTCTCTCCATGTCCTCTCTCTCTCCCATGTCCTCTCTCCCCCAATTTTAAAACTTAAAAGAAAATGAAAAATCTAGAAAATTAAGGTTAAGAATTTGGAGGCTTTGTGAGATCGACTTCAACTACATTTCTATAATATATTGATAGATAGATAGATAGATTAAGATTCTTGCACTGTATGTTGTATATATTCATTCAAAGTAGTACAATGTTGTATCTGCCCTTGGATCTTTCAATAGCCTGTTGTGGCATTCTCTCTACCTTTAATCTTGTCTGGAGAGATAAACATTCATAATCACTCACATGATGAAAAAGATTTGTACTCAAGTGAAGCATATGCAGTTTAGTTGACAGATATCTGCCCTTCTTCCAGCTTGTTAGATATCTGCCATTCTTCCTATGACTATCTTTGTGTACTTCTATATATGTTCCGCTTGTCTAAAAATTCACCTTTTTAGCTTTTTGCCTATAGTAGTTAACGAAAAGATGTAGACATTTAGTCCAAACATTGTAGCTAAAATTTATTCAAAAAAGACTAAAAGATAGACGAGCCAAACACACAGTTATGAATAGTCTTATTACTTCTTCAAGTTTGACCTTCTACACTAGGAACAACGTACGTGCAATCAAGTCATCAAGAATATATCATTATTGTTACAAAATTTACGTTTGGACCCAAAGGTGACAATATGATGTGCTTTAAGTGAGTCAAGCTTTCTACTCGATGAATTTTGCTACTTTTATTTTCGTTTGAAATTGTCACTATACCAAAATGACCATGAAAGCACCCATTTGGATATGCAGCTTAAGCTTTGGACCAGCAATCCAACTTCGTATTATTGTTGTATACTTAAGTTTTTGAGACAGTCGGTAATCTTATCCGGGAATTATATTGAGCGAAGAATGAGAACTCGCCCATATCGAAGCGGAGAGTGGATATACGTACCAGAGCAGCCAAGGCTTCCAGCGAGCCAAAGCAAAGCATGAGTGGGTCATGTTTGGGACTCCTTTCTGACTCAATGAAGCAGTTCTATGGCTGCATTTCATCTGATTCTCCTCCCCATGGCCAGCATAACTTAAACCAAAGAGACAATTAAAGAAACACACATGAAAGTAAGAAAAACAGATGGACAGAGAGAAAACTCAAAACAATAATATCCCCGGAAGCAAATTGAACATTTAATTAACATTTACTCAATCAGACTATTATTTCGGGATATATAGCATAACGGTCTGTTTGGATAGCTGTGGATTTCAAATGAAGGAATTTGACTACATCATCCAATGATAATAGCTTAAACTTGCGTTTGGTAATTTAAATAGAGAATTTGATAATTAAATTGAATTTGAGAGCTCTATTACGAGGTCTTGCAATAAGGATTCAACAAGTGGCTTGAAATTAATCCTTCCTTCACGTTGAGGATTGTAGGTTCACAATGATCTCGATAAAATACATCTCTTCTAACCCGGCCCTAATCCGTCTTCCACTCTCTCTAGCTTAACAAGCTACCTATATATAGCTAATTAAAACGAAGTCCATATATAATAGTAGACATGTAGACACCCCAATCCGGACCTCGGAGGTTCTTTAAACGCCCCGATGGTGAAATAAAGGAAACAATACTTTTGAGAGTTTGAATGAAAGACTCCCTTAGCCCAGAAGCCCAGAAAACCCCAAAAAAAACCCAAAAAAGCCCAAAAGCTAAACATCGTTTGGGCTTCCAAGGCATGACACGGTCCAGCTGATTATGAAATTGGACCTCCACGTGTTCTACATCATATCTGGTTCTCGTTTCTTGGAAAATCTCCTCATGTTACATTAGCTGATGGTTCTACCGCTGATGTCGCTGGTTTGGGTTCTGTTACTTTGAGTTCATCACTTTCGTTACATTCTGTTTTACATGTTCCTCATTTTCTATATAGTCTTCTCTCTGTCAGTAAACTTACCAAATCCTTAAATTGTTCTGTAACATTCTTTTCTTGCTCTTGTGTATTTTAGGATCTCATGACAGGGAAGAAGATTGGTGGGGGTGCTGAACATGGGGGTCTCTATAATTTTAGCGATGGCGAGCTATCTTCTTCAGTTGCACTTTAGTCTTCTTTTTCACCATACCAACATCATTGTTGCCTTGGGCATCCGTCTCTTCAGAATCTCATGCAGATGGTCCCATCTTGTGGTCATGTCAATGTCTTACCGTGTGACGTTTGTGAGTTGAGTAAACACCATCGTGTTTCCTATCCTCCTAGGATAGAGAGTTGGGTGTTGAGACCTTTTCATTTAGTTCATTCTGATATTTGGAGTCCTATTCATGTTTCATCACATTGTGGCTTTTAGTATTTTGTTATTTTTGTGGATGATTATTCCCGGATCACTTATGTTTATCTAATGAAAGAGCGGTCTGAGTTGTATGCCATTTTTAAGTCATTTTATCAGGAAATAAAAACTCAGTTTGATGTTTGTATTTGTATTTTTCGTTGTAATAATGCTCGTGAATATTATCGTACAGCTTTGTCTGTTTTCCTTAATGATCACGGTATTATTCACCAAACATCTTGTTCTCGAACTCCACAACAGAATGCGAGCGCAAGTTGTGACATATGCTCAAAGTCGCCCGTGCTCTTTTATTTCCGTAGCAAGTACCCAAATCATATTGGAGTGATGTTGTTCTTACTACCGCATACCTTATCAATTGTATGCCATCTACAGTACTAGGGGTCAGATTCCACAAACTGTTTTGTTCTCTGGTCATCCACTACATTATTTACCCCCTCGCGTGTTTGGGTGCACATGTTATGTTCATGCTCTAGATCCAGGGCAGGATAAATTAGATCCTCGCTCTATCAAATGTGTGTTGGGTATTCTGACACTCAGAAGGGGTATAAGTGTTACTATACTTCTCTTCGTCGTGAGTTTGTGTGTGCTGATCTAACCTTCAATGAGTCTGTTGTGAGAGAAATAAGGAAAAGTGTATAGGGTGTTGTGTTAACTAACCCTAACACAATCAACTCTTATTTATATAACGAGAAATCATAAAATAAGACTACATTAACCAATGTGGGACTAATACCAATACTATATTCTAACACTCCCCCTCAAGCTGGAGACTCTCCAGCTTGTTACATATCAACCAACGAAACAATTACCTCAACTACTAACAGTAATAATGAAAAACAACCAACTTGTTAAAAACAATGGAACAACTTTCAATAGCAATGACTAACGAACGACTTCAACCAACGAAATGACTTCAACGATTTCAACGAACGAAACGACTTCAACAACTTCAACGACCAACCAACTTCAACGATTTCAACTTCATCGATTTCAACTTCATCGATTTCAATGACTTCATCGAAATAATTTCAACGACCAATGAATCAACGAACGAATTCAACGACCAACGAATTAACGAACGAATTCAACGACTAACGAACGATTTCAATGACCAACGAATCAACGAACGAATTCACAAAATAATTTCAACGACCAACAAAACCAACTTCAACGACCAATAACAACCAATTTCAATTACCAACCAACAATCACCAACTTCAACGAAATAGACGACAAAACAAGATATGTTACCAC